>CM074432.1:9803766-10501266 GCA_037101425.1 Elopichthys bambusa | reverse complement strand
ATCAAGTCTTTCACCTGAACGGAAAAATTCACACAAAAATTATGTCAACATGCCCATCTTAGCAAGTATCCTAACAAACATAGTAGGTTATGTCTTAGGAGAAAAACCAAGACAGACAACGCATGTGTATCAGTTTCAGTGTACTGGATCTTTGAATTATGTCTTAAAGAGACAGCAGTCTAATATTCCTGCTCTATGTTTTTAAAGTTAATCGAACGACAAAGCACAAAGAAATCACTCTTGACTAAACAGCTTTTGTAACTTCAATAATGTTTCATGTTTATTTAACTATTCAAAGAAGTTTATATGCAGTGTTATTTTATATTTGATTACTTTGTTCAATTTCTGTACCTGAAAGCTGTTAGCTACCTGAAAAACCATTGTTTATTAAGCATTGTTTATTTTATTTGTATCTTAGCTCTCATGTATTTATTTGTGCTGTTTCTTGTATTTAGATTATTTGTTTATATTTTCTTTATATTTATTTGAAAATTGTCCTATTTCTTTACTGAACATAGCACATACCGAACCGTCCCACCCCTGATATATAATATATCAGTACTGTGCAAAAGTCCACCACCAGCTTTAGCAACTTAGCAAACATACACAAAATAAAGGAAATGTACTTAAACACAAAATGTAAAATAAATAAATAAATTAAAAATAAAAAAAACTGAACAAAATGGCTTCTTGAAGCAAAAAAAATTTAAAAAAAAAAATAAAAAAAATCAGTATTTAGTGTATAGTATATAAAATAAAATAAAATTAGACTTACTGCGTGGCAGGGTGAAATAACCTTGAGGAGCAGGGTCCCAACATTTTGCCACAGTCAGAGTGATGGGTCTAAGAGAATTAAAGTGAAATTATAACATTGCAGGATATATTAAGGCCTATTCACACCAATAACAATAACTATAAAGTATATACTGGATTCACACCAGCGGACAATATCGTTCTGTTTACTTTAAGCGTGCTGCAGTTTTGTCGTCTGCCACTTTAAATGCTAAAGCTCTTTTCATTTATCAGCTAGAAAACATGATTCTAAAAGTGATTCCAACTATTTTGTTTCTCTGTGCAGTTATCATTATAGCTGTGGTGTGGTATTCTTTTATATTTGGAATGATTTTTAGAACTATATCTTTATCGTTATAATTATCATCCTTATGTGAACAGGCCTTTACTGTCTACTAACTAATGTATAATAATTTGCATAGAGTGTGACACTACTGTACTCTTACTGTAATGCCCCCTTCAATTCATGTCAGAATGATTGTATTTACAATATAGCATTATATTTACAAGACAAGTTACACAAACAGCACCACAATGTCATATTGACCAGTGGGATTTTTCTTTTCTTTTTGAGCCTTGATATTGGTTATTGGATGTGAAAATGGATGGATGGATGATTTCCTGTGGTAGCGCAACAGTGATAAAATGCATTGCTAAACCTCCAATTACACCACTAATGTGTACTATTTGCTCTTAAATGTATTGTATTTCAGTTAAAAAGATTTATTGTTTTTTCAGAAAGCGAAAAATAAATATGTGGCATTCCAGGACAACAAGCTTAAGTTAAAGGTAATTCTCACAGACTCACCCTGGTTTGTGGACGATCTCACGGAGCACCCGGACTGCATCATCATTACTCATGTTCTCAAAGTTAATGTCATTCACCTGCACAGAAAAGAGAAGAAACATTAGAGCTAGTGATTACAACAGAACCCTGCAGCAGTGAAAGTTCTTATCTTTTGTTTAGAGGTAATTACTATTGAAACGGTGCCAATGTTTGTGCCTGGGTGCAACCTGAGTACATGGTTTCAGATTTTAATGTCAAGCCATTGCATTTGACAGGAATTAAAACTGCAGTCACGTCACTCATCTGACTGGCTGGTCGCCCATCGAGTAGAGATTATAATGTGCAGGTCTCACTTTGTCCCTGATTTCCCAGCACTAATCACTTATTTTCTACACTCTTAGAAAAGAAAAAAGTTGGGCTTCTACATAGATTCTTGACTTGATTTAAGAAAAAAAAAAAACACTTTATGCCAAAAATGTTCTATGAAAGGAGAAATGTCTTACATGATTGCATAATACTTTCATGTTTAGCAGGTTATAAAGTATGTTTATGAGCTGCTTAATAGTAATTTCCCTTCATAAAATGTAAAATTAAAAATGAATTAAAACTAAATTAATTTAAATTAAATCCTCCTAAAATTTTCTTTACAGTATCTCACAAAAGTGAGTACACCCCTCACATTTCAGCAGCCATTTTATTATATCTTCTCAAGGGACAATACAATAGAAATGAAAATTGGATATACTTTAGAGTAGACAATGTGCTGCTTGTATAGCAGTATAGATTTACTGTCCTCTAAAAATAAATCAACATACAGCCATTATTGTCTAAACTGGCAACAAAAGTGAGTACACCCTAAGTGAACATGTCAAAACTGTGACCAAAGTGTCAATATTTTGTGTGAGCACCATTGTTATCTAGCACTGCCTTAATCCCACCGGGCATGGAATTCACCAGAGCTGCACAGGTTGTTGCTGGGATTCTCTTCCACTCGTCCATAATGACATCACGGAGCTGCTGGATGTTAGACATATGGCGCTTCTCCACCCTCCGTTTGAGGATGCCCCACAGGTGCTCAATAGGGTTCAGGTCTGGAGACATACTTGGCCACTCCATCACCTTCACTTTCAGCTCCCTCAGCAAGGCAGTTGTCATCTTGGCAGTGTGTTTGGGGTCATTATCATGTTGGAAAACTGATGTCACAGTACACGTTGGAATCAATGTTTCCCTCAATGAAGCAGAGCTCCCCAGTACCAGCAGCAATCAGACCATGATGCTACCACCACCATGCTTGACTGTAGGCAAGACACAATTTTTTTGGTACTTGTCACCAATGCGTCGCTACACATGCTGGACACCATCTGAGTCAAACAAGTTTATCTTAGCCTCATCAGACCATAGGACATGGTTCCAGTAATTCATGCTCTTGGACAGGTGGTCTTCAGCAAACTGTTTGCGGACTTTCTTGTGAGCCAGCTTCAGAAGAGGCTTCTTTCTGGGACAACAGCCATGCAAACCGGCTTGTTGCAGTGTGTGGCATATGGTCCGAGCACTGACAAGCTGACCCGCTTCTGCAACCTCTAAAGCAATGCTGCACTCATGCATCTGTTTTTTGAAGCCAGCTTCTGCACCTGACACATAGCACGAGGACTTAACTTCTTTGATCAACTCTTGCGAGGCCTGTTCCGATTGGAACCCATCTTGAAAAACCTCTGTGTGACCCTGGCCACTGTACTGTAACTCCGTTTCAGGGTATTACCGATAATACCCTGGCCTAGGCCAGTGGTTCCCAACCTTTTTTATGACAAGGGCCCCCTCCTCTCCGAATCAATACTGCACAGTATTGATTCCCTTGAGAAGGTATACTAAAATGGATGCTGAAATGTGAGGGGTGTACTCACTTTTGTGAGATACTGTATATGAAGTGCCTGACAGAACCCTTTAAGGTTCTATAAAGAACCTTTTCTTCTAAGACACACTCTCACACACACATACCTGCAGCAGCATGTCTCCAGGTTCAATGCGTCCGTCTGCAGCTACAGCTCCTCCCTTCATGATAGAGCCAATGTAGATGCCTCCATCTCCTCTCTCGTTACTCTGACCCACTATACTAATGCCCAAGAAATTATACTTCTCTATAAGACACAAAAACAGAGAGAGTATTACACATTCTGAATTAAACACAATTCATATTTAATGAATAGCAAGAAAAATGCATAATACATAAACAGAAAATATGACAAAAGAAAGGAAGAAAAAAAATGGGCACTGACCCATGTTAAGAGTGACTGTAATAATGTTTAGGGACATGGTTGAATCTGTCACACTGCTGAAAGAGGAAGCCTATAATACAACACAAATAAAACTCAGTAAAATAAAGCAAACTGTTCAAATGTCAAATATCAAATGGTTGTTTCATACCCTCTCCAGCCGTGGGCGCTGTTTCCTGCGCCTGCGATGGCGTTTGAGTAATCTAGACGCTGTGCTCTGCTCAGTGGAGCTGCTAAATCTGATAACATACATTTAGTAAAAAACATTCAAAATCATAGCATAATATAAAATATTTATTCCCAACTAATTTTGCTTTAGGATCCAGATTTGATTATATAGGACATCAAGTCGCAACCTAACATATTACAAACATCAAAATTTATCAACTAGTTTATTATTTGTTTTTTAGGGGTCTCTTTTTTGGTTCCATGCACTTAATAGCCAAAACATCCACTTTGCATGCTCTTCAAAGGGATGAGAACTCATGCTGAAATTGATATGGAAAACCAACGCCAACATTCGAATGAAACGCTGAGGAAACCTCTGCAGCTGAAATTCAGATATGGTAATAGGCATTTTGTTTCTGACACACTCTGTAAAACTGGGCACACATTTAATGACTAGCTAAAACATTCTAAGCCTGAGCTCAACACACAGCGATTGTTTCCTGCGACTGAAGCAGATTTAAATACTTACACACGGAATTTATACACCGACTGTAATCGCCGACTAAACGCAACTTGCTCTGATTGGACGCGTTTGAGCGCGATCAAGTATTAATTTACATTCATAATCGGCCTTACAATCGTTAAGTGTGTCCTTGGCTTAAGCAGAAGACCAATTACAACAGACTGGATCGTCTGACCAATCAGAGCAGAATATGCTTACGGAAAGGAGGGGGTGAACTATCCCTTTAATATAATTGGGTCAAGGTGGCAACTGCCTTTTGTCTTTAACTAAGTGACAGAAGAGTTTGTATCAAAATATAATAGTTTAATTGGAAGTGCAGTTTTTGACATCAACAAACAAAAGTTAAGTCTACTGATTATGCTATCCTAACTATGTGCAAATATCTTATGCATAATATTATTTGCATTTATCATTGTCTCATGTGCTGCACACAACCCAATCAGAACATATCTGCAACCCATTTTTGGATTGGGACCCATCAGTTGAGAACCACTGGACTAAAAAGCAAGCACAGATGCTTATACACACATGAAGTTAAATAATTTGATTCGGAGTACAGAAATAACAATAATAAAAAATACACACACAACATAAAAACTAGAGATGAAGAGATTGCAGTGGATTTCTTTAAAGCTAACACACACTACAAAACTTTCTCCAACCCCAATTAAGCACACTGTGACTCCGACCTGCTCATGGTATCATCATCATCTGAATCACAGAAGCTTGTGGTGTCCAGTTCACTGCTCATCACTGTGGTGGCACTCTCATACCCAGCCAGGTGTCTGTCCATACGGGACTGCCCATTTATACGTGGCCCTGAAACAGAAACAGTACAACAAAATGAACAACGTACTGAAATACTTTTGAGGTAAAGCACAAGAATTATTAGGCAATGTCAAACAGACATCAAAGGAGACTGAACAGACCATGTTGCTCTATGCTCTCTCTGGGTCGAGGTCTCTCTCTCCTGAAAGACACGACTGACTCTGTCTCTGTCTGATCATCTAAGGACTCCAGGCTGCCTGTAGTGTTGGGACTACACACACACATACACATCATGCAATGATTTACATTCAAGACACATCTGCACATCTTTGCAAGCTGAATGAAACTTAATTTTTTAACAGCCAGCTGCCTCTAGCAAACCAATCTCTGATAAAGAACCAAGAGCAAGAGAGTGACATTGAAAACAAAATCACATTCGTAATCAGTATATTTAACGTGATTCTGAGTAAAAATACCTGGGCATCCTTACCTGAAAAGCTTTTAGATTTTTTTTAGATAATGTATCTTGAATATGGTCTTGTTTCATTTTTGTTTCACTTGCTTTAACAATAAACAATCTGACTAAATGCATTTCATTTCTTAATTTTTAACAGCCATTTTCATTTAACAGCTTACATTCTACTGTTACATTTCAAGACAACATTTCAGACACCACAAACACTTGATGGTTTTGGGCAGTTTCTACACAAAAACATATTGGATTACCTTGTGGGTATCATGCAAAAGCTTTACACTGCTGTGCAAAAGTTTGGGATCGGTTAGTGGGGGTTTTTTTGTTTGTTTTTTTACATTTTTGAAAGAAGCCTTTTATGCTCACCAAAGCAGCCATTACTCCAGTCTTCAGTGTCACATGATCATTCAGAAATCACTCTAATATGCCAAATTTGGACCTCAAGAAACTTTTCTTATTATTATCAATGGTCACTGGCACCAAACTTTTGAAAGGTAGCGTACATAGTCAAGACAGGATTTATAAACAGACATGGTTAGTATGTGATTAAATCACTATACAGACTGCAAAAAGTAAGTCTGAAAATTGCCACAGAATTTTACAGAACAATTGAGTTTGTTTCATAACAGATACATTTTGCAATGTTGACAATTGAACTAAATTGAACTAGCACTGAACTTTATTGAGCTGAATAATGACACCATCATTTGAAATTGAATTTGTTTCAAAATTGATTAATTCTGCAACATTAAAGTCACAGTATGCAAGTTTCACCACTAGAGGTCGCTTATTTAAAACAATAATAAAAGCGTAGCTTGATGACGCCGTGAATGAGTGCTGAATCATGGGAGTTGTCATCTTCACCTCCACAACCAATGGAAAGAAATCCGATGGGACTTTAAGGATTGAGGGCAGTAGAGCGAATGCTAATGAGAGACACCTGCACAACACACCGACACTCTCATAGGAGAACGACAGGGTAGAGAGGAAATTGTTGAACAAAGTCATTATTTTTTGTTTTGTTTTTGCGCATAAAAAAAAAAATGTATTCTCGTCACTTCATAACATTAAGGTGAAACCACTGTAGTCATGATGACTATTTTAACAATGTCTTTACTACTTTTCTGGACCTGGACCTTTGATTTCATCAAAAATATCTTAATTTGAGTTCTGAAGATGAACGAAGTTCTTACGGGTTTGGAACGACATGAGGGTGAGTAATAAATGACAAATGTAATTTTTGGGTGAACTAACCCTGTAATCAAGACATCTGATGGCACATATTTTATACTACAAAGCAAAATGTTTCCTATATTTTGACTAATCTACGACACAGCTTGGAAAATCAAATAAAAGAGTGAGTATTCCTTCAAGGAAAGCTGTAAACTTAGTCAGTGACTCCCATTCAACAGTAACCACAAAAAAAATGACATTCATGGCGAGAAACAGAGATGCAGATTAACATACTGGAAGGAAGGTGGTCTGGAGTCTCCAATCCCCCCTGTCCTCTCAGCGGGAGGTGGAGGCAGGGGAGGAGGGGTGGGTGAGGGCTGAGACGGGACCTCTACTGGAGGGGCTGGGGGCTCGGCTGCAGGGGTATCTGAGGACACCAGCTAACAAGAGAGAAAGATTGTGGTGAGAGTGAAAGTGATCCATGAAAAACAAGGAACTAAAAGGGCTACGGGAAAATATCTTATGACAACACCACCACAAATTATTTTTTACCCAACACATACTCGTTGAGCTCACTGAAAAGTAAAACTGATCACACAATGCTTCAGGTCAAACATATCCAGTGTCTGGGTTTTACGTAACTATAATTTAAATGAAAACCAAGTTGGAAAGGTAAATGGCTGACAGCAGACAGGAAGAGATCAACCCGTTTTTAAAAAGCTCAAATAGAACTGCAAAAAAGGAATGAAAAAAAACATCAACAATCTTCACAATCTGCACCAAAACACAGTATGCTAAAGTGTTAGAGTCAAAGTCATACTTGAGAAGATAAAGAAACTTCAGATGCGTTATAAGAAGCCACATACAATATCATTGTATGTCCTTCTCCTTTCTTCATGCTAATGGATGCTAGGTTATTGTACACTCCCTCTCAAGGGACCTTGAGCCATCCTGACGGTGGTCTACTATTTCCATCCCAGTGGGTATGGTTTCGTTCAAGCCTTTTGACTTAAGCACCTGCTTTTCTTTGAGGGCTTTTAGAGGAGACTGGATTTCAGTCTCGGTGTGAAGGGTCTGACACACACACTTTGTGCTCTTTAAAGATTCACTGTGACATAAATCAAAACAGGCCTGATACGTGTCACTACAGGGATGAGGAGCTTTGGTGAAGTTTAGTCAAATGGTGCAGTTTGCACTTACAAAAACGAGAAGTGTTATGACACCATATGAAAGCTCAGTAAAACAAATATCGTTTGGAGGGGAAAAAACTACTGCTGACTGACAAGAGAGAACTTGAACAGGAGCAGTTCTTACCCAGGAGACAACTCTTCCATTGAAGCATGGCAGCTTGGCACTATCGTCTGAGATCTCCTCCTTCACCACCCTGAGTAAACACAATTATTAAAGTGAGACAGAATTAAAAAGAAGGAACACACATTTTGACAGATTGTTTTATCCATGGATGAATGCATACATCTAGACTATTTTGACTTTACTTAAGCCATGGACACAACGTTGTATATACTAGATTTTTACAATTTATGATGAAAACATACTTACACAGGCAAAACTTGCTGTCACAATGCTGTTTCATATATTTTTTTATGTTAAAAGTGCCTCTATTATGCTATTTTAAAGGTTCCTAATTTTGTTTTGGAGGTCTCCTACAATAGGTTTACATGCATCCAAGGTCAAAAACACATTTCTCATAATATTCATTGCACATCACCTAATTTCTCAAAGAGTCTGAAAACGGTTTGTTCGAAGATTCAGTCTCTCTAAACCCCTCCTTTCCGGCCTACTCTGTTCTGATTGGTCAGAAGGCCCAAGTCTGTTGTGATTAGTCTACTGCTTACAGAGCATGTGTCGGAAACCAAATCTAAAATTCAGCTCCGGAGGTTTCCTTAGCGTTTGATACACAGTGATACAAATGATGGCTTCGGATTTCCAAATCAATTCCCGTGTGAGTTTACATCTGTTTGAAGTGCATCAAAGTTGATTTATTGCGCTGAAAACAGCTTCTTCTCAACATGTCGACAACACGAACCAAACTGTTCCAGGCCTCAGCTGCTACTACTACAGTTATTAGGGGTCGAAGAAGACTTTTTCGTGGGCAGCCAATGAAGCCCATAGGCTGGCATTATGCAAATTTGTTATATTGTTAAGTAGCTATATGTAACAGAGTGAGACTGGAATTACTGACGACTTGTTTCGGCAGTTTAAAATCAATAAATTCTTTCTTTCAGCAGACAATAACTTTATTTGTCGTGCACTTTAAAACTTTGCAGACCTTTTACATTCACAAACAGCTATATTACAGACAAATTAAATATTTATATTTCCATTAATTGTTATGTTTTCTTCACAAAAAGATAATATGCAAGCTGAAAATGATACAGCTGTCATTCCAAAAACTCACAAACACACTTTTGCACAAAAAAGATGGCATATGCACAACATGCACTACCAATCAAAAGTTTTTTTGTTGTTGTTGTTTTTTTTTGAAAGAAATGAATACTTTTATTCTGCAAACTTGGCAGTAAAACATTTATGATTAGAGATGCACTGATATATCGGCCAATAATTGATATCGGCCATTAATAGTCGATAGTTTAAAAAGAGCCGATAGGACGATATGTCCTGTCAATCAAAAGAGGGCAGGGAAAATGCACTGAATTTGTGCATTGTGTAAAGAAAATGCTAATAAACCAGTCTGATGTTCAATATTAACAGCAATTATATAAATTAATAACATTCAGAAAGTTAAGAAACATAAATTTAATCTTTAAAATTTAGTTATTGTGTGTTTATATTAATGAGTAATGTGTTTGATACAAGTTGCTCTGACACAAGATGATGAAATGGAGAGAATAAAGTTTTTATTTGCATTTCTTTCAAAATATTATAATTAAAAATATAATGCTTAATTATTAATTATAATGAAATTATCATTAATTTAAAAGAAGGTATAAAGGGCAGAACCCCCAAACTATCGGTATCGGCAGATATCACTCTAAATAATCGGCTATCGGTAGAGAAATTTAGTATTAGTGCATCTATAGACTATTTATGATGTTACAAAAGATTTGCATTTCAAGTAAATGCTGTTTATTTGAACTTTCTATTTATCAAAGAATCCTAAAAAAAAATGTTCATGGTTTTCATGAAAATATTAAGCAGCACTGTTTTCAACATTGATAACCATTAGTTACTTGAGCAGCAAATCAGCATATTAGAATGATTTCTGAAGGATCATGTGACGCTGAAGACTGGAGTAATGATGCTGAAAATTCAGCTTTACCTTCACAGGAATAAATTACAATTTAAAATATATATTTTCTTTATATTATTTTTTATTTTAAGTTGTAATAATCTTTCACAATAAGTGTTTTTACTGTATTTTTATCAAATAAATGTAGTCTTAATTGGTGAGCAGAAGAGACTTCAATAAAAACATTTTAAAAATCTTACAGACAACAAACTTCTGAACGGCAGTGTACATAAATTCATATTACTGATACTTTCAAGACTCATCACAAGTCATTTTTGCTAATCCGACAAAATCTCAGCTATGTTAGCCAGCTATAACATTATCTTGTTTAAAATACAGCAAAACTGACACTGCCCTAACAATGTATAATACAGCACAGCAAATGTTTACCTTCTCAAGGCATAAAAATGGATGTACAAGATCAATTAATGTTTTTAACAACATTCGGTACTGACTAAAGAGGGCAACCAGCCAGAATCCTACTGAGCCCTCAAAGGGTGCCAAAGTAATTTACATGTATCAGTAATAGTGATTCTTGCCTTAGGAAACACCACAAATAGATATAATATTACATAAATATTAAATTACTTTTTTTATTGGTTTTTTAAGTCTTTTTCCTTGCCTGAATGTGCACAAACCAATGCCAATTCTTTTCTGCACCAAACAAACATTTAATTTGATGATGCAACTCTACAACAATTTCACAAAGCACTTCCTGAAAGCAAAGCTCTCCTGCATTTTAACGCTTGCGAAACAATCCCACCCCCAAACTCTCTAATGACGCTAATTAAGCCCAACATCTGTACTTGAAAAACAACCCTTGACCTCTAACATGGCCCACAAAAACACACAAACACGCACTCAAACCACAACCTCGCATGAAAACCTGCTTTCAACAAAAGCTCTAACAACAGAATGAGTTCTGGACATGTTAAGTCTGCAGACCATATTACAATTTGGCAAACATTTGTATATTTATTTTAATTTAGATGATTTGCACAAAGTCTAAGAAACAAGGTAGGAGGAATAAAACCTGCCTGGAATTTGTTTTGTACTTTTAAGGGGATGTAAAACGCAGAGAGAATGTAGAGGGGCCCTGGAGAGACCAAGGGGTCCCCTGCTCCTTTCTCTCTCTCTCTCATTCACTCTTATTCTGTTGATTCTATCCCAGACACTAAGCAAATGGCCCGTCTCCAACCTCCAACCATATCCCTCCCCAAACAAGGCCCAGCAATCTCAGCCACACACAGTCAGACTGACAGCTGGCTCTTCACACTGTAAATCAGCACGGCAGCATCACAGCACTCTGCCCCACTCCACTACCGTATCAGCTTACATCCACATCCAACGCCGTTCAACAATAATACACACACGTCCATCCTTTTCCACAATAACAAAAACTGGCGAGACACTGACGGCCCTTCTTCCAAGGTAGGTAAGAAAAAAAGATCAAGTCTTCAGATTTCACTTTGTAAGTAAAATAAAATAAAATAATTAAAAAAAAAACAGATCTCATTAATGCAGTAACACCAATCTAGCACTATTTTAACAGGAAACAACAGACATATCCCATTGACATTTTGGCTGCTGTATTAAAAATGCTAATTTGCAAATCCATGTAAAGCCATGCTAGTTCCACTCTACAGATGTAAATTTGTCAGTCGTTAATGAAAGACAGAACAGACCCTCTGTTGTTTTCTTGTTTTATACTACAGTCGGTATGTGTATATTTTCTACACATATATTGTTATACACTACCATTTAAAAATTGGGGGTGTGCAAGATTTTTTAAAATGTTTTTGAAAGAAGTCTCTTTTATTTACCAAGGCTGCTTGATAAAAATACAGTAAAAATTGTAATATTGAGAAATATTTCCATTTCAAATAACCATTTCCCATTTGAATATATTTTAAAATATAATTTATTCCTGTGATGGAAAGCTTAATTTCTCCAGTCTTCAATGTCACATGATCCTTCAGAAATCATTCTAACATGCTGATTTGCTGCTCAAGAAACATTTCTTATTGTTATCAATGTTGAAAACAGTTGTGCTGCTTAATATTTTTTCAACAAAATGGTAATACTCTTTTTCTGGATTCTTTGATGAATACAATGTTCAAAAGAACAGTGACTCTACATATAAAGTGCTTCAGGTAAATGTCTTTGATTCATATCCATGTAAACATAAGTGTAAGCTGTCAAACTGACGGACTATTTACAGTCAGATGATAACATCCTAATTTGCTAAGATTACCGCAGACATTCCTGTAGCATCTGGAGAATGCATAACAGACAAGTACGTGGCTAAGATTTATTGGCTGGTATTCTGTCCATGGCAGGACGATTCAGGCCAAATATGCGGTCTGAGACAAAGAACTCCACTCTTTATACATTTTTTTTTTTTAAAAAAAGGACCGGCAAGACAGCAGTGGGACACTAAAAACTTGGCATGTATGCAAAGAAGTGAAGAAAAGGATTTCACTACATGATGAATATGATCTACCTAATGTTTAAGTAGAAGACAGAACATATAAATTATACATTACTGTTTAAAAGTTTGGGGTCTGTAAGATTTTATGTTATTGGAGAAGTATCTTATACTCACCAAAACTGTTTTTTTTTTTAAAATAAAAAATAAAATAAAACAGTAATATTGTTAAATATTTTTACAATTTAAATAAGTGTTTTCTACTTTAATATTTTAAAATGTAATTTTTTGCTGTGATGAAATCTGAATTTTCAGCATCATTACTCCAGCCATCAGGGTCACATGATCCTTGAGAAATCATTCTAGTATGCTGATTTGCTGCTCAAGAAACATTATAATTATCAATTTTAAAAACAGCATAATATTTTTGTGGAAATTGTAATACAAATGGAAATCTTTGTAACATTGTAAATGCCTTTACTGTCACTTTTGACCAATTTAATGTTAGTTTGCTGAATAAAAGTATTCAGCAAACTAACATTAAAGTATTCAAAAAAAAAAAAAAAAAAAAAAAAAAAAAAAAAAAGCACGGTGGTGTACATTAAAAACTGAAGGATTTAGAGATATTCTGTATCTCATATCAACCAGAAGAGAATATAACTACATTGAATTGAAATAATGGCATTCAAGGTAATTATAAATATATACAGATATCAAATAATAGCCTAGTAGTTTTATAGCTGTATACAACACAACTAATATAGACAAAGTATTTTTTATTTCGACTAACTTATACCAAGTCAGACTGCAGAAACTTTTAAACTCTCTCGGGACATTTGGAAATGCAGTTACTTTGCAGTGATGGCTTGATACGATTAGACCACCCAGACAACTGTCCTTCTCGGGGAAAACCCTTAACAAGCTATTGCTACAACATCTCACACAACTTACAAACATATTCATTTCCTACACATAAAGAAAACTGCTTTTGTTCTGGATTTTCGTGAAAATCTTTGTTGTGCTTCACTTACCCGAAGTCCTGGTCCATAGACTTGAAAAAGAATTTGTAGTTCGGCTTGTTCAAGACCTGTTTAAAATCCAGCAGAGTGATTTTCTCAGCCGCTATGGGAATCTTCACCAAGTACGGCGTCTCCTCTTCGTCAATGTGATAAATTATTTTAGTCTCCGCCATGTCTCCTCACTTAAATCGACTTTCCCGTTGTTCTACGAAGGTATGGAAGAGGCGGCGGCTATCCTGCTAATGTTAGCCAGCGCTCCGGAGAAAAGGGGGTTGAGGAAAGTCGTCTACTCTAGACCACAATACTACTATCCAATAACACTGCCCTGGCCAGGGCATCCAGCATAAACAAAGAAAAAAAATGCGCTATTGTGCCCAACTTTTGGCCTCTTGAGTACTCAAAAGTCTCATGATTTAGTTTGTTAAAAACACACCTACAATCAGCTACACTTTAACGACATTCCCCCTTACAAAGACACATGGGAGATATGAAATAGTTCTCTCCGGCTCGGGCCAGCGCGGCGGCGTGTGACGAAAGAGAGGCGGCCAGGACTTCCCACTGGTCCGCTTGTTTGTACAGGGGCACGTCCATACGGGTGTTTTGTGGTACAAGCTGCTAGTGGTGGGAATTTTGATTCACCCTTTGACTCGAATCTTTTGAATCAGTTCACTAAAAAGATTCATTCACCTACCCTTTCTGCAGGTTAGGCCAGTAGGCGGCAACTTGCTGGCTGCGTCCGAAGTAGCATCTCCTCAGTAGGTTGCTATTTTGAATAAGTAATTAGCTCACAACCGCTAAAAAGTACGTTCTATTAGACTATACTATATAGTATTAATGTGTGTGATATGAATGTAATCTGGATGCACTACAGTCGCCATGTTGCCCTTATCACGTGACCACCTAGCTTCAGTTAAATCGCTTCACTGTCAGTCACTAAAAGCTTGTTCGAGCTGCATCGGCGCTGCGCAGACCCATCGGCATATGACAATAGGTGTGTTCGACATCGGCTGCGGCTGGATGTAACCGATCGGCGAGAGTAGGCGCGTGCAGGCGGGGAGGAGCTGAAAACGGAGACGTGAAGTCGGACACTTTCTGCTTCCCGTAATGACGCTCGCGCTGCGTTTGCATACTTTATCACAGCTGAAGTTAAATAAATGCAATATTTGACTAATACACTGATGTTACGGAGACATTTTCATTCAATACTTTATGTACTGCTTACAGCGTCTGTTTTTACAAGAATAAAGTTAAATATAAGCATATACTATATAAAAACTAATGTAGTGGGATCTAAGTTTCTAATCAGTATTATTTTAATAAACATGACACAATATAACATCGCGACTACATGAAAAGAGCTATAACTATTATAATAATACAGATTTGTGAGCATTAGTGGAACTGAAGGCATGACAATAACACGAGACACACGTGATCGTTGTCATGCGGTGAATCCGGCCAATCATGAAACAGCTGTGTCGTCATCAGAGCTAGTGCAGCTCCTCTTGAGAAACTGTGCTGGCTAACTCAGGTGGCAGATCTCAAATCGCTCTCACAGTACTTTGAAGCCATACGTCACAGTCACATGGCGTCGGCG
Organism: Elopichthys bambusa; assembly: GCA_037101425.1. Classification (NCBI taxonomy): domain Eukaryota; kingdom Metazoa; phylum Chordata; class Actinopteri; order Cypriniformes; family Xenocyprididae; genus Elopichthys; species Elopichthys bambusa. The sequence goes on along the minus strand of CM074432.1, from coordinate 10,485,998 downwards.
CTGTCTCAAGTCGGACAAAATTTCTTACCGGCATGCACTGCTTCAAGTCAGCCGCCGATCGGTCTGTGCGGCGCTGCATCAAGTTGAACAAGCCTTTTGAAGTAAAGCGAAAAATTGGAGAGCAGTCAAATCCATATGTTTTTGAAATCCTCTCCCGTGGCCTCATGTGAAAGTAGAGTCCACCTTATGTACATTTTAGAATCTCGTCAAAAGAAGTAGGTCATCCGGGTAGCTACTTTTGGCCTACTCTTTTATGAGTATTGTGAATACGGACACTTTTGTCACATACTGTTTTTCGCCTATAGTATATGGAAGTATGCGATTTCAGATGCAGCAGCTGTTATGAATGAGTCATTGAATAATTCACTCAACCAATACGTTAAAAACACAGAGTCGTTCATGTTCGAAAAACCATTCTATTGTAAATATTAGTGCTGCTCCAAGCCTCACTCATATGTGACCCATGCTGGCAAAATGAATCACAATGAGTACATTTTCAAAAAAGGTGTATGATTTGTTGGAATCAGACAAAAAAAAAAATGACTGAGCTACACCTATAGAGTCAGAAAAATCTTGTTAAAGTTTTCTGAAGTTTCCAAAACAAAATCACCAAGGAACCATACATTAAAATCCCTGGTGGTAATACCACCAAATTTGGCACACACCAAATCAAAACTCATATATGGGAAAATATACCACAATGATTCGATGTGATTATGATTCAGAGTGTAACGATTTGATTATAAAACGATTCTAGATGCATCACGTTGCATCTTTTCCTCCAGTTCTTTTCCTAATAATAATTATATCATAATATAGCTATTTTTTTGTTATTTTATTAAAGCCATTTACTAGCCTATAATACATTGTAAATACACGTGTCAAGTTTTACTGCAGATAGGCCTTATTTTTCTAACAAATTATTCTCAAATCATTGTCAATAAACTAAAAGTTTTTCATTTTTACAACCTGCAACATGTAGTGTGACAACACACCATGTATCAGGGTTATTTTCTTTTCCTGGCCAATTTTGGTGGCAATGTAAACAAAAAAGGTTTGTGACTTTTATCCCTTTTGACTAAAAAATCTTAAATAAATATTTTCAGTCATATGAACTGATAAAGTACACCTTCACAGATGTATCCTTGTGTATCATCCCCAAGAGGGACTCATTATCATTTCTGAAAAAGCCCATTCTGGACAGTCTCCATGATTCAGCCACTTCCAGTTAAAAAATTATTTCATTCAAATTCATTGTTGTTGTTTAAAAAAAACAAAAAAACAATGGGAAGTTTTTTTTTTCTATATTCTTTAAGTTTGCATAAAACACAACATTCTGTACATAAAGTTAGAGAAAAGAGAGAATATTGCCCTTTATTTATAAAATATGTAGATAAATATTCACATAACAGTCAAGGACAGAGATTACTGTAAGACTATACACACATTGTAATATGAACAAAATTAATTCATATAGAGTGGGCCCATAAAGTATTTGAACACTTAAACCCGTAAAAAGTTATGTAAAATAAATTGAATTAAACATAATATTATTCTCAGATCTAACCTTACAATTTTTTGCATTTCTTTTAAAGGTACACTATGTAACGTTTTTTGTTCAAAATTAACCAAATTTAAATAACGAGTCAATACATTATCCTTCTTCCAAAACGTGTTTTTGTCTTACCCTGATATCCCTATAAGTATTTATAATTTAGACCTTTCATGATGGTTTTCGCAGGAAATTGCATACATACGTCACTCGCCCGTGCGTGTCTTGTCATATCCATAAATAGAGAAAAGTTGCTCTGGCTACTACTGACACATGTATGGTGTGAGAGTGACATACATGTTAGTTGTCACAACGAGCGAGAAAGGTTGATATGGAGCAGCTAAATCGCCAAACTCTGGGGAATCACCCAAATTTCTTTAAAAAAAAAAAGTTGAACAGAGGAGATTCTGCTGGCAAAAAGAGAACGTGACAGGGCTTGTAATAAAATGAGAATAAACACTGGCTTGGCTTTTTGGAGATGGCAAGAACTGAGGGATTTGAAATATTGTAAAAGCGACGAGGAGATGGTGTTTTTATTACTCAACAGATGAGTAAGGTATTTTACTGAACAGATAAATTGCCATATGTAACTCTCTAATAGAGTTTATTATAAAGCAATCTATTGTGAAAGGTAATTTACATCAATACAGTCATACAGAGCTGATGCACAACCAAAACAATGTCCTTCCACAGAATGCATGCAGTTTTGTTTTTTAACCGCTAGAGGGCCAAAGTTACATACAGTTACATACTTAAACTTTGTATACTCTAATATGTTTTGCTTAAACTCTGCTCATGCTATCTAAAAATGCTAATTGGCTTAATATTTTGTTATTTAATCCAGTGGCATTCAAACAATTATGTGTTTAAATATTTTTAGGTCCACTGTGGATTTAATTGCTCATCCTTTCGGTTGACAGAATAGACAAAAACATGTAATCAAAATTATCTATTTATAATGATCTGAAAGTTCTCATTTGGAAGATGCAGGGACAGAATAAATATATTAACGTATATATATATAGGGTATATACACCCATGTCCTTAATTTCCTAATTGTGGAAAAAGCTTGGCCCAAACACAACCCCAAGAACACAAGTCAGCACAAACATAATCCAGAAGATGATAGCCAGAACCTGAACACACATCAGGCTCTTCTTGTGCCTCCTCAGAACCTCCATCTCTCGATGCAGCATCCCAGCTGGGTTCACTCTTTCTGTGCCGTCTCCCATCTGCTCCACCCTCAGACTAACAGTGGGCAGGATTATGAAGCGGGTATCCCTCTCCCCCAGGGTCAGAACCAACCGCTGGGTCACCGTGGCCAGCCGGGCAGACACCGACGCAGGCAGGCGGAAGGCTACGGGAGGGAGCTGGGCGAGAATCCGTGAGTTGCAGGGGAGAGAGTATGTGTCACCACCCCGTAGCGGGGTGGAGTGACGGCACAGGGGGCAGGAGATTGAGGGCGTGCTGTTGGGGTCAGGCGGGTGCAAAGGTGTGAGCTGGATTTTGCGGAGACACTCTGTGCAGAAGACATGAAGGCATTCCAGCATGCGTGGGAGTTTAGAGTCCTGGTCGTACTCCTGATAGCAAACTGGACACTCCACCTCTGGAGACTCTGAAGGCACCTCAGTTTGTGCAAGGGCTGGTTGAGTCTCTGACATAATGGAGGAAGCCGTGATGCCACAGAGCTTTGAATCTTCAGTAGGGATTTCCAGAGTCGTTCTCTTCTGAATTAACCTAGAAAAAAAAAAAGTTAATATTTTAACATATGAGCCATATGAGATCCCAGCTATTCAGTGAGAAAGAATGTTAGTTTTTGGTGCTATATATGTATGTCCTTAAACATTTTCATTTAAACATACAATCATGTCTTAATATAACAAAAAGGGAAATGAACATGGCTAGACAACTGTCTACAATAGCCCCATGACATATTGAGTAATCAACAAACGAATAAACCCATGATTTGGGCAGATCTAAATTTCCTTTTACCTAGTAACATAAGGGTTTGAACCAAGACACTAGAGAATCTAACTTCCATGCTCAAGTGAGTGTTTAATGGAGCACTAAAGATCTTATTCCCAAGTGACAGTGCTCAAACAGGTTGAGATGTCGATCGACTTGAACAGGTATTGAAGTACGCTTAGTAGAGTACAAACTCATAGGTGTCTGGAACACCTGGTTTAATTTAAGAAAGGGGCGTAGGGGAAAATCTACCACAGAGCTCATCGCATTCAAGTGCTTTGTTGTCAGAAAAAACAGGAATCATGTAGGACACTGGGCTTATTCTTGCCTATTTATTTGGAAAATCTTATTAAAGCTGAAATGACATTTAGAGTCTCATTCACTGACAACCATATAAACATTCACCGGGCTATTTAGTTTCTGGAATTTTGGACAAATACAGGCTATTTTCACTATAAAACATACACTTCAAATGATTATTTATATATGTAAATATGCACTTCTTTAACCAGAAGACAAGGCGATTGTGGAAAAAAACTAATAAAAAATAGCAGTCACAGCAGCAATTGTTTTCCCCTCTGCCATATTTAAAGTTTGGCTCGCCCAGCTCGGGAACTTGGGTATGAAAATGATCCCCAATCTTCCCAGTGGTAAATACGACTTGATAGGGCATTTATGTACAATTTTTAACTAGGAAACTTGTACAATAATTCCGATGGCATGTGAAGGCAGCATAGGAAACAGTGATGCAACAGATTTTTACAAAAAGAGGGCTTTTGCATTATTTTGAAAAAAAATAAAAAATAAAAAATCTTATGAAATAAATCATATTATATAGAAGGTGCAAATACACACAAACACTATCACTAAACAGACACTAAAATAATACAATAAACATTACTTTAACATGTACATAACTCATATAGCTGATTAAAACAAAAGAAACAGTATTTAAATTAAAATTCTAAATAAATAATAAATGTCACACATATATTAAGGGTATGTAAATTTACAAGATGACGTGTTCTTATTCTTGTCCAAAAGCTATAACTGTATTTTACTTTTTCAGGAAATGTCTTAATCTATATGGTTTTCACCATATAGTATAGTTCACTTTTTATGCGTATGCGAGGATCAGCGTACAGTGCGTGACGCGAATTTCATCATCAGAATAGTACGCGCACCGCCAGATTTTTGTAACAGCGCGTTACAATGTTGCCAACTGCTTTCAATTAAAAGTAGCTAAAACTTGTAGCTAAATGTCACTAGATGACATCATAATGGCAAATTCCTTGATCTATAAAAATATGAATATAGATCAGTGGGCAAAATAAGAATCCAGGTAAGGTTTGTCCAAGAAGTTGCTAAATTTGTCCCTAAACTTTTGAAAAAAGTCTCAAAAGGGGCGGGGAAGTCACTAAATCTAGTGACAAACTGGCTAAATTGGCAACACTCCGCGCGTATTTTCTTTTTTCGCAGTAATTAGTTTTTCTACAAGGTGACAACCGTGCCCTGGGGGTGTCGATTCACAAGGTAGTCAAAGAAAAACTGCATAAACAGAACAGACCGGAACGCATGATGCAAGGCAAGCTACATCTACACTGGATGCCTACATAGACGAGATTGTGCGAAAAGGGTTAGAAAGTACCTGTATTTGTACAATTCTAGCACGAAAGAATACAAAGATGTTTACATGGGTTGCAACTCTTGGCGAGTGATTGCACAAAACTGCGCATGCGTCGAACGCCCGTGTATGCATATGAGTCAAAATGAAGTATACTTTCCAAGGCTGTGCATTTGACTGTGCGCGTACACTAGCGTATGCGTAAAAGAAAAACAAAGTATACCCAGGGCTTTACTGGTAAACCAACAGGTTTTTACTCATTTTAGTGTCATATGAAATTAATGACTAACTGTTCAATGAAAATGTTTTAAGTGCTATAGTGTGTATGTTCTTTACCATTTTACATATAAAACATGCATATAAAGATAAAACACTCTACTTTTTGTTTACAAGATTTTAAACCTGGTTGATCAGGACACATCTAGTTCATAAATAAGTGGAACTGACCAGTTACAAGAGTTACTTCTCTCACACTTCCTGTGCACAAAATCACTTTCGTGATTAAATGTTGAACTATCTCAGCACAAACACCACCAAAAACTAGACCAAAGTGTCACATTTATCTTGTGATTGATTATTATACACCTCAGTAAATATGAAAGTGTCGCCTTTGGTATCACATTCATGATGAATTCATCAGATTTAGCTTTCTTGTGCACATTGAATGGGAAACAGTTTCTTAGTCTCAAAGGCTGCATCTTTCAAGTATTAAATATGTACACATTTAAGATAAATGATGACATATATAAAAAATGACAAACACAACAGGGTTTATTAGAACTGTTTACTTATAATAAACCCAGCTGTCTGTTTTCTTATTAGTGTTGCAGCAGTTTCAATCCAACTCTCGAGTGGACATATAGTCAGAGCAACCATCACTCACTGGAGGGGCTGCCTAGCAATGCAAGTCTCTATAGAATTAGCAACAATATCTTAGATGTGCAGACTTGGACTTTTACATGTATGAAAATTTAAGTACTATAAACCTAAATATGCAAAAGTGTTTATTTGTGTTTCATTTACATTTGTAGTAGCAATTTACAAATTAAGTTGAAATAAAATACACAACATTAAACAAAAAAGCTTGAGATCTGGTCATGTGACTTGCACTTACACGATGATATTGTTTTCAGAAAGAATGAATGTAGTTACACTGAAAATTCTACACTTGGATTATTTATTCATGAAAACTGGCAACAAAATGTCAAGTAAGTATATATTCATTTATCTCTTTGGACAGTGAGTTTATTTGTGTAAGACGGTTTAACTACATTGCTGTCACTCAGAAAACCAGAGCTGGGTGTTCTATTAGCTCATTTCATTAAAAGGATGAAAGATTCACTCACCGTCCAGCCCCTCTGTTTTCTTTCAAGATGAAGCGGTTTGTGCCTTTTCAAACATGAGCGCAGGTTCCATTCTGGGACAGTTTAAAGTCACGGGTCAGAAAAAAACTCTTGACTCAGCTTTGTCACAGTTTAGCACAACCTGCTTTTACGCTGCACGTGTGTTTTTGTACGTTCACCGCTGTCTCTTTCTTTCAGTTGCTTTCCCTCCCCTGATGCCATGCTTTGTTTCGCTGGGGTGGGAGCTGGTTTCACTGACATTTATTATCAAGAGATGACTTGGTTACTAGGAGAGGGAACAGCTCAAGAGCTCTTGTTGCTGTGGATGCTTTCATAGATGTGCCAGTATGCAAAATATTACTTTTACATAAATTTACCTTTGCTTTTGATACAGTAAAGTGCTGTGAAAAACCATGTACACTCCATGAAATTAAAGGGTTAGTTCACCCAAAAATGAAAATTCAGTCATTAATTACTCACCCTCATGTCGTTCCACACCCGTAAGACCTTTGTTCATCTTCGGAACACAAATTAAGATATTTTTTGATGAAATCCAATGGCTCCATAAGGCCTGCATTAAAAGCAAGTTCATTTACACTTTATAGAAAGCTACTAAAGTTATATTTAAAACAGTTCATGTGCACTGTAAAAAATTTACCCGTAAATTTACAGTAAAATACTGGCAGCTGTGGTTCCAGCCATTTACCGTAATTACCTTTTCAGTATTCAGTATCATTTTACAGCTGTACTGTAATTTCACAGTAAAGTACTTGCAGCAATGGTTACAGCTATAGTGCTACAATATAAAAAATTAAACAATACATAATCTTTAGTATAGTATATAATGTGTACAGATATGTCAAACTATATTTTAACTAGATGGAGAGTAAATAAATAAAAAAGAAACAGATTATGGTACATAATTTGCTATTTATTAAAACACAGGCAGAATGGGCATTGACAGATTGGTTGAAACTGACCCAAACTGAATCTCAGCATAAACACAAAACAGGAAGTTAAAAAAAAGAAAATAGTACTTGCTTTAACCAACACAAATAAGAATACATTTAAGAATTTGTTCAAAAACTAAATTCTCAATATTAATTTACCCTGATGCTATCCCAGAAGTGTACAACTGCCTTTCTTCAGCAGAACACAAATGTTTTTAAAAAGAAATTCGAGATCTGTAGATGCATACCATAAAAATGAATAATGAGAATGCTTATTTTTGAAACTATACTGCTCGATATTTAAACAGTATGATAGCAGTTTTAGGAGGAAAAAACAATGTCAAAAAGAAAAGTGTAAAGCCACAGTCCAATGAGAGGAACTAGTGTGTGAATTAACCATAAAAAGAGACAAGAAAAAAAAAGGCCAATACATCACACCAACTTTTGCAAGAAGTCTGATGAAACTGGTCAACACGCCCAGGTCTGAGAGGAAAACATTAAGAAAATGTTAGTGTACATGTACTACTATATGTAGCACATGGCAAAAGATCATCATATACAGTCTGGATCTAACTTATATAACTAATATAACTTTAGTAAATGAACATAATTAGAAATGTATAAAGTAAATAAATGAGGGTGTATGTTTGTTACAGTAGAGAAAAAAAGACAAAATGTCATCTTAACAGAAGCAGGGGCCAAGACATGCCCAGACAGTTTAGCTGTGTGTAAAAGGAAGTAACTGTATGTTTTGCAGTTAGCCAGAGATGAGTGAATAATTAAGTGAGTATCTGTAAGCTATGGGAGTACTCTGTATGCAACTGGAAACATGTATGTGAATTTGCATTTACCTCACAAAATGCAAAGATGGTACTGCATGTGTGCACAAAGTTTGCAAGAATACATGACTCTGATCTTAATAAATCGGAAATACATGTAAATCAATTGAAGGGTTTCTATAAAAGAAAACCAAATAGTTTTCACAATACTACCTCTTTATACTACAGCTGTTCCAGGCAGGTCCAAGTAGTTCCAGGCATCTTGAGGATTTGACCGCATTACAGTTCCATATCACTTTGCCAAATGATTTCAGTTATCTCAAACGTCCTTAGAACCTACAACAGCAAAAGAGCCAGCACCCACAAAGAAATTGATCAAGCAAATATAGCAAAAATATAGCGATTTTATTTTGTTTTATTATCTATGGAATGCATACTCTCATTCTCCCACTCCTTATCCCATACAAACGCACACACATATAGTGCAGGCACACACTCATGGACTACTATAGTTTCGCAATTAAAAAGCTTTGTGCTATTTCTCAGTTACTTCTCAGCAGGCGCAGGCGGTAAGAGTTTTGAAGAGATTCCGTTGACTGCTTGCTTTCTGCACTCTGGCTCGTGTTGAAGATGCCAAATGTAATCATGCCAAAACCAAAAGAGTAAGGTTTATGCATCTTAAAAAAAGCCATTAAATCACTTTCATTTATCAGTGCTGTTCAAATAAAGTTGGGGCATTATTATGCCCATTAAATAAGGACAACACATTTCATAGTATACACTTACTTTTTCACAGACAGATAATATTTGGCACTGTAACAATCCATGGTATTTTTACATTAGTAAATGATTAAGAGCTTTTTGCCCTTGAACTTATGAGACTGCATAGACAGTCACAGGTTTGTTTTGTAATGAGTGTATAACAGCACGTTCAACTTTACTGGAAGTGATATATATACTCAGCCAGACTTTTCATGGATGACATTCTCAACTTCCTTTGACCTTTTTTTTTCTTAATCACGTATAACATGTCAGCACTCCTTATTCAGGATTTACTAGGAAACAGAAATTAAGTACTTTTAGCTATTTCTACAATAATTTAATATCACACACACACACACACACACACACACACACACACAAACACATACATATTTCTTGAATGTGTTGACAAACTATTAACTTTGATCTAAACACAAAAGCATTACATAACAGATTAAACAAAAGTTAAACGAAGAAGAATGTTCAGAAGAAGAAAACACTCTGAGGAAAGGACAGCCGGTTAAAGCCAGTTTAGAAACAGTGCGACACACCCAAGCCCAAGTAAGGGAATGACGGGGAGGGAGATTATGGGAGGGAAGTGCATTCGGGGAAATAACACAGTGGGGTAAAGTGGTTTTGTTTGGATAAGGCTCTCAGATCTGGTGTATTGTATATCTCTTACTCTAATCAATTGTTTATTTTTTATAAAACAGTTGTTTGCTCCAAACTTACAGTATAGGGGAACTCAGTGTTTCATAAGGACATTGATTCTGGTAAACTAAGTAGGGAAAAAAGAAAAAGGGCCATTGTATTTGACATATATAGTATTTTTACAGTTGTCTTGTACAGTGTCAATTGTCAAAAACCTTACATAATTCTGTGAGACAAGTTAAATGTCACCTTGAATCTAAAAACACCTTTTTTAAAAAAACAACTTAAATAGTTTGCTTATTTCATTCATTATACAGCATTGTTAAAAACAACTGAGTGCAGGTAAATTCAAGTAAACTGGGCATCTTTTGACATTGATTTACTGGATTACCTGAATTAACCCCACATATCAGTAAGATCTAGACACTCACACACTCTGGCCAAGTTTCAGTTTTCCCTTTGATGGGAATATAGCCTAGGTGTTTTCATAAATCTAATATGCCTGGCAAAATCAGTAAATGGGGAATTCCGACTTAATAGGCTACAAGGTCTAATTTTTTCTATTTAGGGATAAACGTAAATAACAAATACAAGTGTACAAAAATAAGGTAAGACACGTAGGCCAATCTGATTAAACTTTTGATAAAGTTATGTCATGCATTTGGAGGGCAGAAAAGATCAGTAGTCTATGTTAAGGTAATGACATCACCGCGTTTAGAGCTGATGACATCACTTGTTTAGAAATGCGAGTCCCGTTGCTAAAGGAAGTGTCGCTGAGAGAGGGGGGGAGTCGAAACCTTAAGCTCTTCCCTCATAAGTACTGCCTTCACTAAACAGCTATATAAGACTCCCCAACGTGAGTCATCGCCACTTTACTATCAAGTACTTCAAGAAGAGTTCGCAACAAGAAACAAGCAAACAGGACATAATGGTTCCAGAAATGGATTGCGGAATCTGCTACCAAACTTACAACGCCGGTCGGCGGTGTCCTCGACAGCTGAGCTGCAAACACACGTTTTGTGAGAGCTGTCTGTTGACGCTCGCGCAATCCGCGAAGAGTCCCGAACCCCGGATGGTGTGTCCGCTTTGCCGTCACTCCACGTCACTGTCGGATGCGAGAGTCCAGGACAACCTACCCGTAGACGAGGACATTTTTGAGCGGATAGTAACCGCGGGCAGCTTGGAGCAATGTACGGATGACGATGAAGACACCGAGGAGCCCAAGCAGGACGCGTCCAGCCCACCAAGATCACGAAAAGGACACCTGATGAAATGCATACGGCGCCTATGCAAAAAAGGCAACAGAGATGTGCGGAGAAGTGAGTATTTTACTTCGATAACGTGCTGTTGTAAACTGTCATGTGCGTTTGAATGTATTATTAAAGACATAAATTGAGTACCTAAAGAACTAATTGTCATGTGCGTCACTTGTGTTTTCAGATTGTATGACTGATGCGGACCTGAGGGACCTGGCAATGATGTCCTGCTACATGATGTGAAAAGTTGTTGATTGTCACAACTGTTGTTCTCAGACATTCCTTAAACCAAAAGATGAAACCACACATGCATGATTTAAGGTACCAGGTGTAATCATTTGAATCAACTATTGAAAAACATACTGCTAATCTGAATAATCGAGGCGGACGTGGCTCTTTCGATGTCTGTGGGTGTCAGTGCCCTGCCTCAAGCTTGTGAGTGACACCTGGCAATGGGAGCCTATAAATGTCATGGTGCATTTTTGATTGTGTTTGTGCACTGAAGAGGTGGAATGTCTGTGCCTGTGGGACAAAGGAGAACCGTTTGCTGTTGGGTGTGACTTGTTGCCATAACAGACATTTAGGGTTGTCCCAGAGCAACCCATAAACATTGGTTACTTGTAATGTTACTTGTATTTGTTGTATCCTTTTAATTAATTAAGGAGTTTTTCAGTGTTACATTTGTATCAAATGATGGAGCCTAAATTGTTTGTATTTTTTTTTTTTTTAAATAAGTTTCATGATCACAAATTTATTTTATGTATTTATTTTTAAGTATTTTTACATTTTATTAAGATCAAATATGGAATTACTGTACACTGCTACATTTGTACCAAATAAAAGTTTTTATAATTAATTCAGTTTAGCACTCAGTTTGTCTTGTACTTGTTTTAGGAAATGCAGGGTCCCACGTATTCATCGTATTTTTAAAACCCATAGAAATATGTGTAAATGTGCATGTTTTTTGCATGTCTTCAGCTTTAAATGCATTCAGGTGGACCTCATCAGTGATCAGCATGATCAACAATATTAGCTTATCAGTGAGCCTACATCAGTAGGGTAATTTTGAGCAGGTGTGACAAAAAGCTTTGTGTGGCATGTAAACAAGTTCATTAGTCCTTAAAACATGTCTCTTCAATTCTATCTGAGGTAAGCATTCAGTGCTTCACTGCAACAGTTCATGAACACATTTTTCCATTATTGTAATTCTTAAGAATGACTACTTTTTTTTATAGACTGCCATTGGTTTGTTTGATTCTCTCTGTTGTGGGATGTTTTCCTGAACTGTCAGTAGGTAAGATTTAGTTTTAAAGAATAATTTACAGTCTGTAAATATTTAGAATGGCTATGGGTGTTTTTCAGAAAATATATTGCATAAACTTGCATATCCATTTAGAAATGACTAAATATATTGTTGGTTCATCACCAATGTCTTTAGGAGACATCATGGAAAATGATCCAAAGATCAAAAAACAAGTGTTGGAAAATTTCAGAAGTGTTCATCCATCTATCCAAAATTCAATGAGAAGCACCCTTCAAAGGAATGTAGAACAATTTAACAACCAATATCAGCTACCGAGGATCAACTCCTCTCCATATAGCCTGGGGAATTATGGCGATGCCAAAAATCCAAGCTTCAGTTCCACTGAGGCAAGAGTTTCTGCAGATGATATTTATTACCATTCAGTCCCAAATAAGATCTCATCCAATGTCAATAGTAGAAATAATCCTGTTGATTTTTCAAGCGTCAAATATAATGATGGAATTAATGCCAAAAGAAGCTATGCTTTCCAAACAGTACAACAGGAACAAAATCCTTTACACTTCACAGAGAACCAAAAGAGCTCTACTGAAATGAATCTGGCCCCAAGGCTGATGAAGAAAGGTCTGGTGAATGGAATGAATGCAGCAAATGTGTTTAGATCTGGGTCATTTGGATATCCGCATATTTCAAAATCTAAAACAGAAATGTATTCAGACAGTTCAAAACCATTAGGACTCAATAAACCCCACTTGAGGGAAAATAATTTTTCCCAGCCGATCACTAGACCGACGCATGCTGAAAGAGTTCCAATCAGCTACATGTCTGGAAGCTCAACAGTGAATCATGATATGAGGCACAAAATTGATAGAAACATCCTGTTTGATAACTTTCTTCAAAACAATGGCCAGAATCAAAAAGACGTACCATCAAGTACGTCTCTCTCAATTGTAAGAGCAAATCAACAAGAGAGCAAATCACTGCCGCATGCCTTTTCTGCTGGGACCGAAGTAATTTCTAATGAGAATATAAGGGACGTAGCTCTTTCCAAGGTGTTCAAACCTCCAGCAGTTCAAACCCCAATTGCTCCTGTGTTTAAGATGTCTAATTCAAATGGAGGTCAAAGCATCCTTCCCTTTAAAAAAGCTCAGATGTTTTCTTCCCAACGTGATCAGTTCAAGCAGTCTGACTCTGAAAGGCTTGCTAGCCCAAAAGCAAATCCGCGAAGTAGCAATGAGTATGGAAATACAAAATCGGCCATGAGCAGCTACACTTTTAAGGACGTTCAATTGACATTGACACAAGATGGTTACCAAAATAAGGGACGAAGTAGTCCGAATTATATGCCCTTTCAAATGTTTCACAGTCAAAAGAAGTATGATCATTTGACAACAAGCATGTCTGCCATCAGGCCTTCAGAGACCAATGGAGTCCGCCCTTACAAAGGGTTCCTATCAGATGAAAACAGTGGCATCCAAATACAGATGTCTTTGCTATCTAACAAAACAGGGCACAGTACAATACAAAAAAAATACAGTACAAAACAGGGCACACATCTGACCCCACGAATGCAGTTTGCAAAGAACACATTGTTTTCAGAACATGCACGTTTTAATCTACCAGACACAACATATCATTCATTAATGAAGCCAAGTCAGCGTAATGCACGAAACGGGACAGATCTGAATTCCTCCGGCCAAAGTACAGTACAATTATTACTCACTAAAAATAATCCTTTGCCAAGTTTCATGCTAGGTAACATTCAAAATTCAGGTATGTCTAGCAGCCGAAACCGACCATACTATCTGACTTCTAAAAAGCCATATAATTTTAAAGGTTTCACATTTGTTCCTACATTGCAGACATCTCCACAAAATACAGAAATGCACTCTGGCCAAAAGCCTTTCATAAACTTTTCATCTAATGTGCAATATGCCCCTGCTCGTCCACCTTCTGCCATAAGTGCACTCGCTCAAAAGCCCTTGATACCTAATAGCTATGAAAAGACACATTTCCAGTTCAAAGACATTGAAACAAGCCAAGAAAAGCAACCTGATCGGGATCAGAGAGATTCTTTTGATAATGGACCTCAGCGTGAAACTGTCTCTTCTACTCAAGCTGCAAGTAACACCATGACTGATGCTCCAAAGCACCAAGTTGTTAGAGCTCAAGCTTTAGCGAGAAATGTAAATGGCACAAATACTTCAGTGGGTCTTGGTACAAATAATGGAGCAGGTTCCCTTCAGAACTATCTTAAAATAGGGTACGCTGGATTACAATTGGATGAAGTTCAGTCAAAATCATCTCAGAGGTGGATTTCAAGCAGGTTTTCTTCAGCACAGAACACTCAAGCTCAGACTGAATCTAACCAAGCTGAAATCCCAACAGTGAGATCCTCAAACAGCAGGTTTGTTGGACCAAACATGAACTCCGCATCCATGAAATCTAGCACCAGTCATGAGAATCCCACATCAGAACTTGTTCTTCCGATCCATAAGTCTTCTCTTATGAACAAAGTGACTGGATATCCTCAGATAGGCAATGCTGTTATCCAGCCACTTCACCAGTATAACTTCAAGGAACATGAAGGTCTGGTAAATCCAGAAATTAAGGACAGAAACTCAGTTGGAGTAACACAATCAAATATTAGTGAAAATTACAGTGCCACACGACTGAGACCAACAAGCAGCATTGTGATTGGTAGGCGGGTTGAAGTGACTCAAGAAGGAACGAGATCTGGAGAAAATTCAAACCAGAATATCTATGCAATCCCATCTTCTCCATCTGTAATATATAGATCTGCTGACGTTAATAGTAATAAAACCAATAGCTTATCAACTATATACAGATCTGCTAACAAACTTAACAGCAAATCTAACATCCTACAAGCTAATGTAACTTCAGACTGGAAGAATGAAATGACTAAAATCTCCAAAACTGATATCGACCTCAGTGCTGTCGGTGTGTCCCAGGCATCAAGACCCACAAGCAGCTTTGTTGTTGGAAGGTACGTTAATACGTTTAATAAAGTCTCAACCAAATCAAATCTCAACATGTCTTCAACAAAAACAGGTCTTAACTATTATAAACCAGTTCGGTTTTCAGATATAGCAGGTAGTGCTTCCTTCACTAAACCACGTTCTGCTGACAGCACGGCAAAGGAAGAAGTGCATCTTGGTGTTCATAACAGCTCCACTTCAACCCCACTGATGAAAGAAAACTTTAAAGAGCTGTTTTTTGACACTACAATAGGCAGTTCCTCTATGACCTCGGCCTTACAAAATGAAACTGATGAAAGTACAGTGGATTTAAGTGGACCTGAGATTATGCCAACAGCTGCTATACCCACCACAGAATCTCAGCAGTCATTTACAGAAGAATATACTCTACCTCAATCAACCGTCTATTCCTCTGAACCACAGCTGGATCATACTACACCTGTAGCAGAGGGTATTGAAGGAACATTTATACCCACTTTGTTGGTCACAATTACCTCAGGATGAGATCTGCCTCTTTCTGTTTTCAACTGTATCCAATGGCAGCCGTCATTGACGCCGACAGACTGCAATGTGAGGCGTTTCTCTCTTCTGTCGGTAGATGGCTCCAGATCTGTCATCAAATTCATTTGCATTAAATTTGTGAGTTCTGAATTTCATATAGTTTTCTCTTTACTTCCCTTTGATAAACATTTGTTCAAATAATTTTGTTAACATTTATCCATGTTCTTTTCAAGCGTAGTAATATATTCAGATTAAGATGTCTTAAATTAAACGGAGTCTGCTTACCCTTTCATTCAAATTTAAGTTTAAAAAGCTTTTTCTTTTTGGTCATTGAACATAATGAAATTAGTTTATTTATGTGGAGATGGGCTCATACTGTACATGTAAAAACGCCTTCTATTTCCCAATAGTTTCCAAAATCCCCATGGATCTGGGTCCAGTTCACTGGAAATGACCTTAAAATTTCCAAGCTGTCTTTTCTGAGTGCAGCTGAAAAACTATGTTAGTTGTTCAGGCAAATGTAGAGCTGAAACTTAATCACACACTGGAAAGAATTTTTTTATTTCTGCATTGGTTCAAATTTTCCTGAAATGTGCTGATATTTTAATGAAGGAAAAGCTGTGTTTGAGAGAGGATTCTGCTCTAGTCGGGTCAATCCTGCTGTTCAGTAACTTTTAATCTTTTAATCATAAATTAATAAATATGCTTGTGTTGTATTTTAAGGACGTATAAGTATGAAATTGAATACAAGACTTTCAGAAATATTCTCTGGTTAAGATCAGGCACTTTAACTGTATTCAACTTCTTTATACAGTGGCTTTAGCCAATATCCACTGAGCAATTGCAAGTTTACATGATGATGCCAGCTTGATTAATTGTGTGATACAGAAAAAGCAAAACATTATCCATCAAATCCTTTGCCAAAACATATAAGTCAGGTTTGTGTGGTTGTTTTTCTATCAAAATAATGTCACTTCCTACAGAATGATGTCATTAAGATGTCATAAGGACTGGTATTTTGTTTTTAAATAGTGAAATTAAAGGGTTAGTTCACCAAAAAATGAAAATTCTATCACTATTTACTCACCCTCATGCTGTTCCACACTCGCAAGACCTTTGTTCATATTCGGAACATAAATTAAGATATTTTTGATGAAATCTGAGAGGTATATGACTCCTCCATAGACAGAAATTTAACCACCACTTTCAAGGTCCAGAAAGGTACTAAAGACATCATAAAAATAGTCGACGTGACTGCAGTGCTTTAACGTTAATTTTATGAAGCAATGAGAATACTTTTTGTGTGCAAAAAAACAAAATAAAAATGGCTTTATTCAACAATCTCTTCTCCTACTCTATGGTCAGCACAGGTTCGATGTCAGAACCCCGACTCATTATTGGCCGGTTCCTGCATCACCATCACATGCATCATGCTGCTCACGTGAACAGCGTCGGCCAATACTGAGCTGCCGTTCTGACGTAGAACTTGGAAGTGCTGAACATAAACAGGGTAGGAGAATGACACAGAAGAGAAGATATTGGAATATGTGGTATTGTATTTTAACAGATGCATTTCAGACAAATGAGCTGTGTGTAACATGTTTCACAATGGTCTGGTGGAAGCTAGATATTTTACTTCATAACTTGTTAAACAGAAAGCCTTTAGAAGGCCTTTATTAACCCCCTGGAGCCATGTGGAGTATGTTTATAATGGATGGATGCACTTTCTTGAGCTTCATACTCGTTGGTCCCGTTCACTGCCATTAAAAAGCTTGGATGCATCAGGATATTTATTAATATATCTCAGACTGTGTTCATCAGAAAGAAGAAAGTCATATACACCTAGGATGGCTTGAGGGTGAGTAAAGCTTGGGGTACTTTTCATTTTAAAGTGAACTAATCATTTAATATTTTCTGCAATAATCCAAAAGCCAATGGAAAAATCCAATTGGGGTTTTTGTCAAGGGAACCAGGGTGATCCAAACTTTACAAAAATATGTAATCCCTGAACCACTCTATTGTTGAACTAACACGATTCAAACAACAGAGGTGCGACCGGTTTCATGAAACAGTCACGACTAGTTATTTAGTATACTATTATTTGTATATTGTTTATTTGAAAGAATCAAATGTGCAGTTTCACGTCTATCCTTGTATTGTTCAACTGGTCGAGGTTGATGTGGGATTTAGAAAGTAATAAGTAATCCAATAATTTTAGAGAGAGAATAATTAGTACAGTAATCTACACTGTTGAAGATGTAATTAATTACATTTTTAAAGTAACTTACCCAACACAGAGAAGCACCTATGCCTGGTTGTAACTCTAAACTTTACATAAACGGTAACCTTGTCCCTCAAATCTGATTGGTTGATTGGAATGTTGCTGCACGATAAGCAAAGATGTTGATCCAGGAACATGCTGTACTTGGTGAAATCACATTCACCTCTTTTTCCCAATATAGATGGCATGAAAATGTATTTCTGAAATAAGATTGACTCAGTCACTAATCAAAATGGAATCATTTTACTTTTTAAACTGAATATTTTGTCCACAATATGTTAGGAAGGTTGATCCAACAATATTTTTTCAGTGCATGTGCCTCAGATGGCCACCAGATGGGATGTAAGTGCTATCAGAATGATCTCACAGAGTTCTTGGAGTTCATTGCGGAGCTGTGCATTTTCTTCTTTGATTAGGACTGAACTGCCAAACGAAAAAAAGTACCTGAAAAGGCATTTGTATTTGAGCACGCCTGAAATGTGTGAACACACAATTATCATTCTGAACTATTTAGCATGAAAAAAAAAAAACTCACTGGAATTAAAGTGTAATTTCTGCCTGATCAAAAAACATAATATTTATCATCAATGCCAGAGTTTTGCTTCTGCAATAGCATAAAAGCTGTAACAGCCACATTTGTAAGAACGACCCCTAACCTTTTTGAAGGGCCTATCTACGCCCCAACCATACTGCCCAGCATGAGGCCAGGACAAAGAAGGAAAAAACTGGGGGTTTTCTGTCAATCATGACCACATACATTGTACAATGGATTACCACACTTCCCCCTTAAAAATGCTTTGAACATTCCACTCTCTTAAGAAGTTTGCACTGAGAATCTAAAACATTTCTGTTTGAAAAAGTTTGATATTCCTAATGATTTTCCAATTGCAATTTAGTTTGACAAGTAAACAGAGGCTAAAAGACAAAAATGCCTCTCTGTGTGAACACGTTGCATTCTGTCGTTTTCTCACCCAAGCCTTCTTGTTTCCCTCCCTCTGTCCCTCCCTCTTTCTGTGGGGGAATTCTGTAGCATGTGTCTGTGGGATCTCAGGCAGCTCTTGGGGAAAATAAAATATAGAGGCCCCGCAGTGACGTGACCCCTCCCCACTCTCGCACCGCTTGGCTATTCACACTCTGTACAGCTAGTCTCAGGCTGCTGCTTGGGTACAGGGAGCCTTTTTGTTTGGATGTGAAGCCAACGTCTGATAGCTTCAGCCTCAGCCATTCAGAATGAGCCTCTAAATCTCATCTGAGCTTCCTCAATTTGACTGTCTAAACTAGCTTCTGTCATTGCTATTGCAGTAAGTTGCACATAAACATGTTAATAGGCTAAATTTGGCCACATGTCTTTAGCAGGAGAGATGGAGATACATGTAGTGAAAGAAACTGGCAAGAGAAAAGGGTCAGAAAGAAAGCTGTTTTTGTTTAGCGATAATGATAGGGTATTAAAATGCATTAAAACATAATTACCCTCCATGCTGTGGGGCGATGAGTACGCACAGCAAAACTACTGTTCCCCATCGACCTTCGTCTGCTGAACTTTGGTTGGACCTTCCAGTCAAACGACTGAGCAATCAATGAGACTCATGGATTAAACGCATTACTGACTCAACTGTGTCCAATTTAAATCTGTGAGGACAGGAGAGGAAACAGAGGACTGTAAGAAAGAACATAAATGCTGAATTAGCTTGTTATGATAACCAAGACTAGTACTGTGTCTCTGTCACTCTATTTCTCATGTGCACATACTCACTGGCCTTCCTGCTTTGCTGAGCCAAAAGGGAAGTAATAAAGCAGGAAGACTTCCTGCTGTAGCTCAGCTGTAAGAGAGTATGTTGCAATGCTAAAGCAGTTAGCAGCCGTATAAAATTAGCATAAGGTGAAAGGTAACAACTTTGAGGCTGGACTGGGGTGAGCAGGGCACAACCTAACACAGGGCTAGTTGTAACACACATGGTTTAAAAGTTTACACACATGCTAGCATGACAAAGTTATGTATTTACTAGTTTCCATATCAACACTAGCCCATAAAGATAAAATTATGCCAAAATTCAAAAAAATTATATATTTTTGATTAAATCCGATGGCTCAGTGAGGCCACAATTGGGAGCAAAGCCACTGAACCTCTCAAGATCCATAAAGGTACTAAAAACATATTTAAAACAGTTCATGTGAGTTCAGTGGTTCTTCCTTAATATTATAAAGCGACGAGAATACTTTTTGTGTGCCAAAAAAACAAAATAACGACTTTCCCATGATGGCCGATTTCAAAACACTGCTTCTGAGCTTTACGAATCTTTTGTTTCGAATTAGTGATTCGGATCTCCTATCAAACGGCTAAACTGCTGAAATCACGTGACTTTGGCGCTCCGAACCACTGATTTGATTCGTAAAGTTTGATTTGTAAAGGTTTAGTGGCTTTGCTCTCAATAGTGGCCTCAATGAACCATCGGATTTTATCAAAAATATATTAATTTGTGTTCCAAAGATTAACGAATGTCTTGGGTGTAGAACGACACGAGGGTGAGTAATTAATGACAGAATTTTCATTTTTGGGTGAACTAACTTTAAAGAAATGTATCATGGTTGTCACAAAATAGTAAGCATGCAGCACAACTGTTTTTAACATTGATAATAATAATGTTTCTTGAGCAGCAAATCAGCATATTAGAATGATTTCTGAAGGATCATGTGACACTGAAGACTGGAGTAATGATGCTGAAAATTCAGCTTTACCTTTACAGGAATAAATTAACATGAACAAATAATATACATATAACATTATATATATATATATATATATATATATATATATATATATATATATAACATATATACAGGTGCTGGTCATATAATTAGAATATCATCAAAAAGTTGATTTATTTCACTAATTCCATTCAAAAAGTGAAACTTGTATATTATATTCATTCATTACACACAGACTGATATATTTCAAATGTTTATTTCTTTTAATTTGGATGATTATAACTGACAACTAAGGAAAATCCCAAATTCAGTATCTCAGAAAATTAGAATATTGTGAAAAGGTTCAATATTGAAGACACCTGGTGCCACACTCTAATCAGCTAATTAACTCAAAACACCTGCAAAGGCCTTTAAATGGTCTCTCAGTCTAGTTCTGTAGGCTACACAATCATGGGGAAGACTGCTGACTTGACAGTTGTCCAAAAGATGACCACTGACACCTTGCACAAGGAGGGCAAGACACAAAAGGTCATTGCAAAAGAGGCTGGCTGTTCACAGAGCTCTGTGTCCAAGCACATTAATAGAGAGGCGAAGGGAAGGAAAAGATGTGGTAGAACAAAGGGTACAAGCAATAGGGATAACCGCACCCTGGAGAGGATTGTGAAACAAAACCCATTAAAAAATGTGGGGGAGAATCACAAAGAGTGGACTGCAGCTGGAGTCAGTGCTTCAAGAACCACTACGCATAGACGTATGCAAGACATGGGTTTCAGCTGTCGCATTCCTTGTGTCAAGCCACTCTTGAACAACAGACAGCGTCTCGCCTGGGCTAAAGACAAAAAGGACTGGACTGCTGCTGAATGGTCCAAAGTTATGTTCTCTGATGAAAGTAAACCATGGTATCCCTGTTCTTAATTGGCCAGCAAACTCGCCTGACCTTAACCCATTGAAAATCTATGGGGTATTGTGAAGAGGAAGATGCCAGACCCAACAATGCAGAAGAGCTGAAGGCCACTATCAGAGCAACCTGGGCTCTTATAACACCTGAGCAGTGCCACAGACTGATCGACTCCATGCCACGCCGCATTGCTGCAGTAATTCAGGCAAAAGGAGCCCCAACTAAGTATTGAGTGCTGTACATGCTCATACTTTTTATGTTCATACTTTTCAGTTGGCCAAGATTTCTAAAAATCATTTCTTTGTATTGGTCTTAAGTAATATCTGAGATACTGAATTTGAGATTTTGCTTAGTTGTCAGTTATAATCATCAAAATTAAAAGAAATAAACATTTGAAATATATCAGTCTGTGTGTAATGAATTAATATAATATACAAAAATATAAAAAGTTTCACTTTTTGAATGAGAGCATAAGAGACTTTCTTTCAAAAACATTTAAAAATATGACTACACTTTTGAACAGTAGTGTGATATATTCCCTTTTTGTGTACATATTTACTAGACAATTTTTTTTCTACTGTTTTTTATATCTTTTTTCTGTACAATGCACATTTTCTGTACTGTTTCCCATTTTACTTTATTTCTAAATGAAACAGAATATTTAATTACAAAAAAATATATATATATAGTGCAGGACATATACATCATACACTGGGAATTTATTGGACTGGAAAAAAAATGAATGGAGTCAGACCTGGATGTGATTTACTAAAACAAATCTTATATAGATAATTGGTTATTTGTTGCATGGCCAAATAAAGAAAAGAAATACTTTAAAGTCTTTTAACTTGTTTTTCCATCATTACCATCATTAACCGTTAAAAGGTTAAATGCCCAACAGTTTTCTACCTCTATAAAGGAGCTCTAAAACAAACACAAACACATTGGGTTTTTATGTTTTATGAGGACATTTCATAGATTTTTTACTGTACAAATTGTATATTCCGTGCCCTAAACCTACCCATCACAGAAAACTTTCTGCATTTTTAAATTTTCAAAAAACATCATTTAGTATGATTTGTAAGCTGGACCAAAAACTTTCCCCACAAGGTCAAGGATTTCAGATATTGCTGACTTTGTTCCATATAACTTAGGGTTTACCTGAACATACACACGCACGGTTTTCCATTTTTATGGGAAGTTTCCATAAACATAATATCTTTTATACTGTACAAACTGTAAAAAAACATGATATAGTATGATTTATAATCTGTTTTCCTCATGGGATTCCACAAGATCAAAGATTTCTGGTATTTCTATCCTTGTGGGGACATTTTGTCACCTACAACGTAGGGAATACCTGAACCACCCACAAACACACACTTATCTGCTGCTGCCAGATACATGGCTGTGGCTGAGAGCTGCTGATACATTCAGCTTTTCGACAACATTTTTGTCACTTCTTTTCATGTCAAAAGTTCAAAAGAGTCATGCATTTTTTTCCTGTAGCCTTCAGCCGTGTGCTGAACCACAGACCCTAGGGACCAGGCGGTAAAAATACAGACACGTGTGGATTACAACCAGGTCACGGGTAGAGCACAACTTCACAGCTGTGTTTCTCCTGTAGGTGAGAGTGTGAGAGTGTTTGTGTCATCATGTGCAAAAGCCATCAGGTTTTTCCTGCATGTGCTGCTGATATGCACAAGAAAATAAAATGCTGCTGCATAGCAAGTGTTTTTCGGGTGCTGCAGAGTTTGTGGTTTAATTCACCTTGAGATGAGTTGTCCCGGGGCCACTGTGTGTTCTGAATAATACAAGTACTCCTGCGGTAATAGGCCACCCATGAATATGTGCCCTCACTTCCAATCCTAGACGCCCAGCCTTCTACCGATGTCAGTGTGTGCGCATAACAAGTTGAAACCAGACCTTCCACATAAAGATCTCTTTTGTGCTGGTGAAACGTGCATGAAAAATGTGTGGAATGACCCTTAAGACTATGTATACTGTAGGTATCAGCTCAGAGTAAAGCTAGACAGCTTGCTATTCATAGACGTATAGCCTGAGATACTGTTACCACACTGTCGCTCGAGGACAGTGAACGCATGACAGGGTGCACACTATGGAAGCCGGTTCCACCTCAGAATAAAAATAAAAAAAGTAATTGCGATTTTTAAAAGAGTATCATTGTCAGAGATATAGATAGTCAGAGATGTGGGAGATATACAGTAAAGCCGCAATTATAAGAATTAGTCATAATTCTGAGAAATAATGACATAATTATGACAAATAGAGGCTGAATGATAGAAGCTGAATATATTAAGGAAGTAATATGTGATTGCGTTAGTGTATAATTGCTATATGAGTGATTTTTTTTTATTTGTTTTGACTTGACTGTTCATGAAATTGAGCAAAATATTTACAATACTTTTCAAAAAGCCACAGATTTCAGTTACATCGTTGAACAGACATAAATAGAAAGACATGAGTAACACAACATAAACTGTCGCTTGCCCTTTTTTGAAGCAGCATGAAATTCTCAACATTACCCTTTATACAGTATAGCCTACATATACATTTTATATATTTATATATCAGTGGTGTGCGGTGGAGTTTTCAACTGAGGAAGCAAAGTCCTCATTTATGTCCCTGTTACACAATTTTAAGTTACCATTACATAAAAAGAGAGACCAAATACAATTCTATTTTGTTATTTTTACACTATGTAATGTTCTATTTATTAAAACCAAGTATAAATTTCATCAAGTTTTACTCATTTTTACATTTATTCCAAAATAATAACTAAAGGCAGTAACAATTTAAACTATTATTTATATAATTATTAACTAATATTCAGCTTTTCTTTTTAGTAGTCAATTTATTTTCAGCAGTCATCAAGCTTCAAGTCATCATGTTTTCAGGCCATTTCGAGTTTGATTTTAACATGACACAAAGCGGTGATATGTAAGTGACAGCTGTTTACTTACTTTTTAATTAGTCTTCCCATTAACGCCATCACTGTCTTTATTCAGGCCGATTCGACGAGAACACGCACGAAAACAATGAACCAATTATGTCCAATCATAACCAGTCATATCCAATCATAGCGCAGTTGAGGCGTTGCCTCCTCTCACGTGACTTTCCCCCATTCATTCTCAATTACCCCCCACTAATCCCACCGTAGGCTTTGGGGGCTCTGCTTTGTTTCTGTGAGATGAAGGGAGGCACAGAGACGCGGACTCCCCGCTGTAACTTCACCTGCGGGTGTCGCTGCTTGACAGTGTTTCTTTAGAAAAACGAGTGACTTTTACACTTTTTAATGTCAAATTTTGTAACATTTGCGTTGTTTTATTTTTGTAATATTGATTATTTTCTTATCCAGTTTTTTTGAGGAGGCACTGCCTCCCTTGCCTCCTCGGAGGAAACGCCCCTGGTATATATATCCATTATACAATATTTATATATCCATTATCCATACTATATATATATCATCGTCAATATCATCATATATATTGTCAACAGAAATCAAACACGGAGTGCATTACAATAGTTCTCAAGAGGGCTTTTCACACTGCACTTAACCCCGGATTATCGTCGTTCTAAACGCCGCTTTTAACACCGGGTAAAGGAGCGTTTCACACTTGTAATTTAGATGTGGGGTTAGCACCGCTTTTGCGGTGTACCTCCGCATTGCGGTGCCAAACTTGTAGTGTAAAACGATGCGGTGTTAGAATGTTACAACTAGATGCTTAGCAACCGACCTATACCTTATGTAGCCCCGCCCCTTTTCAGCGCTGCGCTCGTTGTCTTTTGTCTTCCGGTTTGTATTTCCACAGCGATCTTGCGTATTTATGAATGAACTGCTCGTTTTCAAATCTTCCCATTCTACTGACATTTGTTAAGACATCTGCTTTAAACATTACAGTGCTCATGATAACTTTCATTAACTCTACAACAAGTAAATCCACTTCACCAGCTAAATATTCTTTGACAGTGATGCCATAGAAATATACAGAGCTACCGCAAAAACGGAAGTTCAAAGACATATTATAAAGATGGTGGCGCGCTTGTTTCTCTGGCGCATAAGGTCTATATTCACATGCTTTGGGCAGTCACGGAAACACCGCAATGTATAAACAGTCGTTTCTGCATATGATAGTAAAGATGTAAAACTGCGATGGAAAATGCGACAATTGGAGTGAAGAAGAGACACTCATTCTTACCTTTATAGTACACTCAGAAAAAAAAAACGTGATACAGTCAGCAATGTGTAATATAAGGGAAGCAATGCTAGAGCCTTTATATCAGGGTTGCCAGCTTTTCACACCAAAACCCGCCCAATAGCCGAATCGCATTTCCAGCAGGGTTCCACAGTAAAAATCGCGGTCCGGGGGTAAAATCTGTGTTTTTGGCGGGGATCCCCTGGTAGAATTCGCATTCCATTGTTATTTGGGGTCTATTCAACCCGCGGCAACAGTGTAAAAGTAGCCCAATTCTGCAGGAAAATCTGGGACTTGGCAACACTGCTTTATATAAACAGGTCAGGTGCTGCATTTGTCCAGTCATTGACACTAACACCGCAAATATGCAGATAAGGACTTTCACCCGGGGTTTAGGAATGTGCAGTGTAAAACGCTAGTTTATGAATACCCAGGATTAACGGTCAACCCCAGGTATAGTATGAGCAGTGTGAAACGTGAATAAAGGTAACCCAGGATTTAGTTTACCAGGGGTTTAGAATGACCCAGGGTTAACTATTTCAAGTGTGAAAAGCCCCAAGGTTTCTTCCAAAGTAGGCTATAATAGCAGCAAAGCCTGCAGAAATGTCCTCTATCATCTTAAGGCCGCTTCATACAGAACGCAATTTCATTGTTAAAAACGCGAGATGCAGGGCAGTAGAATGAAAAAAGCACAAAAGGTCTAGAGATGGGTTTTTTAGAAACTGAAATTATTTTAACTTGAGAGCTGCATTTTCAGAATGCCATGTCATGTATGAGACGCTGTAAAAGACACGAGCGCAACAGCTAAAGATGTCCGTATAGCGCATGTTTACATTGAAAAATAATGGAAAAGTATAGCACAAGTGGAATGGAAAAACACGTTCTGTGTGAACGGTCCCATATCATTTTAACATCTAAACTCTCCACATGGTGCCTTTTTCTGTCAATAAGATAAATTAAACAGATAGTTATCCTTTAACTATCTGTCATTCCAAAACTTTTATGACACTTTTTCTGTGAAACACAAAAGAGGATATTTTGAGAAATTTGTCTTGGTGTTGTTTTGTCCTTGCAATGAAAGTCAGTGGGGTTTGATGTTGTTTGGACCCCAATGTTCTTCAAAATATTATAGTTTTTGGATGAACTACCCATATTTCTCCTTGCAACACCAACCTCTTAAAGACTTCAGTGGTATTGGAAACATCTATGTATTGAATGTAATTGGAATAAACAAGCATTGTTTCAGTATTATTCTTTGAATTGACCTTGATTAATTTGCAGTCTGATCATAGAAATTTACTCAAAGCTGAGTTTGGATATAATCCTATAGTATTTGAATGAATATTGTGTGGGATTCCCCTTATGATTACAGGAGCAACTGGTTCTGTTCAGTGTGTATTTGCATTATGGGCTATTCTGTGTTAGACCAGCTCAGTCTGATTCCAGTAAACAATAATTGTTATTTTTGTATCCAAGCAAACAGTAAAGAGTAAGGAACAAACATAATATATGTACACTTGTTGCAAACACAACCGTCACACATTAAAGAGCATAAATATTCAATACCCGAGGTCTTTCAGAGGCCGATGACAAGGCAGAATGTGTGTCCTTATTAAAAGGGATAGTTGACCCAAAAATGAAGATTCTGTGACCATTTACTCACCCTCATGTCGTTACAAACCAGTATGACTTTCTTTCTTCTGTGGAACAAGCAGTTTTGGTTACAATTCTATTATACGGACAAAAACATTGAGATATTTCTCAAAACATCTTATTTTATGTTACACAGATTAAAGAAAGTCATACAGGTTTGGAACAACATGAGGTAAGTAAATGATGGCAGAATTTTCATTTTTGGGTGAACTATCCCTATAAAAAATATTTAAAAAACATTCATCATAATAAAAATAATAATAAAAAGAAGACAGAAAACATAGGAGAGAATTATGTTTTTAACACTCCTGTTTTTATTTTACCACTGTTGGCCAGCAAAGGGTGTCACTGAGATACAGTTTGTGAGAACAATTCCCAAATTAAATCCTTTAAACACCCCCGTTCTGGACTATCATTGGTATAGTCCAGTGTGGATTGGGTCAGCTAGCATCCTTGCGTGCCAGTCGAGGTAAGCTACCGCAGGACACCATCACAGAAGCACCCCACCCTTAGAGTAAAAATAGACACTTAGTGTCACTGAGCCAAATGTCTGTTACTGGTTCCTTTCAGGACGCTACTGTGAAGAGAGCAGAAAAAAAAAGGCAGAAAAGAGACAGGCACTTAAGTACTAATGCATGGGGTAAAGAGGGTGGAGAAACAAACAAGGAACAGGGAGGGTGATGAACTAGTCAATCAACACATCGGTGATGCTAGGTTAGCTGAACACCATGATGAGATTCATAATTATTTCATAATTTTTACCAAAAGCAGTACCATCAGTGTTGTTGATGTCTTGCCGTAAGACTTTTCCAGTCGATTTTACCTTCTGTATCAGTTCAACTTTTACAATGTAAAAGAATAGCAACCTTTCTCTTCAAGCACATCAGTCAATGCCTGAACAATTGAAAGTCTATATTTAGAAAGCTACAATTGAAAACGAGGCACTTTTTGTGTATATATAATATGTTCAACAATTGTGAGTCACTGAATCGTTTTTGTGAATACTGTACACAGACTGTTCAAGCTTCTGTTGAACGTCAAAGGTCATTCTCATTGGCTCCATTGTCTTCTTTTTCCTCTCTGATTGGTTATTGTGCGTGTCTGTTGAGAGTCCGGACAGCACAGATTGTTGCTTGTCTTGCTTGGCACTTGTTCCCATTGATTGCAGCAACCAATCATTGCGGAATAGTCTTTCGAAAGTGCTTGCGAAGTTGGCTGGGCTTGTGCACACACCTTACTCTCTTCTCCTTCTGCTCTGGCAGATTCATTCAGGTGCACGGGAGAGCTCTGGCATTCCGTTTCCCAGAATTCCACGTTGCTGAGGCATCAACATTCTGAAAAAGACAGAAATGAGATGTAACATTTGCATATTCTAATGCAAATCATGGGAAGAGTTATTTTAGTTGTCAAAAAGACATGGACAAATGCACTCTGTCCAAGATGCAGGTCAAGAGAATTAAATCTATGTATATGAGATCTGACCGCACACTCACTTGCAAAAAGTTTTTTTATTATCCAACATTTCGGCACAAAGCCTTATTGAGTTATTTTAGTATCATTGATATACTACTATTGTTTTTGTTTATATTTTGAATTAGATTTTATTTTTATATTTTCTGTTTTAGTAAATTTGATGTGCTTTTATCATTTTCATCATTTTTTAAACATGTCTATTTAGTTTTGAATAAGTTTATTTTTTATTTTTTGTTATTTTAGTACTTCATCTTAAAATGCTCTTATTATGCTATTTTAAGGGTTCCTAATTTTGTTTTGGAGGTCTCCTATAATAGATTACATGCATCCAATATCAAAAAACACTTTAATTTTCTCATAATACATACTGCACATCACCTCATTTCTCAAAGAATCTGAAAACGGTTCGTTCGAAGATTCAGGCTAAACCCCTCCATTTCGAGAGCCTACTTTGCTCTGATTGGTCAGACAGCCCAGTCTGTTGTGATTGATCTATCACTTACAGTGTGTGTCAGAAACGAAATCATGCAGAAACGTGCATCAATGTGGATTCAGAGAACTGAAAACAGCGTCTTCTCAACATTTCAACAACACAAACCAAATTTTTCCAGGCCTCAGCTACAACTACAGTGTTTGAGGGCGGGGTCAAAGTAGCCATTGTTCGCGGGCAGCCAATGAAGAACATAGGATAGCATTATGCAAATTTGTTACATTGTTACATAGGTTTGTAACAGGAAGTGAGACTGGAATTACTGACGACTCGTTTCGGCAGTTCAGAAACAATTCTTTCTTTTACGAGACAATAACTTTATTTGTTGTGCACTTTACTCTATATTACACACTGCATGAAAGGTAATATTCAAAAAAGCATAATAGTAAACAAAAATGAGAAATGTTGCCTTGGCAACTAGCTGAAATAAAATTATCTTAAGTTTTTTAGATTTTATTTTAGGTAATGTTTATTTTATTTCAATCAATGAAAATGTTTTTATTGTTTTAGTTTTAGTATTAGTATTAAACAGGGGATTTTAAGAATAATCCTGGATGAAGTGCAACCTTACCCAAGCAAATTTATTCTAGTATAAATATAAAATGCATCGAGGCTGGTGAATTTTAAGGTCTGACATGAATAAATTTGCAGTCTAAGAACAAGGCGACCCAAATTCTGGCTGAGAGGTCTTATTACTTCACACGCTGGTCAGTGACAGTGATTTGTGCCATTGCAAGAAAATCAATAGATATGTTCTGCTGCACCTGTTCTTATAAAATAACTATTTGTACATGCATTGTACATTGAGTTGTACAGGGCTAAATGCCCTTAATGTCATGATGATTTACAATAAGACCATATTGCACATATTGGCTTAATGCATGGATGCATATGACAAAATATGCGTGTTCGAGTCACTTAATCAATCCAGTGTGCGTCACCAGTTGGTCTGCAAATGTGGACTCCGGCATAAACAAAACAATCATTGAAGAATAACAAATTGATTGTCTTTATTCATAAAAACACAGACCTTTTCCTCTGACCAACATCCTTTCATTTCCACCCATTATTGTGCTATTTGTGAAAAGTAATTTTGATAAAAGGCAAAGACTGCAACTAATTTAGAAGGAACACCAAACATTTGAAAAATCTAAATGTACAGCTTTAATGGGCTTTTATCTTTATAGGGAACACACAAAATGATCAAACGTTTACCCTTAATGGACTACAGGTATCTATTTACAAAAACAGACTTAGACCAACCAGACACTTTTGCACTAATTTTGCATTCAACCCACAGTACTGAGTATATACGTATTTATAATTCCAGTAGATTTTAGAATCTGTTAATTGGCCAGATGGAGACAATCTCATGACTGCCAAATATATTAATCGGCTTGGCTGATATAATAGTCTATCACTATTGGAGACATTACACAACATTTAACATCATACGTTTACCACACCCAATATAAAACCAATGTCATCTAGAATCTAATGTAGTGTAAAGGGTAGGAGATTGTGTATGTTTACAGTATGTGCCATCTGTTGCAACCCTAAAAAATAATGACTATAAAAGCTCTGCATGAACCAAGAGGTTTTGACAAGAAGGAAAAAACAAAATTATTACTGATGACCCAAAAATTGACCAATGTTCCTTTTCGTTGTTGCTCTCAATTTTCTAGTCTTGGCTCTAATTGTAAAAGGTTGCCCCCGCCACCTCTGCTCCTCACTGAGCACAGCTATATTTAGTCCCTCCAGAACAAGTCGTTCCAACCAGAACACAGAGACTCAATCAGAAAGAGAGAAGAAGGGAAAGATCAGATGAGCATCAATACACAAACATGCAGCATCCAAAACACATCATATGGTGGTGACCACTTATGCTAGTCTTTTCAGCAAGGAAAGCAAAACATTGAGATTTCCCACTATGACTTTTTGTGTGTCTGATAGAGATTTGATTAATTTGTGTTCTGATCAGATCGTGGTTGTATCTCTCTATTGTGTTACTGGATCTTAGTGCTGCATTTGACACTATCGATCACAACATTCTTTTAAATAGACTCAGAAATTATGTTGGCATTAGTGGAATTGCATTGTCATGGTTCAAATCATACTTATCTGACTGTTATCAGTTTGTAGTGGTAAACGAAGATATGTCATATCGATCACAAGTTCAGTATGTAGTACCGCAAGGCTCAGTACTAGGACTGTTGCTTTTCACTCTGTACATGCTACCCTTGGGAGCTATTATTAGGAAGCATGGCGTTAGTTTTCACTGTTACGCTGATGATACTCAGCTCTATATTTCTTCGCACCCAGACGAAACTTACCAATTCACAAAATTAACGGAATTCATAGCTGATATAAAAAAATTGGATGACCAGTAATTTCCTACTACTAAATTCAGAAAAAACAGAGATTCAAATTTTTGGACCAAAAACGTCTTCACGTAATAACCTAGAATACTGTCTAACACTTGATGGCTGCTCTGTTAAGTCTTCGTCGTCAGTTAGGAACCTGGGTGTGCTCTTTGATACCAATCTTCCATTTGAAGGCTATGTTTCTAGCATCTGTAAAACCGCATTCTTCCATCTTAAAAATATATCTAAACTAAGACATATGCTCTCAATGACAAATGTAGAACAGTTAGTTAATGCGTTTATGACCTCAAGGCTAGATAACTGTAACGCTCTACTGGGTGGTTGTTCTGCTCGCTTAATAAATAAACTACAGCTTGTACAAAATGCAGCAGCTAGAGTTCTTACTAGAACCAGGAAGTATGACCATATTAGCCCAGTTCTGTCAACACTGCATTGGCTTCCTGTTAAACATTGTATAGATTTTAAGATCTTGCTAATTACTTACAAAGGACTAAATGGTTTAGCTCCCCAGTACCTGAGCGAGCTCTTAATGCATTATAGTCCTTCACGTCTATTGCGATCTCTGATTTCAGGCCAGTTGATAATACCTAGAATATCAAAATCAACCGCAGGTGGTAGATCCTTCTCCTATTTGGCACGTAAACTCTGGAACAATCTTCTTAGCATTGTTTGGGAAGCAGACAAACTCTGTCAGTTTAAATCTAGACTAAAAACGCATCTCTTTAACCTGGCATACACATAACACATTATCAATTTATGTTTTCAAATCCGTTAAAGGATTGTTAGGCTGCATAAATTAGGTCAGCCGGAACCGGGAACTCTTCCTATAACACCAGATGTACTCGTTACATCAGAAGAAGAATGGCATCTACGCTAATATTAGTCTCTCTGTTTATCCCAAGGTTTATCCTGCATCCAGGTGAGATCGAGGGCCTGCACCTTGACACGAACACAACACAGCCCTGAAGTGTCAGCAGAGATTGAGTCAACTAGATCGCCCACTGTGAAGGCCTCATCGACACGGCAGCCAGGTGCACAGTTCCTCAACAAACCATCCATACCGGCGTGATGAATACGATCCTCAACTGGATGGAACTGGAATAAATACTTTGACTGTTGCGATCCCAACCTGACTTATGATAGCTGCCTGAATCATAATAAAGCACTGTTCGCTGTTGGCCAGAGGAGAACTGCCCACCCCGACTGAGCCTGGTTTCTCCCAAGGTTTTTTTCTCCATCTTAACACCTGTTTGCCACCTGATGTCACCTGTTGGAGTTTGGGTTCCTTGCCCAAATTTTTTTAAATTTAATTATACATTTTGACCAAAAAGTGGCGCTGTTCTGAAACTTTTTGGGTACCTTCAGGTCATGGTTCTGATAACACATACTGAGTTTTGTAACAATGCGCTAATGCGTTCATTAAATACAACATTTTATGACAAAATTCAAAATGGCCGATATGAAAAAACTGGATATCATTCGACTCAGTATGCTGCACTCAAGTCATGCTTGTGATGACATACCAAGAGTCATCTAAATACACTAAAACATTGCAGAAATATAGCCTCGCATCCAATTTGGCATGGTATTCATCAAATTCATTCATGCATTATTCGAGAATTCGTTGGATTTATCGAAAAATATTTTAAATAATTTTTACCAGCACGGTCTGAAGATGATCTGAGACTATTTTGAGACAATCAATCAATCAATCAACAATCAAATTATGTGACAACAATAATATGGATTAATAATAGGGCCGGGGGAAAATAATCGATTCATCTATCGTAATTTTTTTTAAATAATTTTAAAATAGATTTTTTAAAATTGCTTTATTTTATTCGTTGCTTATAGATAAGGCGGAGAAAAGTTGCCTCTTATTTCAGCAGGGCGATATGTGTTGTATCTGTGAGTATTACATGATGTCATATCTCTTATCAGTGGACATGAGAAAGTGAAAAATGGCGGACAGAGAGACAACTACGGATATACGACCTGCACCATCTTGTATATGTGTATCATTCAACTTTTCCCCATGGTCTAGAGAAAAAAAGCAAACAAAAATTGCAATTCTTAAAAATCACAATACATATTATATCGGGACCCACGTATCATGATATTATCGAATCGGGAGATAGATTTATCGTCCCAGCCCTTATTAATAATAACAACAGTATTAATAATAGTAATAATATAAATTTTTACAAATGTAGTTTCACCTTCTTTCATCATCTTAAACTGCTATACATTTCTCAGTTGAGAATATTACCAAACAATACCTCTAGTCACAACAACTACTTTATGCTGACAGCACTAGCTTGGACACGACAGCTGCAGCGCTGCAGGTAGAAGTCCATTTCCTGCACTAAGAGCTATAATGAGATGAGACCACAGATCCATCTATCTCTCTCATTTCATCACGTATCCTACCATCCGTACACTGATCAATTTAACAATGCCTCTGGGACCATCTCTCTCCCTCTCTTCCCTCTCTCTCTGTGCCTGGTCTGTGACATGTTTTATGTTTTATCTGTCTGTCTGGGTCAGCATTAGTTCAGTGCAAGTAGTTTGGCATGGGGAGAGTGTCTGTGGACTGTGTGTGCCTGTGTGAACATTTCAGGCACTGGTAGACGGGATTTCAGTTAAAATTACAATTATTTTACAGTGTGTGTTAGCATGGGTTTATGCTTTTTAAGAGACAAAGAAAGAAAAACTGATGAGAGGCCTCAAATAGCATACTGGCATATAGTATGTAATGCCTCCTGTCTATGAAAGCATGTATAGACAGCTATGTGTGTTGAGTGCCTGTATGTGAGAGAGTATGTGACACTTATTTCCTCTGCTGATAGTATATGAGTGACAATCCATTTTCAGTCCATGAGGTTGTCAATCACTGACCAGCTTCGCATCAAGTGACATTATAATGTGTTTATCCAGGAGTGTGTAAGTGTGTGTGTGTGCCATTCAATCGGGTCTTACAACATTGACATGAAACAACAGCTGTGAAAAGCTCAACACACACATACACTTTATGGAGAATGTCCTCAGGGAAAGCATGTGGCTGAAGTCCATCACATATCAAACACTTAAAGAAAGAGCAGGACACGTCAATAGAATAAGTAAATGAATGACTTTAGGTAAGTGAGAAAAAGGAAAGTCCTGCAAGTAATGTGCGTTTATTAATGAAAGTGTGATTGTGTAATTGCTAGCAAGTATGTCTTCAGTCAGCCTTTGTGTGTATAATGGAAAATCTGTGTTTGTGACGGCCTTGTGAAAAGAGATAAATCAGAGGCACTCCATTAGAGCAAAGATTTACATATCCTCCACCCCTTAAGTGCTCTTCTTTTTTTTTTTTTTTTATCTTTGAATAAATATTCAAAATGTTCATAAGAATGTAGTGCTTATAGGTCTGCTGAACTCATCTGACCATGTTTAAAGAGGAACTATTATGCTTTCTTACATTTTGTTGCAGTTTGAGAATTGGAAAAAAGTGCAACACTCGCTCTTAAAGAACTCTAACTTTATTGGACTGGGAAGAGAGGTGTTGGAACAATGTAAAATAAATGAAAAATAAGGTGTTTTTTGAACAATCAAGCAGGAAAACCACTTCTAGTAGACCCCATAAAAACAAGACTTTGTTAAAGAGCACAATATGGCCTTTTTAAGTCGACGCCACAGAATGCTGCAGATTTCCCCCCAAAATCAACACTGAAAATGTGAAAAAAGTCTGCATTTTCCATCAGGGCCTAGTGAAAACCCAACAATGAGCACTAAACTAACAAACACACACTGCTGACTCATCTGTACCCTTCTCTCTCGCTCCTCAGGATTAACCACTTTTTCGTCCTTGCAGAATCATGCAACATAGACCATGGTCTAAATGTCTCTCTTTCCATGCACAATAAAGTATAATATAGTGCAGCAATAATGTCACTATATAATTAAAATATCTTAAATATTTCCATGCAGCCCTCTAAAATTAAATTACATCTATCACATACAGCATATTCGGTGTCTTGTGAAGTGAGTGATCTGAGATCTCAGGTCTGCTCACTGCTGTGCCCTTGGGCTGGACATTTAACCCCTGGCTGTTTTAGAGAGACAGTCCCTGAGACTAGTGCACATTTAGCACATGCAGCAGAAAAGACAGGCAACACTTTTAACAAAAGATTGCAACAATCATAAAAATGCTAAATGGTCTTTCTGCCCGTCCAAAGACAGCAGGATGTTTAAGCACAGTATGTACACTAGAGTTCAAAACTGTTTGGGGTCAGTAAGATAGAAATTAATACTTTTCCCCCAGCCAGAATCCATTAAATTGATCAAAAGTAGCATCAATAATGTTACAAAAGATTTCCATTTCGAAAAAAATGCTGTTCTTTTGAACTTTCTATTCATCAAAGAATCCTGAAAAAAAAAAAAAAAAAAGCACAAAATTAAGCAGCACAACTGTTTTTAATGTTGGTGATAAATGTTTATTCAATAGCAAATCAGCATATTAGAATGATTTCTGAAGGATCATGTGACACTGAAGACTGGAGTAATCATGCTGAAAATTCAGCTTTGTCATCACAGGAATAAATTACATTTTAAAATATTCAAATAGAATACGGTTATTTTAAATTACAATAATATTTCACAATATTACTGTTTATTTCTGCAATTTAATTAAACAAAGGCAGCCTTGGAGAGCATAAGAGACTTATCAATTTTGAAAGGTAGCGTGTAGACCAACTTAAAAATACTTTGTGGACAAAAATGTTCTAATTTCACACACCTTAGTTATGTGTAGTAAACATAATTAGCTTTAAAAATAAAATAAAAAGGAGTCTATGGTACTCTATGTTCTGTATTTAGACAGCTAAGTAAATCAAATGTGTGTGTGTGTGTGTGAGAACATGTTCTCATAGTTAGGAAGAGTTTTGCTCTGGGTATTAACAGGACTCAAGAGTAAGCGGAACATTTATTGAGCAATGCTGACTGAGCCCTTTCAGAGCTTCAGTTTTGGACTGAATTTGCCCACGTCTCCACATACAGATAAACACACACACTCTTGTACATCTATCTTTGTGAGGACATTCATTGACATAATGCAATCTCTAGCTTCTTACCCTAACCCTACCCATCACAAATAAGTACCTGACCTGAACCCTTACCCTAAACCTACCCTTAACCTAATTATAACCTTATTCCAAAAAGAAAGTCTTGACCCTCAAAAAGGGCTCTCAGAAAGTGAGGACCGTCCAAAATGTCTTCACTTTACTGTCTTCGTCCTCACTCTCATGGTCTAAAACTCAAACCAGTCCTCACAAATATAGTTAGATAGATACAAGTACACACACTAAAAAAGGACATACAGTACCATAGACTGTTGTTTTTATAAACCTGTATAAGCTTTATATACGTTTGAATTGCTAAAAACTAACCCATAAAACCATTTTTAAAATAATAAAGATTGATTTATTTACTAATCATTTGTCCAAACCAACAAAGGGAGGTTTTGGAGGTTCTCAATTTAGCTTAATCTGTCCCTGAAGAATAGCTAAGTAAACACACACACATACTTTTAAAAACCAGGCCAAAATACAGATCCAAAATGTTGCCTGATCAAATGACTAATTATTAATAGGAGTTTTTTTCTTTCCTCCATCCTCCTCTCTTTCTCTTTCACAGTCATTCCCCCTTTCCCCTGCAAGTTTAAGGTTACACCCTGTAACTCTATTCGGCAGAGCTTCAGTGAGAACTTGGTTAAGTGCCTGTCTGGTCCACACACACACACACACACACACACACACACACACACAGGGTTTTCATGTTTTATAGGGACTTTCCATAGACATAATGATTTTTATACTGTACAAACTGTATATTCTGTCCCTTAACCCTACAACCTTACCCATCACAGAAAACTTTCTGCATTTTTACATTTTCAAAAAACATTTTGTCCCCATAACATAGGGTTTACCAGGACCACACACACACACGCACACACACACGCACACACACACACACACATACACACACATGCACACACACACACACACACACACACACACACGCACACACACACACGCACACACAGAGGGCAACAGACTGCAACAAATATTTATTCATGAGCAAAACAGAAAAGACTCCTCCCTGGCTCATCTCTAAATGAGGGACGAACAACCGAGACTAATTCTTTTCCTTCTGCCACTTGTACTTTTCTTTTCACCTATCTGTCACCTTAACATCCATTGCACAATTAGACAAAGATTTCTGTCATGATTTCACTCTGATAGACTGTCCCTCTGTCCAGGGTGTTCAATGCAGCATAAACTCTACATAGGACAAGTGGTTCAGAAAATGGATGGATGAATAGATGGATGTCATGAATACAAGTTATTTGATGTACAGTAGGCTATAAGAAAAATGTGTGCAGAATTTAAAGTATTAGAGGAACCTTTTCATAGTTCCTAGAACTACTGGCTGAAGTCCCCAGATTTTGCCGCGTTCACACTGCAGGAGCTAGGAACGATTTTAGTTCTAGGAACTTCTTTTGGGGGAACTAAATTAGCTCCTACTTCAGAGTAGGGTCTAAACTAGCTCTATAGGAACTATCAGTGATGTAAGTGTACGTTGATTGGTCAAACGCATGTCAAACACCGGCACCCGGCATTTGTAAAGAGCTGTGTAAACATATTTACTTCATGGAACATGGAAAACAGCGATAACTGCATTTACCTGTTGTCTGCAGGGTTGTGTTCTTTTCTCCGCCTCAATGATATGTAATACTGAAAGTTGTCATATGAGATTTCATCTCTTAGCCCCACTTTTTGCTCTTTCAGTCGCATAAATTATCCACCGGTTTTTAGCGTTTGTAAATGCCATGCTTAAAGACGTCGCTGTCAGCCACTTCACAGTTCCTATTCCCGGTGTGAATACAACCAGGAACATGGCCCGGGGGAGAAATTAGTTATATAACTAAGTTCCTAGAACTATTCAGTGCGAAAGCTTGTAATTTCTTTAACTTCCACCTCAAAAGGTGTATGTTTGCTTTAGCCATTGCTCTACTTATGGAAGTAATCATGTCAGTTCCGAGCTCCAGACTGCGCCTAAAACGGTCGCATTTGCGACAAAAAATATTAATATGCGAGTGATATTTTTGCTGAGGTCGCCATTGGCGACCATATAAATTCACACACTATGATTGTAAAATTTGCATGTTATTTGCGTGTTCCGTGACCAGTAGCCTATCACGTAATTTGTTGTGTTGACGTAATTAAATGAGATGCTGAGTTAGAGCGCCGAAATATGAACAGGTATAGAAAAATTTCACACACCAAACAGACACCAAATAACCAGAGCTGATGAAAGCCGACTGTGTTGTTGCCTCGCGTCGCCTGCGTCGGTGCAAAACAGCTGCATTTGAACACGCTGTTCTGCTCCTGCGTTAAGGAGACAACTGCCTATTTCTTCATATATATTCGTCTATATTCATCATTTAAAAGGGGAAACCGGCTCTGCACATTGCAGATACACAATGCAGCGCGTGCTTACCGTTTGAATATCAATCATGCTGATCACTTCCATTATTCCACTCCGCTCATGCTCAACAGATACATATAAGGTCATAAAAAGTCTTCAGTGCCTTAAACAGTATAACAAGAGTATAAACAATCATTTTAAGGCGTCTTATATTTTGTGGATGGAAAAACAAATCGCGATACTCCCTAATGTGATTATTATTAATTTCATTAAATAAATGTGAGCACTGCATGTTTTAAAATCAACAGATGGCGCTGTTGCGAGTTCTTCAGAGCAGCTCGCATTCAATGATTAGCGCACATTTGTCAACCGATTGCTTATGAACTAATGCTGATCAATTATGATTATTTACTTTATATTATTTAAATTATATTGTGTTGTAAACGGTTGTAGCAACGTAATTTTTTAATCCTCATCTGAACTTGAATGAGCAGCAAAAGTAAAGCACATACATTTCAAAATAAGAGTCACGCTGTATTTCAAAGTAATCAAAGTCAAGCAGTATGTATATCAATTGCCCCTGTTTGTTATTTGGTTACACAAACCAAATTTAATATATTTATATATTTATTTCCATATATTTATATTTATTTTCATTTGATTCAAAGTAAACTGTTGTAGCTTCAGGAAGGAAGGACTAAGAACATTATTTGACACATTATTCAATATAAAGATTTTACTAGCATCAGGGTTATTATAGTTAACTAAAACCATTAAAAACATTTTTTTTATTGCTTGAAATAAATGTTAATACTAAAATAAAAATATATACAAACTAAACAGACATGTTTAAAAAAAATTAAATTAAAACTTAACAAAAAATATATAAAAATCTAATCGGATTCAAAATATTAACAATAACTATAATAGTATTAAGTGAAAATAGTGACATTCATTTCCCAGAAAAGTCACAAGATGAAAAAGCTGAAACTGTAAAGAGGAGATATATAAACACAACAGGATGACTAAAAGTAAGTGATTTAAAATTAAGTTCATTGTTGTGTGGCTCTTAAAAAAATGACGCCTGTTTTTTCCCCCTATAGGAGCCAATGGCTCCTTAATGATTTTTTTTTTGTCTGGAGCCCTGCAGTTGCTGTTAGGCAATGTGTCCAACATTGTAGAAAGCAATACATAAAACACATTATAATTTTGATACATTGACACGCTCTTGCTCTTCTTCTTCTGAATCAGTTTCTGGTTCAAACATTTATGGCTGAATTAAACCAATATTTCCATTTGCCATTGTGTAGTGTTTACTACAGTTGAGCGAGTGGATCAGGTGGATCAGATTGAGTGGAGGTGGGGACTAATTTGCAAAATTCATGGCTCCGTGTATACTAAATGTTACATTCAAACTATTTCAAGGCATAAAGAAATTGTTTTCACAGGTAAAAAGATTTAAATATGTAATGTTGATT
Source organism: Elopichthys bambusa (assembly GCA_037101425.1). Taxonomy (NCBI): domain Eukaryota; kingdom Metazoa; phylum Chordata; class Actinopteri; order Cypriniformes; family Xenocyprididae; genus Elopichthys; species Elopichthys bambusa. Next base: position 10,445,308 of record CM074432.1, on the reverse strand, counting down.
ATCAAAGATGAATATTATGGGATCAAATTATTGACTGCAGCGGGACTTTAAGTGTTCAAATACTATTTGGGGCTGCTCTATGTTTAAAACAGAGCTAAAAAGAGCGAGAGAGAGAGAGAGACTGGGAAGTAATACAAGAACATTTTTTCATCTTGTCAGGGTGGCTCATAAAGCATGTCACAGAAGCCCTGCAGTATTTTACCTGCCAACACACACACATACACACACAGACAAGCACACAAACCTCATAGACACACAGTCACAGCCCAGGTATGGCATGTATAATATAAAATGTAAAATAGCTGAGTGTTTGTTTTCTCACTCACTCACACACACACACACAGAGAGAGAGAGAGCGAGCGCTGCCTCCTGGGTCACTGGGTTTAATCCACTTTTTCTCATCTCGCAAGCGATGATGAGATGCTGCAAGGCCATTTATTCCCTCTCACAGGTTAAAAACCTGTGCGCTTCAGTGCGTGCGTGTCTGTATGTTTATTTGTGTGTCTGAGAAAATATAGCCTTCCTGTTCCTTTTTAAATAAAAAACAAAACATGCACACAAAAACACAAACAACACATGGAGAGTGATTATAGAGGGACTTATAAAGATAGAGAGCACACACTAAGGAATAAGGGATGAGCGACGCTGACGCAGATGTTGAGGTAAGCAGCTAGCTGATGTTTTTTAACATATGTATGTCACTCCTCAAGCCTTTCAGTCACTGCATATTCAAACCAGAGAGAGGAAGAAAACAAAGTGAGAAAAAGAGGTAGAGGAACATACAGAAATAGAGATAAAATGCTGAACAGAGGAGAACGAAGACAGCTGAAACATTAAAAGAGCTGCAAAGAAATGAAGCAAGGGTTGAAAGAGAATGTAGAACACATGCAAAAAGTTATTTTTTCCCCTGTTATTTGCTAAACTCATGTCATTCTAAACAAGTACTCTTTTGCTGTCATTGTTCTTTATATATAAAAGAGAAATACGAATATACAAGGTTTTCGCACAACAGCGACAATGTATTTAAATGTAGCCTACTTTATACCTGTGATGGACCATTGCTTCAGTCAATGTAAATTTGCCAATGTGAATGTAAAAATACTAAATTTCAGTCTGTTCCTCGCACAAAGTTGTCATATTATTTCCTCGCACAAAGTTGTCATAATCATTTGCTAAATCACTAATACGTCTATTTTTTTTTTTTTTTCCTTATTGTAGCATGAAAGCCCCAGGTCACTATTAACTGTGACTGTATGGCAAGAGCTTAAAAAATGTCTAAGTTTGTACACCACAGAAAAATCAACATCTGATCTGGCATGAGGGTAAATGATGACAGAATTCATTTTTGGGTGAACTACCCCTTTAAGTCTTTGACAGGTTGATACTCTAAACAGTTACAAACTGTGCGAACAGCCAGAGCTCTGAGAAAGAAACAGCAGCTTCTGTGTGTGAGACTGTCACATTCTGACTGGAGTGCTGGGGAGAGACAGGTTGATTTAGTTAATTGAATGTATGAGAGTGTTACATAATTCAGCCTGAGGCCCAGTCTGTTCTTTTATCAGCTCCCAACAAGCATAAACCAGTCTTAGAGCACTACACTCACAGAACATAAACTGTCTTTCAAATCCACAATGTACCATTGTGCATACTGATCCATGAATGAGCATGTACACGTTCGATTATTGTGGCTTTGCCTGATATAATTCAAAGGTGTAAGACCAATTAACAATTCATTAAATTTCTAAAATGTAATCTAATTTACAATATGAAATATTTTATAGAAAAAATTATTCTATTTATATCTATTATTCATCTATTTATAAAATAAATATTTTTTACACATAAGATAACAAATAAATAAAATTTGTATTATTGTTGTTGTTGATAAAACTATTTTTATTTAATTTTTATTGCTTATCATCATTATTGTTATAAAAATAGTAAAAATGATCAGTTTGGATCATCTGCTATAATACTAATAGGGCTGGGTTGAAAATACAGATTTCTCTATTTTAATTGATTCTCGTGTAGGCTATATGAAGCAAGAATCGATCTTTTACTCTGTGCTGTTTTCAGTTGATGAATGAAGAAAATATTGTAGCGCGCCTTCCATCCAATAAATCGCAATAAGCTTTGTTCTTTGTTATTTTTGATATTAAACAATTTCAAATTCTATTAATTTTATTACAAAATTCAAACAATAAATACTGTTTAGGTAGTTAAAGCAAAGCAGCATCACAAAGTGCATGTGAAATGATCATCTCTTCTACTTTACTACGGGTTCAGCACAAAATAATGAATGAACATCAGAAGGTGTGTTAAAAGATACAGGACAACGTACTGAAATCCGTATCATGTAATCAGTCAGTGTTTTAACCACCGAAAATGTCAATAAAACAGCTTGTAAGCAATGTCACATAATGTTACATTTACCTCAGAAAAGCAATTCAATGACAATAAACTCGTTAGTCAGCTAGAAAAATGAACTCAATAGTGGAGCATTTGCTAAATATATACATATTTGCATATTCACTGTATTTTTACTTAACCTGTTATGTTTGAATAAATCCATCATGTTTTTATGACAACCATCATTTAAATGTTTATAATTCAAGAAACAAGTAGAAATAATTGTCATTAAAAAGTTATTATTACCGGTATAATGTTATTATTATAAAACGTAATAATGTGTCATTTAAATGCAAGTAGCCTAAACAAAACAATTAATTAAAAGCTTAATTTAAAAATCGTGAATTTTGTGTCAATACCCAGCCCTAGATACAATACAATATTACTTCAGTACCTTTTGCATTACTCTCTCTCTCTCTCACACACACACTAAATTCCAATTTAATGATTAATTGATTAATTAGCATGATTAATTAGCAGACTTTAATCCGACTCTAATCAATTTGTTTCCCACAGACACAGTAACTTTAAGCTCTTTACACACAAGCCTAGTTAGCAGTGGAATTGGACGCCAAGAAAAATATAGTGTGTGTGTTTTAGTATGTGTGCTCATGTATTTGGTGTTTACAGTTGTGTGATTGTGCAGAGAAGGCCAGTTCCCATCTCTAGAGGGTAAGCACACGTTTGAGGAGGGTAGTCATGGACAAAGAATTAAGCAACTGAACTGAATTAGAAACATTAAGCAATATCAAGCATTGCAAAAGAACAGAAAAACTGCTAAAGCAGAAAATAGCTGCTTATGAGTCATGATGTACTGCACATGGGATACTAATGTTCATAACAAAAACTTCAAACACAAAACCTGCCTAGGATGGTTTGCTGGATTTAGTTGGTTTATGCTGGTCCCCCAGCTAGACCAGTTAAAAGGCGCTCAAAACCCCAATTAGAACAGACCAGCCTGGCTGGGTTGGGAGACTAGCTAAGCATCTTAGGCTTGTATATGCTGTTTTTTTTGCTTGTTTGTTTCATAAGGGCAAATGCTTTGACTGAAAATTGTGGATCGAGTCAACCTTCTTACAGTGAGGTCAGACAGGGACTGGCTTGTAGTTATTTGTATTTATATTATAAGCTCACTTATTAATTTCTTATTGTCAGTCAAATCATGACTGGTGTTACTCTTTGAAGACCATCTAAAAATCATACAATCTTGTAAGCACTCATTTTATGCATCAGATGGCAACTTATATATATGTTAAGAGTGGTTTGTCTGACACCCACCAATATTTGCATCTCCAGCAAGAATTAAGGTGTCAGAAGCCTCTCAAATATTCAGACAGTGTCAATTTATATACTTGTTATTCTGGATATATAAAACTTCCCAGTATTCCCAGTATACATTTGATACAAATGGGATGGAAAACTGGGTTTAAAGACATATACGGTAGTTATGTTTCTAAATTAACCTATTTCAATAGGTGTGTATAATTGAATCAGTGCTCTTTTATAGAACTTTAAACCCACACCAAGACACACAAGCACAAAATCTAGGTCCGAAAGTCTAAACAATGGTTTAAGCCATTTAACAAGATTAAGAAAATACACAGAAAAGAGATGGACAGCACAAGTCAGAGAGGGTATGTGAGCTGATTTTCCAGATCGCTGTTGAAATCCCATTGACTGCTGAATCAGTTTGTTGCTGCGAAGACAATTTCAACTGAAGAACATAATCTTTGAAGCAAAAAAGGCCCACTACTGTCCAAAAGTTCGAGGTCAACAAGATTGGATTTCTTAAAGAAATGACTACTTTCATTCAGCAATTATGCATTAAAATGATCAAAAGTGACAGCAAAGAGATTTATGTTACCAAAATCCATTCACTTCTTTCCATTAATTAAAGAATCCTGAAAAAAAGTATCAAAAAGTATCAAAAACATTAAGTAGCACAACTGTTTTCAACATAATGATCAAAAATTTTTCTTGAGCAGCAAATCAGCATATTAGAATGATTTCTGAAGGATCATGTGACACTGAAGACTGCAGTAATGATGCTGAAATTTCAGCTTTGCATCAATAAATTACATTTTAAAATATATTAAAATAGATAATTTATATTTTTATATTACTGTTTTTACCATATTTTTTATATTAAAAATGCACACTTGGTGAGCATAAGCTTACTAAACAATCTTACCAATGCCAAACTTTTGAACAGCAGAGTACATACAAACCAGGAATAGGTCACAATGGTCAACCACTTTTAGTTACAGTGCAGATTTTTTTAAAATTTAATTATCATTTGTGTTGCATTGCTGCAATAGCATTCATAAATGCAATATGCTTTTTCAATATGCATCTGGTGTATCAAATTACATTTTTTAATTATTTTCTATTTCTATTGCGCTCGGTTTCTGAAAGCAACAAAGAGTCTTATGTAAAGGCCCTGGAAGAAACACGTCTGATCGTAGTCAGGTGAACCCGAAAACAGCCTGATTATACAGGATGCAATGCAAGATTAGTCAACTTCACTTGTTGTCCTTCATGCACACACCCAACTAGTCAATTTTGAAAATGTGTCCCTAATGCAAACACACTTATGTCTACAAATGCAGCATGTAAGAGATCTAATCTGCTGTATTTTCTTCACTCAGGGTGTGTGAAACTTGGCAAAAGTGCTTACTGAATGACACGACCTGAAGAGAGACGCAACTAAAATAGAAGATCAGCACTGATCACACAATCTAACATGCCCTTGAATGGGTCTTTCCATTACCTTTAACCTGTGAAACTAGATCTGAATAAGACTTACTCCAGTTTCAGCAGAAACAAGCACACATATGCTTCTTCTACACACCCATAAGTTTTAGAGAGAAACACAGTCATTGACCCTCCAACGCACTCCTGTACCCATAACACCAAACCAAAATAGAAATGGAGAAAAATAATGCCCTGATAGAGCCATGTGCCCTTATTCCTGCTTTCCTTTTCTTATCTGACCATCGTTCTGTCTTCGCTGTCTCAGCTGACACCCTCACTCTCAACGGAATGAGCCCTGTCAGGTCTGAGATAAAGAGATTATTCACACACACACACACGCAACACACACGCTCACACATGCACTTAATGGAAATGTTCTGTAGATCTCTGAGATTATGATGATCGGTCATCGGCACTAGAACATCTATAGGCACAGGAACAGTTTCTTCCCACAGGCTATTTAAGTTAAATGCCTTCCAAGTGCAATACACCACTTTTTTGTGCAATATCCTTTTTATATCCTATTTATTCATATTTTTATTCACAGTACTGTGTTCGTTATCTGTAAATGTCTTTTTTATATTTGTTATTCTCCTGTGGTGAAAATCAAGGTGGGGATAATTAGCATATTCATAGAGCCCCGTATACTAAATGAGGAAAGGGTGTAGAGTTACATTCAAGGTATTTTAAGGCATGAAGAATTTTTTTTTTTTTAACACACATTAACACAAGACAAGGATTAGAGAGAAACTGAGGGCTTAAATACAAGGTGAACAAACGACCAAATGAGATTAATTAACAAGAAACAGCTGAACTGAGGACACTAATCAAATGAGTAACCTAGGACACAAAATAAAGGTGGGAAACAAGGAACAAAGGAGAACATGTGACTAAGGGTGTCTCAATCAGCTCCCTAGTTCAGTAGTCAGGGCACTGACCAGGGAGTCAGCCATTTTAAGGGCTGTCTCAATCGCAAAATCCCTTCCAGGGCACTGTTCCCTCCCTAAAAAAAAGTCCCACAATGCACTGTGAAAAACAGGGAGCATCAATGCTCACTATGCTCCCTTAAACAGAAGTTCTGAAATGCGAAACTTCAATCACGTGAGCCAACTCCCTACACATAACGACCGAATAACGATAGATGTTTTTAAAAATACAAACCATTATTTTATTATATTTTAGCATAAACATACATCGCTAGACAGGTAATGAACATAATCTAGCTAACATCTATAATTTATTTACAGCTGAAATGTTGCACGTATATGTACCAAGCAAATAATTATCATTTTACTTCAATATAACATTACAGTACTTTAAATAACATTACAAGTACTGTCAGAAAGATATCAGCTCTGCTGTTGTTCATAAATACCAGTAGTGATGTTGTACAACAAGGACGTTGTCACGTCGCCGGAAATAGAGTAATAAGTGTCCCATTGTGTAGTGAACCAGCATCCTTTACTGTCCTTACCAGTGCCCGAATTTATGTACACGATATACTGATTCACGAGCTCGGGAGCTAGGGAGCTGATTGAGACACACCCTAAATGACATGTGACAACTATATCTTGCGATAACATTTGTCGATCTTGTACAGTTACATGTGATTTTATGTCTTAAACAATTGGTCTTCTTTTTTAAACATTCGTTTGTTGTGAATTCATTGTGAACAGTTGTAAATTCTGCTAAATTTATCGGTAGAAATGGACTGAAATCTCTAAAAATCACTGTATGCCATTGTTTTAACTTGTAGCTGTCATGAATGAACACACAAGTTATAATTCCAACTCTGATTTAAATGTCAATTCCTTGGAGTAAAACGATCAAGGTTAAATTGAATTCAATCAGTGCTGAATTTACACTGCTGAAGTTTGCTGTAGAATTTATAGTTTTATTTGAAATTAGTCTTAAAAAAAGCTTAAAAGTTAAATGTCTTATGAAAAATATAAATGTATTTCATTCTGACTCGTATAAAAATTATGCTCCTAAATACAATGTATCTTTTTTTTTTTTGTGGTAAAGCCAGTGAAAATACTGGCAAAAAGAAATCTGAACTACTGACCTGATGAGGTCAGCAAAAACATTCCTTATTGTTAAGCCCTGAAATTAATAAAATAAAAAAAGCTTGTATAGATGGATGACAAAAAAGAGGAAAAGGGGAGAGACGAGGTGAAGAAAAGTGCCAGTGAAAAAAGTTGGGCAAAAATAGACATGATGCTCAAAAACAAGCAATAAAAAACTTGAGGAAGAACTATCTGTGAGGTCACAGAGGAAGAAAAGCCGAGGCATGGTCATATGCATCACTATGGCAACCACGCACATCTCTGTTTCTTTGACGCAATAAGACGGAAGATCAAACTCGATAACACTCATATTCTTGTTCTTTCTCTCAGGCTTCTTTCTCCTTACTGCCTGTGTTGTGAGTCATTGTTTGGCCTTGGTCTACGCTGTGCAATAGAACTATTAAAATAAACCTGAAAGAGCATCACATGGGTAAATAATGTAGATAAAGGACATGTTCAGTTCCAGAACTAATACATGGAATGGTGAATATATGATAAGATTCATCCAGGTGTGCACGGGGTAGTTTGTAAATTCTCATTTACTTTAATGTGAACACTTTGTTGACGCAAGCAAGAGCATGGGCCTCTTGCACAAAATTAATGTGCGTTCTTGCATTACTGTGGTAGCAAACCTCAGAGCTCGAGGGGGCGATAGAGTTACCTGTGCTATTAAATTAGATGTGCTATTGACAGTTTAACTACTGTTAACCAATTTGCTTAGCAAGATTCTATTCATAGTTTGTGACTGGCACGAAGACCTGGAGGGCAAAACATCCAGCACAGGCTTGTCACTTTTCCATCTGGTTCAAGCCACGAATATTTAGATCACCTCTCAACAGAAGAAAACAAAATATGTGGACAAAATGCAAGTTTTGTGATCCATATACAGCACTTGCTTCAGTATTTCAAACATTTAAAACAGTGGGACTTTTTAAAACGCTTAACGTGAAAAACTGATATTAAAAGACCAAATTCAATATATAATGGTTTTCTATGGTAAAACGCTTAATGAGAAACTGCATGTACATAGTATGCTTCATCAATTAGGTGTATATTGAAATTGGTCTTTTAATATCACTAGCTGAGTTTCCATTATAGATTTGCACAAAACTGTTGCGAAATTTTCTAAATGACGATACAAAACTATGGCAAAATGATGGCCTTTCCATTAACTGATGTCATGCGAATAAAATGTCATTTTTACTCTTGTGATAAGTCATTTCAAAAATCAAGGCAACGGATGTTAGTATGTTTAAGTATATCGCAGCCACCGCACTAGCCATTATTTTTAATTGAAGGAGACGTAGGCGTTAAACTTGGGAGCGGCCACATATGAGGTGTTTCTAGTTGTTTTTCCCTCCTATCTGCTTTGAGGTCTTGATAAATTGTGGCATTTCTTTGTTGTTTAGAATCCAGTATTCTCGTAATTCTTTGTCTTTTATGAGTTTAATAAAGAGTGATCGATTTTTACGTATGTCAGGTGACCTGCAAATGCGAAAAAATCTTTCCATTGCAGTTTTACAAAATATTCCTTTTTCGAATTGCCTGAAAAACACCTCATGTGAGCGTAAAAACTTTCTTGCGATATATTTTGTGATATTTCTTGTTTCCACTGGGCGTATTTTCAATTTGCGCAATCTGAAAGGTAATGGTAATGCAGCTTGGTACAAAGCAAACCTGGTAAAATCTTCCAGGTGGATGTTACTATAAGGGTGTGACATCACAATGCTGTGTCCGAAATCGCATACTCTCGAGTAGGTACTTATTCTGAATAAGTACTTACTTTGTGACCGCTAAAAAAAAGGTACGTTCTATATAGTATGAATTTGTGTAGTACAAATGTAATCCATGTTGTCATTACCATGTGACAGCTTCACTGCTATTCACAAATCCTCTCCTGTGGCCTCATGGGATAGTAAAGATAGTATGCACACTCCAGAATCTCACTGGAAGTGAGATTCACCAGAAATCCTCAACTTTTTGCCTACTCTTTTATGAGTACTGTGAATTTTGACATAGCATACTATTTTTCTGCTGTATATAGTAGGGAAGTATGTATTTCAGATGCAGCTTATGAATTCAAACTGTTGCCACAACAGTACTTAGCCTGAATGAGAGAACAGAGTAGGTAGAAGCGGTAACTTGCGTAGGTAGAAGCATTTGCAATCACATACTTGCATACATATGTTTTGGGCCTAAATCTAGCTCTCTTTTTCCTGTTCCTTCTCCCTTGCTCTGTCTAGAATAGGGATTGAGTTGTCTATTCATCCTTTACGCTCTGAAATCCTCCCATTTCCTCTCTCTTCGTGCAGTCAATGGGAGATTAAGTGTCAAAAAACAGTAGCCCTGGGCTCTAAACTGATGCCACTCTCACACACACTCACCATGCAATAAACTCACAGCTGGGCACTTGTATAATACATTTACAGCTGGGCATGCACCCAGAAACACACTCTGCCCAATCTGTGTGTGCGGGTCTAAATTCTACCCTGTTCGTTTTATTCTGCTGCACACCCTGATGCTATAAAAGTGCAACTCTACAATCACTTCTGCTGAGTTAAGCAGGCCCACTGATCAGACAAGTGGAGGCACAAAGCAGTAGTGTGGGTGGGGGAGGGGCAATAGTACCTAGCCTCTAAGGATTGTGGGTATAGCTGCAGGTGGAGTGGGGTCGGTATTAGCAGAGATGGTCTTACTACTGGGAGATACAAGGATCTGTGGATCTACCATTGGAGAAAGTGTAACGGCTAACTTGGATCACGTGTGCTTTGATAACCAATCACATTACAGCCTTGATGTCACTGAATTTTATTCAGAGTTGTGCAATTTTCAATCACTGTTTGCGGATACCACAGAATCATACCTGTCGCACAATTGTCCGTGACTTCTCTTATAAAAGAGACATTTTTTTTGGGTGTAAACTTTAAAAATAGAGCAATCCAAAATGAATGTTTAAGAGCAAACGTGTTGAAGATTAGCCAAGAGGCTGTCGATTCATTAAATGATAAGCTTTCTTCACAAAAGCATTTTATTAAGTGCAGTGAAGCTTCTCCTCTATTGATATCCATTCAAAGAAACAGCCTCTGGTCTCCTTCCCTGCGTACCACAGCGTCAGCAGGCGTTACTCTTTTTTTTTTTTTTGCTAACCTTGCAGGCTTGCCTTCAAGTGGCTTTGGTATTACTGACAGTAGCGACTTTGACGTAATCACTGCTCACAAACTTAATACTACATAGACAAACATTACATAACCACATCACTGGAATTAATACATACAAATAAATAAATATTTTTTATTTTTTATTTATTAAACATTTATATAATAATAACAATAACAATAACTATATATATATATATATATATATATATATATATATATATGTGTGAGTACACCCCTCACATTTTTGTAAATATTTTATTATAACTTTTCATGTGACAACACTGAAGAAATGACGCTTTGCTACAATGTAAAGTAGTGAGTGTACAGCTTGTATAACAGTGTAAATTTGCTGTCCCCTCAAAATAAACACACAGCCATTAATGTCTAAACCACTGGCCACAAAAGTGAGTACACCCCAAAGTAAAAATGTCCTAATTGGGCCCAATTAGCCATTTTCTCTCCCCAGTGTCATGTGACTCGTTAGTGTTACAAGGTCTCAGGTGTGAATGGGGAGCAAGTGTGATAAATTTGGTGTTATCGCTCTCACTCTCTCATACTGGTCACTGGAAGTTCAACATGGCACCTCATGGCAAAGAACTCTCTGAGGATTTGAAAAAAAGAATTGTTGCTCTACATAAAGATGGCGTCGGCTATAAGAAGATTGCCAAGACCCTGAAACTGAGCCGTAGCACGGTGGCCAAGACCATACAGTGGTTTAACAGGACAGGTTCCACTCAGAACAGGCCTCGCCATGGTCGACCAAAGAAGTTGAGTGCACGTGCTCAGCGTCATATCCAGAGGTTGTGTTTGGGAAATAGACGTATGAGTGCTGCCAGCATTGCTGCAGAGGTTGAAGAGGTGGGGGGTCAGCCTGTCAGTGCTCAGACCATACGCCGCACACTGCATCAAATTGGTCTGCATGGCTGTCGTCCCAGAAGGAAGCCTCTTCTAAAGATGATGCACAAGAAAAACAGTTCGCTGAAGACAAGCAGGCTAAGGACATGGATTACTGGAACCATGTCCTGTGGTCTGATGAGACCAAGATAAACTTATTTGGTTCAGATGGTGTCAAGCGTGTGTGGCGGCAACCAGGCACTGGGGAGCTACAGTTCATTGAGGGAACCATGAATGCCAACATGTACTGTGACATACTGAAGCAGAGCATGATCCCCTCCCTTCGGAGACTGGGCCACAGGGCAGTATCCCAACATAATAACAACCCCAAACACACCTCCAAGACGACCACTGCCTTGCTAAAGAAGCTGAGGGTAAAGGTGATGGACTGGCCAAGCAGGTCTCCAGACCTAAACCCTATTGAGCATCTGTGGGGCATCCTCAAATGGAAGGTGGAGGAGCGCAAGGTCTCTAACATCCACCAGCTGTGATGTCGTCATGGAGGAGTGGCAACCTGTGAAGCTCTGGTGAACTCCATGCCCAAAATATTGACACTTTGAGCCCAATTTTCACTTAGGGGTGTACTCACTTTTGTGGCCAGTGGTTTAAACATTAATGGCTGTGTGTTGAGTTATTTTGAGGGGACAGAAAATTTACACTGTTATACAAGCTGTACACTCACTACTTTACATACTTTATATGTAGCAAAGTGTCATTTCTTCAGTGTTGTCACATGAAAAGATATAATAAAATATTTACAAAAATGTGAGGGGTGTACTCACTTCTGTGAGATACTGTATATATAATATATGTGTGTGTGTGTGTGTATATATATATATATATATATATATATAAAAAATTAAGATTTTGCACATATGGGTGCAAAAGTGGGTTAACATTAAAATGTTACTTGCAGTAAATGATCCAGGATATTATACACACACCTGTGTGATGGTGTATAGACTGATGAAGGATAATGTTGTAGGTTTTGTATGGCACGTCAACAGATCTTAAATCTGAAACCTTCGTTAGAGCGTTCAGTCTCTAATCAGTAAAACCAAACATAACAGCTCCATTCATAGAGCTGGACCAGCAGCCACCAGATACACAGAAACACACACTTGCACACACACTTGCGCGCACACACACAAACAGTTACTACCTGGACTGTAAGGAGATTTGAAGCTTTAGTCTTTTGAATTAGGATCGCTGAGCCCTTTCACTTCACTCACATGCACAAACATCTAAATCAGTATTTGAATCTTAAAGGTGAAGTGTGTCATTTCTGCACCACCAGCAGCAACAAACAAAATTGGAAACACACTACCATTCAAAAGTTTGCTGTCAGTAAGATTTTTAAAATATTTTTGAAAGCAGTCTCTTATGTTCACCAAGTTTGCAAATATTTAATAATAATAAAAAAAAACACTTTAAAATGTAACGTAAAGAATGTGTTGGCAAAACTAGATATTCAGCATTCATTACTTCATTCTTCAATGTCACATGATTCTTCAGAAATCATTTTAATATTGATACTGATTTGGTGCTAAAGAAACATTTCATATAATTATCAATTATCAATGATTACATGATAAATAGGAAGTTAAAAAGAACAGCATTGATTTCAAATAGAAAATTAACATTATAATTGTCTTATCTGTCCACTTTTGATCAATTTACTGCATTCTTGCTAACTAAAAGTACTAATTTCTTAAAAAAAAAATAAAAAAATCTTACTGACTCCAAACTTTTGAATGTTAGTGTATAATCAAAAAGGATTTGAAAACATAAGGATAAAAAAGGAAAATTCTGTCACCATTTACTTACCACCATGTTACTCCACACCTAGATGACTTTCTTCTGAGGAACACAAAAAAGATGTTATGCAGAATGACAGCATCAGTCATCATTTGGTTCATATGGAAAAAAGATACAGCGAGAATGAATGGTGACTGAGACTGGCAGTGCCTAACATTCTGTCTACTGTCTTCTTTAGGTGTTGCACAGAAGAAAAGTCATACAGGTTTGGAACAACATGAGGGTGAGTAAATTATGTCAGAATTTTCATTTTTTGGGTGAAAGCAATCTTTTAAGACTTTTTCCCCACAAAATAAAATTAACCACATTTATTTCCGAGATAACTGGATTTCACTTGTTGAAACAATGAAAACAATGTGTTTAGTATTTAGAATTTTTTTTAGAACAAAGTGTTGCTTAACATACTATTTTTCAAAATAGTATGCTATACAGTGTACTGTATGCAGTATGTTAGTGTTCCATTACAAATATAGCCAATGTTTAGATAGTGCCACAGAGCAACAATGTTTACACTCTTTAGGGAAGTCTTCCAACATGTGACTTATTTATGGTCATCTCTGCATATAAAACTGGGAGAGGAGAAAATATTTTAACACTGAAAAAAATAATCACCTTTAAAAAATGCTAGTTCTATAAGCTGTTCCCCGAGTAATTCTATAGCCCACATCAACACTCAAATTCCCATTCACCTTACTATTCAAGCATTCAAATGTACAACTAACCCATATTTTCTCAAGGTACCGATGCTGATATCAAAACCGCCCTGATGAAAAGAGCAGCTATAGAGCCCAGGTGTGGGCTTCTCTACAGAAACAGACACCTTTGTTCGTCTCTCTCAGCTACATCTGTTCTACAAGGACATCCAATATTACCTTACCAAGCCCGTCCTACTTTCTGCCCTCCTGGACCAGTGCTACTTAACAACTATAGCTTCAAAATTTAGTGCGCTTTAGCTAAAATTAATTAGACTAAAAATCATATATAAAATTCCTCTTTCCGCAGCTTTTACATCAAAGCAGTACAGACACATTTACAGCTGCCTGAGTAGCATATAATCCTATTCGGATTATTCAGTAGGAACGTTGTGTTCCAAAAGATTTGCTAGCGCATTCGCTTGTCTTCCCTCCAGCTCCACAGGGTTTGCAAGGACATGGAATCCTATGGGACCATACGTTACTCCGCCCCATGGACTTGCATAAATAACCACAGATTACCTACTGTCAACTTTAATCCCTCTCAGTCTCTCGCTATATCTTTCTTTCCATCTCCCTTTCTAATCTATACCCACACTTTCCATCTCTCGCTTCCCGTTCTGGCTGTCCACGACCAAACCAGCTACAACCAGATTTGGGTCCTTTAGGACTACTGGGCTACTGGAGGATGACTCAATTTTATGACCGCTATCAGTAATAATAAACCATTATTACAGAAGAGATTATCAGTTATATGTAGGTACACTGTTCATGTACAAGGAATGCTATAAATATAAATGAGGTAAATATTGACATTGATAAACATACTGGCAAGAACTGAGTGAATCAGCTGTGAATTTTTAAGATTCAAAGGAAAACATAGCTGTGTTTTCTTATAAGTATAAGGGTTTGACCATTTCATGGATTTATACATTTAGCTGGACTATCATCGACAGGTTTCCAATGCAGAGATAAGAGGGAAAAAATAGAGACAAATTACTAGATCAGTGTCTGGTGTGTATTATTTAAATGTTAGTTCACCCAAAAATGAAAATTCTGTCATTAATTACTCACCCTCATGTCGTTCCACACCCATAAGACCTTCGTTCATCTTCAGAACACAAATTAAGATATTTTTGATAAAATCTGATGGCTCAGTGAGGCCTCCATTGACAGCAAGATAATTAATACTTTCAATGCCCAGAAAGCTATAAGATATATTTAAAACAGTTCATGTGACTACAGTGGTTCAACCTTAATGTTATGAAGCAACGAGAATACTTTTTGTGTGACAAAAAAAACAAAATAATGACTTTATCTAGTGATGGGCAATTTCAAAACACTGCTTCATGAAGCTGCGAAGCTTTACGAATCTTTTGTTTCGAATCAGTGGTTCGGAGCGTGTATCAATCTGCCAAAGTCACGTGAACCATTGAAATTTCGAAATGTTTTGAAACACTTACGATGTAATGAAGCCTCATTTACTGAAATCACATGACTTTGGCAGTTTGATGCACACTCCGATCCAAATCCGATATTGTGCGTGTACTACTCTATTATTTAATTTGAGGCACAGATGAATATTTAAGTCGTTAAATTAAAGTTCACATAAATGCCTCCCTCCGCTGCGGCTGTCAGTCATTCTCAATTCAGCATTCAAACTGTGTGTCGCGTTCGGTTACGACAGTCAACATAATGAAACTCTCTCCAAGATGATTCAATGTTTCTATTATTATACTTCATCTGTAGACAAAGATACCGGTAATACAATACGCATCAATATATCTTCACTTTGTGCTTTGAACTTTTCACTGCGGAGCGCTGCTGCTGCATGCTGTGACTCCATGATGCTTCAAGCGCATTCTGCACAATAATACTTTTGCACAATGAAAGATTGTTAATAGCATTTTTTCTGTCCTATCTATCATATGTTGCTGCCTCATTAAAAAAAATCTGCGCTATAAATTTAAAAGAAATGTCTTTTAATTTTATAATATATATTTATATATAAATATATTTAGTTTATGTCATGTATGACTCAAACATTCATGAAAAACAAGCCATGAGTCATGGATGAAGGAGTCAGCTGGACTCCTGTTTATTTTGAATGTCTACCAAGCTAGTGAAGCTATTGGTTTATTTACAGTTGTTGCACTGATGCACAATTATTTAATAAATATTTCACTACATTTGTGTCTGTTTGTTATTTTGTTTTACAAAGTTAGGAAAGTAATGTTTAAGTCAAGCCTGATGCCTTGCACAAAAGAATGATCCCAGTCTCTTCCACAGTAAGTCATACAGTTTATTAGGTATATCAGCACTTTTTTTTATTATTACTTGAATATCGGATCGGTATCGGCCGATACTGAACCCCAGGTATCGGAATCGCTATCGAAAGCGAAAAAGGCACATGAACCATTTTAAATATGTCTTTAGTACCTTTCTGGGCATCTGAAAGTGTTAATTATCTTGCTGGCAATGGAGGCCTCACTGAGCCATCGGATTTTATCAAAAATACCTTAATTTGTATTCCGAAGATAAACAAAGGTCTTACAGGTGTGGAACGACATGAGGGTGAGAAATTAATGACAGAATTTTCATTTTTGGGTGAACTAACCCTTTAAGACTCATCACAGATTCACAGATTATTTAAAGCAATATTCCAGGTTCAAAAGAAAGTTAAGATCAATACAACAGCATTAATGGCATTATGCTGAAAACAAACAACAACAACAATAAAAAAAAATCTAAATTATATATATATATATATATATATATATATATATATATATATATATATGGCTGACGATTTAACTTGCACTAAACCCAGAATATCCCTTTAAATATTTTGGCATCTCAGCCAGATGTGGTTGGGTATGCAATGCAAAGTATAAATTAAGTCCCAGAGTAGCATTTATAAGTATACAGTACATAGGTTTAAGGGACGAGGAATGACATTCTCTGAATAAATGGTGTCCTAAAGTGTGCATATGTGTGCGAAAATCTAAACTATGTTCCAGTTAAGCAAAAACCCCCTGAGTAGTAAAAAAAAAAAAAAAAAAAAAAAAAAAAACATTATTACCCAGTTAAGCAACTATATCAGTGTAGAGGACCATTACAAAACTGCTGAAGTGTCTGTGTGTGTACTAGGTGGTTATAGGTTTTTGTGTGTGGGATTGAGATTTGAAAACTACCTTAGCTTCACTTTACCCTTAACTCTCCATTTAGGTAAATGTTATCTTGTGGTTATGATTTGGATGAATGATTTCTCTTACTCTCTCTTGTTAACACACTGGCACAGTAGAGGAATTCACCTCCTACGGTGCCAGTAGCTGCGCTTGTCTAAATCCACTGCTTTCTACAGCACACTCAGATACACGTGGCACTACCACACAGCAAGAACTAAGTCCTGCCAGAGCTTCAAACAGTCTAAGCGTGTGTATGGGTATGAAGGTGTGTGTCTGAGAGACATTGAGAAGCATATATTAAGAGGCTGCCATACCGATAGGAGGATATTTTCTCTCTCATGCACATACAAGAAAAAAACCTCTTTATATACCATTCTAAGTAAGAGACATTTTATTTCTCAGGAATTCTGGTGCTATTCCGTTCACCCTCAACTTTCTCTCCCACCACTTTTCTTCCAGTATCACGACCTCTAATTCTTCCCATTCTCTATTTTCTTCCCTCGACTGCTAGTGGGAGTTTGGATGTGGCCAGTGAGACCCAATCTGGAGTTCAGCCAAGGAAACTGCTTTCATTGTTGTTCTCTCAAAGGCACTGAAAACCCAAACAAATGAACCCTAAAATGTTCATACGATTTCCTCAACTCCCACAACTTGAAAACCCATCTGACTCTATGTTTCTCTTGTCTGTCTCTCACTTTCTTTCCCCTCTTCCCATCTTTTCTCCATCTGCCATTTGCACACTGTCTGTCTCACGCTTTCTCTCTTTCACTCCCCTTGTGCCATCTCTTTCTCACCCTTGTACCATCTCTCCCTCCTCCTTTCATTTGCTTTAATCCTTCCTCAAATTGAGGTGGGGGGGGGGGGGGGGGGACTTCCCATTGCACATTCTCTCCCAAAAATCTATTTTTGTCTGTGCTCTCTTACTCTACTCGGACAGAAACGTTTTATTTAAAAAAAGAAAAAAAGGAGAAAAAAAAAAAAAACGAAGCAAGGGAGCGATGAGTTCAAGCCTACTGGAGCTGAAACACACACGCAAGGGCACAGACACACACACACATAAAGAGCAGCCAGGGAGAAAAGCCACAAACAAAAGGATCATTTATTACATGCAGAAAAGGGGGGCTTGCGGTTGTGACCACGTTGGACCAGCACAACGTTGGCCCCTTCTCAACATTCACAGCCAGCACGCCGCATTCCCCCCAGCACCGATGCCATGCTGTCCACTAACTGCAAAACACTTACTTACCAACTCGCTGCTGCAAAAAAGAGCCAGTATCATTCTCTCTTCTTTCTCTAGTTTTTAATCCAACTCTACACTCCGTGGTAATCTTATCATTTGATTGATGATCAGGCTGCAAACCTAGGCCATCAACAATTTAGCAAAAAAACTACAAAAGCGATACTCAGATCAGAGATTTCTATAAAGAACCTCTGCAAGCTTTCGGTTATTCCACAAGAGTCACTGTTTTCTTGCATAACATAAACTGAACAGGAGATTCAGACATATGTGGTTTTCTTTCTCTGTCGATATTTGTACAAAAAGACAATTTATACAAACATCCCATCTGTGAATGGCAACCTGAATCTAGCCACAAAACCATACGTGCATTTAAAAACACGCAGAGAGAACTCAAAGAGACGGTAACTCAAACAGAATGAAAAGACTGTATTTAGCCATTTACCCTGTCATTGTAACCCTTCTATAAACATAACTATCTAGGACACTTTAATGTTTTAGCTAAACACTGGAAATTTCTAAAATACATTTAAAATGGTAAATCAAATTTAGGATCCCAGGGAATGATAGAGGCGGCAGACAAAACCAATGATTATGAGATTTGCGAAAGGGAACTTTCCATTGCTCTCTGATCAGTATTGTTAGCATTGTAATGCCTGGCAGACAGGTGGCTCCTGTATATAGATGCACCAGGTGGGCATGAATAAAGAACAAAAGTGAACCATGGCCTCATAAAGTTTTGTTATGGAACAGGCTGTACTATTTTTCCATTGTATCATCACAACCTGTTATTGACTAAAGTGGAACTAAAGATGAGATAAATACAACCACCGATTCGGTCATCAGGTGTGTTAATCGGGTGCTAATATAATGCTATTACAATGAGTGCGCAAGTTTGCATACCCCATGCAGAATACGCAAGAATTTTTTTTCATTAAATTCATATTCATTAAAAATAAGAGATAATGTAAAAATAGCATTTTTATTTATTACTGCCCTCAGTGCATTCTCATTTCACATAATTGATATTTATATTCCACAAGACAAAATAACAAAATTTTCACAATTTATCCTTTTAAATGGTACGCTTTATGCATTTGGAAGATGCTTTTATCCACAGCAATTTACAGTGCATCCAAGGTATACATCATATAAGTTCAGCTTTTGCAATGATCAATGACTGTTTGTACCGCATGTTTTGTGAAAAGAACACATTTTATTAAAAACCAAGTAGAGTGTAAACTTTTGAACAGGATGATTGGTGTAAAATTTTACTTTGTCTTGTGAAAAATATCCTATAAAATATCTAGCTTCTGAAGAGCAGTACTAAATAAAAAATTAGATTTGTTATCTCTTATATTTGTATAAATTCTGCAAGAGATTTATAAACCTAGCAGACAAAGGAGTATGCAAACTTATGCACTCATTTGTATAATGAGTTTGGTGAAGATATGAATTAACCTTATACTGTATGTGAGATTCAGGATTTAATACTTTTCAGACTGAACTCATTTTGAGATTAGAGCTGATCTTACCTGTACCATCTTTGCTGCTGCTACCTTGGTGAGTCCGTAGCTCCTCTGACTTGCAAAAGTCAATGCTAGCATACATGTTGAGGTTTGAAGCACTCCCGCCTGAACCTCCAGCTCCTACGGAGCTCCCTGCTGCTCCTCCACCCAGCACAGAGGAAAAGATACGGGCAGCAGGTGTGTGAACAGCTGCTTGCCCATCTGTGGCAGCATGGGTACCTTCCTTGTTAGCCAGGTCCAAGTCTATGTAATTGAGGCCCTGTTCCATGGATGATGTCTGTGAAACAGATAGACTGGGTAGTCCAGGGTTGAGATATTGAGACGAGATGTCTACTGAGCCACTGTTCCCCCAAAGCATACCCTCAAAACCAAGCCGACGGCCCATAACTTGAGCATGATCAGGGAATGTAGAGGAAGAGGATGTTGCAGAGCAAGCTAGAAGTGCGGAAGGAGCTTGGAACGTTTCAGAGCAATGGCGTCGACGACCCTGTGGATCTGCTCGGATTACTTTAGCCCCGTGATCTGGGTTTGAGACTTTGGCAAGTGGAAAGTCTAGTCCCAGTCCCAAACCCAGGGCTGGAACTGCTGACTCAGGCTGGTCTTGCAATGAGGCTTTTGGTGATGTAGAATTTAACGTGCTGCTTGAGTTCATGCTAAAGGCCATCTTTGTGTAGTCACCACAGGCTGTGGGCGGGTCTCCTGGCTGTGGTACTGACACCTGCCTGCTTTTTCTTTGTCTCATCTCACTCTCTGCATCATCCTCATTTAGAACTGATGATCTGTGCTCATCGTGAGCTTTAGGGGCTGCTGCAGGCGTGACAGGAGGGGTAGGGAATGGGGGAAACCCAAGTGGTGTGAGGGAGATAGGCGAGGGGGATGGTGAGACACCTAGCACCATATTGACATACTCAGAAGCAGTTGATGGAGAGATGGGGTTGGAGGAGCTATGTGAGAAGGGCATAAACCCAGCAACACAAGAGGTAGGCCTGGGTAAGTGGTGGTGGGCACTGGGTGGAAGAGAAGCATCTTGCCGAAATCCTCTGGTTCCATCACCTCCTGCCTTTTGGTTCCTCTCACCCTTAAACTCAATGCTGACATACTCCCCAGGGCTCTTAGGCTCAGGAGGAAGGGGTGTCTCACGGACTCTGGGTAAAGTGTTAGCTTTAGAGACATCCACAAACAGGCTAAGAGGCCGGCCCCTCTGACCAGGATGCCCTTGTTTTACCCTTCCAGACCCTTGTCTTTGCTGCAAGGACCTTTGCTCAATGTCCTTTGCAATAGCACCTGCTGATCCTCCTGTCACTTTGATGGCCTTTTCTTCACCTTCACCTAGGCTTTCACTGCTTGCAGAACTGGAGGAGTATGAGGACGATGAAAGGGACAGATGTCGGCCAACAAGGGGATCCTGATGCTTGGACTTGCTATTACTAAGCCCCCTACCTCCACCCAGACCTCTACCACCATTAACCAAATGCTTCCCTCTTCCTGGTTCTTCCTCAAAGTGTGTTGAAGTATTATGTTTATATGAGCGGGGTAGAGAATAATACGAATATACCATCTTGGGTGGAGGCTGCTGAGGATGCTGGTTAGATGGAGTGTGGGGCTCTTGTGGTGGTGGGGTACTATTGGCAGAGCGGGCACTTATAGGTGACATATTCATGTAGTCACTGCCAGTTCGGCTGTCGGCACTGCTACTGCCAACCCAGGCAGTAGGGACCCCTCTTTGGTCTGGTGAACAGCTACTATTGGGAGACATCATCATGTAGCCATCTGTACCAGAAGGTGGTGGACGGATCTGCCGTGGGGGTGAAATGCTGTTATTGGGGGTCATGGCCATGTAGTCATCTGCAGATTTTGAGTCTGGATCTGAAACTGTTACTGAGAGGGAGTGAGAAAGAGATACTGGGGGAGCAGTAACTCCTGGTAACATGGACATGTAGCCATTATCTACTGCTCCATTAGCTCTTCCAATGACAGCAGGGACACTCGTTTCACTGCTACCAGCATCACCTTTAACCTCTGCAGCTACCTCCAAGTATCCTGTTTCACCTGCTGTTGCTCCAGAATCCTGCCTTGATTCAAAGGATTCTCGGAAGCTGGTGTGAGTCATAATTGCATAGTCATCCTCTTCAGCTGCTTCTTCCCCATTTCGACGGAGTGGTGCAAGTCTCTCTAAGGCCATGGGTGGGAGGGAGGCCCGCTTGCTCATTAGTCTTCGCTCCGCTTCACATTCTCTGCTAGAAGAGCGCCTCAGAACCCTCCTGGTCTGTGGCAATGCATTTGGGCTTGACTGAGTTTTGGAAGCTCCTCTCTGATTCATAAGAATGTAGTTGGATGCTTCATCCCCAAGAGAATGCCCACCTGAGCTACCTGCAGACCCTGCCTGCATTGTTGGGGTTAGCAGAGAGTGCTCACCAGGGCTGGAGCCGTATTCATCCGAGGAGCCATAGTCGCTAAGAGAACCAGAAACAGAGGGCTGTCGGAGACTGTACACGCTACCATTACCACTCCCGACACTGCTGTTCGTCCCGGTTCCAATTGCACAAAACTCAGATCCATGTCCTGACCCAGAAGGCAGGCTTGGTCCAGCTGAAGGAGCTGGGGTTGAGGTGGATCTCATTAGTGCATGCTGTGCCTTGACTGGGGTTGGAGCACGAACAGATGTTGATCTCAGTATAGGGGTATTGGAACATGACCCATTGGTCGTGGGACTTGCGCACGATGCAATCCCTCCAGTTGTTGCACCACCTCCATCATCAACTTTTCCACCATCACTGGATGTTCGAGTTCGGGGGAAGCTGTGGCGAGAAGTTGGAGAAGTATTATTACATCCACCAGTTGTCCCGGGTGGTTCGGTCCGTGGACGTCTTGTGAATCCAACCTGGCTGGGTGGAGGATTGGGGTGATGTCGTCTAGATGGAACACTAATGGGATTTGATGCAGTGGTGCCACCTCCCACTCCTGCAGCAGCTGACTGTGACTTGCTACGTTGGCGAAACTCTTCACTCAGGGCCTTCATGGCTTCCAGCAGAGTCTCATGCATATTCTGTGCTACCACAGAATCTTCCACTTGCATCCAAAACTCTCCAGGGCCAGTTACTGCAGAGCGGCCCACCTCCACAAAGAAGAAATTTTCAGAATGACCACAACGCCTCACATTCATCAGCTGGAGCACGATAGCAGCTGCATCAGAGTTCAGCTTGACAAAGTTGACTGTCTTTTCAGTCAGACAGAGCCGGTAGATGCCAACCAGGTTCTTGGCTTGGCCAAGACCTTTAGGCCAAACTTTTACTTGCCAGACCTCCTTGAAGGCAGGACCAGGGGATGGTACTCCATAGTCTCCCCCATTAGCACTGTCACAGAGTGCTTTACCTGCAGAGAGAGAGAAAACAAACATGTCAGTATAACTAGACACAATCAGGTAAATTTAGCAATCCACTATATAAACTGAAAGTAAGCACATCTTAATATATAATTTAAATAAAACCAAAAAAGTAAATGTATCACTCATACATTATATATATATATATATATATATATATATATATATATATATATACTCAATTCTAGAATGTCTGAGTAAGCAGGAAGCTTCATTTTTTAAAACTAGAAGTGGTTAGACAAAGTGCAAACAAGGACGACAAAGGTCACTGATAAAGACTAAAGTCAATGGGCCATTACTAATACAACTGCAAGTGAACACTTGATGCTCATATGAGATGCACTGTGAGTCAACAGCCAACAGTCAATATTGCAGTGTATGCAATGTGTCCCAAGCAGTAAAAAGATTGACAATTTGTGGCCAACAAAATCATAAAAGAATTATGCAATTAAAAGAATTATGCTGCAAAAGAAGCCTTTTAAAATAACTAGCAGAGAAAACCAAACGTGACTGTCAGACTACACTTGCGAAAAGTGCCAGCATTAGTCAATGTAAATCAACATATTGTAGTCTATATCGATAGTGTCAGAGCAGTGGCATAGCAGATGGCATCCACCTTGAGACATTTCCTGATCCACTTCTGGGCAAGTCAGAGACAGGGCCTATCTATTGTGATGTACGGTCATAAAGATATAAGATAAGGAATCATTCTATCAAATATCATACAAGACTTTGTTGGTTTTCAACAGAGATACAGATACACAGTCACTGGTTAAAACTTTATGAGAACAATGTGGTAGGCAGTGCCAAACTTTTTTAAGTCCCATTTATTTTCTTTAGAAAAACCTTGACATTGAGGCCATTCGCTCGGTTACTTCTCGATTTCCCCTACTAAGAAAGCATGCCATCTTCAATTTATCAACTGCAGGCTATGTTCATATTCAGTTTTCTACAAGTCCTTTGTTTTTCTCTGAAAGGTAAGGTAATAACAAAGTTACAGAGTGCAAATCAGTTTGAGGAGGTGTTCACTGATAGTAAATGTTCTCTTTCTCTCACTCTCTATTAGTACAAGTGCTGGCAAAGTCCTACAACCAACAACTCTGAGAAAACACACAAGATGTTCATAAATCCTGTAGGAACTTGCTCTTTAAGTCTGTTTCAAATTTGAAGACTTTTCTTAATCTGCAGCAGCTTGCCCCCCAAAACCTGCTTGTCAAAATCATTACTCTCCAGTGTTTGCATAAAATTTGCTTGTCACAAGTTTGAATAATTTTACTAACTGTATCAACACCCCACTATGATCTGGAAATAGTGTATCTCTCATTACTATACAATGCAAAATACTCTATTTTGCATAGAGTTTGAGACAGTAAATCGGTGTCAGAGTCAGTATGTTAGTGTCCCTGCAAAGAAGAGCATGTTACAAAATGACTGAGTGTATTCAAACGCTACTTAACTGCTTGTACATATTGTTTGGATACACAGCTCTAGTACACACACAAGAACACGCCAGTCTCTTGCTGTGAATCTGAGAATCACAATACTTCCAACACAAATAAGACAATTACAACCATATGCACAAAAAGCACACAGAGCAGGCATAACAAGAATCACCCTCCTCTTCAGTCTGACCAACTTATCCGTTACCGTTTCCAGAATATTTCTGTTGTGGTCACAAATTGCGTGTATTCTTTCTTCCGTTCTTTCACTTAAATGGAAAAATAAGCAGCTTCATTCAAAGGTCGTTTGCCCCACTCTATGTGTGTGATTTTATGTGATGTGGGCCCCCCTGAATGCTTGTGTGAGGTTGGTAGCCTGCATTAGATGAGTCATAGACAAAGCCACACATGACTTTTTAATGACTATTCATATTAAGGATCTCTCTCGCTGCCTGTCCTACTCTCCTGAACACTGCTTTTAAACATACACATTCAGTCTACAGTTTAAAATGCAACAAAATAAGAGAAATTAAGTCAATAAATCAATAAATAACCAGATGTTTTGAGTGATTGCTAAACCATTGCTAGTGGGTTTCTACATTGTTCTACATTGTGACTATCACCCACAAGTCTTTATGATATTTACTAGATATTTAGTCCCTCCTTCAGTGCACTTTTTTCTTGACATGAGACTAAACAATAAAACAAGGTCTCAGAAAGCCACCCCTAATACTTTCAAAGACTCTTTTAACAACATGCTTGGTATTCATAATCAGCACTTGCTTCAGATTTTGCATAAGCACACACCACTTTAGGGCTGGCTGTAGTCCCTGTAACTTTGATCTTTAGAACATAATGTGCTCTCCTGATCGAATCCCTCCATTTGATATTGTGATAAATAAATCACATCTGAGTATGATCAACATTTTAACAGCAACTTTGAGCAACTGTGCATCCTGTGCCAGAATAGGTGGGAATGCACGCATCATTGTAGGCAGCAACTGGCTGCTGATCTCATGAGAACAGAATTTCACAGTACATCTACAATTACGAGGGCCTTGCTAAACACTAGCGTGACGTCTCCAAAAAACATGGCAGCAGGGTCATACATAAATCAGCACTTTACTAAAGCTTTCATGAGACTATGAAAGACCTTTCTGTGAAGAAAAACACAGTTGGGTCAAGATGTGCTTATGAGGAGATCGAAAATAGCTAATACTTTTAGTGAATTTATATATCAGTTAAAGCTGATCCTAAACATTAAAATGGTTCCTCCTAACTCAGCTTAATATGCAGAGACAACTATAAGTCATTTGTAGGTTGAACTTATGAGGAGTGTAAACACTAAGTCACTGTGGTGCTTTCAAAACATTGCACTATCTATTCAAAATTTATCTCAACTAATGGTGTGAATATTGTGAAATATTATAACAATTTAAACTTATCTACTTTCAATTTAAAAAGTATTTTATTCTTGTGATGGCAAATATGAATTTTCAGCATTATTTCTCCAGTCTTCAGTGTCATGATCCTTCAGAAATCATTCTAATATGCTGATTTGCTGCTCAATAAATATTTCTTATTATTATTAATGATGAAAACAGTTGTGCAGGATTCTCTGATGGACAGTAAGAAGTATAAGCATTTATTTGATCAAATAAAAAATGTAATTCATCCTTGCTTTAAATAAACACTCAGTGTTGGGGGTAATGCATTACAAGTAATGAAAGTTACATAATCAGATAACTTTTAAGTAACTAATAAAGTAACACATTACTTTTAAATTTACAACAATATATCTGAGTTATTTTTTCAAATGAGTAACACAAGTTCCTTTGTTTTCCCATGTATTGACTGCATGGCGCCTCTCCTGTTCCCATGTTCAGAGAAAATCAAGAGTAAGTGCAGAGGCGTTGTGTGTGCTGTCTAACTAGACTGTTCTAGACTAAATGTGAACATGTATTTACTCATCTCACTTGCATAAAAACAGATTCAGTATTCGTCAAAATGAATACAAACAGTAAAATGCAGACTCAAAATATTACACAAAAACCTGCAATAATTAAATGTTAAATGACACAAATATACTTTATGTATTTAATCTCACTTTATTAACCAAAGTCTTTGTTGCCGACCTTCGATGATCCAATTCAACCATATGAATAAGCAAAAATGACTTTAGATTAACATCACATTTGTGTTTTTTTTGTTTGTTTGTTTTTAATTGCTAAAGTAAGAGTGCTTTGTTTTATTCTCCTGCG
Source organism: Elopichthys bambusa (assembly GCA_037101425.1). NCBI lineage: Eukaryota > Metazoa > Chordata > Actinopteri > Cypriniformes > Xenocyprididae > Elopichthys > Elopichthys bambusa. The sequence goes on along the minus strand of CM074432.1, from coordinate 10,418,481 downwards.
TCCAGTATTGCCAAGTCAGCGGGTTTTTTACTTTTACACTGTTGCCGCGCATAGTTTTTCATGTCCGCAGGTTGAAGCAACATGATAAATAACATGATATTTAGCCCCTGAAATGCAACTTTTACCAGGCGAACCCCATTAAAAACACAGAAATTTTTGAGTAGCAATTGGGTGGGTTGCAACCTGGCAACCCTGCCTGCTTCCTATTCTTCTGCAATCCACAATGGCAGCACAGCTGAAAGGTTTGTTTGAACTAATTCACGCCCTCTACTGTACAGGTGTGAATTTGCATTTCCTTCAGCCCAAAGATTTTTTTTTTTTTTGTTATTAAAAGCAAATAAGCAAACCCACCCTAGATCAGAAAAATAAACGCAAAATGTTATGCATTACTTTCCATAAAAAGTAACTAAGTAATGCAATCAGTTACTTTTTAGGGACTAAAAACTAAAGTAACTTTCCCCAACACTGCACATACTGCACTTTCAACCACTGACACAGATACACTCACAGAGAAACAGACACTGTTATCGCCTATATTTATTGGCAGTGTAAGGTCTTTTCTTGCGCAGGCCGAATGGATAATGACACACTGATAATTGCTTAGCACACACAAGAAATTAGGTCACAAATAACAATGCGGTTAAGTCTGGCAAGGTTAATGCAGCTGTGGCAGTGTATGGCACAATACACACCAACAAAATGACCTTCAATGTTGCTTCAGGCCAAATCAATCACTTATTAGTAAAAGTCTTGATTTATTTGGAACCATAAACCACATTTGATCCAATGTTGTGGCTCCATCTGAGCTTAAGTCTGCCCTCATCATACTTACTCAGTATTTTGGAGGACAGCATAGCCGTGCTGGTGGTATGCGTGTTACCTTACACCAGCAGAGGGACGGGGTGGGGGGTGGGTTCGGGGGATTTGAGGGGAACAGGAACTGTTACATAAGCGTTGTTTTGAAGCGTAGATGCAGCACAAATCGCAGCTGTCTGTAAACAAATAAACACGTTTCCTTAAAATTCAAATAATGAACAAAACTAGAATCAGCAAAACACTATATAAATGTTTTACAGTGCAACGTAAGAATCTAAATGAAGTGGTTTTATTTAAGTGATATTAAATAAATAATATATATAATATATTATTTATGACCGCATCAACCTGAATATGCTATGCAAATGAAAGTAATGTTGAATTAGGAAGTGAGGTAACTGGATGCACTACTATTTTATCTTGTAAACGTATTTTTAACAGCTAATGGTTTAACTAGTATGAACAATCACTTAAAGCGCAGAGCTGTTAAACTGAGATTTGTGTGCATGTGAGCACATAAGGGTTTTAAAATAGGGCCTAATTGCTGTTTTTAGGACCAAAGTTCAGTCCTGATCTTTCTTTGTCCTGGTACTTTGAAAGATAAGCAGAATGAGAGTACAGAAACAGCTGTGTGTATGAGAGCCGCTTGCAGCCAAGTGTCCCTGTCTGTCTCAAGTCTCCCCCTACTGCCTTTTTCCTCAGCAAACAGAAGTAGTACTCACACACAAACTCTAGAAAATTTCAAGGTGACATCTAAGTTAAGGTATTAATTTAGGTTGCCATATAAAAACTTAAACAGGCTTCGGTGTAAGTTCAAGCAGCTGTTGTGGTTTCAAGTTACTTCAATATGTGTTCTTCTATGTGCAGAAGACTCTTACTTGCAAGTTGACACAAATCAAAAAATGTTTAGTACCTAAGGTGTCAATGGTAAGTACAGTCTGTCAACTCTTGAGCACACTGATCGTCCCAATATTACACAACACTGATTCACCAAAGGGAACACTAGTGACTTCATGCGAAACTGATTAACATTTACAAAAGCACTAAATAGAGATAAAACATTGCTGCAGGTACGACGTCAAAACCCGGAAGACTAATTCACCACTGGTTCCTTCAAGATTTTCCTATGGGGTTTTATAATGGGTTTTTTCCAAGTAATAATTAAAATAAAGCTTGTAGTAAACATAACTTCAGGATACTTTGACGTTTATTCAGTTACTTATTAGGAACATTTTTTATTTAAAAAAAAACATAACTGCTTCAAAAAACTGCACTTTTGGTATGAGTGAGCATCATTTACATTGTAAATAAACAAAACATCCAAGCATTAAGTTATGTTTACCACAGGCTTAATTTTACTAATTCATTAAAAAAAAATCATTATAAAAACCCATAGGAAAATCTCAAGGGAACCAGGGGCGAATTAGTCCTCCGGGTTTTGACATCAGCCCTGCACCACTCTATTCCAACCAGCAATTAAGTACATATTTTATTTATTAGTATTTGCAAATCATGTATTAGTCAAAAACACAAAGTTAAATCATTTAGTATGGGTATTTTGCCCTCCCTCAAAGCAGAGCAGCAGATGCAACAATATCAAGTTCACATTGCTTAGCCATAATCGCTTTACAAGAGCATTTCAACTGCACAGACATTCACAAATTTACCACAAATTCCACTAAACAGACAATGCTATGCAGTTCTGTTGCAACAAATGCATATTTTCCACAAGTGACATCCAAAAAGCAACTACACATAAAACATATAATGTAAATATTATTTTTAAGTATTTACACAACATGAATATGTTATATTTTAAATAAAGAAATAATTCTAACAAGCCATCATTTGCAATAATGAGCAGCAAGGGAAGAGATTATTCTGCACCAAACGTCGTCCAATGGACTGAGAGAACTTGCTCCAACGAAAAGCCCACAACTTCACAAACAACCATCACATGGTAACCTTTAAAGTTCCCCTATATTATGCTTTTTCGAATATTACCTTTCATGCAGTGTGTAATATAGCTGTTTGTGAATGTAAAATGTCTGCAAAGTTTTAAAGATCAAAGTGCACGATAAATAAAGTTATTGTCTCCTAAAAGAAAGAATCGATTCTGAACTGCTGAAACGAGTCGCCAGCAATTCCAGTCTCACATTCTGTTACAAAACTGTGTAATAATGTAACAAATTTGCAAATTGCCAGCCTATAGCCTTCATTGGCTGCACATGAACAACGTCTACTTTGACACTCAAATACTGTAGTTGTAGCTGAGGCCTAGAAGAGTTTGGTTCGTGTTGACGTTATATAGAGAAGACGTTGTTTTCTGCACTGAGAATCCACTTTGATGCACTTCAAAGGATGAGGACTCACGCTGGAATTGATACTGAAAATGAACGCCATTGTTTGTATCACTCTGTATAAAGCACTGAAGAAGCCACCGGGGCTGAAATTCAGATATGGTAATAGGCCTTTCGTTTCCGACACATATTGTAAGCAGCAGGCCAATCGCAACAGACTGGTCCATCTGACCGACCAGAGCAGGGTAAGCTCTTGGAAAGTAGGGGTTTAGAGAGACAAACAAACAAACAACCTGTTTTAGACTCTTTGAGGAATGAAGTGATGTGCAATGTATATTATGAGAAAATTAAAGTGTTTTGACCTTGGATGCATGTAAACCTATTGCAGAAGACCTCCAAAACAAAATTAGGCACCTTTAAAATCACATAATAGGGGCACTTTGAAATAGTTTATCTAGTTTTTCCACAAGGAATAAACAAATGTACCCTAATCACAAACACTATCTTTCTAAGTTCCTTTCACACATGTTTTCTGTTATCACTACAAACGCACAAAAACACACAAATGCTGGCACTGCCACGTTAACCCAGATGAACCCTTTGCTGGTCAGCATTATCATGAAGTTTCCAGATCTGCTTGTGGTTTTCAGTTTCAGTGCCATATGGAAGCATATTAGTGGTTCTCACTCTGCCAAACTAAAGCTGGAGTGATGAAAGATGTAACAAGCGAGAGGAAGAGTGTGCTGTCCACACCAGCAGCTGATGCTGCCCAATGAACACACACACACACACACACACACACACACACACACACACAGATTTCATTTACAAGCCAATTCCACTTCTGGCATACATCACTGTAAAATAATGTAGCAAAAGTGACATTACATAAGAGATCAAATAAAGTCAATTTTGTATTGCAACTTAAAATAATAAACAGCGAGAACTTACAATGTCAAGTGTGGTGGTCAGGGTCCAACTAACAGGCTGCTTTGATCACTAATGATGTACTTGAATCATTTGTGTTTTTGGTGAAGCATGAGGAATTATGACATAAATGTTTGGATTTTTAGATTTAAGACATGTTTTAGCTCTGTGTTGTGTTTTTGATCATATTTTTTGTGCAGAAGTAAGCCACCAATTAAGAGTAATTAGTGGTCTCTTCTGTGAAGTTTCTTCAACTTGTTTAGATGTATAGAAGTAACTCTATATAACCTTTTCAGATTTCTTAACAAACTTACATAAAAAACTAAGAACATTCTATGTCACAATAGAGTTGTGCAAGAATAACGTATTTTTGTAGGCCAAAACCCGGAAACGAGTTCTTCTGGCTCCATCATCCTGAAGTCTCTCTTCTTTTTTTCTAACGTTTTTGTTTTTAATTGATGTGGGTTCCTTATATAATTATAATAATTATTATTAGGATTTAGTTTGATTATTAGGATTTTTGCACTGGTTTTAATACAATTCAACAAAAAACTATTACAAGATTAATAAAAGCATTATAAAAGCAGTTTAAAACAATATGCCTGTTATGACAGAAGTATGACTTTACAAAAGCACATTACATTACAAAAATAAAACAACATAAATATAAGATAAATAAAACGGCATTTAACAAATATTTAACATTATTGAATTTAATATTTTAATTTTCACAAGCTGTTTTTACTGTATACAGAAATTACAACTGTTAACTATTTTTAACTATTATTTTGCATTTTAGACTAATTTTCAGCACAAAGTAAATTGCACCTGTATTACTTATTTTATTTAATTTTATTTGTTATTCATATCTGAGCGTACCTTCACCACGTGATATACGGAACTTTTGTGGACGTCTAAAATTGTGCATAATAATCTCGTACGCTGTTGAGGCCCTGTTATAAAACATACAACCAGTATTACTTTAATTTAACATGAACAGTTAGTATGTTACTACCTTGAAACTGATAACGATGTTTATTTTGATATTTAACGATAATGGCGCCCTGCTCTGGTCCAGATCCAGATTACGTTCTTCATGAAGTAGCGGCGCGCGCGCGACCAAGTGTAGCTGCACAGCCCCCTCTGTTGGTGAACATGATCACTACACAATTGCTCCGATAACCAGCAGGCTGCTGTATGCTGGTCGGGCTTTTTTGTAATGTATTTGCGGGTTGTTTTGAACGAGCTATAAAACGGGGACATTTCCGGGGACAGCCCCAGTCGGGGACAGAACACCAAAAACCGGGACGGTCCTCGGAAAGCGGGGACGTCTGGTCACCCTGCTTTATAGTGCATTTTTAATGAAAATGTTGTTATAAAACACATGGGTGTCACTTTGATTACAATTAGATGAAAGTCGAATTTCACCTCATTAGAATTTCAAACATAAAAAAAATAATGACTTTTCAAAGAAGTTTTAAATACTCGCTACCTATCACAGATTTGACAAACAGTAGACTCACGTGGGCCGTTCAAACTGATTGCAATTTCGTTTAACGCCGCTAGTGGCGCAGACTTCACATCAATTTTATGCTTTATGCTAAGATATTTTCTAAAGTGCTGACTGAGTGAGAAATAAAAAGAAATATCTCCAAAATGAATACATCATGGGGGAACTTCATCTAAAATTTGTAAGACAGCGTACCTGATTCAACAGTCAACCACAGGTGAGAAATTTGACGAGCTTGTGTAACCGTCGGTCTAACATCGTCTCATATCCGTCAGGCGTGCATAAAATAACATCAACCAATTAGTATTTGTGTATAATTTAAAAACCTTTATCAAATGACCTCCAAACAAGCGACATTATTTGGTAGGACTTGTTTAATCCGCACAGGTGCTTCCTCTACGAGGGCGTGTTCCCCCTATTAAAGCTTCAGGAGAACAAATAAAAGAGGAACTAATGTTACTAACACAATGGGAAAAGGTGAATGTAATGATAAAATAATTTAATATACAATATATAAATATTACAATAACGATTAAAAAAACATTTTTTTTTTGTTAACTTATGATAAAGGCTTAGATAATAATTATCAGGATTGTTTTTCTTTTGATTCAGATGGCAAAAAAATCTGTAATTGTTATCGGCCATAAAAATCTGGACCATTAAATATTTTATGTGATGTATTGGTCCAGGGAGATCAGTTGTTCACATTCAGAACAACTGAACACAAAAACGATTATAAATATCCATAATCATTATATAACATATTTAATTTGATTGCTACTGTACATGGAGTAGCAACTACTATGATTGTTAAGTATAAGTCATTTGTCAGTGGTAATGTTAAAGGGTTTTGGGTTCTAATTCACCCTAATTTAATAAACCAAAATTGCAGCTATGCATCAGTGGATGTTTCATTAGTTTTGTAATTTTACTACTGCAATTCCTGTCTGTGACTGATAAGTACTGCAAAGACCATTCAGGAAAACACTGATAATAATAAATTCCAGCAGTGTTAAATACATTTCTGCTGCAAGACGTTTTATACAGTGGTGACGACAAAATCAGTCATGGGAAAGGAGGGAAGATGATTTTTATTAACTACGATTAATGCCACTCTCCTCTGAACTGTGCAGTATGCTCATCATTTAGAGATAAATATCCTAAATTTTTACTCAACACAAGCCATAAAAAATAATAAGCAGATTTCCACAAAAAAAAACACTGCTTTGTTGGTTAAGCCAGGAGAAGTAAAATCATTTCCCAGAAGTTTATCCAGACTAAGTGGTGCTTCAGCGGCTGAGTGATTGCTGTCATGTCTTAATGCATTCTTAGTCTATAATAATATATTTAAGAAATATCTCTCTGGTCCTAAACAAGTAAACCCAACAACCTTTCTCTGACTTGCATCCCTCAGAGATCAACAACGAAACAAAACAATAGATGTCCTTTTCTCGAAACCAGGAAACAAGAAAATTAAGTCAACAAATTGTGTGCGTATGTGTGTGAAGGTCTGTAGAATGTGGGGAAAACCGGCCAAAATGGCTAAAATGTTAATCCCTGAGCTATTTGCATTTGATTCTCTGTATTATTAGGCTTATGTATGATTGATTTGTGGTGTTTATCAGGAATCAGCATGACAGACTGACTGCCACTGCTGCATGGAGCTGCATGTGGCCACTTTTACTACTCGGGGTTCTTAGCCTACGCAGTTTGGAAAAGTATGGAATTTGATTTGAGTAATTTCCAGGTCTGGATAAGTTTGGAAAAAAAGAAAAGAAAAGAAAAGAAAAGGAAAAAAAAAACAGAGTATGGAAAAAAGTTGTGTTTGTCATCACTGACTGAATGAATTCAAGGCGCACATTTTCATTACGCAAAACTGTTTGTTTTCTCCTTTGAACTTCCCTCAGTCTGTACTTTACTGTTTGCAACATCAAACCACATTTACGGTATCAAACTGATGTGTCAGAGGTGAATATACAGTTTGCAGTTTATGAAGCGTTTTAGGATCCTTCTTGTCATATAAGCATGTGTTATCACTTTGAGAAAACCAATGAAAAAAAAAAAAAAAAAACAGACACTGTACTATACCAAGTACAATGCTAAAAATAATGCTGTAAGAACCATTTATGTTAGATATGGTTTGAGAAATCTACAGAGAGGTTTGCACATTTGAGTCTGGACAATTATGGGATTTTTACATTTGTAGGAAGGAATCCTGACTACTGTGATTAACACAGGATTTATATATATATATATATATATATATATATATATATACAATGAATGAATGAAAAAAATTGTTAATATATTTTATTCCTAGATAATTAAAATACACTCTAATTAAATATGTAATTCATTTTTCACAAACATATTCATAAATATTAAATATTCATTAATATTAACATAAATATGAAGTCTCTATTGTGAGTCACCATTGATAACATAAATGTGTGCTTCTTCTAATTTCACAATGTATTAATTTAGCAGACATTGTATCCAAAGCAACACTGAAAATAATTTTGTGTAGGATTTACTTTAAGGGTATGTTTACACGACAACGATGTGGTTGAAGTTCTACCTTTGAGTTTTCCGCGTAGAGAAGACACCATTGTCAAAACGATCCCCATTCATATGAATCAGTGAAAATGACTAAAAATGCTGTATTCTGCTGGCAGGCGATTAGATGGCGATGAAACTATAGCAAAGCCACTAGAAGGCAAGCCTGCAACCTTTAGCCAGAAAAGCGTAACGGCTAATGCTAACGCTCCGGCCAAAGAGCATAGAACCCAAGGCGAAACTGGGCAATAGAATCTATCACATCTTACGCACCCAAAATCGGCGAATCTCACAGCCAAATCAGAAACGCAATAGAAAATGTTTTAAATTCAGTAAATGTTATGACACCTACAGTATTGTATTGTCTTAGCCTATATATGTTTTATATTATCAGTTGTGGAATCCAACCATTACACATCTGAAGTTAAGGTAGTTAGCCTACTTTATTGAGTATTTCCATTTTATGCAACTTTACATATGTACTATTAATAGTAAATTAATAATTAATAAAGTTAAGATCATCATGTTTGTAGCGTGATCCAGGGGATTAAAACGTATATATTTCAGACCTAGTGAAGTAATTCACTCCACTTTAATCCCCTGGATCACACTACAGTCATAATGCTCTTATAGAACATGATGCATTGCTGTGTCTGTTATCCCATAATTGCCACTTTTGGACACAGTGGCTGTGTTTTTTTGTTTACATAGTCTTGCTTTAACGGACATTAATATAAGACAACACTGCTTGACAGTTTACTGTTATATTCTGTTATATATTTATTGTCCTACATTACCAACTTTTCTGATGCATGTCCTTAATTTAATTTCATATGTTGGTATTAATTCAGTGTTTATAATGTCAATTATTATCTTCTTCAAAGAATTTTAACCCAAACTGACTAGGTTTCTAGAGAGCAAAGGTTTTGTGAAAAAAGTGGAAGACTTAAACTAAACACAAAGGAAAAAGAAAAAGAAAAAAAGAAAACCTGTTAAAAGGATTTGATGATCACTACTGATAGTATTTTATTCTGTGTTGTCATCTTTCAGGTTGGATTTCAGCTTTAATGTACGTTCTTTTTAACAAAGCAGCTGATATTGCCATAGAAACTAGTGGACTGCAAGTCGCTTTCACCCCAAAATGGCAGAAACGCAGGGCTGCTGTGGGCTCCGGTGTTGCAATGGAACGTTCTATTGAGTTTCGCTTCTTGTCAGTGTATATTCTTTGCTCCGGCTCTGGCGGTACTCAGGGAAGGAGTTTTGAACGGCGGGCACTGATGTCACTGCCATTACACAATAGGCTGAGAGGTGCCGCACGTGATTAAGTTAGCCGTTACGCTTTCTCCAATGGTAAGAGATAAAGACCCTCTCATCTCCCTATAATATACAATCTCTTGACTATAGACTAAACATGCAATGCGCAGGTGCATGACGTAATCGTTTTCACAGATTCGTGTTTTTGTTGTTTACACGGAGACCGTTTTCAAAAACGTGCACTTTGAAACCCGTTTTCAGGCCGCCAAAAAAATGCATAAAAAATTTCAGTTTTTAGTTGAAAACGGTGTGTAAATGGCCCCTAAAACTATTTTACTTAATTTCACAAATAATTACAAAGAAACCGCAAACCATTGAATTAAACACATTTTTTTCAAGACTTTTCAAGTATTTTCCTGTAAGTAAAACATATATTTTTACAGTAAACCTAATAATAATTCTGTCAGAACGAAGCTGTTGCTGGGCTAGTCCTGCTTTATATACTGTACACAGAGGAGCCTAATGGATATTTTTGTCACAGGCTTACATTTCAGGATCTGGTCATGTTTAAGCAGCACTTAAGGACAGGCTAAGTTGTTATATTGGGGTGCATGAGGGTCAAACAGTAGTAAGCTTGCAGCTATATAGCAGACTCAAGCCCTCTGTGATCTGCTTCATTACATCAGATTTAACTGTTAAAATAGAACAAGCTCTGCCGTTGGCTGTGTGTTTCTGTCCAAGATCTCACAGAGACAATAATTACCAGCACATTAAGTAGATGAGTGAGGCTTAGGGAAGTTTAACCTTTGAGCATCAGCCATGAGCCAGACTGGCATCACAGCCACATACTGTACAAATACACACAGACAAATAGACAAACACACAGTGTTTTCCTTGAGACAGCAGTGGTGATGTGATGTGGTGCTGTGTAAAGTAAAGAAAGATTTGTTTGATTTCACAAAGGTCATTTCTGTTTCCATATAATCATTTAGTCAGAACATACATGACATGGCTTAATCTTTGTAATTGACTAAAAGTGTTTAAATGAAAAAAATCCCTTATTTTGATTCATTGAACAGAAATTACCATTTGATCTCAGAGTACCAGACACCCGCTTGTATAGTAACGTGGGTTTCACCTGCAAATATTGCTCATATGTGGTGCTAATGGTGAGAAAACAGTTCCTCCAACCTAATTTCTTCTCCCTGTTTGCAGCTGTACAAATACTGAACATGGAATATCTGTTCACAGCGGCAAGTCTGCTTGGTATTTGTTCAATTGAACTTGGCATTAGAAATCCACACGACACCAGGAATGCAGGTGAGTTTCCCAGGAGTTTCATTATATACACTACTGTTCAAACGTTTGGGGTTGGTCAGATAATTTTGTTGTTGTTTTTGAAAGAAGTCTCTCATGCGCTCTAATTTAAATCTGTTCATCATATAAAGCGACCGCATCTCTTAAGAAAATTTGGACTAAACCGCTCAATTCATATGGATTAGTTTTACATTTTCTTTATGAACATTATGAAACGTCAAAATGGTAGTTGCGTAGACTGTCAATGGAGAGACAGAAAGCTCTCAGATTTCATTTACAATATCTTCATTTGTGTTTCAAAGATGAACAAAAGTCTTATGGGTTTGGAATGACATCAGGGTGAGTAAACGATGAAAGATTTTTCATTTTTGAGTGAACTAACCATTTAATATTTTTGTGGAAACCATGATTCTTTGATAAATAGAAAGTTAAAAAGAACAGCATAAATGTTTTTACTTCAATTTAATGCATCCTTGCTAAATAAAAGTATTTGTTTCTTACTTACTGACCCTAAACTTTTGCACGCTAATGTATGTTTATTTGACCCATCTCACTAAACATTTTCTTTATATGAAAATTTTGTATTTTGTTTGTGCACATATGCGGTTCAATATGTGTTTCAGCCATTGAACCAAATTGTTCAGCATTGTTCTTCACTATTTTCAAAACTTTCCACAGTTGATGCTTCTAATGACTGTGGTCTCTATGTTCAGTATGTGGTTAGTCAGGAATATACTGACAAAATAGACAGCTGCAAGTCCAAAACCTTAGTCAAAGGGAAAATATTCAACTGTTTGCATCACTTAACTCCCTACCCACAGTGCAATGGTTGTTCAGGATGCAAATACTTGTGCTTGTCAGTAAATACCCAAGGTTTTGATTATCAGTTAAATCTCAGTTTTATGTAAACATCAATACATAGATCCTGTGGGTTTTTAAAAAGCTGAATAAAATGTAATTAAATAGAATATTTAATACATGACTAGTCAAGTTGTCAATATGCTGATAACTAACACTGATGCATGCAAGAATGAATGAATGAATCAGTATGAAAGAAAACAAACGTTTAAAGGAATAGGTCAAACCCCAGACACGATGAATAGCATATGAATGAATCAAAGCAGATGAAAGCAGCAACTGAAATTTCATCCCCAGCATAATTTGAACAGCAGGGGGGCAGATTACTGTTGGACAGATTCCCAATCATCATGCATAGTAATGTCTGTAAAGAATATGGACAGGGAGTAAATGCATTAAGATGTGTAAAAGTGAGTATGGACAACATTCCCACAGGTCATTTCGCAGTTGTCATGCCCATCAACAGGTCAACCCCAGCGGAAAGCAAGTATGGAGATAAGACAGATGTCAAAATGTTTAAACAGCCATTCAGTAGACTGGTTTGTTTAGCTTGTTATCCAGTTAGGGGGTTTATGGACGACAACTGGAGGGTCATCTCTAGCTTGAGTGCCTGACCCTCACATCTTGTTACGCCGTCACCTCCTTTACTCACCTTTCCTCACTGCCTTAACACAAACACATTCTGTCACTCTGTCTGTATCCTGTGTAAATTCAAAGAGGCTTTGCATTGCATTCAGAGTAAATATGTGAAATTCCACCCTTTGGTTGCAAACAAAACCTTTTCAGAATCAGCATTTTTATGTGTATATGTAATGAGACATTAAAGTACATATGGTATGGCATATGGTTGGTGCATTCATTATGCACTCATTATGTAATGCAGTAATAGCACCTTGGACTCTTGATATTGGTTTGCAAGGGTTGCGTCACATGTTGGGTTTGTTAGTGGTATCTCCTGGAGCCAAGGAACATGCGGGGCTGTGTAATTGCTGTTGGAGTCACGGTCACTGCCCTTTTTGTCTGTTTACTCTTTGCAAGTGTACCTGTTTTTACCAGTACAGTTTATTCTAAGAGGAATGACGGGTTATATAATAATAGTCAGTATTTTTGAAATACCAATTATGTAAAGAAATTATCCATGTGATTTCATTTACAGCTTTTAGAAGGCATTAATAGAGATTATTTAGTTAGGTTATTCCACACAGGTGTCACGAAAGCAGAATAATACAGAAATGCTGATCATTTGCTTAGCAGCCAAAAGGAATTAATGAAGAAAGCTTTGTAATAGTATCAAACTACAAGAAAGGAACCTGGTTGCATGACGTTGCTATTTGCAGGTTTGTCATTAATTTATATGCGGTGGTCAAAGAAAGGCTATACATATAAGTATAGGTATAGTTTTTAATCGTTAAGATAGATTACAAGTTAGTCAGTAAGCCAAATTTACAGCTTGTCAAGGTAACTTGTAGCCTAGGGGTAACCATAGCAAAGGCCGCTCAAACGCTCTCTCTACAAATCTAAAAACGTAAGTAATATCATTATTTATCATTTATTATTAATTATATATCACAAAAATATGTTTGTGTTTTGTTTAAATCACCTTGACGTTTAGTTGTTTAGTAAGGTTAATTTATTTGGATAGCGCGAGAGGAACGTCAACCAATTTCTGACAAATACAAAAGTTGAACTGAATCTCAGTCGATTGAAAATTACTGACTTTTAGAAAAGTCATAGAATCAGTCGTAGACTGTCTGAAATACAGACCGAAACATTCGCCTATTCTTAATATTATTTAACAGATATAAAGAGAAAGTGTAAAGACATAACATTGTGTTGACAGAAAGATTGGAGGAAAAGGTTACTGAGTACGCGGTGTATCTCAATTGTTTACGCAAGTTGAGCTCTAGTGAGAAGACATGATAACACGTGCTCGGGTGGCGTGGATAAGGAGAAAGCTGAGCCTCAGTAACAGTCTTTCCCTTCTTCAACAGCAAAGGAGGCCCCTCTACCCAACTTAGGGGTGGGGGGGGCAACTACTTTGCTGGTAGAGGAAGAAAACACTGTCGTTTCAACACCACCAGCAGCTGTACTACTAATGTAATGAAAAAGTCTGTGGAGGATGCATGGCAAGCCATTTTAACATTTAAGGCCCTGATATACTCACAGCGAAGTTCTTTTTCGTTCTTCACTTAGGGGTAAAATGAAGTTCGAAATACGTGACCAGCAATATACTGTTAGCAAACATTCAATGCCGCCCACACTGCTAAGAGCAGCGTTTAGATGAAAAAATATGTGCTGCGTGCTTTCCTCTCAATAACAAAATAAACAACACAACAAAATTGAGAAAACGGTAAGCATTTTTTAATAAAGCATAAGAAAAGTATCTGATCATAGCAAAGTGGATATGTTTGCACAAGTTCTGCAATTCGGCACTCTAATAAAGTCACGTCACGTTTATTTATAAAGCACTTTCATCAGAAGTACTTAATTTTCTACTATAAAGCAGCTCTCCAGTGTGTTCATGTTTTCACTCGCGGATGTCTGACCTCGACATAGTGAACAGGAGAAATGAACCAGATAAGATTTCCATGTGAAAGAAGGCGGAGCCTAAGGGCACACCTACCAATTACGTAATCGCCATGGACCAATGGTAGTACAAGAGTGTTTACCAGCCACCTTTCCAGAAAAGTTCGCTTTGGCAAGCTGTTTCAAACTCACAAAACGAACTCCAAACAAAATTTGTGTTGGCCTGATTTTGTTTGAAATTACGTCACAGCAGTTCATTTTTCGATTTCACTTTTTTGTTTTAGATACTAGTGTCTATTCCATTAGGTACTACTTATTAATTTGCCTCTAGTGCTTATTCTTTAGATAGTGTTTATTCTTTAGGTACTAGTACCTTTTTAAAGATACTAGTATTTATTTATTAGATACTAGTACTTATTCCAAAAGTGTCTAATATTTAATTATATTTTACAAGTTAAGAAAAATTAGAACTAGTACTTATTTTTTAGTAACTAGTAACTTTTTAGACCAAAGATATCCTAAACTTGAAAGAAACTAGTACTTTTTAAATTTAAGTTTCTGCTTAGTATGCTAATAATACATAGAATATTAATGAACCACTAAAAGATTAGACAGGAAATGGAAAAAGCGAGATAGCACTAGAGGTGATATGAATTCATTTAAATTCACTTAAACCACTGCAAGACGCATCATACCCCCTTAAGAAACGGTGCAGAAAACAGTGAATGTAAATTCGAAGTAGTTTCACCAATAATAAGACCATCTCTGGTTTCACCTCTGTCTGATAGAAATAACAACTAGTAAACTTAAGAGACACACTGTCCTCAGTGTGTTGTATTTAATTAACATTGTGCTCTAATCTACGATTTCACACGTAACTACTAAAGATTTATTTTATTACCCAAGCGAAACTGGATGAGCTGACATGCAAGATGCAATTAAGCGAAGCTTGCCACGTTAACACCTAATTTCAACACTTTTTTTTCTTTCTTTTTTTTGCAATCGCTTGATTTTGTATTTCCCAGACTTACTCTTGCATTGAAGTTCCACCATCGCCTGGTACCATTCCTCCTGGTCCGCCTCGTTCTCCGCCGCCACCACGAAACTCTCAGCCCGTGTGTAGAGCACTATCATGTATTTATTCTTCGAGTCGGCCCGTTTGTTGATGTTGAAGCACGTCTCCAGCGCCAGAGCCCTTTTGGGCACGGGCGCTTTACCACGAAATTTCTTCTCACTCTCGTAGTATTCGAGTCGGGCCGGGCCGCGCTCTGAAGCCGTCCGTAACACGAAGTACCGCCGGTGCATGGATTTCTGCTTGCGGAGATACCCGCTTTTACGTACGTCCTCGGTGCTGTTCTGCAGATCGGTATGGTTCTCCATGGCTCGCGGGGTCTGTTTCGCTCAACCACGGTGAATAAAAGTTCAGCCCTAAAAGTCGCAAACGACAACAAATGTAACCTCCGTCCACCTCCGTTCCTTCAGAAAAGTCATGTGCGCAAAGGGTGAGAGAGGTTCCAACAAGCAGTTTCTTTCCCAAAATAATGTCATCAAACGCTGCGCGGTTCTTTGCTGTATTCGAGCAGAACGGGTGAGCAGACGAGTCCACGACCGCGCACACGCGAGCACATGTGGTGTGGCGTGCGAGAAATAGCGCAACTACTACTATTTAGAAGAAGCTTTAGGAGTTGAATAATCTCATTACTGTAGCGTACAGTAGACAGCTCCCTGTCACCCCTCCTCTTCAGTGCAGCGTTCACTGCTACTGTGAAGCTCTGTCACTCATCAGTCTGCTGTAGTTACTGTGTGTGTGTGTGTGTGTTTGAGAGAGAGAGAAAGAGAGAGAGAGCTATAGCTGGCTATAGCTGTGTAGAGCACGAGGTTGCGGACCAGAATCGGATTTCATTTGCCTCTGGACTGTCCTGACTCAATACTGCCTTTAACAAATTTCACTTTTTTAAAAGGCCGGACCAGCTAACCCTTGTTGGCAAACATTTATTCATTAAAAAAAAAAAAAAAAAACGAGTATCCTTTTTGTTAGTAGTAGTATACTTATTTTTAGTTAAGTAATTCCATATAGTGGGTATCCTTTTCAGTTTCACTAACTATTTATTAGACTCTAAAACTTATTCCAGTAGTGATTAGTATGTATTTAAATAAATATATTAAGTATATACTACCAATTATCCCTTTTGTTTCTAGTCAATTTTCCCATTGACTAAAACTACTGTTCCATTGTTACTTGTAATCAGACTTTTGCTATTGAATTCAATGGGGATTAGTAGTTAAAGGGTTAGTTCACCCAAAAATGAAAATTCTGTCATTTATTTATTACTCACCCTCATGTCGTTCTACACCCGTAAGACTTTCGTTCATCTTCGGAAGCAGTGTTTTGAAATCACCCATCACTAGCTATATTGTTGAATAAAGTGGTTATTTTGTTTTTTTGGCGTACAAAGTATTCTCGTCGCTTCATAACATAACCACTGTAGTCACATGAAGACATTTTAAATATGTCTTTAGTAGCTTTCTGGGCATTGAAGGTGTTAATTATCTTGCTGTCAATGGACGCCTCACTGAGCCATCTAGTTTTAACAAAAATATCTTAATTTGTGTTCTGAATATGAACGAAAGTCTCACGGGTGTGGAACGACATGAGGATGAGTAGCCTAATTAATGACTGAATTTTTGGGTAAACAGACCCTTTAAGATTTAGTTTAAAATGAAAAAGCAAAATAATATGTATTAGAACCCAATGAATAAGTACTAATTTCATAAATACTAATTTCCAATGAATAGTTGCATTTGAAAAAAAACATACTAACCACTGTTGGATTATTTACGGATTATTTACTAGTATTTTTTAAGTTGCTGACATAAATATTTGATAGTTTAAAGGAATAAATGTTAAGTGTTACCATTTTCGTCATAAATATCTTGTTAATTTATGGCAGATAAATAGGAGTGACAATAGAGCAATTGTCCAAAAGACTGATTTCAAAAGCAGGCAGACCTTGCAATGTTGTATCATCCTTTAATACATTCAGAAGATGCCAAACATTTTTGGTTTTACTTTCCACCAGGAGAAAAAAAAGGGTTTGTCCTATACATAAGTCAGTAATGCAGGTGTACATCATAATTTTAATTCTAAAAAAAGAAAATAAATAAAATCTTAAAATTCTTTATTGAATACTGTGTCGTCATTGAGTCGTATTAAAATGGATTACCTGTGACATCTAGTGGACTAATTGGTCCATTGCAGTATTTCACAACATGGACAAGAATTTTAGGTTTAAAATTTACATGAATAAATGAAAAGGTGATACATATATTTTTAGAAGCTGAAATGGTTCATCAAATCAATATTTAGAAGTACATAAATGCTTCTCTCTCTATTTTTTAACTTAATTATTCTAGATGAAGTATAGTCACCCAGTAATAAAAATTAGACTACATCAGGAGAGAGATGAAATTTATACTTTTCATTTTAATTTTCAGTTGAAAGCCCTAATGTTCATAGAGTGCAAATACATTCATAATGCAATAATGATCTTCACAGAAAAATATAAATGAAGCTGTCATAAAAAGATATTGCATGAAATTTCAAAAGCAGCAAATTCAATTCGATTTGCATCACATGGACAATCAGATACACATAGACACAACAATTAATGGATAGCTTTATGCAGATGGATACATCTCGATACAAAGACATTCTATATGAATCCTTTTGCAAATGAAACCATCTCTACATTATACAGGAAACTTGACGATATTAGACAATTTTTGGTCCATACAAGAAATGTTTTTTCCCTCATAGTCACTGAAACTGCATTACATTCAGCAGCTTCCTGCTCAGCTTGAGAAGCGCATGCAGTCCGACAATACACACACAAATACTTAGTAACGCTTGAAATAAACGTCAACGTCAAAATAAATAGAAACAAGCCTGGCATACATACACAGACAGATTAGTGGCGTAAATGCCTGTTTTGTTTATGCCATCTTATTAACATGCATCTGAATCAATTAAACCAAATCGGCACTGAGGGAAAAATGCATTACCGAGGTGATCTGAAGCTTGAATTGCTACTATTTTATTGTAATGTGTTGACCTCAGTGTATAAGTGAAGTGGGCACTCAGGTTAGGGCGATATTGGCACAAGAAATTCTACTGGTCAAAGCAGCAGCTTAAGTGTGTGTGTGTGTGTGTGTGTGTGTGTGTGTGTGTGTGTGTGAGTGTGAGTGAGTGTTAATGTCTCTCATAAGCACCTTTCATCTGAAGTTCTCCTATTATCAGAAAAAAACATCACTGATATTAGGCAAAACCGACAGAAATGTACACACACACAGAGCTTGATTTACTGTATAGCATCTGGTACAAAAGGGCACATACAAACACACACACACTCTCTCACACACATACAACAAAGCATGTACAAATAGTCACATGTACAATATCTGCTAACAAACACTCACACCTTTAAACATACATGAAGACACATACACACGCAAAAGTGTTGGATGTTTTCTGTAGGTATGGCAAAGTAAACAAGCTCCACTCGCTCTCTTCTTTCTCCATGGCCGGTTCGGGATCAGATGAAAGGGTTCAGTGATGCTCCTCTGCTCGGGTAAACATTCCCCTAAGAGAAGCAATGGAAAACACTCTTAACCCCTTTACACACACATACTTGTATGCTTACAGAAATATAAGGTACATAGCCTGCCATTCAGTTAAAACTAAGTACAGCCTGCAAGTGATTTATGATATCTAGGCAGAAGCTTATTTACTACACCCGTTTTATTGACTCTTAGCATAGAAAGAGGATCATGCTTACAGTAAAAGGGTTGACAGACATTGGTCGTGGTACTTTGGGGACGGACTCGGGGGCAGGAAATGAGTTGAAACCTACAAACAAACAAGCCAACAGGATAAAAATAGCACACAAATTTTAGTTCAGATCAACAAAACTCTCACATCGGTCATCTTGAGTTTTCATTTTGCAGTGTCTCGTCGTAAGCGCTAATTCCTTACTGATTCTTTTAATTGATTAGTGGACTATTTTAAGAACCGGTTTCGCTGCCATTAAGCAGATTTAAAGACTTAAGCTTGCTATACTCACCGTTCGCTTCCTGGTTACTAGACTGTTGGTGTGAAAAAGCACTTTGGGTGGCAGATGCAGGAAAAGAGACAGACTGAGGAAAGACAGCTGAGGAGGAGGCATCATCTGTCAATCAGAAAGACATGATGTCCTGAATGTTGAGTTCAGCATTTTTATGAAACATGCAAACTGTTTTTTTATTTTTACTGTCAGAACAGATTTTAACTTTTACTGTCTGTCTATCTATCTTTCTATATGTATGTGTAGATCGATATACAATCAGATGATAGATAGATAGATAGATAGATAGATATTGACATAAAAGCCAGTTTTCATTTTTTAAAAGATTGTTGAACTCAATATCCAGGACATCATGATAAAATGATAAATGTGCTGACTGCTAAAGACAAAGTGTATTATTTCCTCTAACACTTGGACTTCAGCCAACAATAAATCCAACAAACCACTCTCTTTGCATTGGAATATTCCCAAGTGACATCACTTGTTTGTGTTGGCTTTGAGATCTACCACTAGCATTTGTGGGAGTAAGCGCTTTGCTTGATTTATTAGAAGTAAGGTCTCGCAATAGTTCCGCACAGGAACACCAGCAATATACAATTAACAAATTCATTGCTTTATGGATTAAGTTCCTTTTAAGCCAAGTACACTCTGTCGGATTTATAGCATTGTAACAATGTATCCTTCACAAGACATAACTATGGTCTTGTGTGCCACAATCAGAATAATGCTGACCCTTGGCTGTATAGACCTTTCAGTGGTCCATACTAGTAAATAGAAGGTTGAAAAACTATAGGAGTTGTATGCAGTTCTTTACAGTCGGTTTCCGATTTACGATAACCGAAGTCCATAAGGGCATTTTATTGATATAGTAAAGGTACAAACTAATCCTAGTAGCTGTTTTTTTTTTTTTTCTTCTAAAAATGCAATTATACTGAATTGCAGTCTTCCTGTTTTCCAAAAGCCAAAACATAATGTGGGAATGGGCACACATCTCTTACCTGAGGCTGTGCTTTTGAAGGGGTTACTAGGAGACAAAACAGGCTGGGTGCAACTGGCTGAAGAATTGAAGGGGTTTGGGAAATCTGAATCAGAGGGAGAAAAAGTGTTGTTATGAGTCACACACTGCACAAGGTCTCTCATTAGCATGAACTGTACTTTGGATCAAATCCCTGTTTTGACTTAATTATTGTGAATTTACAGATGTTTCCATCTCAGAGGCTTTCTGAGGTCATGCTGTAAGATTGTCCAAAAATTGCAAGTCACACCCAAGCAGTGCTGGTTAGTAACTGATTACATGTAATCTGGATTACATAATGAGATTCCAAAAATTGAGTACTTGTAATTAGATTATATTACATTTTAAAATACTCAATCAGACTACAGTTACTTTTTATTGATTACATGTTATTCTCACAATGGCAGTAAATTATTCACAATTCATTGATTCTCTTTACTACTTATTTTTATGTTTTAAATTTTCCTTTCTATAAAAGCCTAATGCTTATATACGCGCAGAAGGAATTGTGGAATTGCACAGACAGACCAGCCACTGGTCATATGACTATCACACAGCAGTTTATCACTGGATTTACAGAAATCATTTCACTTTAAGAAGTGTTTTCTCAACATTGCAAGTCTAATCAGCTCCTAAAGAACACAATAATTATTTAATTATTATTTGAACTGTCAGCGAGTCATTTAACCATTATTACTGTTCATGTATTACTAACCATTTATAACTGTAATAATGTATTACTGGGCAGTTGTGGTCTAATGGCTTCCCGGGCGCCACAGTAAAAATGGCTGCCCACTGCTCTGGGTGTGTGTGTCCATGGTTTGCAGTGTGTATTCACTACTAAAAACTCCTAATGTGTGTGCACTAACTTGGATGGGTTAAATGCAGAGGACAAATTCCGAGTGTGGGTTACCATACTTGGCCTTCATGTCACTTTCTCTTCTTTTGGAAGGCTTTTGTCTTTCAAACACATTAAAAACGTACAAATTCACATCATTTCATATTTACATGCAATGCAGGGATTCCCCAACTTTTTTGTCAGCTGAACCTCTCTGACCTAATATATTTACTTGAAATACCCCCTGAGAATAATTAAGAGAATAGTTAATAAATTAGGTCAATAATAATAATAATGTTTAATAATAAAATTATGTTCACAGTTCTCTGATGTTGGTTAATGGTCACATGACATGCAGATAAACAAATACAATATATATATATATATATATATATATTTATTTATTTATTTATTTATTTATATATATATTTTTTTTTCATTTAAATTTTTTATGATTTTTTTAATTAATAGCTTTTCATTAAACTCATTACATAATAACCCCTTACATAAACCCTTACATAATGTAATATTTAATGCAAGAATGGAATATATTTCCTTTCTCATTGTATTTTTATATCAATATGATTTAAAGTAATGGGTTACGTCATGTCATTTGAAATCAGTAACCGTCTACAATTTGTAAGGAATCTACTCTGTTGATACTTCTGTTTAAAAAAACATGGGATAATCTATTATTACTTGTTTACTCACAAATAGCTGCTTTAAAAGTCAAAGTCAAAATGTCATGCCTATTGTAGTTCAAAATCAGTTCTGGATGGGTTAACTAAATAAACTAAAAAACACTGCTGTGAATTGCTCACTTGCAAACGTTTGAGATCCAGATGTGGCCTCTGGAACACCTGGGGAGCTGAAAAAGAGAGCACAGGAGATTGAGGGAAACAGAAAAAGACAATACACTAGTTCAAACAAATGAACTTTAAAAGCCGTTAAACATCTTAACAGTAATGTGGGTTGAAAAATCATTCTATTTAGTTTAGAGTGATGTGTGGTAACTAATTCTATTCTATTTAAAGTTTTACCTTGCAGGTGTGGAACTTGAGGAAAGCCGGTTACCAAAGAGGGTGCTATACTGAGGGGGTCCATCAGATGGAGCTGTTGTAATGGCTACAAAAATGTAAAAGGGCTTGTCAAAGCTGTATACTATATGTAGATTTCCACCATGCAAACAAAAATGCAACAAAATGTATATTATTTTGAGATCTTTATGGACTAGCTTAATAATTTTATAAGAAAAAGGCATAGATATATACCCATATCCTTGTCTTACCTGTGACAGGTGTGTTGTCTGAGAACACTTTATCAAGCTGTGATAAGGCTGCATACTTATCCTGAGTGACAGGGGGCGGAGCAGCAGAACTTAGCGTGTTGTGGGCATGGCTTAGACCCCCAAAATCCAAACTCAGTGATTTAGGGAAGGCTCTAAATGCAGCTCCACCCCCAGTTGACAGAGTGCGACCTAAACCAATCAGAGAGGCTCTCTGTGATTATGCTCTTAATGCTTTTGCAACTAGTGTTGTTATTGTTACCTAAAACTATTAAAAATCATTTTCATTCATTGCAATAAAGCTGACATCAAATAAAATATAAATACTAGATGAAAAACTTAGAAATTAGAAATGTTGCCTTGGCAACTAACTGTAATAAAGTAGTAAAATTACTAAAACTAAAACTGAAATTTAAAAAAATAAATTAAAGCTAAATAGAAATATTAGCATGTAAAAATGACTAAAAAGTAAACAAATTAAAATGAAAACTGAAAATATAAAAATAAAAACTAATTCATAAATATTATAAAAATATTATATTAGTATATAACACTGTTTGAGATGCATGAAAATATTTTGACTTAAATAATATGTTTGAGGTTTTAAGATTTAAGATTTGTAACCAGAAAGTATCTAAATCTTAAACGTACACAGGTTCAAATTCAAAGGAATGAGTCAGACAAATGATTTGGTACTATATTTTTTACATTTTATAAAGAAGATTGAAAGTGCAGAACTTGCTGACGCAATGCTAGAGTGATGTCAGGCTGTTGCTGTGTGGTTGCTAAGGTGTTCTAGCTGTTGTTCTAGGGGCATCATTTAGTGGTTGCTAGGTTATTCTGGGTAGTTACTAGGCAGTTGCTCGCTGGCCCAAGTCAAAAGGGCAGACTCTTGAGTCTCTGTGATATTCTAGTCTCTAGATGTGGCTCATGTCTCTCCTTTAAGCTAAGTTCTGCCTGTGTTTATTACCCGTGAGGCAAAAATGTACATCCGATCACTTCGGAAAAAGTAATTGCACACCTCTCCTTAAAGGAGTTGTGACATGAGAAATCAATTTGCCTTTATCTTTCGACATATAAGAGGTCTTTGTACCATTAAAACATCCAGCAAATTTCATAGCTTAAAACGTCCTCCTCTGTATGAACAAAGCATTTATTTATCAAGTTCAAAAAATGGCTCGTTTTGATATTGCGGGGTCCGTGACATCTGCCTCCAGAACAAGACATCAATGAATAGCTATACATAATCGCACCATAGGCCCTGCCCACTGGCATTTAGTTGCTTAACGGCTGACATTTGCCTACACCGGATGTGAGTATCGCGTCAAAAGCAAATAGAACCCATTATAATCACTGATGCTGTCTACACTGGATACAGTATACAGATGCATGTTCAGTTTCTGTCGATAACAGGACAAATGGAAGAGTAAAAGAACGGTCCCTTTGACACGTTCAATCTAAACAGCTTGTTTGCGTCTCTGTAGATACTTCAGAAGGATCTCAGCTTCAGGAACAACTGGATGATTTATTTTAATGATGTCCTGGATCACGTCGGAGGATTTTATGTTTGTTCAGAGCATTTTGTTTGTAACTGTAATTGAGAGTTTGCACAGAAACTTTTGTTGAAAGATGAACAAAAGTTTCTTTTGAGCCGCCCATTAAAAACTGATCATTTCAGACAGAGGATCAGATTGAGGGTATATTGAGGGTATTGAATAGTTTTTCCATGTATAAATTTGTTTTTTTTTTTTGTGCAAAAACATTAAAAGTGAACCTCTAGGAACATTGATGAAAAAACCCATGTCATGACCCCTTTAAAGGGATAGTTACCCAAAAATGAAAATTCTGACATCATTTACTCACCCTCAAGTTGTTCCAACACATTGTGGTGCTGAACACAGAAGATATTTTGAAGAATGTGGGTAACCAAACAGCTGACGGTAGCAATTAACTTCCATATTATTTTTTTTCCATACTGTGGAAGTTAATGGCTACCTTCAAATGTTTGGAAACCCACATTCTTCAGAATGTCTTCTGTGTTTAGCAGATTGCTTGGAACAACTTGAGGACAAACTTGAAGGCAAGCAGTTTTGTGTAATGAAAATTATTAATTGTGTTAAACAATTACTAAATGATCACTAAACTTTTGGCTGCACTGGCTGCCTGCTCCAAACACCATGAAAAATATTCTGCTTTTATGATACATTTATTTTTAAATATATTAAAAATATATTTATATTTTAGAAAACAGAATAGAGGCAGTTTATGGAAATCCATACTTATCCAGACCTGAAAATTATTTAAATCAAATTTCATATATTTCCATACTCCTGTAGTAATATCCTATATGGGTATTCCAATGTATTCTACAACTAATTCTACACATTGTTTCACATCAACAGGTTACATGCAAGCAGAGACAAAGCAGGCACTGCTCTAGGGGATTTTCTAAATATACCTTTACTTTAAAGCCTGTGCCTTTTTCATTATCAAAGAGCAGATTGTCTCTCCTTGACCTGGCAGAGCTGTGATGTAGGGCTTTGAAGTAGCTGGCTGGAGCGTGTGCAGGACATATTCAGTATCATTCTGTGACTTTAGCATGGCACTGCTGGTATTTAGAACCTCCGTCTGAGGCCACTGCAGTGAGAAACACCTCCAAAGGTGGGCTAATCTAGGTGATGAGCTAAGATGTTTTTTTGGGGTTTTTTTTTTTTTTAGAATAGTTTCTTCGCTTTTGTAGCTTGTTTAACATTAGATGTACTGGCTAACATAATACTGTGGCCACAAACATACTGAATAGTGTTTATCTTGCATTGAGTCTAGCTTGGTCATTTGATCTTGATCTAAACCACTGGTTTTCTGTTAACAGCATTATTCCATGGGGGTTCAAGTCTGCATACTGTCAGTCTTTTCCTCTGCTTCTTTCTGTTTCTTTCTCTCTGACACACTCACAGCCCTCATATACACAAATTTTATACTGTATCTGCAATTATATCAACATCTTTTTGCTTGTCATGGCTGGCTCACTCAGCAATGCAGCCAGATGGTCTGAGGTAAAGCTGAAGTGTCTGCAGTGCACAATCAGTCAAAATCACATATATCGTTTATGCGACTTACCTAAAGTAAAGCTGTTTTTGAAAGTGCTACTTGCTGTGAAACAAATGATAAAGAAGGGAAGATGAGATCAAATTAAACTCTTATGGTTTAATAATGAAGAAAGACTTCATAGACAATACATTTAGATTAGATATACAGTGGGATCCAAAATTTTGTGACTCCAGATTAAAATGCTTCTGCTTCCAATTTAAAGGGGTGATGAACTGAGAAATCAAATTTTCCTTGTGCTTTTGATATATAAGAATATCTATAATATATATCATACTATAAGAATATCCTGTAAGTTTAAGAACTGAAAACTTCCTTGTTAGTCCAATAAAAGCTTTTATTGACACCAGGCTCAGCGAACGAGAGGTTTTTCAAAGTGGGGATCTGTGATGTCAAAGGGCAGCAAGCACCGCCCCCGCAGAAGAAGATCAACGCCTACTTCATCACTGCCTGTTTAGCCCCGCCAACCGTTTCGTGCATGACATGTAATAGGTAAATAACATAGGCCTACATGGTGCTGTCGAGCTGCCAAGCAATAAACATGCCATTGAGGACTACAAAATATTGTGCAGTGCCTGGATTTGACAGTAATGCAACATGTAAGTAACTGTGTTAATGCCTGATCTGATACGTAATGATTCATGTACAGTCAGATGTTCTTTGTGTGTAAGTAAATCAAACCCGTGACTAAACGTCAACTTGTGTTGTTTCTCTTAGTAGGATGAAAATAATCATGTAAAACATAAACTACTTGCAGAGCTCTAGTTATACCACCTGACTGCTGCAGATTAATTTCTCTGTTGATAGTGTTGCCATACAAATGCATAATTCCTATAAGAGTCTGAGGACGTGAACAGCTCCGGGTAGAATGTCACAGGTTATGTATTGACTCATTATTTAAATATTAATTTTGAACAAAAAAAAAAGGTACATAGAGTACCTTTAAATATATTACTATTAAATTTACATCCCAACTTCTCTTTGTTTTAAATGTTTTAAAATCCAAAAATGTTCTGTTTATTTCCAGGTTTAAATAAAAAGAAACCCCAGATTTTCAATGTGGACTTTTGAACCCCACTTTATACTTCATAGAAATGTATTTTAGGTGACAGGCACAATATGTGTGTGAGGGAAAAGTGTTTGTGTCTTTGTGTACCTGAAGGACGTGGAAGGGCTGGAAAGGAGGAGGGATGATTCTGGGGTCCCATTCCAGAAGATAATATTCCTGGCCTCTGTCTCTCCACACCACTTAACAATGTGTCTTAGACAGAAAGAGAGAAACAGATGGAAAGGAGAGAAGAGGAAGAGAGAAAAATAAAACATTGAAATAAAAATTAAATAATAAATCACAGTCTAATGATGACTTCCAGTACAGTACATCAGTGGTATTAATCAGGAGAGACAAGACAGAAGGAGGGAGAAGGGAAGACAGGAAAAGAAGAAGGAAAAACAAATTGAGGTAAGGAGGGAAGAGCAGAAGGGTAGAGAAGAGAGTTTGAAGGCTGTACCTTTAATGGGATGATCTCTGAAGCTCTGTGAACGAGTCGGTCTGGCAGTGAACACTTCAGTACGACTATCAGCCGGAGAGACAGCAGGAGCTCTGTCCCATATTGACAACTGGGACTGCGACTGTGGGAATACACACACACACATACATATTAAAAATCAGATCAGCTCCCTCGATGTGACACATTTTTGGGGTGTTTTTCAGATCAGAGATGAAAGCATGTTAAACAGCTTGAACCGCAACACACCTTTACTCTCATGGTTTAATTCAAGCGGCCCTGCTACAGTAGTAAATCAGAACTGAGCTCATAATGTAGTTCATGAAAGTGAAATTACAGCGTTAATGCTTGTTCACTGATACGAAGCCTATTTGTATACTTGATTTTCCTTCTAAAATCTTTTGATGTATTTTCTTTTCCATTTATATTAATAAAAATAATTTAGTTAATTTAAGAAAAATTACGATTTTAAAGTCCCCCTGTGGTGAAAATTTTTAATGTTGCATGTGTGCAAGTCAACACCATTGCTGAGCATCTTGTCTTTAAAATTGCAGTGATCTAAAGACAGTTTCAAAAACACGGTTTGAAATCGCTGGGGTTTCTTACGTCACAAACTACCTTGTAACCAATCACGTCAATGTGCCGGCGGGCTTTAGCATATCATTAACTATGACCGCTCTGAAGCAAGGAAGTCGCTGTGTAACATTAGCAATACATTATAAGCTGTTTGACAATGTAGTCAAGCAAAAGGCTAATCATATTAATTACCGTTATGTGGCCTACGTTGTAAAAAGCGATACCATTGTGCAGCGTTTACCTCAGTAAGTTGACCGAGTGGATCTCTGAGCTCGTGCGAGTGAGTGGAGGTGGGGCTAATTAGCATATTCATAGGTCTGCATATACTAAATGAAGCAAGGGTGTAGAGTTACATTCACATTTTAAGGGCGTGAAGAATTTTTTTTTTTTTTTCCACAGGAAAAAACATTTAAATATGTCATTTTGGTGTTTTAAGGAGTTTTAAGGGATAAAATTATTGGGGGACTTCACTTCACTGACACTAAGCTTATTTGTATACTTTATTTTACTTCTACAATCATTTGAAATCATTTTCAATTATACTACTACTAATCCTACTAATAGTAATAATTATACTACTACTACTATATAGTAACAATAATAATTTAGTTCTTTAAAGATAAATTACAGCTTTAAAACTTCTTCACTGACACTATGCCTATTTGTATACTCTGTTTTCCTCCTAAAAATCTTTATAGTAATTTTCATTTGTAATTATAAATAAATAATATAAATAATAATTATTATTAAGAAATTACATTAAAGGGTTAGTTCACCCAAAAATGAAAGTTCTCTCATTAATTACTCACCCTCATGTCATTCCACACCCGTAAGACCTTCGTTCATCTTTAGAACACAAATTAAGATATTTGATCAAATCCGTGTGAGGCCTCCATTGACAGCAAGACAATTAACACTTTCAAATGCCCAGAAAGCCACTAATATTTAAAACAGTTCATGTGACTACAGTGGTTCAACCTTAATGTTATGAAGCGACGGGAATAATTTTTGTGTGCCAAAAAAACTAAATAACGACTTTATTCAAAAATATATAGTAATGAGCGATTTCAAAACACTGCTTCATTAAGCTTCGAAGCTTTACGAATCTTTTGTTTCGAATCAGTGGTTCGGAGTTTGTATCAAACTACCAAAGTCACGTGATTTCAGTAAACAAGGCTTCGTTACGTCATAAGTGTTTCGAAATTTCAATGGTTCGCGTGACTTTGGCAGTTTGATGCGTGCTCTGAACCACTGATTCGAAACAAAAGATTCGTAAAGCTTCGAAGCTTCATGAAGCAGTGTTTTGAAATCGCCCATAACTAGATATTGCTGAATAAAGTCGTTATTCTCCTTATAGTGGACTTCAATGGACTCCACTGTTGAAGGTCAAAATTACAGTTTCAGTGCAGCTTCAAAGGGCTTTAAATGATACCAGACGAGGAATAAGGGTCTTATCTAGCGAAACAATCGGTCATTTTCTAAAAAATTCAAATGTATATGCTTTATAAACACAAATGATCGCCTTGCGAGTGCTTCCGTCTTCCGTATTCTTCAAAAAGCTTACGCTGTATGTCCTACGCCTTCCCTATTCAACTAGTGAAACGAACACAGTGCCAGTTCATCAGAAACCCTAATTTCTTTTCGACTGAAGAAAGAAAGACATGAACATCTTGGATGACATGGGGGTGAGTAAATTATTAGGAAAATTTTATTTCAAAGTGGACTAATCCTTTAAAGTTGAAACACTGTAGTCACATGAACTGTTTTAAATGTTTTAGTAGCTTTCTGGGCATTGAAAGTGTTAATTGTCTTGCTGTCAATGGAGGCCTCACTAAGCCATCGGATTTTATCAAAAATATCTTACAAAGGTCTTACGGGTGTAGAATGACATGAGGGTGAGTAAATAATGACAGAATTTTCATTTTTGGGTGAACTAACCCTTTAAGGAATTGATAATACTATTACTGGTCAAATAATAATAATAACAATTCATCAAGACATTATTGAACGTTTTTGTCTTTTCTTTTGTCTCTTTGAATCTTTTTTTATTCCTGGGCATCTCTCTTTTCTTCCTCACCAGTGTACGAGTGGGCCGGGCAGTGGGGTTCAGAGGATGTCCCAGTGGAGGCTGATTCTGAGCGGGCCCATGTGGAGCTGGAACAGCCTGAACCCCTGGGCCCCATGGTGTCTCTGCATCTCTACGAATCTTGCTTTTAGAGAAATGCCTGGAAAAACAAACACTTGTTAGTATTGCATTCTTTGACTTTCATCTATAGATAATCCAGGGAGTATGGTTCAGTGCATGTATTAATAATTTAGTTTGATCCACACTGAAACTGCCTTTATGACCACACTTCTTCTCACTCACCATTTCTTCCTCTCATATTTGTCCTGCAAGAACTCTTTCAGCTTCTGTGTGTCACGTGCATCAAAACAGCCATCTGTTTTGGGGTCAAATGTGCAGAGCCAGGTCCTCCTTCCAACCTAATGCCCCCATAAACCAAGAACACAGTTAATCACCTATTTAAGCCTCATTAAAGTTTATACAGCCTTATACAGGCTAATCTTCATATTGCATAGAGTACTTTCTCAGAGGAGATGTTTGCTAAGATTTTAATTTGAAATTGAGATTGTGCACCATTATTTAGAAAGCATTTTCCTTCTTTGGGGTTTGTGTTTGCAATTAACTTAAAAGCTTTATTATTACTGAACATTAATAGTTAATGTAAACATGTCAAATAGATACTGTTTGTTGCAGGAAACTGTGTGCAATATTATGTTTGAGGTACTTCAACAAATTAGACTGCGACCCAGATGCTCAGTGACATAAATTGCAAAAATACGTAAAACGGAGTCAAAACGACATGTACTTTTAGCATCAAATGAGCTTAGGTGCAATTTAGCAGGTTCAGTTACACATTGTGAATTGTGTATGGATTAGTGGTTATTTAGCCCTGTAGTTTCATTTATCATTCACTTTAATGTCATCACTAGCATTGATATTTGCAGTGCCAGTCTGTCCCTTCTCATATTCAACATACTTTACTGACAGAAGAGAGGAGGAATGAGTCAGAAGAATTTTTTGCCAGTGTTATACAAGCATGGCGCCCACCCTCAGAGCAACTGCAATGAGCAAGAATCCTGTAGTGCCAATTGTGGGTGTGAATGTGAGTATGTGTGTGTTAGCTGGGGAGTGAAAGAGCAGTGTCTGTATTTGAACCTCATTCAGATTTGCTTACCAGAAAGGCAAATTCAGTCACACACTCATGGGAAAACCAGCAGTATATTACGAACTAAAAAACTATATATTTTATATATGATGCCCATACCATTTATAAAACTTAACGTAAGCTTTTAGTTTTAAGCAATCTAACATTTGCTCAGTGCACTACTAAGTTAGCCTGCTTTTGCAGTTTATATGATGGAAGCCATCAAATGCTTTTAATCTTTTCACAGATTGACCAGGTAGTTTTACAAATGCACTTTGACGCACACACACATAAGAAATATAGCCAAAAATAAACTGTGAAAGTGTATCCATTACACATGTGGTATTTTCTATTAATAGAATTCATGTTATGTTACACATAAGGCTGTTGATGGGTAAAATGGGATATAATATGTTTCTTATGCTATATTGTGCTCTATATTTTGTTTTTTATTCTATTTTTGCAATTTTAACAATACATATATTTGTTATATATACACACGCACACTCACAGGCCACTTTATTAGATACACTTGTTTAACCTGTTTATACACTTGCTCGTGAATGCACATAGCTAATCAGCTAATCACATGGCAGCAACCCAATGCATTTAGGCATGTAGACATAGTCAAGTTCAAACTGAGCATTAGAATGGGGAAGAAAGGTGATTTAAGTGACTTTGAACGTGGAATGGTTGTTATTGCCAGATGGGCTGGTCTGAGTATTTCAGAAACTGCTGATCTACTGGGATTTTCACACACAACCATCTCTAGGGTTTAATGGTCCGAAAAAGAGGAAATATCCAGTGAGCGGCAGTTCTGTGGGCGAAAATGCATTGTTGATGCCAGAGGTCAGAGGAGAATGACCAGACTGGTTCCAGCTGATAGAAAGAAAGGCAACAACAACAAATAAGCACTCGTTACAATCGAGATCTGCACAAGAGCATCTCTGAACGCACAACACGTCAAACCTTGAAGCAGACTGAACACATAGGTGCCACTCCTGTCAGAGAAGAACAGGAAAATGAGGCTTCAATTCACAGGCTCACCAAAATTGGACAATAGAAGATTGGAAAAATGTTGCCTGGTCTGATGAGTCTCAATTTCTGCTGCAACATTCAGATTGTAGGGCCAGAATATTTTCTGGGGGGGATTTTCTTGGCACACTTTGGGCCTCTTAAGCCACGTTTCCACAGCAGGAACTTTCCCCAGGAACTAGGAACTTAGGGGTGGTACTCGGTGTGTTTCGACTGCAGGAACCAGGGTCTAAAACCGGGTAAAAAAATTCCCCCTCAGAAAGTACCCGCTCGCTAGGTAGTACATTTTGGGGCTGGGACTTGGGCGCTGAACATGCTAATTGGTTGACTCCACGCAGCATTTTATTTCAACCATCGTTTTTTAAAGTCTGTTGCGGTGCGTGCAGTAAGAGTTGTTTGCTATTCAAATCAACAATGGAATTTTAAAAATACGACCAACGGACTGATGATGAGGTTCAGGCTTTATTAAGCTTATATGCAGAGGACGAAATCCAGCGGGAACTGGAAAGTTGCGTGCAGTCCTACGTCGCCGGACTATCTTCACAGACCACTATGGAAGCAATAGCTAGCAATAGGTCTGAGGGGAAAAAAGTTCCTGCGACAAATTGTTCCAGGTAATTTCGGTGGAAACGCGGCTTTAGTACCAATTGAGCATCCTACTTGAGCATCCTATTGTTGCTGACCATGTCCATCCCTTTATGACCACAGTGTACCCATCTTCAGATGGCTACTTCCAGCAAGATAACGCACCATGTCCCAAAGCTCAAATCATCTCAAACTTTCTTGAACATGACAATGAGTTAACTGTACTCAAATGGCCTCCTCAGTCACCAGATCTCAATCCAATAGAGCACTTTTGGTATGTGGTGGAACAGGAGATTCTCATCATGGATGTGCAGCCAACAAATCTGCAGCAACTGTGTGATGCTATCATGTCAATATTGACCAAAATCTCTGAGGAATGTTTCCAGCACCTTGTTGAATCTATGCCACGAAGAAATAAGGCAGTTCTGAAGGCAAAAGGGGTCCAACCCAGTACTAGCACGTGTAAAGTGGCCAGTTAGTGTTTGTCTTCTTTGAATCATTTTATTTTTAATAACCAAAACGGTTCACAATCATTTCCTAGTTTTTTTGTTTGTTTTTACTCCCTGCTTTTTTACTTTAAGACTCCTATGTACGCCCTCTTTGCATGGGTAACAGGACTGTGCTACATTTACTTTGCGCTTTGGGTTTAGTTTATTTTAGGGGTCAGGAATTTTTACCATTATGATGGCAAATAGCATGTTTCCCCATTGATTTCCATTCAGAAGTAACCCTTTATTCTGATGAAGTAAATTTTTTCCAAGCAAATCTGCAATAGATTATATAAATAATGTATTATAAAATGTGATATATACAATTAACAAGCAACATTTTAATCAGGCACCAAACAGAGTACCCTTTATTTGCTTTGTGGCCAAGAGGTGTCGAATTTTGCACAAGAAGAAAATTGGATTTATGACCCTTAAGAGCAAGTGGTTTCCAGCTGTCTCCTGTCCATAAAAGTCGCATAGCATCACTTATGTACTAGTAGACCCGCCACTCACCTCGTTGCCATGGTTTTGCAAAAACTCCACTTCCTGTTGGGAGAAGGTTGTCATGGAAATAGACTTAACTCTGTGGGGTGGGTTGAGCCCTCTCCTGAAACAGAAACAAACTGCGTGGTTAAACATGAAATTGGAGTGAAACGTTCAGTGGGTTCGCGTTTATTTTTAATATAAATGGGTGAAACGTGTGAGAGGGTGACAAGGCTGTGAAAATTAGAGTAAACTGCAAAAACCTCTTGCAGCAATAATAATAATAATAATAAAAACAGTGAAGGAAGAGGGCTGCATGTTTTTCTTTAGTGCTGGTGAAGAAACTATGTTTTTGTTCGTAAGTGCAGTTGCAGATTGATATCGTGTGTAAACAGAAACGGAATCACACCATTCCCTTGCTGACATGCAGAAAAACACGCGTATATTGATGCCAAACCTGAAATCATGACGAAATGATACGTAACACAAGCGAGACTGGGACACGCCTGAAAATGACAAAGTAGTAATTACCGACTATCTTGAATGTAAACACAACCAGAAATCTCTAACTCACACTGACAGCGCTGCATTGTAGCTACATATTTTCCAGAGTTTGGTGAATAATAATAGGCTACTAATGAAATTCTTGACATAATCACATGCAGTTTGCTGTTATTACTCACAGCATTCCAGAGCATGACGTGCATACGAAGCAGCCCACGGTGATATCGATGTAAGTCACCCCAGGTTGGTTGCACTCGAAGCAGTGCTTGTTCACTCCCGTCTGGGCGAGCTCGCGGACCTTGCGGGCGCATATCTCCTGGTTGTCCCGATGCTTTCGGTTCGACATGCTGGTGCCCTGTAGTCGCACACACCCCCTGGCCCTCAAGATGGTTGTGGGGGAGCCGTTCACTCGCCCACCGTTGCACTTTAATTCCCCCGCCGTAGTATGTTTCTCACGCCCGCATTCT
This sequence comes from Elopichthys bambusa, assembly GCA_037101425.1. Classification (NCBI taxonomy): domain Eukaryota; kingdom Metazoa; phylum Chordata; class Actinopteri; order Cypriniformes; family Xenocyprididae; genus Elopichthys; species Elopichthys bambusa. The sequence continues at coordinate 10,384,202 of CM074432.1, read as the reverse complement.
GAAAGCGACTATGCGGCTGGTCTTTTTCTCATGCACTGAATTGAATTTTCATGAACAGAATCTTACATGCGTAGTCTCTCGTGGTCACGACTGGCCGGAGTTTTACAACCGCCCTGTTTATTTATTCATTGCTGCGGTTTTCTCCTCTGGGCGCGAAGAAAATCCGATTCTCGTCATTACTCTTCCTCGCTCTGCTGATTTCTCTCCGTTCGCACAGTATCAAATCGTTCACGGCGCGCAGTCTCTGCTGTTGCGCACCCGTCTTTCCTTCCAGGGATTCTAGGGAGACTGCGAACAGAAACCAAGAGGAGGACGGAGGAGGCAACTTTGAGTACTACAGTGCCTCTGGGGAGCGAATAAACGCCGCGGGATAAGTAGGGACTAATCTGCTTAACAATATTTTGTTTATGATGGCTGCGTGGTCATTATTTTGTGCTTATTTATTTCCAGTGTTACCCAGCAACGTGAGATTTTTATCTTGGACACGAGTAGGTTTTATCACGCCCTTTTGTATGACGTTTGAAATAAAAAATGCTGTCCTCCGTGTGTTTATTAACTCTTTGCATGAAGCACGCAGATCAGTGTGCAGTGTCCCTCATGGACCACGACTGAAAAAAATTGCAAAACCGAAAACACTTGACGAATTTTAAGTGAGTGCATCCTGTTGACACATTCTTGAGTTAAATCACATTAACGGAGACATCTCACCAGTTACACTGATGTAATGCTGGCCTGGTTCCTGGTCTTGCAGTGAGTGAAAACACAGGATGCGTGTCCTGCAGTAGCAACTAGCTACCAGCAGAGGTCACGGTATTGCATCAATTTAGCTTCAATTTGGTTAACAGAAATTTTTAAGTACAGGTCTCTGCAGGACAGTAATGATCAGTGGGTGAGACCATAAACAGAGAGGCGTTTTTGAGAGCGTTACCTGATTTGCCCGCGTCGGGTGAAGGGGATCATTTTCATTGCATGATATATAAACACTCACCAGTTTGAAAACACCCACAAATACAGAAACTCTCACTTTTGTTCTAAATTTTGAGTATGCGGAACAAAAGTGGGCGTTTCTGTATTTGTGAACATGCTTTGATCTAAACCATTCCATTGTAGCTCTGGCTGTATGTTTAGGGTCGTTGTCCTGCTGGAAGGTGAACCTCAGTCACCCCAGTCTCAAGTCTTTTGCAGGTTTTCATCTAAGGTTGCCCTGTATTTAGCTCCATCCATCTTCCCATCAAACCAGCTTCCCTGTCCCTGCTGTAAAAAAGCATCCCCTCAACATGATGCTGCCACCATCATGTTTCACGGTTAGTGTGTTCAGGGTGATGTGCAGTGTTAGGTTTCTGTCACACATAGTGTTTTGCATTTAGGCCAATTTAGACCAAAAACATTTTGGTCTCATCTGTTCTGACCAGACCTTCACCTTCTTCCACGTGTTTGCTGTGTCCCCCACATGGCTTGTCGCAAATGGCAAACAGGACTTCTTATGGCTTCTTTCAACAATGGCTTTCTTCATGTCACTTTTCCATAAAGGCCAGATTTGTGGAGTGCACGACTAATAGTTGTCCTGTGGACAGATTCTCCCACCTGAGCTGTGGATCTCTGCAGCTCCTCCAGAGTTACCATGGGCCTCTTGGCTCTGCTTCTCTGACTAATGCTCTCCTTGCCTGGCCTGTCAGTTTAGGTGGACGGCCATGCCTTTTGCAGTTGTGCCATACTCTTTCCATTTTCAGATGATGGATTGTACATCTTATGTACCCAAAAAGAGTTATATCTCATGTTTTACCACTATAAGACACAGTGGCAAATCCCCAAAGCACTGGCCGAGATAAAGCTGTTCTCAGCGGGTACATGAGGACCGAACGGCCGCTGATGGCCTGGAGCTCGCATCTCCGAAAACGTCTAAACAAATAGTAAAATAGGCAATATGATTAAATATGTGTGACATATATCAGGTCTAAACAACTACATTCTTGCTTAAAAACGCTTAAAACGACAGTTCGTGGTACAACAAGCAAGTGTAGTATTCTCAAAAATTATGGTGGATTTGCTCGGCTGCCATGCAGGTGTTTCAAGCGGAGTGATCACTAAAATATTGCACAGCTATCAGCCAATCAGATTCGAGAACCAGAAAGAACTGTTGTATAAATATATATAACTTGAGAGAGAGAATGCAGCTGTTGCCATTTTTTCCATGTGTATAATTGACTAGTGTGGACTTGCTACTAATTTGTTTACAGCAAGAGACATGGAGAGAGGAATTAATGTTGGTAAATGCTTTATTTATGTGTGTTAGATATAGTGGGCGTGCAGTTACTGTGAGGCATTTTAAGATTCTAAGGCTTATTTTAAGGTTACATCGCTGACTCACATCTTTTGCTTGTGTTTCGGTTTTGGCTTGATTTCTTTCACTGCTGTCAGGTGGGGCTTATGAACAACAGGTTTAACCGGGACAAGTATGGATAAGATGCTTGCATTGAAAGACTACTATTTAGTGTAAAAGGTAGTGTGGCTTTGATGACGTGAGGCTAGAAACTTTCGAGAACACTCCCTGAAAAACGCTTCATCTGAAATTGGGATTGTGGAAGCGTATTCATTCATTTTGTCTGGTCGTTATAGAAACCAATGACTAGGCTATATGCTTAAAATAAGATATATTTTTTTCAGTTATACCCAGGTACTTGGTCACCTTAAACATAAATTATATGCATTACATAAGCATAATAAATAAGTATTAATCTCTTTTGAAAACAGCTAGCTTGCTTTAATTTATTGGCGCATCGAAACCCGGAAATAGAGTGCGTGAAGGGGGGTGGACCAACTGTGGCAAAATCAAGAGCGGAAAAAAAAGTTCTCCTGCGAAGTGCGAGCAAGTTTTAGTCACTCAAGGGAAACATACAAGGACATGGTGGTTGATGAGTGGAAGCACACATCGATGTATAAACTACGAATATGGACTAATAATAAATGTTAACGCGCATAATGGAACGTATAATGAAAGCGCGCTCTTGAGAATTTAGGAAGAGATGAGGCCATAATTATCGGTATGTTTACTTAATTTTCTTTTACCTTTATTTTTGTATTCATATTATTGATGAATTATTATTATTATTATTATTATTATTTTATTTCTGCGACTCGTTGTTCAAGTGAATTGCCTGAAAACACAAACTTGGTTTAAGCGATGCTTCTTCTCTCTCTTTTTTTTTTGCTTTTTTTTTTTTTTGCTTTCAGGCAACACCCGACTGATATTTATACCGAAACCATCCAATGGAAACGACTGGTTTAATTCATCCTTTCTAATCGATTCCTGATGTTGTTAACACCATTGGTCTCACAGCGTTGGACTTTTACAGCATAAAGGAGATCTATTCGGACACACCACGCAAGAAACTGTGTGGAATTAAAAGAATTGTTCGCATCAATTGTGTTGTTTTAAATTCTCAAAATGACTGTCAAACTGGACTTTGAAGAATGCTTGAAAGACTCCCCGCGATTCAGGTAAGCTACTCTTTTTTAACATCACTGTGAACATTTTTAACAACACAAAATAATGTAAAAAAAAAAAAAAAAAAAAAAGTAATACATACTGTCCATTCAATCTTTATACACTTGTAATTAAAAAAAAGAAAAGTCACGTGAAGCACGTTAAAATGATAAACTTGACTGTCATGTGCAGAAAGGATGACGTAGCAAGTTTCTTTCCAAGTAGTTCTAGGATCAGGTCAGTGGGTTCAGATGAGAGGTTTTGGCCCGAGCGTGCTTGATTAAAGCTGTTCTCAGATCAGCGTGAAATGTCTTCCAACGGTTAGTGTAGCGCGCGTCACTGGAAAGAATTTGCTTAGGTCCATATAGAAGGAATGAATGGGGTGATAATTAAGTGGCGCTGTGGAGAGTAGGGTGGCACATTTTTCATCGTGATGGAACGTTTTTTAACCATTTAAGCGAATACATAATGCCATTGTCTAGAAAATAATGTGTTTAGATGATATTTTGTTATCAGGATAAAACTTTTTGATCGTTTATATGCGACTTGTGGTAAAAAGTTTCTTTCTTTGTGGTTTGGCTCTAGATTTAGTGTGCATGGAAATTTTGAGTGCCATGTTTTAGTGGCTGCAGAGGGAGCAGAATCAGAGGGTGTAGTGAGTTAAAAAAATGAGGTCATCACCACTCAGAAATGTACTTGCATAAACACACACAATATCGCTTTTCATCTGTCATATGCGAATCTAAACATACAGAACATGTGGAACTCATCTACACCAAGAGTACAGTCATGCCTGGACACTTTTTTACCTTCAGATACAGAAAGCAACTGAAAAGTAAGAATTTTAAAAAAGGTGCACAAAGGCCACTGACATAAACACATTTGAGGCCTAGTTTACTTCAGATTGCGGCTGTCTCTGGTTGCTAAGTAGTGGTGTGGTGAAGGAGCAGGAAGTGAGACGAGAGATACTGAAATGATAAACAGGAGACAGGAAGTGTGTTATGGGGCGGAAGGCTACGGAAGCTACAACATTTTCTTCAACACACACATTTTTGCACTAACAAATAAGTACATTTTTGATGAGTGCACATCCATGTAAGCTCACAGTATACTTCAAAGCTGGAATACACCACATATCTTTTTAAAATCTGAACAGGTTTTAAAACACAAGGCATCATACACCCTCAGACTTAGAATTATGCATTCCTACAACACTTTTAACACTACAATAAATCTACAGTGGACAGGTGGTACAGTGGTCATGTCGGAGCTCCAAAGTCCCTTTAAGGCAAGTCATTTCACTCGGCGGCCATCTTTGAAACGCCTCTCAGGCAGCTATTTCAGTCATGCAAGTACAGCTTTAATCTCTCTGAATGGGGAAACTTCAGATTCTCAGAAGCTGCTCACCAAGTTTACGATTAAATTTCATATTTGAAATCACTAATGAAATCTGACAACAACTGTCTCATAAACGTTGTTTCCTATGCTCAAATAGCGTTAAAAAAGATTCTTTTTCAGGCTTGACCAGCCAATGCGCATGTGCAGTCTTATACACTGACTTTTTCTATAGCAACCGGAGCTTAGTAACGGCACCCGCAGTGTCGCAGTCACCCGCATTTACCAGTCGGCGATTGGCTCTATATAGAAGGCGGGACTTATTCTGTCATATTGCACATTGCATTTTCTCACATTCATAAGTAACATGAGTGCACCATCTTTGTGTATATAAAGTCTTTGGGAGCTCTCAGAAAATTCAGAGCTTGTTGTAAGTTGTAATAACGAGTTCTACGAGGATGTGAACGTTTTTACAAGCCAGAATCTCAAAATTACGGTAATTCCTACATATTGTGAACGCACAATGCACCTAAACTCATGCAATAACATGAGCCTTGTTCTGTGAAATTGGTCTACTCCGACTGATCAAAATCGTCAGACTGGTTCTGACTTTCAATGACTACCATCAACTCCTCCAGACTATATTAGGGCAAATCTGGGCCTTTACTTAGATAACACATAGTGTTACTTGGATGATAAATGTGATAAAAAGTCAATTTATTTTATAATCTTTCTCTCAATTGCTGTTTCTGTATTAATAATTAAATTTTGAGTTTATAAACATAAGAATTATATTTCCATGTCTGTTTGTATGTGTGAAAAAGCAGGAAACTACAAAGAGCTGAGCTATTTTTCTATGTGTTCTTTAAGAAAGTCTGAAAACACAGATAAGGGAACAGTCACTGATATAAACTCATTTGAATAGACGTATATGCACACAGTCGAACGGCCCTAGCGAATGAACTAATAATATTAACCTTGTTATGTTTTGTGCAAAGTAAATGTAGTGTTTTTAAAGGGTTTTTTAAAGATGAATGTGATAACATTCTTTTTTGAGTTCTGTAAGTGAAAATGTGTGTGTTTCAATAGGGCAGAAATTGAGAAGGTGGAGGTCAACGTTAATGAACTGGAGACGAGACTTGAGAAGGTGAGGAAATACTGAGAGACTCACTATTAGTGCGTCATCATTATGACTATTGCTCACACTTACGAACAAACCACTATCCCTAGTTTTAAATGTCAGCACATAACTCAAACCTCGTGGCTTGTCAAGTACTACTACTTTTCTAAATGCTTAGACTTATGATTTTCACCTTGCGCAAAATAAAACTGTCCCATAGGCTTAATTGACATAGACACCAGATTATCATGGAAACCTGGGCCAGTATGCATCTGCCTAGCAGCATACAAATTAACAATTCAGAACACAAGCAACTGTATAGCAACATCTTGCCGTCATTGTGGCGAGTTTTGCATGCACAAGAAGCCCCACTCCTACTCAAATTTTCTTCAGAAAGTGTAAAAAAGAAATCTCTGCTATCATTTTAAACCATAACAGAACAGAGCCTTATATTTAGGTTTACACCATATAATCATATCCCAAATTCTGCAGGGTTTATTGTTTTGATGGTCAAATGCTCAATTCCTTAATTTAAAAAAAAAAGTCATTGTCCCTTTCTTTGACAATGTTATACAGAGGAACTAGAAAGAGGAATTGCCATTTGAAATACTTTTAACCACAATCCAAGATAATTTCCCCTGAATTTATTAGACCGATCCATTTCAAACCACAGAGACCTACTAGTCATCTCCATTTTTGCATGTTCAACGTTCTTTGGTGTGTAATGTTGCTGTTTAAGCATGAAAAAGCACAAAGTCACTCCAAAGGGAGTTCTTCTTAATATCAGCGCGCACTGTTTCTGAACTCCCGGAAACGCCTCCATTGTAGTCTTGAGTTTTCTTCCAGGAATAAACACATCACAATATTCCTCATTTAAATAATTTCTGCCTAAGGCATAGGCAAAACAAAGGGGTGAGGCCTGACTGAGTTGAAAAAGTAGTGTGTTATGGTAAGGGGCGTGGCATTTCCAAAACACCCAGTTGACCAATCACAACACACTGATCCATCCGACAAATCAGAGCACATTGCGCTTTTCAGAAGGAGGGGCTTCATAGAGACGGGAACTAAGCAGAGCTTTACTGACAGACTGGGAAAACAGGTGCTGCAACAGTGTCAAATTTGTTGTGTTTTTGAACATCCAAGCATGAAAACCTTTTCTAGTAGACCCCAAAAACAAAATCAAGACTTTGTAAAAGGGCATAATAGGTCCTATATAAATAACTGCTAACAAACTTTTTTCATATATGTTATGTTATGAATAATATGACATTATAACATCCTGAAAAAAACGTGTGTTTAGTTGGTGAAACAGTGCCACACTATGCTGGATGCAGGCCGTGCCTATTGCCTGAACAGCAAGAGCTTTGTAAATGGCCTTAAAGAGCTGGGACACCACTGTTCTGAGGACCGAACTATGGGGGTGAGTGTATCAACAGTCCTGTAACGGATTTTAAATTAGCATTGCTTACTGTACACAAGAAACCACACAGGGTTAGCTACGTGCGTTAACTGATACCTGTGATGGTAAATGAACATATGATCACCCATAACAGCATCAAAATAAGAAGTGAAATAGCATGATTGTAAATTCCAGATCTGGAAGGTAACATGCGTCTGTTTGAAAGATTCTAGACCAATATGAGAAACAACGTCAATTACCAGTGTAGTGTAAAATATAGGATGTGAAGATACAGTATTTGTACTTTGTCTGATAAAGGTTTACCTCAGTTTGGAAACTTTAAGTGTTTGAAAAAGACTAATGTAAATGCTTACAGAACACGTTTGCCTAAAGTGATCAAAAAAGACATTTATAATGTTACAAAAGATTTCAAATAAATGCTGTTCTTTTGAACTTTCTATTCATCAAAGAATCCTGAAATAATATGTCACGGTTTGCACAAAAATATTAAGCAGCACAACTTATTTCTACATTGATAATAATCAGAAATGTTTCTGAGCATCAAATCAGCATATTAGAATGATTTCTGAAGGATCGTGTGACATTGAAAACTAGCATAATGATGCTGAAAATTCAGCTTTACCTTCACAGGAATAAATTACATTTTAAAATATATTAAATAAAAAACAGTTATTAGTATTAGTAGTAGTATTTCACAGTATTACTGTTTTTTACTGTATTTTTGATCAAATAAACGCAGCCTTGGTGAGCATTAGAGACTTCTACAAAATCTTACTGACCTCAAACCTTTGAATGGTAGTGCAAGTGTTTGCAAAATGAAAAAGGAAAGTTCCTGTGTAGCTATATGAGTTGAAAATGATCGAGAGTTAACAGAAGCATAATAGAGGCTGTGCTTCTTTCTTTCAGGATTGTTTAGAAAAGTTTTCTAAAAAGCTGTCAGACATTGTTAGTGCTCAAGAGGTGAGTCAAGTTCTTCCTTTTTACTGTTACTGTTACTACTAGTAACCAATGTGCCAACTGAGGATGTGTTCCTGTTTTCACTTTTCTTTTGGCTTGTCTCCCATTCCTTTAATTGTGTTTCTCCAAACAGGAGGTGATTGAAACCACACAAAAGTCTGTAAAGTTGAAGTTACAGAATTTTGTGAAAGAGTAAGTTTTTCTTCCTCTGCCTCTTTACTAAGGCACATTTTCTTTTTAGTACCACTCTACCAATAATATGAAGCTGCCTGTAAACATATGCATGAATTTGGCATTTGAGTACAGAGTAATCATAAATCTCACGCATCCTTCTGCAGCTCTTTATTAATGGCCCTTCTGAGAGAATGGGTTGCAAAATTAAAAATTCTAGGCAGTTATTTACTCATTTTGTATCTCCCCCTAAGGGATGTGAAGCGTTTCAAGGATGTGCGGAAAGAGTTTGAGCGTAGCAGTGAGAACCTGGAGACGGCACTGAGCAGGAACGCTCAAGCACCACGCGGGAAACAGCATGAGGTGGAAGAGGCCAGCAATAACCTACTGAATGCACGCAGAGCCTTCAGATCAGGGGCCCTGGACTATGTGCTGCAGGTAGAAACATACTATTACGCTTTATTTTAGGGTGTCCTTTTTACAGTGTAATTAAAGATTTAAGTACTGAGTGATATTAATTAAGTACATGTACTTACTACTGGGTTAGGGTTTAGGATTAATTGCATGTAATTATGCATAATTTATAGTTATTACTACAGCAAGTACATGTAACTTGTAACAGGGACACTGTAAAGTAAAGTGTTACCAAACATACTGTATACATATATAAAATGGCCTTAAATTGTATTTGGACACTTGAGTCACACTTAAAAATGTCTAGATATCATTGCATTATATACTAAAATATCAAACCGAGTGGTATTTATCTGAACATACCTTTCAAGCAAATGTTTTATAAAAATCTTGTTTCAAATAATAATGTTCAGAATTAGGACAAAAATTGTGGAACTTTTTTGGTGATCATACACCACTTGTTTGCAGATTTGGTTTGTTTTCTAATGCAATGGTATTCTTATATATTTACTGTGTGATTTGTGTCCAAGTACTTTTAGGGTACTGTATATACAGACTGTTTCATGCATGAACACGTGTACTCAATTCAGTATTGTCTCCTTTAGAATATTTGCTTTTGCTTGTATTATTGTCATTGTAAATCGCCACTCTCTCTCTTCCTAATCTAGATTAATGTCATTGAGTCCAAGAAGAAAACTGAAATTCTCATGGCGGTATGTGTCATAATATAAAATGTATATGATTTATTAATAATTGGAAATAATATTAAAGTGCCCCTATTATGTGATTTTAAAGGTTCATAATTCAGTCTTCTGCAATAGATTTACATGCATTCCAGGTCAAAAACACTTTTAATTGCATATCACATCATTTCTCAAAGAGTCTGAAAATGGTTTGTTTGAAGATTCGGTTTCTAAACCCCTTTCTTTGAGACTACTCTGCTCTGATGTGTCAGACGGCCCAATCTGTTGTGATTGGTCTTCGGCTTACAGAGAGCATGTGTCGGAAACCAAACATTCATTATCATATCTGAATTTCAGCTCCATCTTCCACTTGATGCACAATGATGCGAACAGTAACAATGGACTCGGTTTTACTGTATCAATTCCAGAGTCCTTTGGAGGTGCATCAAAGTGAATTCGCTTTGGCAGCGCTGAAAACAGCGTCTTCTCGACATAAGACAACACGAACCAAACTCTTCCAGGCCTCAGCTACAACTACAGTGTTTGTGGGCGGATCAATGTAGACATTGTTTGTGGGAAGCCATTGAAGACCATTATGCAAATGTGTTACCTTGTTACATAAGTTTGTAACAGGAAGTGAGACTGGAAGTACCGACAACTTGTTTTGGCAGTTCAGAACTTTATTTGTCATGCACTTTGATCTTTAAAACTATGCAGACCTTTTACATGCACAAATAGCTATATTACACACTGCACAAAAAGCAATATTCAAAAAACCATAATAGGGGCACTTTAAAATAATAAGGACTGAATGGTAACTTACCGTCACTTTTGCTTTTGTGTTCTGTGTAAATGTGTCAGATGCTTTCTCTTATGGAGGCCCAGGCTCTGTTCTTCCAACAGGGCTATCAGTCACTCACTGAACTGGAAAACTACCGCAAACAGCTGAAAGAAGAGGTAATCTATCTATCTATCTATCTATCTATCTGTCTGTCCGCTAATGTGTTAAGAATGTAAAGCAGCTTGTGCACATGACTGAAAAGAGAGGAAGGAAGGAAAAGTGTGAAGTACCAAGTAGAACAAATGCATGTGTTGCTTTGAGTGAAAACATCAAATTGATCATGTTGAAAAGTAAAAAAAAAAAAAAAAGAAATTAAAAGTGGAAAGTTTGGATTGAAAAAGAGGACAGAAGGTCTAATGACAGGAATGTGATGGTACATTCAGAGATCACATGATGGCCCATCATGACAGGAAGTTTTCTGCTAGAGTGAGCAACAACAGGAAACAGTATGTATCACACACTGGTTTGTGTGAGTTTGTACATACTTTAGTGCTCACAGAAGTGTACAATTGCCTGAAAAATACCTCAACACTTTTTAAGAGTATAAACAAACACCTACTGCAGTTTGTGGGCTTAACTTCTATGCAAATTCTAAGATCTGCTAATATCGGTGTACTGACAAGTTACCTGAAATCAAATACTGCTCAAGGGAGGTTTAAAAGTTGTTGAAGATTAATATATTTGTGTAGAAATGTCTGGACAAAGCAATGACTTGATGTTACTGAAGAACATGAAGTTGAAATGTAGAAGTTTTAGACAGGAAACTTACTCACCTTCTACTGGCCTGTGTAAACCACAAAACCTGCTCATAGCTTCCTGTAAGCACAGGAAATGGTGAAAAGCTTAGCAAAAATGTCAAGAGAGATCTCAAGAGCCTATTCATAGCAGTGAAGTTCTTAAGAGCAATATACAGATTGAAATTGAAAAAATAGAAATGCTGTCGGGGTATAGGGACAACTTAAATAAATTAGATGTGGCTGGGACTGAGACAGTTTTTACCAATATAATGATAGAGAATTAGAGACAAGCGGAAAAGCAGTGTGACAGCAAGGAGTGGACAAGAGAGGGGGAAAGAACAGGAAATTCCGCAGAATATAACAAGCGAAAGTTAAGAAGGTGATCTTCATGACCTCTTTTTGATAGTCAGGTCAGGAAGTTGAGCAAGTCCCAGCATATCTTACATCCTTTCTCATTCAGTTAAGCCCTGAGTGATGTGCACTTTGACTCTTCACTAACTCTGGTCCAAAAACCCGCCTCACCCCAGATAGACTACAATTATAGTGGACTTATCATCACAACTCTTGACAAGAAAAGTCACATAATAACTATATACAGCAATGGGAATTTAGGCTGAGCCTCTGTGCATGTGTTTATAATCGTATGATATACAATTAAACTTCCATTCTGAGATCTAGTTAAATAGACCAAACCTCAGTCTCAAAGTGTTTCCATCTTTTCAGTATTCTGTCCTATCTGCTATACGTTCACTTGCGCGTTTCTGATTGTCTGCTCAAATCTGATGTTTTGTGAGGTTGTTGCATCAGTTTTTAAATCTGGCCTGTAAAAGATACTTGTCTAAACAGGCAATGATACCCTGGCTGGTTTGCATATGTAAATAACCATTGTAACATCCACAAAAATTTCAGAATATCATATAATATATATTTTTTTAATGTATATGAAATTAAAATAACACAATAGCAATACATGTATTAGCATTAACATTTTAACAAATTTAAACAAATTTGTGTACCTTTCTGTGTAGTACTTTAATTCATGAATACATTTATTTATAGGTCACATCACATTATGATGAAAATTAAATTGAACTGATTTGATTTTACATCATTTCAACCAGTGTTGGGTGTAACACGTTACTGTTAAATTACTTATCCACTGAAAAAGTAAAGTAAGGGATTACTGTTCATTTTTAGGTCATTAAATCACAGTTACTTATAATGTACTTGCGTTACATACTGTAAATTAGTTCAACAGTTCTGTTTAAATCAATATTGAATTTAAAATCTAAATTTGCCATCTAAAGGTAAAAGTGAATGCTGCCTCTTTCGTTAGCTGTAGCGCAATTGCGCATGAGTTCACAACTTCGAACCAGTTGGCTGCACAGTCGCTGTTTGAAGATGTTGGCAAAAGCGAGTGGCTGTTTTGCAGAATGGAAATATTCCAAATATTTCACTTTTTTGACACAGGTAGGCAAGAACATTACGGTAAAATGTTAGCTATGTCCTAGGGAGAAAAAACTGCACGCGCTCTGAGACGGTCTTCAGTCAGTGCGCTCTCAACCAAAGCGCACACACATAGCCGCCTTTCGCGAGTGTCAGAGTTTCGCGGTTTATTACACATAAATGTTCAAATACACACACAGTTATGTCCAAATGCCCGTCTTGGCGTATATTCACATTGGTTATGTGAATGTGAACAGCATGTGTAACTGCATATTGTCCTCAGGCTACTGTCTACTATTGGCTGTCTGTATTATAAATGATAATCAAACAAAAGAAAAGCTTATGACTATGCAGAGTTATTTTATATTTGGTTATTCAATTTCTGAGGTATTTTTACTTACTACTATTAGACCTACCTGGAAAAAAAAATAGCATTGTTTTATTTGTATTTTTATATATTTTTACCGTGGTATTGAGTATTGTGCACTTTTGGTGGTATCGGTACTGACTACTAGATTTTTGGTATAGTGACATCCCTATTTGTTACTAAAAAAAAAAATTAAGTATTATAAAGTAAATAAAAGTATTATAGTATATGTTTTAATAAAGTTAAAATGTTTTAAAAAGCTATAAAAGGCTAAACTATTCCATGTTTGACTAAATTATTAAAAGAGTTTCCTTTCTATTGTCTATCTGGTCAAGGTTTATAGGGATTTTAAGAAGTAATTAGTAAGTTAATTAAATTACTTTTCAGACAGAGTAATTAGAAAAGTATTTTAAATACAACATTGATGATGTAATTAGTAATTAATTACTTTTTTGAAGTAACTTACCCAACACTGATTCCAACCTTACTTTTCACAAAGCAAAAAATCTGAAAAGAGCGATTTATTTATACATATAACCAGTGTTGGGAGTAACACATTACAAATATTGTGAGTTATGTAATTAGATTACTTTTTAACTAACTAGTTATGTAACACATTACTTTTAAATTTACAGCAAAATATCTGAGATGATGGTTATTGTAGTTCTAGACTAAATGTGAGCAGGCATTTACTCATTTCACTTGCACAAAAACACATTCAGTATTCCTCAAAATGAATAAAAACAGTAAAATGCAAACTCAGAAAATTATGTAAACCTACAATAATTAAATATATTAAATTACAGAAATATACTAGCAATGTCTTTGCTGAAGTGTGTAAGAACTTTCTTCTCCTGCGACCTGTTCTTCAATCCAGAATGGCAGCACAGCTGAAAGGTTTGTTTGAGCTGCACCCTCTACTGTACAGGCGTGAATTCGCATTTTCTTCAGCCTGAGGCTTATTCATTTCACTTTTGGTGTGAAAGGGCCTTTACATTTGCCAAAAATATAACTTTTTTTGTTATTAACAAAAACAAAACAAAACAAAAAAACTAAGCAAGCCCACATGAAAAAAATTAATGCAAAATTAATGTACTGTAATGCATTACTTTCCACAAAAATAACTAAGTAATGCAATTAATTACTTTTTAAGGTAGTAATGCCATATTGTAATGCATTACTTCTAAAAGTAACTTTTTCTAACAATGCATACTAAGTGTTAGAATTGAAAAAATTGCTCCTGTAACTTTGATCCTCTTTTTGTCTAGTATACTCAACTGGTCCTGAATTCTGCAAGAGAGAAAAGGGACATGGAGCAGAGACTCGGTGCAGTCAAGAAAAAGGTAGTAAGACTCTCTCTCACACGCACCATTGTATCTTTACACAAAGACACTATACATGTATCTAAGGGAAGATGTATTTGTGTGTCTGTCTTTAGGATGTGTCGTATGATGACTCCATTATGGACTTCAGCCCAGATGCACCCAATGGCATCGCAATGGAAGGTTACCTGTACAAGAGAGCCAGCAATGCTTTCAAAACATGGAGCAGGTACAGCAATATTCAGCTTGAAACTAATTTTATATTTCATATCATTTTAATATAACATATTCCTTTACATTTATATTTTGCAAGCAGATATATTTGTTCTTTTAACTGTTACCAGTTGTTTTTGTCCTTTGAAGTGGGTTGAGTGTGATTTCAAAGGCTGTAGGTTCTGAGTTGAATTACAATCATATGTCTGATTGCATTATTAATACCTTACATGGCCATGATGTGTGTGTGTGTGTGTTCATACTGCAGGCGCTGGTTCTCCATTCAGAAGAACCAGCTGGTTTACCAAAAGAAACATAATGTAAGTATCAGATTGTCTAACATAAGGATCGTGTAGCATTAACCAATAAAAGTAATGCTACATCATTTTACACACATATACTGATACTTATACACAACCACAAATATTGGGAATTGGAAAGACTTTAGAGGCTGTTTAAATGGTTCCATTTTTTGGTGACCTTAGAAACATACACCGCACATGCAGGCCACATTTGTTTTCTTTAAACAAGCTCTCTGTCTCTCTGTAACAGGAGCAGATCACTGTTGTTGTGGAGGACTTGCGGTTATGCACAGTGAAGCCCTGCAGTGAACAAGACAGACGATTCTGCTTTGAGGTTGTCTCTCCCTCCAAGTGAGTCTGTGTTTGTGTGTGTGTGCACTAAACTGTCAGAACTGGCTTGTCATTTGTATTTGTATTTTTGAGCACGCAAATTTTTTCCGATTCTTGTAGTGTTTGGGTTCTTGCTGCAATTTGACCATCATCAGTCCTGTAAATGCATTTAGGCAAGTCTGTATATAACCCATACTCCAAATGACAGGATGTGTGTGTGTGTGTGTGTGTGTAGGAGCTGTTTATTACAGGCTGATTCAGAGCGACAGCAGCAAAGCTGGATCAGCGCTGTCCAGAACAGCATCGCCTCAGCATTCCAGGACAGAAGAGATGACACTCTTAGCTCTGTACGTCACACACACACGTTTAACTGAATATCTTAAGTGCAGACATTCCATTGAATTCTATAGATTTATATAAAACTACTTATTATAATATTATATTACCTCTTATAGTAATATAAAATTGTATTACTGCTGACTAGGAATGTCAAAACTACCAAGTTAAAATAAAAAAGAATGTAACGATAACTTTTTACAGTATTGTTAGTACTGAATACCTGTGTATTCACTGCTGTCTTGCTTTGCAGCATTCACATGCATATTTGCACATATGCTCTGTGAATAATCACATCTTGCTGTGATGTGGCTAAATGCGCCATTCAAATGTGCTTCTTGGTCAGAATGCCCTAGGCAACACAGTTATTTTAAAAGAATGTAAACTGGCAAAGAAATCACATGTATAACAAAATATTAAAACTATGTGTTAAGCCTTGCAAATGCAGCCAATGAAACCTGCCACTGTCTAAAATGTCATCAATATTAATCAAACTACACTATTAAGAGATATTTATTTTTTTATATCTCACTGTTTACTTCAGTTTGTTCAGTAATGTTGTAATAAAGAGTTACTTCAAAAATGGAAACTATCCCAAAATGTACTCACCCTCAAGCCATACAAGGTGTATATGACTTTATTTTTTCAGCCAAACACAATAAGAGTTATATTTAAAAAATATCTTTGCTCTTCCAAGCTTTATAATAGGAGTGAATGGGGCGTTGTATTTTGAAGGCCAAAAAAGTATGACGTCGGGTCAGAGGTCACTCTTCCACCTGGAACTAGACTCACGTACAGCCATTACCAGAAGCCATTGATTATAGTTTTAAATATGGATATTTTTCTTACAAAAATACATTGCTTTGCTTCAGAAGGCCTTTATTAACCCTGGAGCCGTGTAGAATACTTTTATGATGGATGAATGCACTTTTTTGGGCTTCAAAATCTCGGGTACCATTCACTTCCATTATAAAGCTTGGAAGAGCCAGGATATTTTTTTATATATAACTCCGATTGTGTTTGACTGAAAAAAGAAATTATGGCCTCAAGAAACATGAAATTTCAGTGGTATTGTTATCAATTATTGAATTTTTGATATTGTGACAATCTAACTACAGACTAGTCTCACGTAGCCAGACCTTCAGACTGACAGCAGAACATCTAGAATCCACTGCAGCTTTCATTGGCCAAACACCGCCCAGAGGCTGTCTGACTGACATGTAAAGCAACCAATCACAGTTCATGTTTAAATGGTGTGAAAATGTAACCATGTCCCTGCAATAACAGACAGGCTTGTAACTCCTGCCTGCTCTGGACATATTTAAAAGAGTCCTTGCCTTGAACTTTACATACTTCACATACTTTTGAAAATCCGGTGTTTAGTTGATCCTGATAAGCACTCATTGTCACACGACCCCTCATTGTCAACTTTAACCCTACATTTTAAAGAATTTTTATATTTTTAAATGCATTATACAATTGAGCTCTTTCCTGCGACTTTATTTATTGCGTTTAAATGGTCAAATACACACAAAATTATGTCAAAATGCCTTCCTTGGCAAGTATTCAGGTGATCACAGTCATATTTGGAACATAAATAGTTGAGAAAGAAAATGCAAGTTGTGTAATAGAGATTTTTTAGAACAAAAAAATTACTTCCTTTTTTTTTTCACCTGTTTCCAAACAGGATGTTTCCAAATCTGACAGCTTTGTTTTTAAATATAGCACATTTATAGTGCATTTCCACACAAAAAAATAATGAGTATAGGCATGTTGAATCATGAAGGACATAAATGTGTTATAAGTAGACATGTGCGTATGTGTTTGTTTAATAGAGAGATCGCTGTAGCTCAGTGTCTGCGGGAAGTGTGCGTTTGAGTTCAGGGGACCAGGAAACGTCTGGTCGGGAGGCCCTGGAGGAGGTGCAGGCTATCTCAGGGAACGGACAGTGCTGTGACTGTGGGGAGCCCGGACCCGACTGGGCCTCTATTAATCTGGGCATCACACTGTGCATTACCTGCTCTGGCATACACAGGTAACACACATACACACATAAACTATATAACATATCATACGAACATCCATCTGAATTGGGTTTTGTGTTTGCAGGAGTTTAGGTGTCCACTTCTCAAAGGTACGATCCCTTACGCTGGACTCATGGGAGCCAGAGCTTGTCAAAGTAAGAAAGCATGTCATGTGCATATTTTTATGTATGAGGTAAACATGTTTTTAATTATGCACTTTGATTAGTCACACTTTTTGTCCATTTCTGCTCTTTCCATCTGTTTCTTTATCTGTCTATTTCTTCAGCTCATGTGTGAGTTAGGAAACACAGCCATTAACAAGATCTATGAGGCACGTATTGATGAGATCACAATCAAGAAGCCCCACCCCTCTAGTCCGAGGTACAGTAAATGCAGTGTACTAGATAATTGGCAGTTTTATATATGTGTATATATGTTTTATGTATGTGTGTGTGTACAGTATGTATTAGTGTTGTCAAAAATACTGATATTTCAATACATATCAATACTGAAATATCTGAAATGATTTCAGTTCTTCTTTTCTGCAGTATCAATACACCAATACCAGCTGCACGTTCTTGCTCTCTCATCTGTCTGACGGCAAATTGACACACACCTGCCTCTCACTCACTGAAATAATTTGCTTTGGTTGATTAGTGTTACAGAGCCTGAATTTTGGTGCGAGTGTTGCGCATAATTGTGTTACGCATAAGGTTTTACGCACCAGTCTATATAAGTGCCGCACACATAAAGCCGCCACTCAAACAGCTCGCGAGTACCAAATTGAGTTCTTTCCTGCGACTTATTGCACTTAAATGGTCAAATACACACAAAATTATTATTAAAATATCTATATGGCAGTTTTCCTGATGGTATCGAATATCGGTATTTTTCAGGTTATCGCATGGAAGTTATAAATTCCAGTATCGAGACAACACTAGTGTATATATATAATATAGTTCAGTCATGAAAATTTTACGAGCAGATGATTGGTTCACTTAAAGCCAATTGGTCGCCTAATCGTTCTGTTTTGTTCTATCTACATAACCTACTTATTCCTGACTTCAAATTGGATCAGTTCATTGTAGTGCACCATGGGATTTTTCTTGCCCTCCACCTTCCCCAGCACCACCTGACTAGATCTGCTCTGGGGGTTCTCCCTATTTTTCCTTACAGCAGCCTAAATTCACTTCAGTGTTTTCATGTGCATTTTAGATGTATTCTCACTCATCCAACAGCAGCAGCGTAGCAGATCTAGTCCGCCAAGACCAAACCTATGTACATTTCATGTATATTAATGAATGCTGTTTAAATTCATTCCAAGAGTTGTCATGATTGAAATATATATCATATATTTCATATACACATATATAATATATGTGTGTGTGAGTGTGTATGAGTGTTTTGCTGTGCTAATCATCACTAAAACCACAGAGTTTTGTTTAGAATACATATATATAATCAGTATATGTTTTCTCAGGCAGGATAAGGAGTCGTGGATTCGCTCTAAGTATGTAGAAAAGAAATTCATCCACAAACTCCCTGAGACTGGTCGAGGAACAGTCCTGCGGCGCTCCAGTGCCCGACGAAACCGAGCAACCACACAGGACAGACTGAGCACACGCCCTCCCATCAAACCCAAACCCAACCGAGCCACTCTGCCACGACTCACGGGTACACAGACACATATGCCCAAAAAACTCACTACATGCTATAATTTACACATACACATGCAGAATAATGCACCCAAGAATCAAGAGACTGTATTTATCTTTTTGTTTCTCTGCTACAGTTCAGCATAGAAATGCGTACACATACTGCACTCAAAATAAAACTAAGATGAAAACTATTGGTTTAAATATATTTTCATGAACTGAAATGAAATAATTAATGCAAAGTAAATTAAAAAACTAAAATGCAACTAAGTTAAAAAAAAAAGTAAATTCCTGTGTGGAGGAAGACAAACCCACATGCAGATGGCGATGAGATGCCAGTAAATTTACTGATAATGATAACAAAGATGGACACAAATTAAACAGCTGTGGCTAGTAGGACACAGCAGAGCACTTTTCATTGTCAAAAACAAACTTTACTTCTTTTCTGCAGTATCAATACACCAATACCAGTTGCACGTTCTCGCTCCCTCAAAAACAAACTTTCAAGTAACTTGCAGTAATTTGATTAATCTCAGAGCATACATTGTTACTTTAAGTTCAAGTAAATTTTTTTGTTCTCTTTTATTTAAAGTGCCCCTATTATGCTATTTTAAGGGTTCCTAATTTTGTTTTGGAGTTTCTGCTGCAATATATTTACATGCATCCGAGGTCAAAAAACACTTTAATTTTCTCATAATATACATTGCACATCACCTAATTTCTCAGGTCTCAAAACGGTTTGTGTAAAGATTCAGATAAACAAAATGCTAATTACTGAATTTCAGCTCTGGGTCTTCCTCAGCACTTACATACACATACAAACAGTAACGATGCCATCTGTTTTTCCATATCAATTCCAGCACAAGTTCTCATCCGTTTGAAGCGCATCAAAGTGGATTTGCAGCGCTAAAAACAGCGTCTTCTCAACACGTCGACAACACAACCCAAACTCTTCCAGGCCTCAGCTACAACTACAAGTGTTTGAGGGCCAAAGTAGATGTTGTTCATGGGCAGCCAATGAATACTATATGCTGGCATTTTGCAAATTTGTTACATTGTTACATAGGTTTGTAACAGGAAGTGAGACTGGAATTTGCTCACGACTCGTTTCAGCAGTTCAGAATCGATTCTTTCTTTTAGGAGACAATACATTTATTTGTCGTGCACTTTGATATTTAAAACGTTGCAGACCTTTACATTCACAAACAGCTATAGTATACACTGCATGAAAGGTAATATTTGAAAAAGCAAAAGAGGGGCACTTTAAAAGATATGACTCAATGTAAATCAAATGTCACATGACATCTTAAACATTGCTGTTATTATAGTGATAAGTGCTCATATTGCAGTAGATACTTTGGAGCCGATATGTTGTTTCCCACGATTGTGATTACTGTGTAAATACGATAGTTCCTATAGTCAAGAAAAACCTGCATATATCAGGATATTTCAAAAGTGTCTATTTTATCTGTTGGTTCCTCAACTGATTCCTTAACTATAATAACTAAACACAAATATGTTCATAAAATTAAAAACTAAACTGTAACTAACAAAAATAAACTCAAACTAAACTAAAATGTATAGTAAATCTGAAAATAAAAACTGATGCAAAACTGTTGTAATCTTGATACACAAACACACATGATGACCCTAGTAAATTGAAACACTGAAAAAAAAAGTGCCTATTCCAGTTTCTCCTGATCTAATCAATGGGCTGTTACTTGATGTTTCCTTTACAGGCCTGAGCCCAAGTGACATAATGAAGAACAATTCCAGCTCTCATAAAGGTTACACACATACACACACACACAGATATGATGTTCACACATCCATTTGACCACACAAACTCCTTATTGACTCTCTCTCTCCCTATTGTACAGAGAATGATGAAGAGGAGGATCTGAGTGGTCTTCATCCTGGGGCTTTGCTGTATCGATCTGTGGCAATGCAGCATTTTCCTCTCATGGCAGACGCTCTGGCGCACGGCGCTGATGTCAACTGGGTCAATGTGGCTGAAGACAGCAGAACTCCACTAATACAAGCTGCTTTGGCTGTAAGTGTGTGTGTGTGAGTCCATTGTTCATGTTGTGAGTGTGTATTGCATGAGTATTACAGTGAATAATTACTGTGTATTTCTCTCTGCAGAATTCTTTGGCAGCCTGTGAGTTCCTTCTACAGAATGGCGCTAATGTTAACCAGGTGGACTCAAACGGGAGGGGACCACTACACCATGCTACCATACTGGGACATACAGGGTAAACAGACTTAGACACTAGGGCTGGGTAAAAATATAGATTTCCTGATTAATATTGATCTTCATTTGAACAGTTATGTTCTTGATATCGATTCTTAAAATTCCAAGATCAATATTTTACTCATTGCCAGTGTTTCCTGCAAAACTTTTTAACGGTGGCGCACCCTGCTGCTGAATCTGCGCTACCACAGCTGAATCTACAACTATGGCAATTAAGGCCGTTTACACCTGGTATTAAGATAAGCCTTTTGGTCAGTCGGGTCACAAGTAAACGAGGGAAACACATACACGTTTACACCTGGTATTTTAATCCATCTCTTTTGTCCACTTTCAACCACTTCTGTCCTAATTTCTTCAAGGGGAGGGTCTATGAGCGAATAATTGTATGGACGTTTACACCTGTATTTAGCGTTGATCGGATTGACAAAACGCTTATTAATACCAGGTGTAAACAGGCCTAAGTTGTATTTTACTTGAGCTTGCAGTCTGTATTGAATGTGAATGCAAAATAATAGTATGATTTTTGATTAGATGCATACAAAACCACACAGCACTACTAGTGTAGTCTAATTCACAAACAAATGACTCCTATAATTAATGATTCATTAAAAGGTCTTTTTAATGAATCACTGAAAAAGTAGTGTTTTCACACTACCAACATTTCAGTAGTCAGTACCAATACCGGTAAAATTTCATGGTTCTTTGTACCATTTTTTTCAATTAAATTATTTGAAAATTAAATAAATGAAATTAATTAATTTGATAATAATGCTATTAATAATAAATACATTATATTATTTTAATAATAATACATTAAAACATTAGCATGTAGCCTTCAAATACTGTTCAAATAAGTACACGCTCACGCTAAACGAACTCTGGCATATATTTTGACTAACTTAAAAGAATCTGATTGGCCAAAAACATGTCTGTGATTGGCTACAATGCTCAACGCTTCAAAAACACATTGGCTGCGTCCGAAAGCTGAAAAATGCTTTCAGAGGATGCGTTCCAAGGCAGGAAGGCATCAAGGCACAACCGAATCTATTGTTAGCTTCACTTTCCTGTCTCCTGAGATACCTTCTTCTGATCGATTTTTTAAGGGAGCATAGATGTTTCTTTCACTGCCTTTGATATCCCACAATCCTGTGTGTTTCATTCCGTTACACTGGAGCTGAAAAGTGGTCACTTTCTGTGTAAATGTTTTTGACCAACGTTTTTTACTTTAGACTTAATTTCTAGCAAGAAATTACTATTATAGTAATTAAAAATTCCCTTAGTTATCACCAAAACTCACTCTATTTTGTTGTAGATCATTAAACCGTTACTCTGTCACAGAAGTCTGTCCGAAATCAGTTTTGTGAGTAACCTTGTGCGCAAACGCTGCCTGCTAAGTCATTGCCTGATAAGGCGGCTAAGCAACAAGTCAGCTGCCTAAGCTTTCAGACGCAGCCATTGTAAAAAGAA
Organism: Elopichthys bambusa; assembly: GCA_037101425.1. Taxonomy (NCBI): domain Eukaryota; kingdom Metazoa; phylum Chordata; class Actinopteri; order Cypriniformes; family Xenocyprididae; genus Elopichthys; species Elopichthys bambusa. Next base: position 10,361,324 of record CM074432.1, on the reverse strand, counting down.
ACCTTTGATGCTCTTCACAGAGCGCTTACACAAATACACGTATCTGTCGTGCTGCTCATGTGAACAGTGTTGGCCAATAATGAGTCTGCGTTCTGACGTAAGAAATTAATTACAGAATTTTCATGTTTGGGTGAACTAACCCTTTAAGAAAGTTAAGTTAAAGGTATGTTCACACCTAGGATGATAACTATAATGATAAAGATATAGTTCTAAAATCATTCTAAATATAAAAGAATACGTTTACGTCCTCAGGCTGGGAATTATGCGATTCTATTGCAGCACTATCGACGCCTAAATGAATCTGCTTCAGTCAGGTGGTAAAGGTGATGTGCAAACTCTGTTCACGTGTAGATTCACAATGGAAATCGGTTATTCAAGTCTAAATTAAACAAAAACAACATCTGAAAACAAACAAACTTGTAGGATTTTGACAAATAAAAATAAAATTACTACTTCTGAAATATTTAAGGTTCTGTACTATTTCTGTTACCAATTAAATAAGCAAATTTTTAATTGATCAAGTCATGTTTGATCATCAAAGCTGTTATGAACTTTTCAAATATGGTTATATATGGGGGGTATGTCACAGTGATTAACTAGAAAACCTAAAAATGGCTCTTCATGACAAAATGGTCCCTGACCTAACATGTCTCTGTGCTGTCATAGGTTGGTGTGTCTGTTTCTTAAGAGAGGAGCGGACTACAACGCAAAAGACATTGAAGATAAGGACCCAATCGGCATAGCCATAGATAATGCCAACGCCGACATCGTCACGCTGTAAGTAGTCTTGGATAGATAGAGAGTATCGGCTGTAAGCGGCACTAATTCGCTTACAGTACATTTGATGAAGTTCTTCCTGCTAATAACTTGATTAACATATCATCCACTGTTGTTTTCCTTCTAGACTCCGGATAGCCAAGATGAACAAGGAGATGCGGGAGATGGACGGCACTCCATCAGGTCATTCTGAGGGGCGGGGCTGTGTTGGTGGGGGCGGGGCTGGGTCTGTGATTGGACACACTAAGAAAAGCTTTCAAACCATTAAGAATCAGCTAAGTGGTCGGGCATCAGCTGGCCAGAATTAACTAGCTGTACATTTAGATGACATAACAGAGAAAAACTGAGTGTAACAGAGAATTAAAAAGGAGAAAGGATGGTATGTGGATTTGTGCACTTTGATAAAGCACTTTAAAACATACAGAAACACTGAATGTTAATAAACAGCACTATGTTTTAATAGTATATCATGGTTTTGTTGGGAACTCCAAAACTGTGTTACAATATTAGTCCACCGCTAACATTACCAAAGTTAGAGCATAACATTGACACTAAAAGAAGCACTGTGTAAAAGAATTGGACTTCATTTTAGTTCTTTTAGTACCTATGGTAATGTTTTGATGAAATGTTGTATAGTATGTTTTATTAGATGGTATTAGTACTGTTTGTACTGAGGATGGTTTTGCATGACTCATGTACTGTGACTATACTTTTACACAAATCTGATTTTGTTTGTATGGCTGGTGTTTATTCAGCTATTAGAAACCCCTGAAGTGGAATGTACAGTGTTTTTAAGCTAGTATGGGTTTGATTTATTTAATGTCTGGTGAGACCTGATTAGGCATTGCAGTTTTGTTTATCATAATGTAAAGGATAAACTCAGCAGCTGGTCATTACAGTGCTTGCAAGATATCACCCTGCTGAAATTATTCATCTTCTTTGCCTCCTTCTTTACAGTTTCTATCTATCTATAATCTATCTATCTGTCTGTCTGTCTATTTATCATTCTGTCTCTTGTTCTATCTATCTCCCTTTCACTCTATCTAATAATACCTTGCAAGCACTAGTATTTCCCTCAGAAATGCAAATGATTCAGCTGTTATGGGATTGGCATGGACATTTGGCATTGCATGGGGTATCTCCACCATTCTACCAACATGTTTACTATTAACCATCATTAAATGCATTAAATTAAAACTTCAGTCCCTGGTGATCATTTACACAGAACATTATGATCACTAATTTAATTAGTTTCCAATATGAAAATGAATAGGATTCTGTTACTCTGAAATCTGATACTCTTATTGCAGTGCCAGATGTTTGCAGGTGTGCTTTTTTGTGGTGCTTATGCTTTTTGCATCTGTTGTTTTGTTGGTGGGGGGGCTTGTTTATGGCAGTTTGTCCATCTGTCTGTCTCTGTATACAAATCTGTTTTTGCTGTGGTGTGTTTGTGTGTGTGCGTGCACATGTCCTGAGACGGTTGGACAGTTGTCTACTGCTTGCAGTGTGCGTCCTCTGCACTGCGTGCTACAGGTAATCTTCTGCTACCGTACTTCTTTATGCATGCATAACAACTGCACTTATGTGCGATTACAAATTCAACTCTTATCTTTTCTGGGTGTTGGTGTTGACATCAGGCTGATTCAACCATCTTGTTAGACCTTGTTAAACTCTGTTAGACTCCAGGTTTTCCTTCTTTAATAATTTCACACACATGGGATATAATTTACTCAATTCTCATACAGTATATGACTGTTTTACAACCTCAGTCTTACTTGTTTTGGAAATAAAATGTAATGTGCTGTAGGATCATTCAAGTTTACACCTGTAACAAATATGTAAAATATGCAAAAGAACCAAAAATTTGATGTTTTGCAGATTGTTTAAAGGGGCTATATGTAGAACTCAGAAACCCTTTTTTATTAGTGACACAGGTGGCCGTTAACTGAACTGCAGCCAGCAACTTGCTGCTCGTGAACTCGTGAACACGCGTACACGTAACGTACAAGAGACGTGATTTATTTGTCCCCATATACTCACGGCAAATTTCTTTTTTGTTCTTTGCTTAGAAATGAAAATAGGTTTAAAATACTTTTTCAGCGATATAGAGTTTTGACGAATATCCAGGCGCGTCCACACTGCTGAGAGCGACGTTTAGATGAATTTGTAAATGGTGTAATTCAGTGGTGTTTGAATTGAGGAAGCAAAGTCCTCATTTATGTCCCTGTTACACAATTTTAAGCTAACATTATATAAAAAGAGAGACCAAATACAATTCTATTTTGTTATTTTTACACTATGTAATGTTCTATTTATTAAAACCAAATTTCATCAAGTTTTACTCATTTTTACATTTATTCCAAAATAATAACTAAAGGCCGTAACAATTTAAACTATTATTTATATTATTATTAACTAATATTCAGCTTTTCTTTTTAATAGTCAATTTATTTTCAGCAGTCATCAAGCTTCAAGTCATCATGTTTTCAGGCCATTTCGAGTTTGATTTTAACATGACACAAAGCGGTGATATGTAAGTGACAGCTGTTTACTTACTTTTTAATTAGTCTTCCCATTAACGCCATCACTGTCTTTATTCAGGCCAATTGGACGAGAACGCGCACGAAAACAACGAACCAATCATGTCCAATCATAACCAGTCATATCCAATCATAGCGCAGTTGAGGCGTTGCCTCCTCTCACGTGACTTTCCCCCATTCATTCTCAATTACCCCCCACTAAACCCACCGTAGGCTTTGGGGGCTCTGCTTTGTTTCTGTGAGATGAAGGGAGGCACAGAGACGCGGACTCCCCGCTGTAACTTCACCTGCGGGTGTCGCTGCTTGACAGTGTTTCTTTAGAAAAACGAGTGACTTTTACACTTTTAATGTCAAATTTTGTAACATTTGCGTTGTTTTATTTTTGTAATATTGATTATTTTCTAATCCAGTTTTTTTGAGGAGGCACTGCCTCCCTTGAGGAAACGCCCCTGGTGTAATTAGTGTAATTTTAATTACCCAACTTATCAACATTGTTATGATCATTTGATTAGTATAAAGTAGGCCTATGTTTGAAACTATAGACTATATAGATCTGACTATGTGAGACTAAAATTTGAATTAATCCCTTTTCTTTGCTTGACACATTGACATTAAGTACAGAATGGCTCTTTCGCCATATTGCTCTCAGGAGCACGCGTAAACATCACATCCTTTTGATTTTCCTGCCAAAGACGTCCTGAGTCCTTCACATAAAAATCAGTCTACAGGCTTTCACAGACAAACTGGGAAGTCAAGGAAGGTCTAGTCTTTTAAGTTTGGTTACAAGCTGTTCACACATTGGCATAAAAATCAATTAATACATGAATACATATAGTCCCTTTAAAGTTGTGCTTCTTATTCCTATGACAATATTCTGCTAATAATCATTTTTCTGTATTATTTTTTTTTTCCTGTAGGTGATGATACCTATCATGACATCTTTAGAGATTTCTCCCAAATGGCTTCCAACAACCCAGAGAAGCTTAAGCGCCGTAGCGCTGACATGAAGTAAACCACCTGACCACTAGATGTCAATGTTACACCAATATACACATATTGGCGCTCCAGTAGACAGAATGAAGTTACCACTTTCTATTGCTTTTCTTTTTTTGCTGAAACATCACCCTGCTGGCTTCCACAGTAAACACCTCTTATGAAATGCTGCTTCATTTGGTTTGTCTGGTGCACATGATTGTGGGTCTAAACATCTGGGTTTTAGCATATTTATCCCAGTTTAGGCTTTAGGGTGTCATTAATAATTTTCACTGTTTCCAGTCAGTTATTTCTTCAGGCACAATCCTTATTCCTTTACATTGACCTTCTATTAACCTGATAATTTATCATTTGAGCAAGTTTACATTCCAGATGTTATGAAAGCAACAAGTGGAACAAAGCCAGACAGTAGTGGTGGAGTGCATGTCTTTACGTTTCTCATTTAAATGGAAATGAATTTATCCTCATTCAAATGATTTTCAATGGACAAGTTGCTTTTCTTTCATTTTATTCACTATGTTGTGAGCCACAGTGTTAATGCAACTTGAATGTAAATGTTACTTTGGGTGAGAGATCACTGTTTGCTTGGTTCTCCTGTATATTTTTATTTCCATTTTCTCTTTTTATGAAACCAAAACATCAGATTTGAAATGGTTAATTGATGCATTTTGAGAGCATGCAGTGTTCTAAGCAACATGTTTGAAATGAATTACCGTGGAAACGGTAGAATATGTAGCTAATTAAATAAATGATTCATGACTTATCATGTGACTTGTGTTTCTAAGCTACTGCTACTGGTTAACTAGGCAAAATTTCGCAATGAAACGCCATTTACACTTGCATAAATATATACACTGCCATTCAAATGTTTGGGGTCAGCAAGGTTTTTTTTGTTTTGCTTTTTTTTTTTAAATGTGCAAGGGCACATTTAATTGTTTAAAATATGACAAAACATTTATTACAAAAGATTTATATTTGAAATGTTTTTTTTCTATAATTATCAAAGAAAAATTGATCAGAATAGTTTTTAACATTGGTAATATGAAATTTCTTGAGCAGCAATTCAGCATATTAGAATGACTTCTGAAGGATCATGTGACACTGAAGACTGGAGTAATGATGCTGAAAATTCAGCTTTACCTTCACAGGAATAAATTACACTTTAAATTATATTAAAATAGAAAAAGTGATTTGAAATTGTAATAATATTTCACAATATGTCTGTATATTTTATAAATTATATTGACAAAACATCCTTGGTGAGCTTAAGAGACTTCTTTCAAATAGCATTTTATTTAACCACATTAAAACACAAATATGTCTACTTAAAATACAGATTTAATTGTGCCAATAGAACCTAACTATCTTACCACACAGTGCTCTTCCTGGAAAATGAAAGCATAACAGCCACATGCTATCAGATGGTATGCTGGTAAAAGTTAAGACTACCAGATCAGCTCAGGTGGCAAATTCCACTCACCCTTTCAATTAGATCAACAGTCAACTTGCACAGTGTAGTTCTAAAGCTATAAAGTTCAAAGAACCAGATGATGAAATGTTTAATGTTGTTGCCTGCTTTAGCAATCCAATGCTAATAGACCTACTGTGATTGAACTGCACTGCTGTCAAGCTGTCTTTATAACACTACTGAACTGATTCAACTTCATAAAGAGTTTCACTTCTCATACTATGCCAGCATACTGAGGTCTACTGGCTAAACTGCATGTTTAATTGCATTTAGGCAGTGCTGCCTTTAGTGTGTGTGCAGCCAATTTCAAGGCAATAAGAGCCTCTCACATGAGAAAGCAAAGTCTGGCAGTGGCTGAGTTCAGTGACTCTCAGTATATGAAGATTAAGGCTCATGTGTTTGGTTTTATGAAAAGTGTGTCTTTAAACAGCATTTTTGACTAGTATTCAAGGGTTTTCAATGTGAAGTAGAGAATTAACAAGGTTGAAATGAATCTACACTAGTGTGTGTGCACAGTAAATCTCTTGTATTGTGTCAAATTAAACAAAAAGGCTTTGAAGAACACAATATGTTAACACAAACACTTTGGTCAATGATTCATAAGTAAAATTAAGTCGGCAACCTCAGTGGATAAACTATGTCAATACTCTTGAGAGCTGGAATGTAAAGGAACATCTTGAAAACTTCATATTTCTATGAAACTCAAGAACCAGAAAAGACCAAATGTAATCAAGGAAATGTAAGTAGTGTGTGTGAAAGAGCGAAAGAATAAAGAGCTGAACAGGATCAGCAATGCTACATTAGCATTAGCTTGCCTTCCCTGTCTTTGTATACTATTACTAGCCTCTAGCACCAAACAAGAAAATGTTTTGCCTTTATCTTAGCTTTTGCTTGACATGAAAATATGTCTGATATATGATGACTAAGCAGTTAAAAGCTTTGTTTGAATTTGAGAAAGTTCTTGCTAGCAGCCCTCATGTTTGACTAGCCTTGAATACAAAATGCTCCTCAGTAACTGCGATTGATAAAAACCACAAAGGTCACTTACTTTACCAAAACCTGAAGATGTACATGTGCATCATAATCAGCTTCCTGTCAGAAAGTGCCAGAGGTCAAATATGTCACTATTACAATACTAAAAAATAAAATAAAATTCATTTATAAATGAATAGAATTTTTTGCCAACATAGTTCTCCAAAATAAAACAGTGTAATGGCGTCAGATAGTAATAGCTACCATGGTATTTGATATACAGTGCCCTCCATAAATTCAAAAATGACTAAGAAAATATTGACCTTTAGGACAATATCAGCACAAATCATAATTTTGTAATTATTTTGCATTAAGAAAAACTATAAAAAGATATTTTGTTAAATAAAAAATAGCAAGTTCTACAGAGCCTCTAAAGGGACATGGTGATGGAAAAAAAATTAGATTTTTTTATTTTTTTTTCCAAATTGACAGCATTCCAAGTGCTACATTTTGCACATTACCTTCACATAAAATAAAAACTATAACAGTATCTTAATGATACCAAAATAACACTGCACAGCTGCTGGTGTCTGAATGTGATGTTTGTGTAGTTGCTATTATTATATAATCAAAAGTAACAGCACTATTGCTGGTCTTCAATGATAATTAAAGCTACTTTGTTGCATTTAGATCATAAGGATTTATGCTGATATTGCTCTATTGTATAACTTTCGGAGGGCACTCATTTTATGGTGCGTGTCCAAAAACATGGTTTTACCATGGTGTATATCTACTTGTATTTTAAAGGAATCATTCAGTTAACCACATTTTTTACATTTAGACAGATTGGTTTTAAACTTTATACAGGTTAGGCTAACTGCACATTTGAGCTGTAAACTGACTGCTGCTTTCAAACTCTCAAAACCTGACAACATCTATCGGATTGATTGTCTTTGTTTTTATCCGAAAAGCACTAATAGCAAATATTTATATTTTATATATATATATATATATATATATATATATATATATATATATATATATAAATTTTACAAACCATTTTTAAAACCATTATTCCAATTTCAATATTTGCCTATATCCTGTTTGATATAATGCCTAATATCCTTCTAAAACTAGCACTACCACCATTAGGTATTTTCTTACATCACAAAATTTCTTACATCACAATTCTTGCTCTGGATGTGTAACATCTCTCTTAGAACAGGTTCTTAACTCTGTATCTGTGCAAAGCATATCATCCAAGGGGCACAGTTTCTCAGGGACAGAGTAAGAGGATATGGTTGGTTTGAGTAGTCCATCTTCCATGGAGCAATCCTGAGACTTCTCCTTTGATGGTGATGGGGGTGGAGGGGCCGTACAAGACCAGAAATAGGGAAGAGTCATTGTAACTAACATACCTAACACGAGGAAACTTCCAGCAGTGATAAAAGATGCTGTGTATGTTCCAGTGTAGTCCTTCAGCCAGCCTAGGAGGGGAAAAATGGAGATGGGACAATCATTTCAGTGCTAATTGTGAATTTAAAGAGCTGTATCAATTTTGTCTGGACCACTTATGCTTTTTTACATTTTCTTTTGTGCGTAATGTTGCTATTTGAGCATGAAAAAGGTCTGCAAAGTTACAAAGCACAAAGTCACTCCAAAGAGAGTTATTCTCTATATCAGTGCACACTGTTTCTGAACTCCCTGAAACGCCTCCATTATAGTCTTGAGTTTTCTTCCGGGAATGATATTCTTCATTTAAATAATTCCCACCCAAGGCATACGCAGAATAAAGGGATGAGGCCTGGATGAGTTAGTAGTGTCTTGAAACTCGATTATGATAAGGGGCATGACATTTCCAAAACACACTCAAAACGGTTGACCAATCGCAACACACTGGTCCAGCCGACCAATCAGAGCACACTGTGTTTTTGGGGAGAAGCTTCATAGAGACAGGAACTAAACAGAGTATTACTGACAGACTGGGAGAAGAGGTGCTGCAACAATGTAAAGTATGTGAAAAATTATATAGTTTTTGAACATTCAATTTCTAGTAGACCCCAAAAACAAAATCAAGACTATGTAAAAAATAGGCCCTTTTTAAATAAAAAAAATAGTGTGATGATCTTATGAGCTCCTACCAGACAGCGGTGCTCCCAGCAGCCCTCCAATACTCTCAATGAGCTGCAGGAGGCCAAGGGCTCCCAGTACTCGCTCGATACCTACGATCTCCGGCACTACCGCAAAGGCCAGCGGCGTCATCGCTCCTGCGCAGAACCCATAGACCAAACTCACAACCAACAGTCCTGGGTAACTCACAGCAGCAGGAATGAGCATCAGAGATAGGCCCAGTAACCCAGTCCACATCACCAGCATGTGGGGCATTCGCATTTTGCCCAGATCTGACGCCCAACCGGAGGCTACGCGGCCCATAATGTCTGCCACACCAGTTACAGAGATTACAAAAGCTGCTTGGTACTCAGTGAAATTAATGTGACGGCTGTGGGCGACCAGATGAACGTAGGGGATGAAGTAGCCCGCATTGAAGAGGGTGATGGCCACGGTATACGTGATGAAGCCTCGGTGTGAAAGCAGGGAGAGCTCAAAGCACTCGTAGATACGGGAGCGTAAAAAAGACCATCTGTTGAGGTTGGCTGAGTTTTCAGTCTGAATAAAGCACAAAAAGAAATTATTAGACATTATTAACTCTCTATAATATAAATATAAGGAGTGTCTATTTATACTAAGTGCAAACAGCGTCCCTTGTTGGCAAACCCTATTTACACTAGCTCTGCCCACTAATGTCTGGTTGGGCCACTCAAGTTTTGAAAAAGACTCATGGAACTCAATGTCTTCAGTGGCGTAGCAGTAGCAAAATAGCGTGCAAACCTGGCTTTTAACGCAATCGACGTGGGTTCAAATCCGCCTTTTGCCGAGCTCGCTTTTATTTTCAATAAAAAAAAGTTACAAAATAATGTTCTAAAAGTGGAAATAAACTGTAAACGAGTGTTTAATAATATTAAAAGTGTTTATTGGGTAGGGTTAGGAGAAGGTGTAGGGAGGGTTTTTATTCTCCCAATAAGGTAGCGTCCATAATAATTTTAATATATATAATAATTTACACTCTATGATATTATTGCATCCTGTTAATGTACAAAAACACATACAGGTGCATATGGTATCTGCCAATGAAAAGATAACATCTAATTACTATTTAGGCTACTCTTATTGCAAAGAACTGATACTTTTACATGGTGTAAACAGAATCAATCCCTATTTTCACCTAGTGTAAATAGCATATCGCTAAGAAAATGCTGCTATTGTCACTTAGTGTAAATAGAATATATTGCTATTTTCAGTTAGTGTACATAGCATCTATCGCTAAGAAAATATGCCATTTTCACTTAGTGTAAATAACCTTTTTTTATTCCTAATATGGAAGTCAATGGCTACCATCAACTGTTTGATACCAACATTCTTTAAAACATCTTTTGTGTTCAACAGAAGAAAGAAACTCATACATGTTTGGAACAACATGAGGGTGAGTAAATGATGACAGAATTTCCAATTTTGGGTGAACTATCCCTTTAATTTTTTTTGTGGAAACTGTGATATATTTTTTTTCCTCAGGATTCCTCAGGATTCAGGATTCTTTGGTTTTAACAAAAAGTTAAAAAGAACAGCATTTATTTGAAATTAAAATCTTAATTCATCATTTATTTACATCATTTTATGGATTTATATATCAAAACACATACCTTGTTCACAACTTTTGGATTCCCTAGAGGTCGAATGAGAGCTCCACAAGCGATCATATTGAAGCTGAGGCCTCCGAGGATAAGCAAGGCCCCGCGCCAAGCGTAAATTTCTACTAGATATTGAAAAAGCGGGGAGAAGGCGAAAGAGGCAAGACCGACGCCTGTGAAGCCCAGGCCCATGGCTAGAGATCTCCGCATGGTGAAATACTGCATCACTGATGCAACAGTAGGAGTAAAGACCAGTGCCCAGCCTAAACCTGACACAGATAAACATAGAGAGTAAGAACACAAATCAGGATCCCGAAACTGGCTAATATTAAGCACACTATTTACAAGAGCATCTACCTGAAATGAATCCCATGGTCAGGTAAAGATGTAAAAGAGATGTTGCCTGGGAAGCCAGAATGAATCCCAGGCCTGAGAGGAATCCTCCCATCATAACAACTGGACGAGCTCCATACACATTACACAAAGCTGCGCCTATTGGACCTGTATGCATTGCAGATAAATTAATTGGATGTGGCAAGACAAAATGTGTTGTTTTACCATATTATGTTTGTTGATATAGACATGTCATAAATGAATTTGTGCATATGGACTTACTCATTAGCTGTTGCATGGCCAACCCAATGGATGTTATCCATGACACTGCCTGAGCACTCTCATCAAAGTACAGCACAAACTCCACGAAAAAGACACCCAGACTGCGGATGATCCCAAACACCAGGGCAGAAATCACGAAAAGAGACCCTACCACCACCCAGCCCCAACCCCCATCAGGTGCCGCCATCTGTGGGGACGACTGCTGATTTTCCTGCATCTCTTGGGGCTTTTCCATCTCTGCACTGAAGAGACAGAATAAAGAGGCCATATTATGCGCTTTTACAAAGTCTTGATTTTGTTTTTGGGGTCTACTAGAATAGGGTTTTTATGCTTGAATGTTCAAAAACACCTTATTTTTCACATATTTGACATTGTTCCAGCACCTCTTTTCACAGTCTGTCAGTAACACTCTGTTTTGTTCCCATCTCTATCAGTGTGCTCTGATTGGTCGGCAGGATCAGTCAACCAGTTTGGTCAACCACTTCTAGAGCGTTTTTTAATGCCCCTTATCATAACTGCGAGTTTCAACCAGGCCTCACCTGTATGCCTTGGAATTATTTAAATAAAGGTATTTTAAAAACAACGATATAGAGAAAAATAGTGACTTTGTGCTTTATAACTTTGCAGACATTTTTCATGCTCAAACCAGCAACATTAAACACTAAAAAAAGTTAAAAATATGAAAAAAAAAAAAAAAAAAAAAGCATAACAGCTCTTTAAAAGGGCAGTTCACCCAAAAATTACCCCATGATTTACTCACCCTCAAGCCATCCTAGGTGTATATGACTATCTTCTTTCAGACAAACACAATCAGAGATATATTTAAAAATATCCTTAGTCCTCCAAAGTTTATAATGGTTGTGAGTGGTACCCCAAATTCTGAAGACAAAAAAAAAAAAAATGCATCCATCCATAAAAAATAAAAAAAAGATTCCATACGACTCCAGAGGGTTAATAAAGGCCTTCTGAAGCGAATTGATGTGTTTGTGTATAGGTTATGCCATGACGTTCTACACAATCACATGACAAACTACGCGTTGTACTACGTCGCAGAAGACTTCGCATCGATTCGCTTCAGAAGGCCTTTATTAACCCCCTGGAGTCGTATGGAATCTTTTTTTATAGATGGATGCATTTTTTTTTGTCTTCAGAATTTGGGGTACCATTCACAACCATTATAAACTTTTGAGGACTAAGGATATTTTTAAATATATCTCTGATTGTGTTTGTCTGAAAGAAGATAGTCATATACACCTAGGATGGCTTGAGGGTGAGTAAATCATGGGATAATTTTTATTTTTGGGTGAACTATCCCTTTAAGGCAAGACACCCCAAGTGAATAGGGTAAAAAATACAATAAAAATAGATATCACCATACTGCCCCAGTTGATTGGTTACATTAAGAATTAAAACATTTTTGTATTACAAGTTTTCTGAAATGTTATATTTAATTATGCAAATGATTATCTAATTAAATATGCACTAATTTGCATAAACATCTAGAACAGAAATTTGAACACTGAATTAAGCCAGGCTCAACATTTTTGTTTTTTTTTATTGACATATTAGAGTTAAAGGTTTTTAAAACAATTTTTTAGGAATAAAATGTTGTATAAAATCAGGCAAATTACATATCAACAAACCCCTCTGTAAAAACCTTCAGAACATAGATGTGAATAAAACCGTACAGTTTGGTGTATGTAAAGCTGCTGAAATGGGAGATTTCAGACTGAGGAAAAAAACTGTTTTTGAAAAACAGAAAAATTGCAGAGGCTGTGGATTATAGGTAATAATGCTGTAAAAGTTCAGTTTCTTGCACAGACTGATCGTTTTGCTTCTTACGACCTCAATGTATCGTCAGGAGCTGCGGATATAAATTTTATTTTGTCTGCAGAGGTTTGGGGTTTTTTTTTTTATCTCAAAGTGATGGTAGCCATTTAATTTTTATTATATAATTCACCAAGGACTACAGTTTCAGCTAAAAATCTTCTTTACTGTTTTACTGAAGGAAAAAAAAAGTCACATCTTGGATGTAAATTAACAGTAAATTTTCATTTTTGGATGAACCATCCCTTTAAGAGAAGTAGGGGACTAAGAAAATGTCAGACTAGTGCAGGTACATAAAGGTCCTTCCATGACCTTTAACCTTTTTTCACATCTACTACACAGGGTGGTGTTTCTTGGCAAATAATTAGTCTGTACTGTTCATGGTCTCTTGAACTTCACTTAGAAACTAAACACATCTGTTCACTCTGCCACAGTGCTGATAAACATCTACCGGTTTAAATTCTAAAACTAAGATGTGTTATATTCATTTATCAGTCAGGGGTCAGTTCGTGTCCTGGTCTAGTTTCCTCTAACACACATACACACCAGTAGATTACTGTGATTTTGAACAAGTAAAGTTTTTAATTTAGTCCTGAAATAAAATGATCACAAGATCACTCCCTCTCCTTTCCTGCTTCTTGGACGACTAAAAAGACACCTTGTTGCTGCATGCCTCTCCAGGCCTCAGCCTACAACCCAGCCATGTGCTCATCTATGACAGAGAGAAAGAACTTTGCTCCCCACTAAGAGTCAAACTAACAGCTTAAGTTGTTTCATATTACTTCATCCAACGCAGAAGATACTGGCAACGACTTCGGACCGAATCATCGATTTCTCCTCAGTCTGCAGATCCGATGCTCCTCAGCCTAAAGGCATTTTGCAAGTATCGTACATTTGAACACTAAACAGCGATTTAGTATTAATGTGTAAACCACCTGTCAGCAAAGGTGTTTTATTACTGAGAAATCTGATGATTCTTTTCCAGACTGTCTTTGACTCTTTCCGTAGCTCTATTTCCGGTCCCACTTCCGGTTCAACTCTATCATTGTTCATTTTTACCTACGTATGTGTGTGACCTGCGTGTATGTTATGTGTTTGTTAGTTTAGTTATGTGTTTGTGAGTTAGTTAATAAAGATTGTGCACAATAGATGTTTGGTTCTGATTCCGTCTGCTAATAAATTGCCTCTTAAATGATTTAGATCTTGACTACAGGCTCTGAGTAGTACTGTACAATAAGGATGTGTTTTTCCATAACCTGGAAATGAACACTCTTTTTAGCTTTAATAAACAATTAACACTAAGTGTTCACTGGATGATAAGGTTGACTGATTGTAAATATTAATTTTAATGTAGCTACATCAAGTTAATCTGATTAACTGATTCACATATTCATCATTAATCATAACTAATAATCAAAATGAGTTATGAATAATTATTAATATTTCCCCTTTGAGTTAATTCGCTACAACATATCAATGCATTTACTTTCATATTATATAATATATATACATATTACAAAAATATTGTTATATATGTGCAATTTGTGCATAAACTAGCCAGTTAGATAATGTTTTTTTGTTTTTTTAAATTACATTGCTGGTCGATATAGGCTTGAATTTTAAATCTTGGCTTTATGGTATTTTGCCATAACATGTTTCCATATGTTATATTGTGAAAGAAGGAGAGCTAAACATTATTTTGCAGTTAAAGATATCCAGAAAACATGGTGGCCAATTGTCGATATGTTGGCGATATATATTTTTTATTAAAAGATTTTTATTTTAGCATCATGTTTCCTTAAAATTACTAAAATGTTTACAGTTTACACTAATTTAATCCATTTTAAATGTCCAATGTGCACCTATAGAAACATATATGCACAATAAAAAGGAATAGCAAACATAAGCATGACACACTTACCCTTTGCCCTCTCTATCAATCTCCTCTGCCTTTCGCAAGAAACAGATGTCTCCTGTCCACGCAACACCTCATTACGTAACGCCATTATGTTTATATCCACGTTTATATCAAGTTTTTTGTTTTTTTTTATGTATAAAATGAATTAAAATTTGAGGACTTTTAAATATTGTCATGTGTTAATTTGTGCTAGTGAATATTTATAAGAAACATTATGAAAAAAATATGTGGGGAAATATGGAAATTAAAATTATTAAAAAAACAGTTTATTTCGTTGCTTGATCAACATACTCGATCTCCGGATGTATAATAAATATTATAAGGTAATGTAAAAAAAATAAAAATAAATAAAAGTTCACACGTAAAAATACGCCCAATGCTAAACAACCATAATGGTTTAACGTATATTAATTAGGAAAAGTGACCGCAGCTCTTGTTGTATAGTGACGTAACACATCCATCTAGTTCCACTTCCTGCGTCGTTCGTTATCTAGCATTGTTGATATTTAGCACACGACATATGACAGGGACACGATTTATTAATAAATTTATGGCGTCAATATCTATAAATGCAAACACGAACTGATGGACTTGATCTTGCACGATGTGTTGTTATAATTACAGTTGAGGCTTATATTTTTATCGTGGTCGTACCACACACACACAATTTGGCAGTAGATATGTTACAATAAAACACTAACGTTTTAGACAAAACAGCATGTAACATTGCTGCTTACTGCATGAGATTTATTATACAATCATTTGTTAGTGTAAAACACCGCCACGAAAACATTATCCGTTTCAAAATGAGGTTGCTTCGGGTAAATGTGTCCAGAACAGATCGGTCGTCACTTACCCATATCATCCCTTTTCCTTTCGAGTCATGATCAGGTTAAAGCAAATAAACATTTTCTTTTTAAATGCATAGACAACCGATAAGTATTGGTAAGCACGTCATCCTCGATGGTGACTTTCTACTTACTCACCTGCTCTTGACATGACTATTAAACGCACGTGCCGGTTTAGTTTCAGCGAAGCTCCTCCTCCAGAGCGCGCTCACGAGCTTTCTTTTTGTCAAGAATGTGGTCTACATCGATCACTTATAAACTACACGTGCAATGTTAGGTCAAGTAAGTCAATAACCGCACATTCAGCATGCTGGCATGCACTAAACTACTGTCAGTAAAGATTAACGTTCTCTATGGTATGAAATAAATGCCCCCTAGTGATAGTTTCCGTTAATGGTTAGGGATTTATCAGTTACCAAACACTTAAAAAAAGCATTTTTTTTACGTTTTATATATATATATATATATATATATATATATATATATATATATATATCCCTGCTAACAGCCTAAGGTTGTTTACTAGTCTTACTTGGCTGCTGAAGTGTGGATAAATATTTTAATTTAAAAAAAAAAATTATATATATATATATTATATATAATTTTTTTTTTAATAATGTGGTTTAGGTGGTCACAAAGTTGTTGTTTTTTTGCTTGTTGTTATTAGATATATAGACAGACAGACAGACAGACAGACAGACAAAGATCTGCACATCATGTTTGCCTTTGGGTAAATCAGTTTCAGTGTTTAAACTTCCATACACAACTACACATATTGATGGACAGGCAGTGTGTGTGTTTGTGGCAGGTTTTTGTTAAAGGCCGGAAACAGGTGCCAGTTTCTCCATTGTTTCTATTTCAGCACCACCCGTAGAGAAGCTGAGACACTTTAGGGTAAATCGAGGGGTCTCAGTTGTGAGCTAATCTGAGGAAGGAAGGGCTAAGAGGCGAATTCTTTGTTCTTCTAGGCTCCAAGAATCAGATAGGCACTGAAGTTAGATTTGATATTGTAGTGAAACATTTCTGTACGCTTAGTAAGTTGACTACTTTCAGGTTTAACAAGTTCTATAATGAGAGACTCTCCTACTGTCCATGTGATTGTGAAGAAGCAGGATTGCATGAGAACAGCAGACACACACACACAATAACAAGAAATTAATTTAACTTTAATTTATATAAAATAGGTCTTGTCTTTGTCCAGCAAAAGAGCGCTACACAATTTTGTTGATATCATTATCCTCATTATCATCATCATCATCATCATCATTATCATCATCACTCTTTACATGTATATTAGTTTGATGAGTCCTCAACCTGCTTGGACTCTTGGAAACTATAATACACCATGAAAATCATGAAATGCTCTCTTAAACAGAAGTATTATTTAAAAAGATACATTGAGAGGCTAATCCTCTACAAATTTTCTTCTTGTTACTTAAACACAAATGGGCTCCAGGCCTTTTAAATTAGTACATTAAAATACCGAATAACTGGTAAATAATCATCTAAGAGGTTATATTTAAGTTTAACATTCTGGTTATTGCGCCAGAATGGATTCATGAACAAAGAAGAACACTATATTTAGGCAGAACAGTTAATAAAAAAAAATAAATAAATAAACAGATATTAAAATGACCGCATATTGGTTAATAAAAAAAATCATAATTAATCTCTCTTTCTTTTCAAACATTCTTAATTCCTTAATTTCACTTCCTTTCTTCTTTATCTGTCTTCCCTTCATAATCTTTCCTACTTTTTTGCTGAATTCCTCTTATCCACTAATTTTTACCTTCATTCACCTCTTACATCTTCAATCTGATCTCCTAATAAACATCTTCACACTCTGCCACAAACCATCTTTAAATAATAACAACAAAAAGAATTTTAAATTTCTTTCCATATGTACTGAAACATTTTCAATTCACCTGCTTCATTTTACTGTCTTAAGGCCCGTTCACAAGGACAATAACTATAACGATAAACAGCACAACGATAAATTCACAGCAGAACGATACCGTTGGAATAACTTTCCGAACATTTTTTTTCCAAGTGATAAACAATAAAAACATTGACAGCCATTCAGAATCCATACTGCTTTCAGATCTCAAGCATTTAAAGCAGCAGACTATAAAACTGCAGCACGCGCTTATAGAATAAACAAAACGATATTGTGCGCTGGTTTAAATGCTAATATAGTTATCGTTATAGTTATCTTTATAGCATCGCTCTTGGTGTGAACGAGCCTTTAATCCCTATTCGGATGGAAATTGTTTCTTATGGAGATGACTGGAAAATACATTTGCATAGCTCCTCAGTGATAAAACTTGAGCATCCAGATCATTTAAATGGTTTTCTGTCTTGCGTTTTATCTTTCCAAATTATGTTTTTTTTTTTTTAACACCAATGTGGAAATAAGTAGAAAAAATTTTAACACAACCTCTTATTTACATATGGTTAACATCTGACCTGGATACTTGGCCGACTAGTAAAATGATGATTTGATGCTAATATATAATTAATTTTGTTCAAATGATAATTATAAATATATATCCCTAAGAAACAATTACAATCTGAACAGGGCTACATACTTACTTTTTGACAATGATATGCACCATTTTCCCTGCCACAGAAAAAGTGGCCAATATGACGGCAAAATAATTTTTGCGACAGCTTAAAATATGATTAAATAGCAATAGGAACAGAAAGTATGCAAAGCAAAATAAATAATATTTTAACAAATAATAAAGATAATAGTCAGCACATCTAGTGCAGGAGTGCTACATTCTTGGAAGATTACATTCATTGGTATATTTTTAGTCAAGCTGTCCTCGAATGTAGCACTCCACCTCTTTAAACTCTTTACAATACTGTTTCATAGATCAATCAATCTTCAGCCTAAGCATTTCGGTCTTGACCTATCTGCAGAGTGAGCATATAGCTACGGTGCCTGCGATGTTTCGACCATGTCCCTTAGCCAGCTTGTAGCAGGGTGGGTCCAGGTTGGTACGGGTCTGCCAGAACCTTGTAGCGGATCTTGGTGTTGGTGATTGCGCCGTGTTTCTGTCTCAGATGGAGCCTCAGTTGACTCTTATGACGGAAGTGCAGGTGACATTTCTCACACTGGAAGACAAGATTAGAGCACAGATTTTATTTAATTATATATTATCCATGTCAACGACACACTGCTGGGAGCAAGTAAGACATGTTGCTGCTGCACAATATAGCGTACACAAATAAGCCGTAGCAGATATATACAGGTGGAGCTGGGGAAGGTGGAGGTTTCTGACAGCACACTGCAACTGCTACAGCAAATGCTGACCAAGTAGTTGAAAACTGAGCAGCAAGGTCATTGGCAACCAATCAGCTGTGCCCTACAGAGAATGATGTGACTGCAAGCAGATTGGGTTAAGGACCAATCAACCTGTGCCATCTAGAGTTTCATGGCAGAACTATATACAGTATATATGGGTCAATGACATGACGGATCATTTTTTTGTCCAAAGGCCTTAATAATAATAATAAAAAACAAAGATATGACATCCAAAGTATGTAAGGTAGTAGAACTAGATCTCTTTAATTGAATCCAAAAGGTATTATTTACATTTTGCTACATATAAAGGTATTTTAAAGATTTTGAAGTGTCAAAAGGTCATTCGGTTTAACCGTCCAAAGGCCAATACAACCATTTCATTTGTGATTGAAATATCTTAAAATGTAATAAATGTATATATTTTTTATTCTGGCATGATTTTATAACATCATATCATATCAACATAGTGCAAAATGGTATTATGTGTAGAAGTCGTTGCTTTGTTATGAGAAAGAATGTCCGGAAAAATTTCATTGATGTCATTCAGAGTAACCAATATAAAGGGACCAGTTTGGATCAAGTCATGCGGTCAGTATCATGTGACAGGATGTGACACCTGCAAAGGACCACATGGTCATGAAGCAAAGTAACTAACTCTCTTTTAACTATTTGAAAAATTCATGTTTTCACTTGCTCATACGCATGTCCCGAAACATCAGGTCATTCGGTACAACCGCTATAAAACACAAAAAATGTTCTAATATTTTAAAACCTTGTACTAAATATAAAATGTTTAATTTTCCTTTTGTTAGCTAGCTAGCTAGATATCAGCCTGTTAGCATTGTTTGAAAATATAGTTATTCGGTATAACAAAAAGTGTTGGTTAAACCGAATGACTTTTTTGGTGACAAATTTTGTCCATCTTGTAAAAAATGACAAAAGCAGTGTTAATTGATTATAAAAACCACATGATCTCATTGTTAACACTTAATAAAAATTCAAAATTAATTATATCTCCATTGTTTTTTTTACACTTTTAAAAATCTTACTAATTCTTACTCATTTTGGGATGCTAATTCCAAAAGTAGTGTCTGTTTTGCTCTAGTGCATCACACTTTCTCACAAAATATGATGTGCTTTTCATAGCGTTTCGGCTTTGAGAACCATGTGTAAGGTGAAGAATTCTTGTATTACCCCATAATCACCAGAAAAATTGCCACAAAGGCATGATTCCTGTCTGAACGGAACGTCGAAACATCCCACCGTTGTATGACCAGATAATATAAAAACTATGATTCTCGGCTGGATAAAGCAAACCAGCTTCTTGCTATGAAAGTTTTGATGGATGAGGATTGCAATCAAAGTAAAGATGATTGCAGTGACGTACTGCGTGAGTCTGTTATATTGATGTGCAAACAAATCATGTATGAGCGCTCTCGATGCACTGATCGCACATTGTATTTATGCACATTTCAGTACATTTACGTTGTTTTCACACACATTCAGAATAATGTTTGGATTTGTCCTGTGTATGTTGCTGTTAGGGATGGAACCGTTCGGTTCTCCACCCACAGTTCGGCACGCGGTTCATCCCAAATCTGACGACGCATCTATAATATGGTTTGTTGAAAACAACGTGCAAAACAGACAGACAGATTCGGCTAATGTATGTTTCAGTCGATGTGCATTCTAGTTTCCCAATACGTTACAACAGCGATGATCAAAAGAACAGAGACAAAACAGTCACTGTAAACAAATGTTCAATGACGTGCCGAAAGCTCTATGACCATCCTTTACGCCGTCATCACCCGGTGTTGATAGCACACAAACGCAGGTGAGACCTGAACAGCTCACATTGCTATCTGTGTTTAAACTAAACTCATTTAAACCTAGCCAATTTAAACATTCATCCGTCAGACGCGAAAGAGAACTGTGAGGAGATTTGTGTACTCATCCGAAGCGCGTACATGGAGAGCCGCGTCACAGCGAGCAAAAACTCTCGGGCAAATTCTCTTTCAAGTCTTGCACCTAAACGGACAAATTCACACAAAAAAAATTGCCCATGCCCATCTTAGCGAGTATCCTAACAAACGAAGTAGGAGAAAAACGAGATACAGCGCATATGTATCAGTATCAGTATCAGTGTACTGGATCTTTGAATTATATCTTAAAGGGACAGCAGTCTAATATTCCTGCTCTCTGTTTTTAATGTTAATCAAAAGACAAAAGACGAAGAAATCACTCTTGACTGAACTCTTGTAACTTAATGTTTCACCTTTATTTAATTATTCAAAGAAGTTTATATGCAGTTATTTTATATTTGATTACTTTGTTCAATTTCCATACCTGAAAACTATTGTTAGATAGTTGAAAAACCTAAAGCATTGTTGATTTTTTATTTTTATTTTTATGGATGCTTTGGTGAACATAAATGTATGAATTATATTAAAGCATGTAATTTGGGTATTTGGTGTCCTTTTTTGGAAAGACATCTAAATTTACCTTGAAAAAACATGAAAAATACAGTTTTATGAAAATCACACTTCAATCTGATGGTTTACTTTGCTGGATATAGACAATGATGGCAAAATGAACGTGTTAAACGAGAAAAATGGTGTATGCTTATTTTCATGATAAGTGCGCGATTAATCGCGATTAAAAAAAAAAAAGTAATCTATTGACAGCCCTAATTTATATTAAAATATATATGTTTAAATATACTGACGCTGTAAGGCTTCTCTCCGGTGTGGATGCGCAGGTGGCTCTTCAGCGTCTGCAAGTGGCGGAAACGTGTCCCGCAGGTGTTACATGGATACGGCTTTTCCCCAGTGTGGATCAGAACATGAGCACGCAGGTGAGCGACCTACAACACACATACATGCATTTTTCAAGATTATAATTTTAAATGCTCAAAAAAAAGAATGATATATGTAATTCTGTGCAGATGTACCTGAACAAATCTGGCTCCGCATGTGTCGCAGCGGTAGGGCTTTTCTCCAGAGTGGATGCGAGAATGAGTCTTTAAATTTGCAGGCCGGTTGAACTGCGCCCCACATACATTACAGCGGTAAGGCTTGTCTCCTGGAGTCAGAGAGAGCATAAGAGAGATATAATGAATGAGAAAGAGATCAGGTTATATAGAGCCTCTAAAAACATCTTGAAAACAAACATATATATTAAAATGACACAATAAAACAATTAACTAAAAGCCAACCTAAAAAAAAAAGTTTTAGGTAAGATATATAAAATACCAAATAACGGTGCCTCATGAATCTCAACTGAAAGAAGATTCCACAACTACATTGTTCAACCAACATTAGTTAAGCGCCTCACCTGAGTAGGAAGGTTTTGTGTTTGTGCCTTGATTTCCATTGTAACTGAGCTGTGTGGAGAGGTTCTCAAACTTGATAGGATGTTGGCCCAATAAATGATTCTGATTGGCTATTTGGGTACAAGCATACGGACTGCAGAAACCTTTTAAAAAGGAAGGGAATGAAAATGAAGAAAAGATTGTTTATTTTTGTAAGTACATCTATTCATAGAAAAGTTAAAAGATGCTCACTGACCTTTATCCTCACTGATCGAAAGGGTTAGGGGTTGTAAACGGCAGTCCACAACATCATGAGGAGTAAAAGATATTTTTTGCTGTGATGTGTTATATGGCAGAGACAATGTTTTCCTAGAGGAAACAGAACAATGGTCAATACAGTGTATTGGCAGTTTTGTTAATTCCAACATAATACATATTTAATCAGTTATATCAGAATCAAAAGAAGTCAAAAGAGACAAAACACCTATTGTTCAGTCCAGGCTCCTGCCCAGTCAAAATGTTATTTGCTGTTTTAGATGAGGCTTCCATTCTATCACTGACAAAGGGGGTGTGGCTTTGTGCTTGAAGCTCCTCTCCAGGCCCCTCCTCCTTTATAGGTGTGGTGCACAGAGGGTTGAGGACAATATACTTGTACTTCTTCCAGTTACAGGCCTTTGGGTCAGGAGTAGGCTTACTCTCAGATCGCTTCTGTATGGATGAAACATAACAATTAGATCACATTCACACAGCAGCGGAATACGGTTGCCAGTCCTGTATAAGGTTCAGTTTGTAAATTTTAGCGGCATCTAGCAGTGAGGTTGCAAATTGCAACCGAAGGCTCAGTCCACCGATCACCCCTTCCTTTCGAAGCATATAGAGAAGCTACGGTGGCCGACACAGGACAAAGATAGTCATTGTCTGAGACAACAGAGAGTAGCTAGTCAAGCAATGAGGTTTCTTTACAAAGATAAATTAAGAAATGTATCTTCTAATAAACAAGACGACTACTACTACAACTTCTTCTTTTTCTTCTTTGTGCATATTCAACGTAGTGACGATGCAAGCTGCCTCTAAAAACACCAGCGAAGAAGAAGAACGACATGATGAAACACAGCAGTTTGTCCATTTAGGGCTACTGTAGAAACATGCTGGCGCAAAATGGCGACTTCCATGTAAGGGGACCCACGGTGTATATAGATATAAATGGCTCAATCTAAGGTAATAAAAACATAACAGTTCATAATGTAAGGTCTTTATACACTACTGAAAACATAGTTATGTATATTATATTGCATTTCTGTCAATAGATCCTCCTAAATATTACACACTGGACCTTTAATATGATTGCGTTCACACAAAGTTCAGTTATACAGGAGTATTTACAGGAGTTATTTACAACCGCATTCTATGACCAAACTCGCACTTGTAATTTTTCAGGACTCACTACCACATTCTCTGAAAACCCGCACTGTGTCAACGAAACCGGACTGGACAACTAGTTGTCTGTAGAGAGTCCCTCTGCACTGCACTAATGCGTGTTAACTGTGCGTTGAAGTTCTTGAGAGTTGTTTGGATCATAGGAAGTTGGCTGTTGCTAACTAAATGGAGGCAGATCTGAATGCCGGTTTGCAGTCAGTTGTGGAGGATATTTAGTCCTTACCCTGTGCTGTGACACTTGTTTCATGTGCAGGGGAGGGGAGGTTAACGTGTTTGATTAAAGATTATGACCGCAATTAAAAAAAATAATAATTATAATAATAAATATATATGCACAGATAAATAATTTATAAACATGCACACCTTTAGTTGAGGAGAGAGACTGCAGCCGCTGGACTCAGCAGGTGAGTTGGGCTGCCCACTGGAATGGGAAGGACTGTCTGGGGATGGTGTGGAGGGGGTTGGAGGTGATGATTCCTCTAATTTTAGGGTCTGACTCCCTGGATCCAGCGAGGCAAAGCTCTCACCTGGAACCCTGTAGATACAGTTGATGCATTTTATGCCCTTTTTATAAATATTTTTGAGTAGTGGAATGTAGTGGATGTAGTGGAAGTGTCAAATGTATTCAAACACATGATATTAGATATTCCCTCTATAACCCTTTTACCTGGCTCGGTCTGGGATGGGATCTTCTGCCTCAGCAGCAGGCCTGGAGGGGGAGGAGAAGATGGTGGGATGAGCAGGTGGTGACCTTCCACCGAGGGGCGCTCTGGAGGCTGGCTCCATCAAAGAGGGACTCACAGTGATACTTTCACTGCACAAAAAAAACAACAACTTTTGGTCTATTTTTTGCAAATAGTTCAAACAAACATTAATGAAATCATGAAAGTGAGATGGGAGGCAAAAATATATTTCAAAACGTTTATGTTCCCTTGCAAAAACTACTGCATTCCCCTGAGAAACTTTGCTTTTTTCTTAGTGTGGCTAACATTTTAATAATCTAAAGATCTTTGTCCACTATAAAGAACCTTTTGTGCAGTGGAAAGGTTCCATGGATGTTAAAGGTTCTTCATGGAACCATAAATGCCAATAATTATTTTCAAGAGTGTACAGGTTAGTTGTTGCATCACATTGCTGCTTATTGGCACAAAGTTGAACTCTGTTTAAATCTGTAGCATTGTCACTCGATAAGCAGAAATCGAAATGCGACGTTTTTTTCACTGCAAATTGCTGTTGTTGCTGTTTCACTGCAGATTGTGTGTTCTGTGTCTGTTACCTTCTATGCTTTGGTCTTAAGTCTCACCTGTGCTGAATAAATGCTCGGCAGGTGTCTGCGACATGCTCCATCTGCAGGTAGGTGGCAGCGGCGAGCACTCCAGATACCGTCCGGGGCGTGAGAGGGAGGCAGGAGGTGTACATGAAGTCCAGCAGCAGGGACACGCTGCCTGCATCCAGCCCCTCCGGCAGGGCAAGAGAAAACCCCCGCTCACCGCAAGCACTGGCCGCTCGCCGAGAGAACAGAGTGTAGAAGAATCCACTGTGGAAAAACAGATATGTTTATTTAGGTGTAAAAAAAAAAAAAAAAAAAAAAAGGTAAAAAATGTGGAATAAAACACTTTATTCAAAAGAAAAAGTTTGAAGATAGAAACTGTGGAAGATCTTAATAAAAGAAGCAAAGTTTCAACCGACTGCAAACTCTGACAAACGTGGAAGCCCACTTCCAAATCATAATAATGACAAATATGTGAAATTATGCCAACTAAAAGCCATACGACATCAAATTGTTATGACATAAAAAATAGAAATTATGGCTTAGGTCATAATTATGATTCCTCTAATTTTCCTCTTAAGTCATAATTATGACATAAAAAAAGTTAAGATTGACATAAAAAGTCAAAATAAAAATAAAAAAATCATAATTTTGACTTTTATCTCATAATCAAACATTTTCGTCATAATCTTGACCTTTTATGTCATAATTATGACATGTCAAAAATTCTAAATTATGAGAACAAAATTTAAATTATGACTTAAAAGCCATAATCATGACATTAAAAAGTTAAGATTATGATATAAAAATAATTCGAAATTTTGGCTTTAAATGTCATAGTCATAATTTTGACTACTGACAAGTCAATTTACTTTTTAATCTCATAATTATGATTTACCATTTCAAATTATGATGCTTATGTAATAATTTCAACATTTATGTCATAATTTATACTTTTTTGTCATAATTATGGTTTACCAAAGCATGATTCCTCAACCCACCCCCCTTTTGTGGCGGAAATGGGCTTCCATACAGAAGCTTATCTGCTGTAATACAAAACTTGTGAAATAAAAGATGTGTGCCTCGGGGCTGATGATCTCATGCAGGAGTGATCTAACTGTCTTCGAACAAAGGCAAGTCTTGGCACAAACAGGAAAAATGGCAGAGGGGGTGGGCAGGAAAGAAGAAGTGAGGGAGGGTGGAAGAAAGTGAATGTCTGTGCATCCTGGCACTCCCTGATGACCAACCTGCATGCGATGAGCACGGCGCAGTGGGCGCGCAGCGTGGTGGTGCCCACGAGCAGCGTGGCGTCTGTAAGGATGTCCCGATGCCGCAATTCATTTAAGTTCAACAACACGTCCTTAGAGTGGCGGGTGAACTCTTTAATGTAGCCTTTCACCTCCATCACATGGGTGGCTGCAGCGTGCTCGGAGAGGCTTCCGTGTTCTTCTTCCATCTGCATTAATTCACCTGTTTTGATAATATTGCAAATTTTTTTCAAATAATTCAGCTCTACAGATAATATTTTGCAATATATTCCAGTTAGCAAGAAGTCTATTTGAAATAATTAAAATATGTACAGATATTAATAATATTATAATTTAATATGTAGGCTATATTTATAATATATAAAAGATATAAACCAAAGCCAAGGTTAATTAAATAACTAATAGTCTAGTTGTTTAAATTATGGTCCTATGAATCTTTATAGTTATCATAAAATATGTTTAGTAAACATAAGAATATTTTACCCGGCAAAATGAGATTCAGAAGCACCTATTTGGGGAGGCCAGCTCCCTACTCGTACCTGCCATCAAAAATAAAGAAAATAAATCATGCTAACCCATATGCACCAAGTTTAACAGCAAGTAAAAATTATAAAAAGCATAAAAAAAGCATGTCATTTTATGAACAACTTCATTGATACACCAACTTTAAGTGTACCAGCACCAGAATCGTTCTGCAAAACCATGAAATATCATACACAATATAAATTGTATTGCGAAAATATTTAATAAGCAAATCAGTAAAACTTTATAGAAACTATATATATATATATATATATATATATATATATATATAAAAATTACCAAACTCCAGACCACCTTTTAGAAAATGAAACACATCATAATTCAGAGTACCACGTTGTCAATCATGCATTTGTATTTTGCCTATACTAAGCGCCGCACCCCATAAAAACCGATGAAACCTCATTCATAACACCTTAATCTGAGTAAGGATGCATCCAAGTAATTTTCCCACATATTGCAGGTAGTTTGAGCATAACAATCAAAAAGTATAATCCAAAGCATCACATTTTTGAGGAACTAAATCAAAATGTGAATTCATATGCTAAACGTAAAGCAATTTGTATGCAAGAAAACATCTAAACAATCTAGATATGCATAAAAAAGATTGAATTGAGAACTCACCCCGACCAGCAGGGACGAGAACACACACCGCCCTGTTCTTACAGTCCCTCTCTTCTGATCCCAGTTTCAAACAAGCCGCACACAGACGATCAAGACTCTCTCACTCAAACATGTCTCTGAAAAACTGACCAGTCTGACCCAAGAGAGAGTATCCTTTATAACGCTGTGCAGGAAGTCTCATTCAGTCAGGGTGTTTATTTCCTGTGTTAGTTAAGCTGCCTTTTCACACTGTTCCTAGGTCAGTTTTGTGCTGCTTCTTATAATGACTGAATGAGGGCTCTAGATGGTCTCTGATCAGGGGGGAAAAAAACACTAACCTGAATCCTCCTCTCCACCTTCCTTATTCTACCCACGCGCTGGAAGCTCAGCGGGAAAAGGCTCCAGGCCCCCGTGTGTCAGTATTTATAGTTGTGTATTAGAGCCCTTTTGTGTTTAATGATGACAGGAAAGTGGGTAGAGTGCTTTTTGATGCATGGTGCGTGTGTTTTGTAAATGTTTGTATGGATGTGGAGAATCCAGGGAATGTAGGTTTGTGTGTTAGAGTGTGTCGGGTGTGTTGGCCTGCGTGGGCTTATGTGCATTGTCAGCGGGTCAGAAGTCCTGTCAACACTGTCCAGGAGTTCAGCTAACCAAAGCAAACTCGCATGACCCGGTGTCTGTCCAGGACAAGGGAAATTGTCTCAGAGGAAGTTTGTGCAAATATATCAACTTCATTCTTATGGTTTGCCATAAGGATCATCTGACAAGCTTGTGTTCAATGAAGGCAAATATAAAATCAGATTAGGTCTGTGCAATCTAATGCTGCAAAATGTATTTTTAAGTGAACTTCATACTATAGTCAGCTAAATATTTAATATATGTATTGGTTGGTCCCCCATGTGCTTGACTAGACCCCTGAAGGTGTCCTGTAGATGTTAGGAGCAGATCCTTCAAGTCCTGTAGGTTGCGAGGTGAAGCCACTGTGGATCGAACTTGTTGGTCCAGCACATCCCACAGATGCTCGATTGGATTGAGATCTGGGGAATTTGGAGGCCAGGGCAACACCTTGAATTCTTCATCATGTTCCTGAAACCATTCCTGAACAATGTTTGCAGTGTGGCAGGGTGCATTATCCTGCTGAAAGAGGCCGCTTCCACCAGGGAACGCCATTGTCACGAAGGGGTGTACCTGGTCTGCAACAATCTTTAGGTAGGTGGCACATGTCAAATTTGCATCCACATGAATGGCCGGACCAGGGTTTCCCAGCAGAACATTGCCCAGATCATCACACTCCCTCCACCGGCTTGTCATTGTCCCACAGTGATCCTGGTGCCATCACTTCCCCAGGTAAACAGCGCACGCGTACACGGCCGTCTACGTGATGTAAAAGAAAACAGGACTCATTGGACCAGGCGACCTTCTTCCACTGCTCCAATGTCCAGTTTCGATGTTTGCGTGCCCATTGTAGGTGCTTTCGATGGTGGACAGGGCTCATCATAGGCACTTTGATTGGTCTGCAGCTATGCAGCCCCATACGCAGAAGAATATGATACACTTTGTGTTGTGACACATTCCTCCCATAACCATAATTAAAATTTTGTGCGACACACACACATTCACATGTCTCTTCAACACACAATTTGAGGTATCATTCATGTCCATAGCACAAGCATTACAGGATGAATATTGCACCAAAGTCAATCAATTCCAATACGCTGAGGATACATTAGTAATCTAAGTAAGCCATCTCAAAGGAGTCTGGAAATGAACTTCCTATAAGTAATTTTGTATAGACTGATTGAACCATATTGTACAGTAAACATGTCCTAAACAAAGTGCACAGCCTTTGTTCAGACCAGATAAGCAACTCGACGAATGCAGCTAGGTCAGCAGGTACAGCCAAATTAGGCCTCACCTGCCTCTCTCAAGGGGTTGCCGGAAACCTCTGTCTGGCTTCCTGTGACAGGAGAGTGTGTGTGTGTGCTTCTGGAAGCTTGTTATGGGCCATGAGGGGAAGGAAATAGGAGAGTTTTTAAAAAAAGTGATATGGGTGATATCCCTCTCTCACGACCAAAAAACAAGGGACACCTAGAGAAATGCAGCCCACAGATGTGCAGGAACTCTGGAACACCCCCTCCGCTCCACAGCCTGCCCCCCCTTTAAGGCTTCCTGTGAGACACACAATTATACACACACACACACATACACAGAGCCAGAGACGGGGATGAAACGCCTGCGCAGGACATCCGTCAATAAAGCAGGCAGGAGAATGAGACAGGGGATATGGGGGCTCATGTAGGTCTCCAATAGCTTAAAAACAAGCGGAAAGTTACCTCACCTTCTTCACGCGCAGTTCATGGAGAGTTTGGAGGGAAAACTTACAAATGGCCACAAAGACACAGACAATTAAGTTTATATGATATTCTGCTCCTTAAATATGGTTCTGGTTTCTTCAGTTTATTTTTGTTTACTCTTTTATCATCCACCAGGCCATGACTGCTTTGATTTGCATGGTCATCAAATTTCATTTTTATAGCTTATTTTCAGAATTTAAACTCAATATTCACAATTTAAACTCAAATTTAGTAATGATCAGTAAACTCAAATTTAAATTGTGCATGCTAATTCCACAATTTACACATTTAGAGCCTTTGCCATCACTGTACGCTCATCATTAGAAACACTAATAATTTAATTAATAACACTGTTAAATGTAATTTTTAGCATATCTCAAAACAAATGCCTATTTTCATACTGTATAAAATGTTGTGATGCACCTGTAACATTTATGAAATAATGTAATTAAAGGGTTAGTTCACCCAAAAATGAAATTACTCACCCTCATGTCGTTCCAAACCCGTAAGAACTTCGTTCATCTTCAGAACACAAATTTTTTGATGAAATCCGGGAGTTTTTTTTTAAAATCTCCCATAGAAAGCAATGAAATTACCACATTTACGGTCCAGAAAAGTGTAAAGACATCGATAAAATAGTCAATGTGATTACAGTGGTTCAACCTTAATGTTATGAAGTGACAAAAAAAAAAAACTTTATTCAACAATTTCCTTTCTACCCTGTCATTCTCCTATGCAGTTTTAACCCTTTAATATAGCCAACTTAAATAATGTACTTAAAATTAAGACTAAATAAATTAAAAATGAATATTAAACCAAACACATGACATGTAACGTTTCAAAGATGGTCGCCAAGTGAATTAACTTGCCTTGAATGGATTTTGATCTACAGTTGCAAGAAAAAGTATGTGAACCACTTGCAGAATCTGTGAAAATGTGAATAATTTTAACAAAATAAAGGAGATAATACAAAATGCATGTTATTGTTTTATTTAGTACTCTCCTGAGTAAGATATTTTACATAAAAGATGTTGACATATAATCCACAAGACAAAAAATAAAAAAAATAAAAAATAAAAATAGCTGAATTTATTAAAATAACCCCATTCATAAATATGTGAACCTCTGATTCTTAATACTGTGTTTGGTTACCTGGATGATCTACGACAGTTTGTTTGTTTTGTAATGGTTGTTCATGAGTCTCTTGTTTGTCCTGAAC
This sequence comes from Elopichthys bambusa, assembly GCA_037101425.1. Lineage (NCBI taxonomy): Eukaryota > Metazoa > Chordata > Actinopteri > Cypriniformes > Xenocyprididae > Elopichthys > Elopichthys bambusa. The sequence goes on along the minus strand of CM074432.1, from coordinate 10,330,309 downwards.
AGTTAAACTGAGCTCTGTTCTTCAGAAATATTCTCCAGGTCCTGCAGATTCTTCAGTTTTCCAGCATCTTTTGCATATTTGAACCCTTTACAGCAGTGACTGAATGATTTTGAGAGCCATCTTTTCACACGGCGGACAACTGAGGGACTCAAACACAACTATTAAAAAAGGTTCAAACATTCACTGATGCTCCAGAAGAAAACACGATGCATTGAGAGTTGGGGGGTGAAAACTTTTGAACAGGATGAAGAGGTCCAAATTTTTCTTATTTCGCTTTAAATATCTTTTTTTTTTTTTCATTTAGTACTGCCCTTCGAAAGCAACAGAAGATACTTTCATGTTTCCTGGAAGACAAATTAAATACAATTTACTTTGATCTTCAAATTCCAAATGTTTTCACCCCCCGTCTATTAACGCATCGTGTTTCCTTCTGGAGCATCAGTGAATGTTTGAACCTTGTTTAATAGTTGTGTTCGGAGAATTTTTCTGAAGAACAGAGCTCAGTTTAACTGCTCAGAACAGAGAAGGGACTCATGAAGAACCATCACAAAACAAACAAACAGTCGTAGATCATCCAGATAACCACACAGTATTAAGAATCAGTGGTTCACATACTTATGAATGGGGTTATTTTAATAAATTCAGCTATTTTTTTGTCTTGTGGATTATATGTAAACATCTTTTATGTAAAATATATCTTACTCAGGAGAGTACTAAATAAAAAAATAATAAAGGAGACAATACAAAATGCATGTTATGTTAAAATTATTAACATTTTCACAGATTCTGCAAGTGGTTCACATACTTTTTCTTGCAACTATAGATCTAGACATGCAAATGAATTTAAAAATTTTAAATTTCAGTCTATTTCTCACATTACAGTGAAATGGATCTTTTAGCCATGACAAAACAGCATATAAATGTTAAGCTTTAAGAAGTCATTATGCAATTACTGAATTCATCCTTTGTTTGCATCCCATGTATGTTAATGCGAGTCGGAAGTATCTTTTGGGCAAGGGTGTTGAGTGCGTGTGTGTGTCCTTGTGCTCCTATTTGTTTTGATGTTGACTGGATCGATTGTGTCTTTGGTGTGAGGGGAAAAAAGAGAGAGAGAGAAAACAACAGAAGAAAAAAAACAGAGAGGGAGATCTGGGTCTAGGCGACTTCCAGGCATTGTGCGAGCAACGGAAGAGAGGGGGCGGCCGAGGAAAAGTGAGACCATTACTAAACGAGCTCAGCCAATTAGCGGAAACCATACAGTCTGTCGGACTGGCAGGAGCAGCGTTATATAGATCAGATCCTCAGAGCTGCGTGCCTCAGCTAGTGTCCGGCAGCACGGCCTGAGTGGGCTGAACCATTCTATTGTGATTCTCAGAGCTGCTGTGACTCTCTGATGAGTTTATGGAGCTGCAGCCTATAGTTGAGTCACTGTTTAGTCTTTCTAAAAAGCATGAATCAAGGAATAACAAGGTGGAGTAATGTTGTTCTGACAAACATACACTGGTACTGGCAAACACCTTACAATGAGGTTCCATGTGTTAAATGCGTTAGTTAACACAAACTACACATCTAGCATTTATTTATCTTAATGTTAATCTCAACATTTACTATTACAGTTGCATCAGTTAACATTAGTTAATGCACTGTGAAATAAAAATTTTTATACATTTTTACTTAATATTAACAAAATGAATGACTTTCTTCTGTGGAAGATATATTAAAAAATGTCTTTTCTTTTTGGCTTATATAATGAAAGTCAGTGGGGTCCAGTGTTTGTTGCATCAAAATGCAATATAATATATATATATTTATGTTTATAAGTGCAGAAACAATGACTATACTTTTAATAAACTGCCTCTTCCTGCTGAAACTGAGAGATTTGGACATATAAGGACATGCTTTGAGCTCATCCGGTGTGGTGTATGGATGAAGGGGGATGTTTGTTCACTTGAGGAAGGTGGAAGGAGGTGGGGAGACGGACAAAAATGGACAATGAAGAAAATTAGGATGTACTGAAAAGGGTCACAGGTTGAGAGTGAGTGAAATGCAAAAGCAAATTCATGCTGTATATGCATTCACACTACCTTTCAAAAGCATTTATTTGAAATTGAAATCTTTTGGAACATTATTAATGCATTTACTGTCACTTTTGATCAATTAAATGCATCCTTGCTAAATAAAAGTATTAATTTCTTTCTTTCTTTTTCTTTCTTCTTTTTAAAAAAAAATCTTATTCAGCCTGTAGTATATGTGTGTGCTTGTGCATGTGTGAGTATTTAAAGGGATAGTTCACCCAAAAATAAAATGTATCATATGATTTACTCACCCTCAAGCCATCCTAGGTGTATATGACTTCTTTCAGACGAACACAATCGGGGATATTTTAAAAAATATCCTTAGTCATCCAAGGTTTATAATGGTTGTGAATGGGGGGTTGCATTTTGAAAAAAAAAAAAAAGCATCCATCCGTAATTAAAGTAATCCATACGGCTCCAGTGGGTTAATAAAGGCCTTTTGAAGCAAAGCAATGCATTTTTGTAAAAAAAAAAAAAAAAAAACACTGTGCCTTACGCCAAATGAGTAATCCTCTGACACGATGTATGACGCAGGATGTAGGAGTATCGTAAGCTTAGATGCCTCTAACGGTTCAAACAAATAGGGCTGTGCAACAAACTCAAGCTCCTCTTATATCGAAATCCTCCGACATTTTTCTTTAAAATTTCTTTTTAGACTTCTAATTCGTGACTGGTGTTTTGTTTTGCTCTCTCCTCTGTGCCTCCGCGTTCGTCATTGCGTCATTGCGTTAGGGTCAAAGGTTGCTCTTCCGCCCAAATCGACTTGTGCCAGCTTGCACATTCTGCGTACAGTCATCTGCCGGAAGCTGTAGTTAATTGAATTTAAGTTTTAAAAATGGATATTTTTCTTACAAAAACACATTGCTTCGCTTCAAACGCCTTTATTAACCCACTGGAGCTGTATGGATTACTTTGATTATGGATGAATGCATTTATTTATTTATTTTTTGTCTTCAGAATTTGGGCCCCCCATTCATAACCAATATAAAACTTGGAGGACTAAGGATATTTTTAAAAAAATATCTCCAATTGTGTTAATCTGAAAGAAGATAGTCATATACACCTAGGATGGCTTGAGGGGGAGTAATTCATGGGATCATTTTCATTTTTGGATGAACTATCCCTTTAAGATCCCTTAGATCTTTCTGAGCTACTGGGTCTAAGATGGACAAATCTTGAAGACAAAATATATGTATAAAAAATAAAATAAAATAAAGCATGAACGAGCCAGAAATTATTAACATTCCAAACCCCAGAAAAGCTCAACAAAAACAAGACTGTAGGTGCTCCCTATATAGAGAACAATGTTTCTCTCAAAATACTGTGCCAGAATCATTAGATGAGCAGCCAAGTAATTAAGATGCTTGCTGAATTGTCTGCAGCTAAAAATGTTGAAGACATTTCAGGTCATGAGTTACACCACACGGTTATTCATAGAACCTATTGCAACATTAACAATTATCAGCGAAAGATCTAAGAAAAATTGCCACAGTCAACAATACTCTATTCATATCACTGTCAGCATGCACAAATAGCCTTTCTTATTACAGAAAAAAAAGTATTTTTGAAGAAAATTATGCCAAGAGCAAACTTTTGTAATATGTATTTTCATTATTCGTTTATAGGGAAATAATATGTGTTACTTGTAAGGGATCACAACATAAGTTAAAATAAAAAAGACTAATAAACATTTCCTAATGGGAGTCTCAGTAATAGAAACCCATTTCCTTGTAGTACACTGATCATATTCAGATTGATAGAATTAATAGATTAATGTTTTTTAGAAGACCATTCACTTTTTCTATAAATACCAGAAATCTCATAAAGAAATATTCTCTGATCAACCCATGTGAAATACTAGAAATGGTGGAAGGAGGTGAATGTTGCGAACAGGCTGTGGGTGTCTGAAGAGTTACCGATCTTTTCTTGGTAGTAAGTGACCTTTGAAGGAAAAAGAGGAGAGAATGATACTGGTTCAGGTCAGCCATTTCCTCTCAAGAGCCCTTGAGCTTGGTCCGATGGTCACATAGAGTTTCTGAGAGCCAGGCAACAAAGGGTGTTTCATGTGCGGGCCTGGAGGTGAGAGGTATTATCAAGGCAGGATATTAAAGTGGAGCACAGAGTGTAATAGGATAAGGGGTTATTGGAGAGACCAAGACCGCAATAAATCACAAAGTCTGACACAAGAGGTTCTGTTAAGTGATTGAAATTCAACCAAAAAAAGAAGCTGTAACCTTTCTACAAAGATTTGCTCTTTAAGAGGTCTGGGTATATTTATTAAATGGGTGGTTGATTATGATTTCAGTTTTTTAACTTTAGTTAGTTAGTGTAATGTTGCTGTTAGAGCATAAACAACATCTGCAAAGTTACAATGCTCAAAGTTCAATGCAAAGGGAGATATTTTCTTTTTTTTTAAAAACGCTTTTTAAGGACTACAACAGGCGGCTGTTTCCGGGTTAGTGACATCCCTAACTCTAAAATTTACATAAACCCTGTCCCCGAGAACACGCAACAAAGGGGTGAGGCCATGTTACTGCAATACAGTAAGTAACAAAAATGCAATAGCATGTCATAAAAGCAAGATGACAACATAAGTTACAACCATAGTTAAACGAAACTATACCTGTTCTGTCTTCATGCAGCATATATTCTCTGGCTCTGGAGGATAACAAACGAGCGATTTATAGATTATCATGACAGAATATGCTAATCAATGACTTTAAGATAGTTAACTCCACATCAGCTACATAAATTAATCAATTAACCATTCAGAAACGTCCTGTTGCATTCTACATGTTGTCACTTCTTCTTGAGTCTCTCCATCATTGTCCGACTCCGGTTTGAACATAAAAGGCTGAACAGTTTCTGACATTTTCAGTGAGTTTGTGTGAGGTAATCGGCGCTGCTAACATGAGCTCTTGGAACTCCGCCCTCTTCTTGAGAGCAGCAGCTCATTTGCATTTAAAGGGACACACAAAAACTGAGTGTTTTTACTCACCTTCAAAAAATGACAAATTTAACATGCTATAAAAAAAATAATCTGTGGGGTATTTTGAGCTAAAACTTCATACACACTCTGGGGACATCAGTGACTTATTTTACATCTCATAAAAGTGCCATTATATGACCCCTTTAATTATTTTTTATATTTATTATTGTTTTAATAATAAAAATAATAATTTATACTTCATTTAGTTTAATTGTTTCTGCATTGTTGTGCCACATTTTAACTTGTACGAGACTTTTTTTTTTTTTTCACAAAACCACTAAAGACTCATTTCCATCTTTAGGCATAATAATAAAATGACATACAGACCTCATGGGCTGCAGATTTGAGCCAGCTTGTTTTCCCAACACAGGCAGCAGTATAAAATAATGTGATGGGACATTCTTATTCATACAGTCTTGATTACTATTCAGTTGCTTTACCATTAGCTGATTTAATCAAACCTAGTGGTTAAACAATAGATTCATCAAACAAAATGCAACTGAATACAGCTCAACATTCCTTTTCGTTTTGAGAACAAGTGATATGCCCGGGATTAAGTTGCCCCAGGCGATAAATAAATCCCTCCTCTGGCACCATATGTCATTCCAATATGGGACACACACAGCATGCATCCCAAAATATGCTCTACAGCCCTGGCATTTATGGCAAGCCAATTTAACATTTATTCCTTTACAATAAATAGTATATACTAGCACTTATCTCTAAATTATTAGTAAATAATCCAACAGTTATACAATATTTACGATACTATCTTCTTCAGTTTCACTAGATTCTTTCTTTAGAAAATATTACTTTTTTATCTGATAATTGTTCCAAATTTCACTATTCAATTTATCACAAGTATTTATTTATCACGTTACTAGTATTTAATTAGTTGCTAGTAGTCACTATCCCAATAGTGATAAGTAACTATTTCAAATGAATTGCAAATATTTGTCACTGAAGTTTGTTGCTCAGATGTAAACTATTCCAACTATTAAAGGTATGGTAGGCAATTTTGAAGATGCTAGCAATAGCAAACTAGCTTTGAAAGCATGAGACCCCAAACTCCGTTCATGGCGCTCTCTAAGGTCAAAACACATGAAAGCACACAGCAGAGTCTGCAAAGCATCATGAGACGAGAAATTAAATTACCTCATGTCTCAAAGAGCTCTTACTTGTACCACCTGACTGCTGCAGATTCAGTTCGGCATTGATAGTTCTGACATAGAAACGCATAAATCCGAGTCTAAGGACATGAACAGCTCCATGTAAATGTCACATTTGCAACATAAGCTTGTTGTTTTGGTTCAGGAGAAACTGTAAAAGGCAGCTATTGTTTATTTGTGGCATTCAGTGACTGTCTGTCTACAACTCTGCATAGCCTTACAGAACACGCTGATGACATGTGATGTCTGCGCGAGCAGGGTGTGCGGAGGTATGGAAATACATATCTTAACAGGCAGGTAGGACAACTGGCCGAAAATGTTTTGGTCCTGAGACTTCCACAGATGATGTACATGTTTTAATATTTAGACCACTTCTATTATTGATTGCTATCAGGATGTGAAGAGAGTTTCAACCAGTATAAAAAAAGTGTTTATAAAAAACTGCCTACCCTACCTTTAAGTATTCCAATTGTTGCCAGTACCTACTCCAGTTTTAACATTTTATTAGGTACTAGTACTTATTTATAAGACACTAGTATCTATACCATATGAGATAAAAAACCTATCATATGTAATATTTAACCCTTTGACGCGTACGATCACACCGGTGTGATTAGAACGTTCAGTGCATCACGTGATCAACTGCCAAATTCAAATGTGCGTGCATGCGCGCTTTGGCTGGCGCTAAACCAGAGACGGACGTGCACAGCGCTTTTCATATATCACATATATGCAGTGTTTTCAACCACATAATGTTTATTTTAGATTTCAGACATTTAAATACACGTGAGTACTAACAAAACAATATATGTAGAGTTTGTAAAATACACAATGATGTCTAGAGAAGCGTAAATAACAACCCTTTCCATTATAATTAGACGACTCGTTTTATTCATATCAGATACACATTGTGTAAGTAACTTTAAAGGTTATTCTATTCTTCCCCAGTTCACCAGCTCACTTACTTTCATGTATTTCGGGAGAAGTGGATGAATTCATGTGTTGTAAATCCAGCAGATCTGATTCTCTGAGCGGCGCAAACTAAAATTTGAATAGCTGTATTAAAGTTTAATTAAACGTCTTAAGTATGATTAAAAAATGTACTAGTAGCGATTGAAATAAACAGTATGTAAATAATAGGTAGTGTATTTGTACTAAGAAAACGTAACTTTGGTAATAATAGTTAACTGTAACTACAGAATAAGAAATAGTTAAAGTAAAAAAGACTGGTTTATTGGATTATTGGGTTTCTTGATATAAATTTTAAAACTGTAAATAAAAATAGATGCTAGTTAGCATAAAGGATGTTTATGCTGCCTTCACGTGCTATCGGAAAAGTCATGATTACGAGCTCATCACAATGGGAGGGCGTTTATGTGCACATTTTTACGATAATTCCGAGAGCACGTGAAGGCAGCATAAATGTTAAAACAGCTTGCCATGTGACGTCATAAGTTTGGACCGCTGCATACAGGCCTCTGTCAGCCGCTGCTGGATCCTCCAGGAAAAGTAGGTTACTAAAATGAAGCCGACAGAGAACTAAAAAGTACTTCACAAGTGTATTGGTTTAGCTACTAACCGAGAGCGAACACAGCTTACTGATAGTGTTTCCTCACATCGTGTGAGATTGTATTTCTTTCACAAGTAAAAATCTCGCATAAATAAGCCGAGTCGACTTGAAGTATTCGCATTTCAACAAACAAATAAACAGTTTAAACGGGATGTTATGCTACTCATCGACAAACTAAACGATCTAGCTTGCTTGTTTGTGTTTTTTTTATGTTTAGGGAATATTTTTTAATGTTTAATAGTTGTATTAATATATACTACTTGGTGGTAAGTGCACTGGGCTGGGAATCTATGAACTGAACTTTTTAATTGAAACCCCACAGATAGACTACCAGACACACGGACGCAGCTCGTCGGTTTATTTCATGTGCTGATTTCATTTTGCAGATGAAAACGAAGCGAGACGAGGCAGATGCTCGGTAGACTGGGAGTCTGCAGCGTTTTTAAGAGGTAGAGGAAATTGTTAATGTCCTATTGTTTAAATAATCTAGTAAACACAGGACACAAGTTACCATAGATGAGTTGTTGTTGTTATGATGACGATATCTGCGGCAGTGTCGCACTTTCATCAGTCGATGTAACTTTGCAGTGTAACACCGGCTACTGCAGGAGAGAGCAGCAGTAACACGTTTCATCGTGGATTAAAGGGTTTTCAAAGATAAAAACATTGTCATACGGGTGATTTATCGGCCTAACAATCCCCGGCTTTGAGTACGAGCTTTCACGGATTGCAGTGCAATCCATTGTGGTCAGGCTGGACATTTCTCTGGTTGCAAACTTAAGACATTTGTTAGGATGTAAATCAGTGCAATAAAAAAGTGTGGTTGAAAAATACATCTTAAGATGATATTTGTTTTGTTACATGGTAGCTGGTCGTTATCTGGTCCAAACTGGTAGACAATCTTGGACCAGCAACTAGTTAGTTATATTAAGATGGTCAAACTATTTTGGTGGGCATCATAACTGGCCAACCAGCTAGAAACCAACTACTATCTCAAGCTGGATTTTCCTGCAGTTTCAAAGGCCCCGTTTGTATTTTAATGCTTAAGATTAGATTTTTTTTCTTACTGTGTTTACACTTGTTCATTTGTTAGCACCTTGTGTTGTTGTGAGGTTTATTTGCTTTGTTTTCATAAGCTTATAATAACAAACACTCTTCAGCGCTTTGACACAGGACATTGTCCAGCGGACACCAGATGGCTCAAATGAAAAGTTGATCATTACATAACATTTCCTATCTTATTTTCATGGACGGGCTGCGTAGATAAAGGATTGTGGATTAAGTGTTGGGGACAATGGCTATTGTAGCAATGGGAGACTTGAGAGAGGAGTGAATACATTGCAAGTACTGTGCACCTGTGGGAATTTTATGTATATATGTGTGTGTGTGTGAGAAAGAGAGATGCAATTCGACTAAGGAACCCTGGAATTCCCCTTTCGGCTGAGAATGGTTGCCTTTTCCTGCTTTTAATTTGGCCCCTATTGTTATCGTGAAAACCATGCGTTGCCACTGGAAACCCAGCATAAAGCATAAACCTGTTTTGTGTAGTTACAGTTACGCAGTTTTTACAAGCATTTACATTTAGTCATTTGAGAGATGAACAGCACTGCTGTAACTCTTTGAGGTGTGGTTTAAATTAAGGTGTGTAGTAGATAATCTGGAGTTGTATATTATTTAATCATTCTCATGCACAATTAAGACACAAAAAACTGAGAAAAGTTGCACACAGTGACATAATTTATATTTTGTGCTGTCTTTGTAGAAGCCTGGTATGTCTGGACCCACCTGGCTGCCTCCAAGAACCTTGGGTAGTTCAGATAGAGCCACAGCATCAATGTCACACTCTGGCCCCGCTCTCTACAGACCTCCTAAGAAAGGTCTGCCTGACCAGAGGCCCAAATATAACATGTATGAACAGAATGGTGGAACAGGAGGAAATGGGATGCCTGTAAGATATATGGCAACTGGTCCTTCAGGTAAGAACCCTTAATATTTCCAGTGCATGTTTGCTTCATTAGGGTTGCACAATATTGGAAAAAAACTGACATTGTAAAATTTTGTTTTTCTGCTCTATATATTGCAACATGGGAATGAATCTTTCTAGAATGATTGGGGCGATTTTGTAGTGGAGTGAATCTGTATAGAAAATGTTAGATACATGCATAGATAAATACTATAGAACAAAGATGCAAATTAAATAAACAGTGCTTTTTCAGGTAAGTTTAATAGTATTCAGGTACAGAAATTCAATAATCAAATGTTGCAGCAGTCCGCCATTTCTCTTTCCTTGCTGTAGCAGCTGGAGATGTACAATGTCTGCGCCAAAAAACATTACAAATGTTCTGTTATTGGATGTACCAACAAACATAAGAGTCTCCATAGACTCTCTGCATCTGAGCCACTGAGGAAACCATGGTTGAAATTAATTTAAGAAGGAAATGTGCCGAATAAAGTTGGTAAAGTGTTATATATTTGTGCAAATCATTTTACATTGGACCGCTTTACAAACGAGGGTCAGTTCAACGCTGGATATGCACAAAAGATTAACACATGCTAGTCAATGAGTTGAATCCACTTAACAACAGCTATATAAATTTATCCACTAACATTCAGAAATGTCCAGTTGCATTCTAAAAGTTGTAACTTCTTCCTGAGTCTCTCCATCAGCATCTGACTCAGGTTTGAACACTGTAAGGCTGAACACCGCTACTGACAATTTCTGATATTTTGGCTGTGTGAGATTCTCCAGCTTTTTTTTTTTCGTTGAGTATCCCAAGCACAAGCTGGTAAAGCTCTGCCCACTAATGGAAAGGGGGTGAGGAGCAGCAGATCATTTGCATTTAAAGGAACACACAAAAATGTGTTTTTGCTCACCTCAATAGAGGAAAATTTGACAAGCTAAAATAAATTATCTGTGGGGTATTTTGAGCTGAAACTTCAGACGCATTCTGGGGACACCAAAGACTTATATTACATCTTGTGCATAATAGGTCCCCTTTAAAGAAATAATTGATTGAATACAGTTTGACAGTTTGTGCTTTGTAACTTTGAACTGATGTTCGTGTGCTTAGGTGGATCCATGCAACACCAGCATCAAGATGACCGCTCAGGTTCTACTACCTATCATCCATTGCCTCCCCAATTAGGAGACCGATACTATGCTTCAGGCCAGGGGCCCAAAGAAGACCACCACAACTGGAACCCCCGCATGGCCAGCCATGAGCTTAACGTCAGTTAAATCCACATATACATTTATAATTATTGTTTAGGACTTGTGTTCTGCAAATATAAGCTCCTTAAATTTCCTAAAAAATAAATAAATAAATAAAAACAGGGAAAATATCCTTCTCATTAAATGTTTTTCGTACAAACCAAACTCTTCCAGGCCTCAGCTACAACTACAGTATTTGAGGGTCAAAGTAGACGTTGTTCACAGGGCAGCCAATAAAAAATTTGCAGCCTATGCAAATTTGTTACATTGTTATGTAGGTTTGTAACAGGAAACTGGAATTACTGACGGCTCCTTTCGGCAGTTCAAAATTGATTCTTTCTATTGGCAGACAATAATTTTATTTGTCATGCACTTTGATCTTTAAAACTTTGCAGACCTTTACATTTACAAACAACTATATTACACACTGCATGAAAGGTAATATTTGAAAAAGCATAACAGAGACACTTTAAAACATTCCCCCCACATTTAGGCATTATTGTGCTTCTTGAAAGTATAATAATTTGAGTTTTGATTGTGGCTGTTATTTGCTCAGAATCGGGGATCAGAGAAGCACATCTCTACTATTGACGCAGAGATAGACTCTCTTACATGCATGCTGGCTGACCTGGACAATCACCCTCAGAGCTCAAGCACACAGGTAAACACTTTAAAAGCAGTAACACTTCAGAATAATGCTTTAACCAAGTCCCAGGGTAAAAAACTGTTTACCAATAATTTAAAGAATGCTTTCATATATATTGGTAAGAAAATGTGTAAGGATTAGTTCACTTTGAAATGACAATTAGCCCAACCTTTACTCACCCTCAAGCCATCCTAGGTATATATGACTTTCTTCTTTCTGATGAACATAATTGCAGAAATGTTAATAAATATCCTGACACATCTGAGCTTTATAATGGCAGTGATGGGGTTCAATGAGTATGAGCTGAACAAAGTGCTTCCATCCACATCCATCCATCATAAATATGTGCTCCACACAGCTCCGGAGTGTTAATAAAGGCCTTCTGAAGTGAAACAATGTGTTTGTGTAAAATAAACATCCATATTTAACAAATTATGAAGTCAAATATTGAGCTTCCGCCAGACTGCCTTCTGTATACAAGTTATGAAGAAAGTGTAAACTGGCGTTGCGTCAGTTAGATTTTTTTACGTAAGTTTAATTGGGAAGGCGCATGACATAGCATAAGCTTTGTGAACTGCAAGAGGTTTACACTTTCACATGAAGAAATTCATACACCTAGGATGGCTTGAGGGTGAGTAAAGGTTGGTCTAATTTTAATTTCAAAGTGAACTAATCCTTTAAGGCTGGAATAGATTACATCACTGGTTCTCAACTGGTTTGGTCATGGAACCCACATTTTCCCATGGTCATTATGCTATGACTCAAATTTATAGGAATTGAAACGTAGTATTTATTTCTCAAAAATGGTTGACACACACAAGCAGGGCTGTAACTGGTATAGTATAAGGTAAGGCTATTAAATAGCACTCCCAAACTAGTGTTTTTTTCATAGAGTAAGTTAGTAAGTTTTGAGCATGAGCCACCACAGTCATCAAAAATGTAGAAAATCACACAAAGTGAAAATAAAGTGGTAGTTTGGTAAAGGTTATAGAAACTACAGTTACCATACTAACATGAACTCTTTATAATGTAATTTAGTGGTACTTTTTGGTAATTTCATGACTTTATAATGGCTCGTTTCCGCCGAGTGGCACGGTTCAGTTCAGTTCAGTAAAGTACAATTCAGGACTGTAAACCCTGATCCACTGCCAACAGTACCCTTACTTGATAGGCGTGGTGTATGCCGAAAAGTAGCGATCAACGTCATTCTCGCGTGAAGATAAAAAAAATGAGAGTAAACAACAATGGAGGACATACAGCAGCTTTGTTTGAGCAAAGGCTGAAGGCTGCAAGGAAAAACAGCTGCAACGGTATTGTTGTATTCCCCTTGTAGCACGCGCAAGTGACGATTCTCTGTCAACCAATCAATGTTCTGCAGTGAGTGTAGCTAAATCCCTTTTGGTACCGGTACTATTGTGCTAGGTACCCTAACGGAAGGGTCCCAAAAAAGTGGTATGGTACGGTTCAGAATTAGGGTACCATTCACAACTTCTGACAATGGAAATGGCAAAAAATGCTTTCCTTTACTGTACCGCTAGGTGGAAACGAGACCTAATTGACAACGTAAATTGCTTGTGCAGTTAAAGAGTGCATGCCGCAGGCACAGTATATCTGACCTGACCGGAAAGTTCTTTTCTGAGGTGAGAGACTTTTTATTTCATAAGAAATTATGAAAATAGTGTTAGAATAAGGACAATGACAAACACTTGCTGTCTTCCTACGAGTCCGCACTTTCGTGATGTAACGCCACTATGACTCACGGGAAGAAGTCTGCCGCGGAGCTTGCACCAGTGCAAGCTCAGCAAAAGTGTGCATCGAGGGCACATATCGGTCACAAAGGGGGTGCTCGTGAGCACCCTTCTGAAGCCTAAAATTGACAAATGGGACACCCTGCAGCCTCATAGATTTAACAGACACGTGCACGCGGCAGCCATTGTAAGTCCACAAGACCGAAAGTACATAGAAGTGTGCCATTTGGGATTCAGCCATACTGAATCAAAACAAGTTGACAATGCATTTTTCCTCAGTGCCTCTCAGGCACTCAGTGCTGAAGCAACAGCTTTCACAAATGTCTTTCAAAATAAAAGTCTTGCATCAGTAAAACATTTAGAATGATTTCTTTGTTGTTTGTTTTTGTTTGTGTGTTTTGCAACCCACTTTTGGGCCGCAACCCACCAGTTGAGAAACACTGCACTACATGACTCTTAAAATCTGAACAGATTTTAAAACGCAAGGCATCATACACTTAATGATTTTTAAATGGTTACAGAGAGAAACTAGGCATCATATACTAACGACTACCAGACTTAAGTTGTTCCGTACACAACAAACTCACACAGAAACATGGCACCTCGTTGCTAGAAGTCGCATGACAAATAACCTTTGGCAACTAGCTTCGGCAAAAGTCATGTAGTGTATTCCAGCCTGTTGGGTAATGTGTAGTATTGAGGTAATGTTGTACAGCTCTCTGGAATACTTGATTCTGATTGTTCTGATTCTGTTTTTGTTTTTAATTCAAAAATAGGTTTTTGTATGCAAAATTTCCTTTCTCATTCTTTTTCAACAGTTGTATGACAATGTGCCTTACAGCAAGCACCTCCCTACTGACCGCTATAACTCTTCCAACCAGATGGGGGCTCCACCAACAAGCAGGCCCTCAATGGGCTACCCCCCTCCACTCCAAAACCAGTACCACCCCGCCCCACCGTACACCTCTACACCTCAGCCAGATTATATTTACCCCTCCGCCCCCTCTTCCATCCACAAACCTTACCCACAACCAGTGCCTGCCTCCTACACCACTGCCTCCACCCCAACTGGTCCTCGCTTTACTGTACAGGTGAAAACGGCTCAGCCCGTTACCTATTCTCAGAGCGGACGACAGGCAGAGCAAGCTTACACCCCGCCGCCACCCCGTCAGCATGCCTCTCGTCCCCCTCAGCAAGATCGGCCACATTATGAGGCACAGGGACAGGGCTGGTACCCACCTCCACCTCCTCCCGCCCAAGAACCTCATGGAGATCCAGGTGCCTATAAGGGAGGAGCAGGAAATATGCCAGGAGGAAGAGCTGGCCAGGGAGCACCGGTGAAGATGAGTCAAGACCAAGTGTCAGCATATCAGTCTAACAAGGTAAGATCGGGTTGTGGGAGAGGTCGATGTTGGTTTGTCAAGTTGTAACAGAGATGGGAACTCTGTCATGAAACCAAAGGCAGACTTCCTATTGAGTGGCTTTTATAAAAAAGAAAAAAACTTGCCTTAAAGGGTTAGTTCACCCAAAAATGAAAATTCTGTCATTTGATTACTCATCGTCATGTCATTCCACACCTGTAAGACCTTTGTTCATCTTCGGAACACAAATTAAGATATTTTTCATGAGATCCAAAAGGTATATGACTTGTCCATAGACAGCAATATAACCACCACTTTCAAGGTCCAGAAAGGTACTATGTCCAGAAAGACATAGTTAAAACAGTCGAAGTGACTGCAGTGGTTCAACCTTAATTTCATTTTGTGCACAAATTGTTGAATAAAGTCGTTATTTTTGATTTTCTAATATCAGTGTTCCTCAGAAATCACTTACTGCACCTTTTAAGTATTAAAAAAACATGAAAATTAAGTACACTTAAGTGTCCTTTTATTTCATCAATAATAGATTATCTGCAAGTACAGTTTTCAAATATTTATGGTTTGAAGTACACTACAAGTGCACATGCAATACAATTAAGTACACTTCTTTTTCAAAAAGGTTGTGAACATGATTTGTGTGTGTGTGTATGTTTGGACTACAGAAAGCCTTAGAATGTATAAAGTTTACATTTGAACAAGAATGATAAAATATATACAAGAAAAGGTTTTATGTGTGCATTTTATCAATGTTCTTTTGTTCTTCCATGTTCTGCCAGCAGGGGTCAGCTCCACGTCCAGAGGAAGAGTTGGATCGACTCACCAAGAAGTTGGTGTATGACATGAATCATCCCCCAACTGAGGAATATTTTGGTATGCTCCAGTATTTAAAGAGGGGGTATAATGCTATTTCATGCATTCTGACTTATTTACACTGTTAAAGAGTTGCATTCTCATGCTAAACATGGCCAAAGTTTCAAAACACGAGTTGGACGCATGACGAAGTATTTCTGTGCCAAATACACTACTTCTGGTTTCGGAGAGTTTTTTTTTTTTTTTTTCTTCAAGTATGGCCTGTATGATGTCAAAAGAGAGCGGAAATTCTTGTATAGGCACTTCTCCCTTCACCCAAAACAAGAGCAAGAGCACGCCCATCAACGCGTTTCGTTCGGGATATGGAAGCCGAGAGATTTTTCAACAATGGTTGTGTCCCAATTCAGGGGATGCACCATTTGAAGGCTGCATACATCATTGAGGCAGTCTCATTTAAGAAAAACAAGCATTAGATTTCAACGGAAGAAAGAAATTAAATGCGATCAAATGCGATCTCCGAAAAACGCAGCCTCCAAAATGAGACGCAGCTCCTGTCACCAAAGGAGTGTGTTTTTGGTTGTGAGGGAAAGATTACCTTTTTCAGCTTCCCAAAGAACCCAGCATTAAGGGAACAGTGGATGAAGTTTGTTTTTCCGGGGCAGCAACGAAGTTGTGCATGTGCAGTATCTCACAAGAGTACACCCCTCACATTGTATAAATTGTATATACTTTAAATTAGTCAATGTGCTGCTTGTATAGCAGTACAGATTTACTGTCCTCTAAAAATAACTCAACATACAGCCATTATTGTCTAAATAACTGGCAACAAAAGTGAGTACACCCTAAGTGAACATGTCAAAACTGTGACCAAAGTGTCAATATTTTGTGTGAGCACCATTGTGGACATGTGGCTTTGCATGGTTAAAACATGTAGAGCTGTTATAACTTAGGGTGTACTCACTTTTGTTGCCAGCTATTTAGACAATAATGGCTGTATGTTGTTATTTTCAGAGGACAGTAAATCTATACTGCAGCACATTGACTACTCTAAAATATATACAAGTTTCATTTCTATAGTATTGTCCTTTGAGAAGATATACTAAAATAGTTACTGAAATGTGAGGGGTGTACTCACTTTTGTGAGATACTGTATGTTTGTTTGTTCCCGGGATTTCGGTGACGAATACTTTGTAAACAAGTCCCAGTTTGGTGCTGGATTTGCAGATCGATTTGCGGATGCATTGCTACTCTAGATGTACTCAAGATTAACATGATTGGCAGAAACTGTGTGTTATCAACCCCCCCCCCCCCCCCCCCCATTTTTTTATTATTTTATGTGTACAGCAAGGGTCATGGATCTCTCTCTTTCTCCATCTTTCTCTCTCAGGTCGATGTGCTCGGTGTGGGGATAATGTTCTGGGAGATGGCAGTGGCTGTATTGCCATGGAGCAGGTGTTTCACGTGGAGTGTTTCACCTGCATCACCTGTCATGCCAGACTGAGAGGTCAACCTTTCTATGCATTAGACAGGAAGAGCTACTGTGAGAGCTGCTACATAGTGAGTTTTTTTTCTGTTTTTTTTTTTTCTGTTGTCTTCTCTTGGTTTCTGCCTTTTTATTTTATATGATTTTCCTTTCTGTAGTACATCTTACATCAAAACTGTATTAATTGTAAAAAAATTCTTCTCACAGAGCACACTTGAGCGCTGTTCAAAATGCTCTGAGCCCATCCTAGACCGGATCCTGAGGGCGATGGGAAAGGCTTACCATCCTCGCTGTTTCACATGTGTGGTTTGCGGCTGTTGTCTGGATGGAGTGCCTTTTACTGTGGATGCCACATCTCAGATCCACTGTATTGAGGACTTCCACAGGTACTTACTCACTTCTCTCCTTTTGTTGTCCCTCTGTGTGGTGTAAAGCTTCTGTTTATGTTGATAAACAATCAAATGCAGATGGTGGAGTGGCATGTTGTTTTTTTATTAATATGTGGCTCTTCCAAATATCCTACCAGTTACTGTTTGGATTTTATTACTTTGCTTTGCTTCCTGTTTTCAGGAAGTTTGCTCCACGCTGCTCAGTATGTGGCCAGCCCATAATGCCAGAGCCTGGGCAGGAGGAAACAGTGAGGATCGTTGCACTGGATCGCAGTTTTCATGTTAACTGCTACGTATGTGAGGTAAGAACCATCATTTTGTGTTTATGTTGATTTATTGATGTAATGCACCAACTCAGATATTTGAGAGTAGTTTAATTTTAACATCCATGTAAAAATAAGGGGTTGCATTTAGTGATGTATTTTTTTTATATATATATATATATATATATATATATATATATATATATATATATATATATATATATATATATATATATATATATATATATATATATATATATATATAAATATAAAAAATCAGTAATTTGGGGGATTTTGTTAAAAATGACAATCACACTAAATTAATTTTGTAATTTGTAATTATCTAATTAAATGTTATGCACTAATTTAAATCAATTTACAGAACAGAAATCCAAACATTGGATAAAGCAGGGTTCAAGATTGTTTTATTTTGGTGACATACACTATTAGAGTTAAAGGTTTTGGATATCTCTTTCTATCAATCCATAAATCAGGAATACTGTCAATAGACAGAGAAAAATATGTTTACTATGTTTTTAGTATCCGGTGAAAGATATATGAACAAACAACTTAAAGTACATTTTAAATCTTTTTCATTATTTTTTGTTATGCTTTAAGTAAACTTAATTTTTAAAGTTTTTAATTTGAAGTCCAACAACTAAAGTACTTGATTATAATTTAACTGTAGTGTGTTATTCAATATTACATTTAAACTTGATATATTTTAAATGTACTAAATTGTATGAAATACAGTTGTGCTCAATCTGCAAATCTGAATCTGCAAAATGTTAATATTTTGTAAAAACTAAGAGGCATAAAAATTGCATGTTATTTCTTATTTAGTATTACAAAAGGTGAAAACGTTCACTGATGCTCAAAAAGGAAACACAATGCATTAAGAGTTCTACAGCTGTAGAAGTTTCAGTGGAAATGGCATCAAAGTATACTTTAGTTTACCATGTTTGTCAGAATATTCACCAATTACAATTTAACCATATTTTAAATACAATAGAAATCATTTTGAAATTACATATAAAGATGTATTTAAGTCCTACACAAGTCATCAAGTACATAAGGTTAAAAAAAGCAAAGATTGCTTTTGATGATGCTGATTTATTTTGATTGGTCACAGCCCTACAGTGTCTTATTATTCTGATTTAATAAGGCAAGACACTACAGGCCATACCACTGTTTATTCAGGCTCTAGTCAATAGCTGCGTTTCAATTTTCAGGCAATTCGAAAAAGGAATATTTCGCAAAACTTACAAGTACAACTTAAAGGCATTTACAGGTCACATGGTGTAAGTAAAAGTCGATCATTCTTTAAAGATGCCGCAGCATGTTTGGACAGAAGATGAGACCGAGTTCTTTATTAAACTTATAAAAGACAAATGAATACTGGATTCTAAACAACAAATAAATGCCACAATTTATCAAGATCTCAAAGCAGATGGGAGGAAGAAACACTCAGAAACACCTCATATAAAATAATTGCTAGTGCAGTGGCTGCGATTATACTTAAACCTACTAACATTCTTTGTCATGCTTTTTGGAATGACTTAATGACTTATGATTTAGAAATTATCACAAAAGTTTTGCGCAAATCTGTAATGGAAACCTGGCTAATTTTGAAATTTTAGACTATTTTACTTTTACTTCTTTCAGAGTAGTGTAAAGAACGTGAGTAGTTTTATATTTCTCTATTGTTTTTAATTAATTATGCTGTTCGTAAAGCTTTGTGGGATTATAGTTCTTTACATCCCTTCTTTCCCTTATTGTCTGATTTTTCAAATTCTTTTTTGCTTCAAATCAAAGTTTGTAATGTTATGATTCTCCTTGTAGCTGGTTGGTTTGGTTCATAGCTTATGTTTTAATGAAGACTTTCTTTTAAATCTCTATGGGAGAAATTAATGGAAAAGTACTTCCGAAACTGGCGCTGTTGCACTCTATAGGACTGTTACTAATCAAATGAAATCCACATCAACAAAAGCCATCTTTATACTGCAGAGGTGGCACAGAAGCTGCATCTGAAGTGGCATTTTTAGATGTATTTACCATTTACACATTGTTAAATACAATGAGTTGGCATGAATGCATTTACACTGCAGTTACAAATGCATGCATAATACTATGAGATTAATTGTATTAAAAATAACATTTTGAATATTGTTTGGGTTGTAGGAGTGTGGTCTTCTCCTCTCTTCAGAGGGTGAGGGAAGAGGCTGCTATCCCCTGGATGGACACATTCTGTGCAAGAGCTGCAGTGCCCGTCGCATCCAAGATCTTTCTGCCAAAATCTCCACTGACTGCTAATGTCCCGTCCTGTCTCGCCGCGCCCTTTCTCTGCTTCATGGTTATTCTTCAGAATGTACCACTATCTAAACATCCACCACCTGGTATTTCTTCCAGCCTCGACCTTACACACTAAATATCCACATGTCAATTGCACAAATAATATGAAGACATCCCTCTCAGGGTAGCATAGAGCTTTGAACAAAAAAAAAAAACAATAGCTCTTGTGCTTAGAGTAGTTTCACTGGAAAGCTGTTTCTTAAATAAAACAGAAAAACAGGTGGTGAATGAAATGCGATGGTGTGTGTAATTCTCCACGTGTATGTTTATACAAAATGTGAGTCTTGTGAACAGGGTGCATTTCTAACTTTGGAGAAGCAGTCACTGCTCTTAAGAGTTTTTACAAGTTTCCTCAAATAACGCCCCAATTCTGCTGGCAGTTGGGGTCACTTCATATCGTCCCCTTTCAGATGCTCTTTTATATCATCTGTTCTCTTATCCTCTCAGAAACAAAAACATGTTTTCTCCTGCTACACTCAGCAGAGATCAAGCGTTCATAATTTTAATACTTGAAATCATGATTGTTGAAGGATATTATTACTGTATTTCGTTGACTTGATATTGATTTATTATCGTTACATTCATCATGATGCTAATGATAGTTCTGGTAAAAAGGTGTAAACATGGGCAGCTTTTTTGATCTTTTTTTTTTTCCCCTGCTCTTGTCACTCCAAACAACCTCTAGGTAAAACTTTATGCTGATTTCTTAAGCTGTTATAAGAAGTGTGTTGTCAGATAGGAATAAAGGGTAAGTGTATACCATTAACACTTCACTGAAGGAAATCTCTTGACAGGTGTGTGTTGAGGTGCAGTCATGTAGTTGAGTTTTCTGCTATGCTCAGTGGTTTGGTTTTGGCAGCAGAGTGGATAATTTTCGAGGAGTTTGAATAGTGAGAGAAATAGTGAGCAATTAGGGAAGGGAATCCACTAGGTTAGAAGAATGACAAATGTGACCTGTTAGAATTAGAACGTTTCTCGTAACATCAAGGAAGTAAGTTGCAATTTTGTTACTAAATATACAGACTAACGGAAAATAAATGGACAAGTATGAAGGTTACAAAAAGGTTAAGTACGCACTAGAGAAACGACTCACTTCAGATTCAAACTTGCATCTGACTTTTGTGCAAAGAGATTGTTACTGACTGGCTTTATTTTTATTTTTTTTTACTTTTTTTTTTTTTGTAATTGCTTTATTTTATGTCAAAATGCATTTTTAATTGTCTGTTATTTGAATAATGTGCAACAGCAAGCATCCATTAATTAATGCCATTATACAAAATGTTTTCAAATAAGGTGTTGGTTGCTTGAAAAAAAAAAAAAAAAAAAAAAAAAGTATTTGCGCTGACAAAATGTTACAATTGTCTAGAAACTAAACGCATAAAGTGGTTCAGATGGTTGCATGCTTTATTTATTGGTTTGTCTGGAATATTTTGTAAGAATGTTCAAACATAGTGTCCATCTGATCAATTTGCTGCCAAAAAAAAACTTTTTCTAAACTCGTCAACATAGTAGATGATCTCTAAGTGATAAAGTAGCACTGGTACTGCACGGTTTGTTTTAATGGCTGATGTACTTTTTCAAGCTGCCAGTTTATTTCAGGGCTTGTTTGGATGAGTTTGCATCTTTCCCTCATATTGATTGTAAGGAGACACAAAGATCTGCTTTATAAATCCATCTGTTTTATGTCTATTGATTTCTAGTTTGTACTGACCATTGTTTCTGATTTCTGATTTAATGAACTGTGAAAGAAAAAAAAATAGCCATAAGATTTTGTGTGCTTGCGTTTTGTATTACATAAAGCCAATCACACATAAATGCAGTTTCCCTGATCACACTTTATTACAGAGAAATAGCAAATCCAATGACAGTCGCAAGGTCAACACAACACCTCTATATCAAGATTTTTTCAATTTAATTTAAACTTAAATCATATAATCATTTGCTATCAAGTTTGATAGTACCATAACATTTTATACCATACAGTGTATACCATTAAACACTAGTCCATTAAAGTCCATTAAACACTAGACAAAAAGATTTAAACTCTCTTTGTACTGGAATAGTTTAAACAGTGTTGTTATTTACCAATATGCGTGCTGCTGAATTTTAATAAGAAAATTTTTGCCAAATATAGATGGTATCATAAAGAGAAAGAGAAACCGGAGACAATATAGATTGGTTTTTACAATCCATGGTATAGGCATAAGGCAAAAATGCACAAAAATTATCCTCTAAAACATCAACTAATATTGACGCCTACACAACTATGACAATGTAGGGTTTCAGTTGACGTTTTTTTTTTTTTTTTTACCAAGCAATTTGACTAACAGGAGGTGAAGGTTTTCCAGTAGAAATTCCGGCATCCTACTTTCCGTTCTCGTTGGGAGAGGGGAATCTGGCGCACCACTTCATTGTGAACGTCAACATCATCAGTGCTTTCAAGAGCATCTTTCTCCTCAGGTGCCATCGACTCAAAAAGTTGCTTCAGAAAGAGCAAACGAGAGAGATCCTGAAGCTGAAGACAGAAAAGATGATTCAAAAGATTTTCAAGCATGTTACTGTTTTTGTAATACTTTACAATAAGGTTCCATTATCTCGCTGTCGAGCGGAAACGTACTCCAAAAACGCTACTTTTCTTTCCGAAAATGCTATATGAGCTCTCGGTTTTTTCTGTCATTTGGCTAAAATCTCAAGACAGTCGTCTCCGCTCCTCAAATTGCCTTACATAAAACATTCGCCTTTATATATAGCCTAGTGTTAATTGTGTAAAGAAAACTAACTGTGCAAAGAACCAGTTCTTTATTGTTATTATTACTTGCTATGTTATTGTATACAAGCAGTAAAGTTATGAGGCAATGGAGTTACGAGATTTAGTCACAAGCTCTTGTTTTTGTTTGTTTTTTTTGTTGTTGTTTTTTAAATACTTTTCATCATTTCATATAAAAAACACTCACAGGGTGACCAATAGTAAGGATTTATGGGGGGGGGGGGGGGGGGGGGGGGGAATATGGAGATAGGTTAGGGTTTCAGTGACGTTTAACATTAGTTACATGAACTAACAATGAAAAATACGTCTAAAGCATTCATTATTTTTAATGTTAATTTCAAAATTTACTAATACATTATTAAAATTAAAATAATTTAATGAACCTGAGCTAAAAATGAACTATAAGTGCTTGTATTTTTATTAACTAAAAAAAAGAAAGATTAATAAATACTGTTACAAATGTATTGCTCATTGTTATTTTTTAAGTAATGCATTAAAAACATTAACTTCTGGGACCTTATTGTAAAGTGTTACCATTATTTATAATCCACAGAGACGTGACCATCAAAACTAATTGTAGAAAAGCATGTGTTCTACCTCATTCTCCTTGGGTTCCACTTCAGATTGTAAGAGCTGGAGCAGCATGTCTCCTCTGGGTGCTGAACTGACGCTGCACAGCAGTAAAGAGACCGATAGAGTCGCCACGGCCACCTGTAACGAGGAGAACATCTTAAAGCTGTAAAAACACTGCCTTTTAGAGTGCTTTAAGGATGACAAGCTTATATAGGCACCAAAGGTGGGATTCTGGGGTCGATTAGAGAGAACTTATTGGTCGAATCATAACCACGAAGGATGATGAAGGTGGATGTGTGGGTGTAGAGAAGCAGGGGTAAAGGGTGAAGAGACATTTGTGCGAGGGGAGGGACTCACAGACCCAGTAGGAAAGATGTTTGATAAGGTCACACAGGTGTTAACTTTTACATCAGAAGCCGTATCAATTCTATGTTATTTGCAATAATATGTCATGTAAAAATTGATAATCTAGAACATAAATATCCTCAAGTTTGACAGGCGAAAGTATTTTTTAACTTCACTGGCAAGGAACTAATGAACTAGTGAGATCTTAATTATAGCTGAGTGATGATACTATCATGCTCCAGTAAGGCATGTTGTGTCACTTGTGATTTGGAGAACCGTGCATTTCTGTGTCTTGTTCTCACTATGAGGTCCTCTTTAGACAGAGGAATTAATGATGTGAAGTGACTCAAATGTTAATTAGTCTGCTTAGTCATTACTTCACACCATCCTCCATCTCTGGGGATATGAGTGACTGCATTACAGTAATATATATATATATATATATATATATATATAGATACACACAAACCAGATTCCAAAAGAAGTTGGGACACTGTACAAATTGTGAATAAAAAAAAAAGAATGCAATGATGTGGAAGTTTCAAATTTCAATATTTTATTCAGAATACAACAGATGACATATCAAATGTTTAAACTGAGAAAATGTATAATTTTAAGGGAAAAATAAGTTAATTTTAAATTTCATGGCATCAACACATCTCAAAAAAGCTGGGACAAGGCCATGTTTACCACTGTGTGGCATCCCCTCTTTTCTGAACTGAGCGCTGATAACAACTTGGGTTGTCCTTGTCCTCTTTAGTCTGGATGACATGGCGTCCCAGTTTTCCAAAAAGACCTTCAAATTTTGATTCGTCTGACCACAGAACGGTTTTCCACTTTGCCACAGTCCATTTTAAATGAGCCTTGGCCCAGAGAAAACACCAGTACTTCTGGATCATGTTTAGATATGGCTTCTTTTTTGATCTATAGAGTTTTAGCCGGCAACGGCGAATGGCACGGTGGATTGTGTTCACCGACAATGTTTTCTGGAAGTATTCCTGAGACCATGTTGTGATTTCCATTACAGCAGCATTCCTGTATGTGATGCAGTGCCGTCTAAGGGCCCGAAGATCACGGGCATCCAATATGGTTTTCCGGCCTTGACCCTTACGCACAGAGATTGTTCCAGATTCTCTGAATCTTTGGATGATATTATGCACTGTAGATGATGATAACTTCAAACTCTTTGCAATTTTTCTCTGAAAAACTCCTTTCTGATATTGCTCCACTATTTTTTGCCGCAGCATTGGGGGAATTGGTGATCCTCTGCCCATCTTGACTTCTGAGAGACACTGCCACTCTGAGAGGCTCTTTTTATACCCAATCATGTTGCCAATTGACCTAATAAGTTGCAAATTGGTCCTCCAGCTGTTCCTTATATGTACATTTAACTTTTCCGGCCTCTTATTGCTACTCTTATTCCTACCTGAACTTTTTTGGAATGTGTAGTCATGAAATCCAAAATGAGTCAATATTTGGCATGACATTTCAAAATGTCTCACTTTCAACATTTGATATGTTATCTATATTCTATTGTGAATAAAATATAAGTTTATGAGATTTGTAAATTATTGCATTACTTTTTTATTCACAATTTGTACAGTGTCCCAACTTTTTTGGAATCGGGTTTGTATATATATATATATATATATATATATATAGATCCTGTCTATCGGATCAAATCTGATACTCATGTGCGGCTTGTATTAGAAAATTGTGCACCTCTAAATGCCACCCCTCTCTGAACCCACATGAACCAGGACTTTGAGAACTCAGAGGGCAATTACTCAGACTTGGTCGTCTCAGTGGGTGGCCATTAACATTTACAAAGGAGAGGTGGGCATGTCAGTGCTATGGGCAACATGCTGGGCATGTAAATGAGGCCCAGCTCATCCTTGGTTTAATATACGTAAATTAAGTAAGCACCATTATTAGAGATAGACAGAATTGTTTACTTTTTTTGTGACAGATGACTAAATGTTTCGAAGTGACAAGACCCATGTAATGTAGTTTAGATGAGTGGAAATGAGTGTTGCGTTGGTCCCTGCAAGATAATCAGAGTGGCACACAATCAGATGGGTTTTTATGGCTGCTGGAAAGAGAAGAATAAAGATTTTTGTAATAATAATAATAATAATAAAATAATAATAATATGACTGTTTTTGTCATTAAGGGGTATGGAGTGTAGTGATTTGAAAAAAACAAAAGCATTTTAGCATAAGGCTGCAACATAAAATACTTTCTAAATATATAGAGCCCACTCTAAAAAAAAATTGTGCTATATAGTACTAAAAGTGTTTATTTGGCTTGTAATCATAGGGGAACCACTTTAAGTGCTGTATAGCACCAAATCTTGGTGCTTCAGTGGTTCTTCAGTGGATCTTTGGGGTGGTTAAGGTGCTATATAGCACCACTGCCGTACAAAGAACCTGTTATGCCCCTTTTTAAGGTTACTTACAAGCCAAAGAACCACTGTTGGTGCTGTTAAGCACCATTTTTGTTGAAGAAATAAAATGCGATATGGCACCTCTTATGGGTTCTACATAGCACCATTTGACAAAGGTGCTGTAGAGACCCTTTAAAGATATGGTGCTATGTAGCACCAAAAGTGGTTCACCTATGATTACGAGCCAAGAACCATTTTTAGTGCTATAGCACTTTTTTTTTTTTTTTAGAGTGTATAGAAAATCATCACACCCGTTTGAAATAGTTTTATTTGTCGTACAGCCCGAAATAATAAAAAAAAAAATTCCAGCAATTTTTCTTTACAATATCAAAGTGATGACAAAAAAAAATTCTGAAAATTAATAAAAAACTGAAAAACTAGAATAACAGGGTTAGAAAAGTCATCAGTCCCCTGATTTAATACTTCGTAGAGCCACCTTTAGCTTTAATTACAGCCATTAAAGGGTTAGTTCACCCAAAAATGAAATTTCTGTCATTAATTACTCACCCTCATGTCGTTCCACACCTCTAAGACCTTCATTCATTTTCGGAACACAAATTAAGATATTTTGATGAAATCCGAGAGGTTTTTTTATCCTCCATTGAAAGCAATAAAATTACCACATTAAATGTCCAGAAACGTAGTAAAAACATCATTAAAACAGTCGATGTGGCTACAGTGGTTCAACCTTAATGTTATGAAACGACGAGAATACTTTTTGTGCACAAAAACAAAACAAAAATTACGATTTTATTCAAAATTTTCCTTTTCTCTGTCTGTCTGCGTTTCCATGTTTACGTCCAAACGCCAGATCATTATTGGCCGGCTCCTGCATAAGCATCACACACATGCATCATGCTGCTCATGTGAACAGGCGTCGGCCAATACTGACCCGCTGTTTGGACGTAGAACCTGGAAGCTCTGCAACGAAAATAGTGTAGCAGAATGACAGAGGAGAGACAAATTTGTTGAATAAAGTTATTTTTGTTTTGTTTTTGCACACAAAAAGTATTCTTGTTGCTTCATAATATTAAGGTTGAACCACTGCAGTCATGTTTTATCTGTTTTTACTACTTTTCTGGACATTGAATGTAGTCATTTGAATGCTAATATCTTAATTTGTGTTCTGAAAACGAACAAAGGTCTTACTGGTGTGGAACGACATGAGGGTGACATAATTTTCTTTTTTGGGTGAACTAACCCTTTAATCATTTCGGATCTGTCTATACTAGCTTTGCACACCTAGATTGGGGAATATTTGCCCATTCTTTCTTTGCAGAATTGCTCAGTTAAAAGTTCATCTCCGTGGTGAGCGTCCCTCCACAGATTTTTTATCAAATTGAACTGAATGCAGGTTTTCCTCAAGACTTTGGATGTACTTGGCAGCATCCATTTTCCCTTCACTCCTTCCTGACCAATCGCCCAGTCCCTGCTGAAGAGAAACACCACCACCACATAATGCTGCCACCACCGTGTTTCATAGTAGGTATGGTGTGTATGAGTGGTATGAGGTATGAGTGGTTTGCTGTATTTGCTTTTCACCAGACTGATAGCACTGAAAGTAAGAAGGCTTTCCTGAAAAAGTGCCATGCTCAGTCTCGTTTGTGCTATGCAAAAACACACCTGGAAGACTCTGAAGGTGCTATGGTCTAATGAGACCAAAATTGACCTTTTTGGACTGAACTCTAAGCGCTATGTTTAGCAAAAAGCAAACAAAGAAAAGAACAATGCAAGCCATAAGGATAGGAAAGTCAATGTCCTTGAGGGGCCAAGTCAGTACCCTGACTTAAATCTGATAGAAAATCTGTGGATGGACTTGAAGAGAGCAGTCCATTACCACTCACCAAGAAATCTGACTGAACTTGAGCAATTCTGCAAGAAAGAATGGGCAAATATTTTTCAATCTAGGTGTGCAAAGCTAGTACAGACATATCCAAAAAGATAAATGGTGGCTCTACGAAGTATTAAATCAAGGGACTGACTTTTTCAACCCTGTTATTCTAGTTTTTCAGTTTTTTAAAAATTATTATTATTATTATTTGTTATAATGTGTAAAATGTGTAGATAGAGCTGAATATATATATATTTTGGAATGGGTTTTGATTTCAGGCTGTATGAAAAATAAAGTAACTATTTCAAAGGGGTATGATGATTTTCTATAGGCACTGTATAAAATGATTATTTTTGACAGTCACACTGTTAATTATTTTACTAAATGGCAGGTTCACACTGGTTTAATATAATTTGAATAGGCTATAAATACACTTTATTTGCCCATGCACTTTTATAGTCACAGAATTAGGTTTTTTCAAAACCAAAAAGGTTTTGAAAAGAGGGCAGATTGTTGTCTTCAGTGACTGTAGACTTTGAAAATTATGTAAAACTTGATTTATCATGTGTAGGCCTATCTAATACAAATATACATGGGTGTGTTCTGTACATGTTGTTAAACTACAAATTATTCATCAGCACATTCGTCGAAAAGACCACAGACAAAAATCTTTACTTGCCCTAACATGACTTTTATTTTGAAGAGATTGAAAAATAGCGATGTAATCAGTTTGCGCATGCGCCTGTCACAAAGCAGGAAGTAACTATTCCAAACTGTCAACAGTCCAACGCAGTACCAGTCACGACCGCTTGATTCTGTCCTCATATTTATGTTATTTCAAATTTAAACATTTTTCTCTGACAGTGATGTCTCGAAAGTCTAAAACAGAAGAATATTACCGCTTCTTCACTGTGACAGATCCACGCACACACGAAAAAGGACACACGGAATATAAAGTAACAGCAAGGGTTAGTAGCACTATAATATACTACATGATCATATTTACACCTCTATCACAGAGAGGAATAATAAATACTGCATAGACATCAGACAAACTGTGCTTCATAAATACAAAAGGCATAACGTTACATCAGGCTAAAGAATCAGATACAGAGGGCTAATAACTACTAGCCTCGTTTTATTGATCTGGTTTGCTATGAAACTCGTGATTTAAAGAATGTGGAATGAGATCCCGTGACTTCAGTGTCTTGTGCACCAATCTCATTCTTGCTTAAAATAATCAGCTCTTTTAAATCCTCTCCCTTTGGTGTAATGTGGTTTAACGTATCACTTTCTCCACAGTTTGTATCAAAGACACAGCCGGAGAATGTTAAAGAGGTATGCTCATTCCTGTATGTTTGAATACGCACATGTTTGGAGTTGCATTGGACTCATTGTTAGTTTTAATGGCAGGTTGTGGTGTGGAAGAGGTACTCAGAGCTGAAGAAATTACATGGAGAACTGGCCTATACTCATAGGAACCTGTTCAGACGACTAGAAGAGTTTCCCCCTTTTCCACGTGCGCAGGTTTTTGGTAAGGTCAATGAAAATGCTGAGACAATTGTGGCAGTTTTGCCACTTTATTTCTCACCTCCTGGATCTTAAGAATTTAATTTTTATGACTTTATGCTGTAAGTCAGCTTCTTTGTACTCCTCTAACTCCCCCACCGCTCTCTCTGTTCTCTCTTTTGTCGTTCTTTGTCCGTGTCTCTCGCTCTCACAGGGCGTTTTGATGAGGCTGTGATTGAAGAGAGGAGAAAAGCAGCAGAGGCCATGCTGCTCTTCACTACAAACATTCCTGCTCTGTACAACAGCCCTCAGCTCAAAGATTTCTTCAGGGTGAGACAAATATATTTCAGTCATACCTACTCTCGGAGTGTATTATTTCAACCATATACATAGGCTTGATTTTGGCAGACGAGATCAGCCACGCTGCTGAACAAATACAAGAATTTGTTCAGCTTAGTCAAAGTAAACAAAAGGACAGGCTGCTGCAAGAAAATAGTAGAACTCTATAGCAGATGCCTACAGGTGTCGCTGGAGAGGAGGATGGATAACAGAGGTTTTCATAATTGCGCAGCAGGGCGATCACAGGCTAGGGTACAATATATATGGTTATGTGGATTAGGAAGTACTTCTGATTGGCTGATGCCATGGCGTTGGAAGAACCAGTCAGCACTTGGTTAGAGTTTCATTCCTGAATTATGTGTATATTTTTTTCCCCCACAAAAATCTATACATTACCATTCGAAAGTTTGGGGTCACTAAGATTTAAAAACAAACAAACAAATACTGTCACATAAATACTGTTGATTTGAATCTATTCGTCAGAAGATTCCTGAAAAGATTTCTACAAAAATATTACAAATATTAATCAAACTGTTTTCAACAATGATAATAATAATAAATGTTTCTTGAGCACCAAATCAGCATATTAGAATGATTGCTGAAGGATCATGTGATACTGAAGACTGCAGGAATGATGCTGAAAATCACAGGAATAAATTACATTTTAGAATATAAGAAAACAGTTATTTTAAATTGTAATAATATTTCACAATATTACTGTTTTTACTGAATTTGATCAAATAAATGCAGCCTTGCTGAGAATAAAGTCTCATTCAAACTGTCAGTCAAAATCCAATTTTTGTGCATATCCGATTGAAAAATTAAATGTTATTTTTACAAATCCATTTTTCCATGTTTGTGTTGTTGCAAAGTGCCGGTCAAGCAGAAAATGACAATATAACGACATATTTTGAGACCATTGGAGACTGCAGCACAGAATAAGCTGCTCATACCAGCCTCCTACGTTTCTGCCGCTACTTCAGATGACGCATTAGTCCAGCGCAGTGGCTACACGTTGTCATAAGTAAAACAATTTATTTATGTGGTAAATAAGACAACATCTGTATATAGTTCATCAATTATTTTTATCAATTACTCATCCTCAGGAGTTCTTTAGCTGGAACATAAAAGAAATAATGCTCTTTCCAGAGTTCATAATGGGCACTGACATGGTCAAAATCCTAAAATAAAAATAAAAAAACACACGCTAAAAGTACCATAAAAGTTGTCCATATGTGACCTGTGTGCTGTATTTGTTTGATTGTGCATCTTGTGAATGTTTATTTTTTGGTAATCTGCTTGGTCCTTTTTCCTCTGTCAGGGAGGAGAAGTGAGGAGACCACTGGAGACAGCTGCCATTTCCACTTCTCTTCCGCCTCCTCTTATTCCTCTTCCTGAGAGGAACACTGAGCAGTTGGCTGAAGAGGAGATGGGGAGAGATGCTCCTATCCAGGCCCAGGAGCTGGAGTCCAACCAAAGACTGACAGATCTAGCCCAGCCAGAGATAGCAGTTGAGGCCTTCAGTGACATGGAAAGCAGCCCTACACAAGAAACACAAGAAACACAAGCAGAAATAAAAATACTCGGACTGACAGAAAAAGAGAGAGAGACTGACATCACAACACATCAGAGTAACGGCACAGACCAGTGCACTGCTGCTACAGATGCTACAACACGTTAGTTTGTTATCCAAGTCTTTTATCCTGTTTCTATTCGATTTCAATCATGGCTAATTGGTCCATTCCTGCTTTTCATCTTCCAGATGCCTCGCTTGAAATTCCAGGTTCTCCAGTCGACCAATTAGAGGAGTTTGATTCGCTGTTTGATTCTGGATTGGAGGAACATTCAGACAAGGCTCCGCCTCCGCTTTCAGATACAGATCTTGCCATTTTTGACCCGTGTGCCAAAGAGGGTAGGAAAGTCTGCACAGTGTGACTCATCAATTTATTTTTTATTCAAACCTCCCTCTCATCACCTTATTCAATGCCTCAGATCAACCATACGGATCACCCAGCCATGCTGAACTCCTGTCTGTCCCTCTAACTGGTCCAAATGGAACTGAGTCTGGTGGAGATGTAAGCTATGTGCACCAGGCCAACGAAGAGCTGATTGCTGCCCAGGAACGAGAGAGAGAGGGTGATTACAGTGCAGCAGTGCAACGATACAGGATGGCTGTCGATATATTTATGAAAGGAGTGCAAGGTAATGACAAACGGCTGTTTATGATAACATACTAACTAACTGCAGTGCATAGTATATATATTGTTGAAATTTTCTGTATGAACAGAATCCCCCAAAAACTAAACACTACCTTTGTTAATATGTGCTGTATTCAACAAAGCACACTGTTGGGAATATAGTATCCCACAATGCATGTGCTTGACTTGACCTTCCATTTCCAGTGTGACTAATTAACTTGAAGTTGTAACAAGTGTGCACAAAATTGAGTTTAAATTTATGCACTTTTGTTATGTTTTAGAAAGTTTCAGTAATATTGTGAAATATCATTACAAATTAAAATAACTTTTATATTTGAGGCCCCGTTTACACTAGTGCATTTTCATTTTAAAACGCATAAGTTTTGCTACGGTTACGCCTGTCGTTTACACTACGCCAACATTATCTAACCTCGAAAACGCTGCAGACCCCATTTTAGTTTCAAAACGGAGACTTTTGAAAACTATGGCATGGCTGCCCACCTTTGCTTTGCGTATCCTTGACGACCATGTAAACAATAACATGGAGACTGAACTGCAATCTTTGCTGGCGTTTTTGTCGTTTTTAGTAGCCATTGTGCAGTTAAACTTTTAATACTGCAGCTACCTACATGCGCAAGAGGCAACTGTGTACACTTGTACATGCATGCCCAGCAGGGTTGCCAGGTTTTCACAACAAAACCCGCCCAATTGCTACTTAAAACTTGCCCAAATCTAGCCCAATCACGTTTCAGGGGGTTCCCACGGTAAAAATCGCGTTCCGGGGGGGAAAATCTGCGTTTTTGGCAGGGCTCCCCAGGTAAAAGTTGCATTCCAGGAGCTAAATATTATGTTATTTGGGTCTCTTCAACCCGCGGACATGAAAAACAACCCGTGGGAACAGTGTAAAAGTAGACCAATTCTGCAGGAAAACCGCGGACTTGGTAACACTGATGCCCAGTGTGCATGAACGGTCATGTGACACCCGTTTTCGGCCGTGTAGTATAGACAGAGATTGTTTCTGAAACACTGTGGAAATGCCAGTATAGACAAGGATCGTTTTCATTTTAAAACAAAACGCACTAGTGTAAACGGGGCCTGAATATACTTTAAAAGTTTTCAGCATCATTACTCCAGTCTCTGCAGTGTCACATGATCTTTCAAAACTCATTCTAATACGCTGATTTGATGCTCAAGAAACAGTTGAAAACAGTTGTGCTGATTAATATATTTGTGAAACTAATACATATTTTTCAGGATTCTTTAATGAATAGAAAGTTCATAAGAACAGCATTTATTTGAAATAGAAATAATTTGTAACCAGTGTTGGGGGAAGTTACTTTTAAAAGTAATGCTTTACAAAATTGTGTTACTTGGTTACTTTTTCTCATGTAGGCTTGCTTGTTTGTCATTTTGAGTAATATTGAATCTATTTTTGTGCAAATGAGATGAGTAAATGCATGTTCACATTTAGTCTAGACTCTAGAGCAACAATAAGCATCCTGTTTACACACAGCACACACAACGCATCTGCACTTACTCACGATTTCTGGAGAGCTGCCAGTTTACAAGTTACTTGAAAAAAAGTAATCTGATTACGTAACTTGCCTTACTTGTAATGCGTTACCCCCAACACATTTTAAATTTAAAAACATTTTAAAGCTCTTTACTATCACTTTTGATCCATATAATGTATTCTTGCTGAATAAAAGTATTTATTTATTTGAAAAACAAAAACAGCAATGTTTTAATAAATTGCATGACCAAAACATTGCTGTTTTAATAAACATTGTAGTTTTTATTCTTGTTTTCCATCTAAATAAAAAATAAAATTAAAAAAACTGGCCCCATGTGCAGATTACAGACCCTAAATCATACAAATGCCAATTTGCTTTGGTCAGAATGACCCTGATGTGATTAATTTATTTGAGAGGAAAGAGCAGAGTAGCTCTCAACACAAGGACATTACATGTAATGTTTTTTCCTCGAAGCAGGAAATTAGCTCTTTTTGGATGCAATGCAAAATATTTGAATAATAGAAGGGAAGAAAAACTCACAACATCCCTTTGTTCTACCCTTTTTATCTTCTCTCTCTATTACTCATTCTCTCCTGCTAGGAGATGTAGATTTGAAGAGGAGAGAAGCAGTGAAGAGGAAGATTGCTGAAGTCCTAGAGCTTGCGGAGAGACTTCTATCTATAAAGACTCCCACTCATGACCACAATACATAGAGAAACAATTTAAACACACACACACACACTAACTATACTAACTCAAGCTTCATCAAACCTGGGATACCCAAGCACACTCCCACATATGTACTCTCATGAACCGAGTTTTGACTAACACGCGCACATATTGAAACAACCACGGTTTCACTTAAGTGCAACTCGCTGACCACCCACACGGTCAACACACACACACACAGACACACACACACACACACACACACACACACTTGACTCCCACACTTACCTTCCTGCTTATTTAAATAGTTACACTTGTAGCACCATCACAACAGATGTGTCCAACAGCACTACACTCCCTGCACTATAAGACCAAGCGATTTTTACTTGATTTTACATTATTTTAATGTAATCATCTAATACTGTTTGATCCTAAGGAACTGGAGACCTCTTTAGTAGCTATACAATTTTCTTTAATCCAACTTTTGTGTAAATTAAGCTGTTATGTAAATGACTGTTGTCTAAATGAAGACATTGCCTTTTCAATGGAATCTGCCTGTTTTGTTAATTATAAGTAATTAAAAATATAATATAAATATGAAATGGCATATTGGCATGTAAATGTAGGAAGGGACCTGATTCCATCCATTGGGAAATAATTGGATCATGGGTGTTCCATACTAGAGTTTACAGTTGATTGTGGAGGAGTTCTCCACTCCTGAAACACACTGTGCTCCATTTTGCTAGTATAGAGTGCATTAGTGCCCGCCTACTTTTTCAGCAGTGCTGGTTCCAGAAGTATTTGTTTAAGTAATTTCTTCCATAGGGAATAAAAAAAAAAAAAAAAAGCGTTATAAGCCATGAACTAAGCCAACCTGCTTACGAGGTGAATCATAGCACTACAAACTTTGATTTGAAGCAAAAAATATTTGAAAATTGGACAAAAATACAAAGGTACAAGACTGTCTTCTTAACGGCTTTAGTGAGGGAAAGAACTACAATCCCATGAAGCATTGCGAACAGAATAATCGAATGATTGAGAATTAGAAAACTATTCATTTAAAAATGTTGAGATTGAGAGTGTAGGGAGATCAACTCGATTACATCATTAGCAGTGCTTCATTTGAGTGGGCGGAGCTTACAAGATCTTTTGGCAGGTTTTGCTTGGTTTGACTCTCTGGTGTAATTTTCTGTACAGCATCATTCCACCACAAATTTTGATGTTATACATAATTATTTTAAGTTAAAATAATGCAGGCTGACAGCTTCATAAGAAGCCAAAAAAGTGCAGATGGGAGTGAAAAGTTTACAAATACCATTTCCATAATGACTAACGCAATCTACCAAGAGCAGCACAAATTAGCATCTAGTTTAAGACATGCTTTTTGGCTGCTAAATAATGGCGCAAATACCAGTAAATTGACTAACGCAAACCTTAGTAAATCACCTTGCATGATTCGTTTAAATACACTGAACAAAATTATAAACGCAACACTTTTGTTTTTGCCCACATTTTTCATGAGCTGAACGCAGAGATCTAAGACTTTTTCTATGTACTCAAAAGGCCTATTTCTCTCAAATATTGTTCACAAATCTGTCTAAATCTGTGTTAGTGAGCACTTCTCCTTTGCCGAGATAATCCATCCACCTGACAGGTGTGGCATATCAAGATGCTGATTAGACAGCATGATTATTGCACAGGTGTGCTTTGGCTGGCCACAATAAAAGGCCATTCTAAAATGTGCAGCTTTATCACACAGCACAATGCCACAGATGTTGCAAGTTTTGAGGGAGCGTGCAATTGGCATGCTGACTGCAGGAATGTCCACCAGAGCTGTTGCCCGTGAATTGAATGTTCGTTTCTCTACCATAAGCCGTCTCCAAAGACGTTTCAGAGAATTTGACAGTACATCTAACCGTCCTCACAACCGCAGACCACGTGTAACAACACCAGCCCAGGACCTCCACATCCAGCATCTTCACCTCCAAGATCGTCTGAGACCAGCCACCTGGACAGCTGCTGCAACAATTAGTTTGCATAACCAAAGAATTTCTGCACAAACTGTCTCCGGGAAGCTTATCTGCATGCTTGTCGTCCTCATCGGGGTCTTGACTTGACTGCAGTTTGTCATCGTAACCGACTTGAGTGGGCAAATGCTCACATTCGATGGCGTCTGGCACTTTGGAGAGGTGTTCTCTTCACGGATGAATCCTGGTTTTCACTGTACAGGGCAGATGGCAGACAGCGTGTATGGCGTTGTGTGGGTGAGCGGTTTGCTGATGTCAACGTTGTGGATTGAGTGGCCCATGGTGGCGGTGGGGTTATGGTATGGGCAGGCGTATGTTATGGACAACAAACACAGGTGCATTTTATTGATGGCATTTTGAATGCACAGAGATACCGTGACGAGATCCTGAGGCCCATTGTTGTGCCATTCATCCATGACTATCACCTCATGTTGCAGCATGATAATGCACGGCCCCATGTTGCAAGGATCAGTACACAATTCCTGGAAGCTGAAAACATCCCAGTTCTTGCATGGCCAGCATCCTCACAGGACATGTCACCCATTGAGCATGTTTGGGATGCTCTGGATCGGCGTATACGACAGCGTGTTCCAGTTCCTGCCGATATCCAGCAACTTTGCACAGCCAATGAAGAGAAGTGGACCAACATTCCACAGACCACAATCAACAACCTGATCAGCTCTATGCGAAGGAGATGTGTTGCACTGCGTGAGGCATATGGTGGTCACACCAGATACTGACTATTCTTCAGTTACGATACAACTGGCATAATCAATGAACATTCAGAAAATATTATTTCAAGAAATTTACAGCATTTGTACTGGCTCGTCTATTTATCTCGTGTTCTGTGAGAGTGTTTACTGTCAAACCACAAAATTATTTACATTTGAATTTCTAAAAAAAATGCCATTTTATATGAAAAAATATTTTAGTTTGTCATGTATGTCTTTTAAATTAAATCAGATAACATTTTTAGTTGTCATATGATCATGTTACAACGTACCACTTCACATGTTGTCACATTTCCCTTCCCTTTTTTCGAGGTGAAAAAAGTATACACTGTATTAATGAAACAAAGCCACATATTTGTACCAGACACGTGTGAAATTAATGTGGAACAAAATAAATTCTCTGAACCCTAAGCAGATTTACACAAACTGAGAAAGTCAAAAAGCGTTAGGTTGTGCACCGCTCTCCTCTGCGTGCTTTTGTATACTTCACATTTCTACGTCTAAATCCTCTAATTAGCCCCGTTTACTTGTTTTAAGCGCCTTACCATAATCAACATTATACCACAAATGCTGTCAATTGTATCGACTCTACAGAATAATGTCTAAATGGTTATTTGACTATTTGTCTGCACACCCTAGATGACATCAACTGAAAAGGAAAGTAATTTACTAATAAATCGTGCACAATAATACCTGAGAGTGTGTATTGCGAGCGTTAAAGGTACACTTTTGGCCCTTCTAGGACAAAGAAAACTGCATGCTTTTTGCGGAAGAACATTGTTCTCTGCGTGAAGCCATAGAAAATCATTATAAAGAAAACACTTAACCATTTAACACAATGCGTTCTGTAACGGCCACCTAAATTATGTCGAATACCGTTCATGACGTTAATGTTGATGTGCCTTTAAGATAACTTATTCTATGGCGTACGTTGTAGTGTGCACGCTGTTCTCATGTGAGCGCGCACGCACAGAGTTGAAGAGAGAATGCTGGCGTGACGAGAGAGATGACTGCTCTACTGCTGACTGATGTTCCAGTGTAATAATATTACTTTTCCACTTTGATTCGTAGCGTTTATCAGAGTGTTATCTTTTCCTGTTTATCCTCACTCCTTTACATGTATATGAAGAGTGTGCTTATTGTGCGAACCATCTATAAAGACTCGTGGGACTACCAGTTCATTTGCCTCTGGTTTTTCTTCTCGCCTCCTGTTTTCTGTTTTTCATCTTCAAGCCCTCTGGCAGACGTTACAGTTCACATTCTTGGCTCCTCTCGCTTACACATAAGTACTCACCATCAACAAAGTGCACACCGAATCCGGTCCCCCAATACTGTTCTAGCACATTAAGGCATAAGTGTTTTTCACATTAAGCGTTTAAGAACGTCTCGTTGTTTTTAGTGCCCAAAACTTGCATTATATTCACATGTTTTTTTATTTTGAGATGGAAAATTGACTGGCCTGTAATGCATTTTTATTGATGTTGTGCCCACCCGTCTACATGTCAGTCACGTGACTGAAAACTGAATTTACAGATAAGACCTGACACGGTATATGTACGCAATTTCCAAACGAAAACCATCCCGACAGGTCAAAAATATATAAACACTTACAGCTAATCACGGTAAGACAGTGTGTTTTGAAGAACGATTGATGTATTGACTCATTATTAAAATGTTAATTTAGGAAAAAATAATTTAGATCATGTACCTTTAAAATGGTCGATTTTCATGTTATGTTGACTTTAATGGGTTTGAGCGCAGTTATTTTTAATATACCACCAGATGTCGCTGTTTTACCCAAACTAGATCAAGACATCAGCGCAGATAAATCCACATTTCTTAGGCCCTTCGTGTATATGGGCTGTCGTACGCACGTTGGCTCTGTTTCTGGTAAAGGGAAGGAACGAATAGAAAGGACAAAAAGGATTACATAGCTGAAAGAACTGAGGGATGAGCAGAGGATGAGCGTGGATCATCTCTATTGTCAGTGGATGGAAAATATCCCTCTCTTTCCCCTCCTACTGTTGTTTTCTCGCTCTCCCGTCGGGCTTGTGTATTTGCTGTTTTGGCTGCCTGGAGTGAATGTGGAATGGAGAGAGGTTACCGCACCTGTGTGTGTGTACGTGTGTGTGGCGTGTGTGAGCGATGAAGAGAGTCACAAAAAGGAAAACGCTGGGAGATGGAGTGTGTTTGGGCATTAGCATGCTGAGAGTGTCAGCTCTCGATGTCCCTCTCTCCCCCTCTCCATCCCTCATTCTATCTCTCACTCACCAATCCCTCTCTCCTCAGTGTCCATGGCAATTATACCATCAAAACACTCCAGCCAAAGAGGATAATTGCAACCTGAGTACTGCGGAGAGACTGAGAGGGAGAGTGCGTGAAATTGTGTGTGCGCGAGCGCGTTTTCTCACGTCTGTGGTAGCTGTGTGCGGTTGAGAGCGCGAGTCGGTGCATTATATTGTATTCCTGAGGTTCTCCACCGCATTGTGAGAGTCATTTCGGTCAGGGATCAAAGAATATGTTTGCGGTGCTGAGAGGACAAGGACAATCCATTGAAGACACATGCACACACTCACAGTTTTAATAATGTGCATTACCGTCAGTTTCCTGAAACTCAAGGTCAGAGGCGGAAACTCAAAACAGAGCTTCAGTAAAGAGGAGTTTTGTCAGAAAGCTGGTGAAACAGTGGCCATGGCTCAGCTGGATCCAGAATCCAGTGGTGTCACGGTTACATTTTGTGCTCAAATGATATCTATAAAGAGCTATAGTGGCCGATAGCTTATATAACACAGATATTTAATTTCACAGGCCCAAAACAATATTTGTATTGCTTTAGCCGACAACGCGCTTGAGATATATACACTACCTTTCAATATATATATATATTTCAAAATGGTATTAACATTTATGTAGAAGTCATTGCTTTGTTATGAGAAAGAATGTCTGGAAAAAAACAATATAAAGGGTAACCAATATAAAGGGACCATTTTGGATCAAGTCATGTGTTCAATATAATGTGACAGGATGTGACATCATTCAGACGCCTGCAAAGGTTGTGAAGCAAAGTTATAAACTCTCTTAACTATTTGAAAAATTCATGTTTTCACTTGCTCATATGCATGTCCTGAAACATCAGGTCATTCGGTACAACCGCTACAAAACATGGAGAATGTTGTAATATTTTAAAAACTTGTACTAAATATAAAATGTTTAACTGTTCTTTTGTTAGCTAGCTAGCAAGCTAACTAACTAGCTAGCTAGATATCAGTCTCTTAGCATTGTTTGAAAATATCATCATTCCCCCCAAAAAAAACAAATTTTGGTTAAACCGAATGACTTTTTTGGTGACAAATTTTGTCCATCTTGTAAAAAATGACAAAAGCAGTGTTAATTGATTATAAAAACCACATAATCTCATTGTTAACACTTAATAAAACTTCAAAATTAATTAAATCTCCATTAGGTTTTTCTTTTTTTTTTTACACTTTTAAAAACCTTATTTGTCAATGACCCATATGGAACATGATTTCACCAAGTATGTTCATCCTGGAACAACATTCCAATCAACCAATCAGATTTCAGGGACAAGTTTACAGTTTATGTCCAGTTTAGTCTTACAATCAGGGTTAGGTGCTTCTTATTCACCTATCATTTCCCTTTGATTTTAGGGATAACTTATGGGTAGGATTAAGGATACATTTTTGGACAAAAATGTTGTTCCAGGATCAACAAAATATGTTGACCCAGGAATGCATCTAATGCGGCAAAATTAGGGCGTGATATGTTAACAAACTGATCCTTATTGTAAAGGTCACTGGAGGGCTATTTGAAAACAGATCATGTGTGTAAAGCCTTTGGTAAATTTTTTCGTACTGACACTAGTTGAAATGACCATTTAATTGTTCATTCTTCACAGTTTTCGTCCAATAATCTCAAAATATCTTCCATTTAATCAACCTGCCTCTTTTTTATATGTATTATAAACACTTTCTCATCCTGGTTGTGTGGATTCGTCTTCCCTGGGGGTTTTACGTCTTTGTGGTACTAATTCCTGAGGACTCGATTCATTATTCTGTCCCTTCAGATTGAATATCCTCTAGTTCAACTGCAGTTGTCACTCACTGTCTCTCCTCAGTCACCTTGCCCAAGGCTGAATGTGTGAGTGCTCTTTTCTCTCATACACACTTTCCCTCAGAGGCAGCCAATGGGCAAACACTTTGCCTGTCCATCGACCCCCTCAAACGTGTATCTCCACTCCTGCTTTCTGTCTCTCTCTCGCTCTCCCCCCGCTGGATACCACATTTTCATTCCGTGCATATTACGGACTCATAATGCAATATGTTTGATCGTGACTCATTCAAATTTTGATATGTCTCCCACCATTTGAAAGGATCGACATTCGTGTGGCATTTTTAAAACACTGTTTGCAAATGGCTGCGTCCCTTTGGTGTATTTCATAGCTCTTTGTTAGAATTGCTCATGCATTTTAATATTGTTTGCTGTCAGTCATTTGGCTTCAGTTCAAAGGATTCAGTGTGAGTTGCTAATGTAGTTCAAAAGCCTTTCAGCCTGACCTTACAAAAGGTGTGTGTGTGTGTTTACAGTGCAAATGGACTGTATTGTCGGATAAGGAATTTATCAAGGAATTTAACACCTGCATTGCACAGTTACTGTCATTTTTTGCTGAGAAAAAAATGGATTTAGAATTCAAACAGAGAGAAAACCATTAGCCTCAATGCCACTTGTCAAAGTATGTGAGTTGTGTTAATGTCCCTTCTATCTGTCCAATATTTATTTGTTTTTAAAACTACATTTCAATTACATTTGTTTACTTAGATCACTCTATAGTCACAAGCACCTTTTATTAATAAGGCTTTGTGTCACATTTCTTGTTTCCATAACAACAGTGGCCACTGGTTATTGTGAACAGTTTGGTTGGTTGAGGTGTATTTCAGTGAAGTGGGGGAGAGAGGGAGTGATGGAAACAATGAAAGAGAGAGAAGGGGTGCTATGAAGAGGAGTGGAGGGACCGATAATCAGCTTTCACACATTGAGGGGTAGAGGAGTCTCTGATTATGAAGAGCTCTGTTGCTGCTTTTTATACCGGCCTTGGCATATACAGTCTCTTACAAGGCACGTGTTTGGTGGAATATGTAATCAAAAAAGTTCAAACAGACCTTCTAGTTCTTCTTGTACCTATTATCTACTCAAATATTTTCTTAAACATGCAGGGTATGAGTATGTGGCATTAGTCAAAAGAGAGAACATGAGGAAAAAAGACATTTTAAAAATTGTAAAAGAATGTGTACAGAATTCCTATTAGAATTCTATCATCATTTAGAACCTCTCCTAATGCATTCCAGTGGAAGAAAAAAGAAAAGAAAAAAGAATCCCCCAAGAACCAAATATGTTCCACCTAAAAAAAAGATTCTTACAGCATTTTTTATTTTTAAAAGTCCTGTGGAATATTGCATAATCATTATCAGAAACCTACTTTTGTATCAGAATAATGTGTTGAACCTTTAGAGGAGCTGTAAGTGGTTTAAAATCCTAAAAGATTTCTTGTGTATACACTACCATTCAAAGGATTCATTGTCACCAAGGCTGTATTTTAATAAAACATACAGTAAAACAGTAGTATTGTGTAACACTTTATTTTAGTTTTTTTTTAACTAGTTGCTTATTAGCATGCATATGACTAGAATATTGTCTGTTTGTTAGTACATATTAAGCACATATTAATGCCTTATTCTGCATGACCTCATTCTACATTTTTAATCCTACCCAATACCTAAACTTAACAACTATCTTACTAACTATTAATAAGCAGTAAATTAGGAGTTTATTGAGGGAAAAGTCGTAGTTAATAGTTAATATGTGTTCCCTATACTAAAGTGTTACCGTATTTTGAAATAATAATACTAGAGATGCACCGATATATTGACCAGTAATCGGAATTGTCCGATAAAAGCAAATGTTTATACTATCGCCTATCGGCTGATAGTTTGAAAACAGCCAATAGTCAGGGCCAATGTATCCTGTCAATCAAAAGAGGGTGTGAAAATGCACTGAATTTGGGCTTTGTGTAAAGAAAATGCTAAGAAACCAATTTGATTTTCAAAATTAATAGTAATTATATGAATTAATAACATTCAGAACGTTAGGAAATATTAATTTAATCTTCAGATTTGAGTAATGTGTTTCATACCAGTTACTCTGAAACAAGTTGATGAACCTGAGAGAATATGAATTTGAATTTGCATTTCTTTCAAAATATAATAATTAAAAATATAATGATTGAATATAAATTACAATGAAATTATCATTATTTTAATAGAAGGTATAAAAGGCAGAACCCCCAAACTATCGGTATCGTTACCGGTAATGGCAGATATCACTCTAAATAATCGGCTGTTATCAGTGGAAAAATTTTGTATCAGTACATCTCTAAATATTACCATTTAAAATAAGTGTTTTAATTTTTTTTTTTAAATGTAATTTATTTCTTATGCAAATCTGAATTTTCATTTAATCTCTTTGGGAACCTTAATACTGTTGGGAGCTATATATCGACTGTTCGAAAATTTTGATTAGGGCTTTTTACATTGCTTGAATTAGATCCTTATCAATTATTTCATTTAAATTTAATTAAATTTTAAATCTTAACAAGAACTGTGGTAACTATGGTGGAAAAAAAGGTCACAATAATAAAATTACCATATATGTACATCGGATTATTTTGGTAAATCGGGTCGTTTTTGATTGGTGGAGACTCATAACCAAGTAGTTGCCCCACGTGGAGAGTGTGTGAGAGAGTGAAAGAGAGAGACAGTAAACTGTGTGTGCGCGCGCGTGCACTGGGGGCAGCGGACATCCCTCCCTCACGCCTTGACGCCTACTGGCTGATCACCACGCGATAGAGTGCGCGAGGATGAGAGATGGACAGCGCGAGACAGGAGCGACAGCAATAACAGGAAACTCGGTGGCGCTTGTAAAGCTGATGCTCCCGGTGACCAGCGGACACCTCGACAAGAGCGAAATATAACACGACAGCAAAGTGACCGACCGGGGGATGCTTTCTAGCTAACTGTTTTGTAAGTTTTTTTAATATTTTCAGTCCCTTTTTACATTTGGGACATCTACGTATTTGTTTGTCCTTGTCAAATGCGCCTCATCTATTTATCTGTTAATGAATCTGCGACACGCGCGCGCAGAGTTTACAAATGTCCGCTCGTGCGCTCTGCACCGGTATTCGAGCAGGAGCGAAATCTGTCTTCATAACAAGAAAACTTTGACGTGAACTGCGATATTTACGTCGAGTTGGTTAGTGTGTCAGTCAGTAATTAACGCAAATCAATTTCTATAATTTATCCCTGAGGGTGTTGTCCTTCCATCTGTTACATTTTTTTTTTCATGGCAGTTAAACGGCTTTATATTTGACCAGTAATCTGATGACATCTGTGGCATTTGTGCCAATGAGAAATAGGCAAAACGTTTAGGACAGTAATTTCCATTAATCTGATTTGTGGATAAATTGTCTATCTATCTATCTATCTATCTATCTATACTCTATTTAGTAGTACTAAAAGGTCTGAATTAAGTAAAAATGCAGATTCAGAGCTTTGGGACTATAGTAATCTCATTAAAATATTTACTGTCTCGCCATCCATGTATTTGTGTTGGGCTGAGTATGTGTGTGGGAGAGAGAGAGAGAGAGAGAGAGAGAAAGAAGGATGAGAGCAATAGAGTCAACAGTCTGAACA
This sequence comes from Elopichthys bambusa, assembly GCA_037101425.1. Classification (NCBI taxonomy): domain Eukaryota; kingdom Metazoa; phylum Chordata; class Actinopteri; order Cypriniformes; family Xenocyprididae; genus Elopichthys; species Elopichthys bambusa. The sequence goes on along the minus strand of CM074432.1, from coordinate 10,285,513 downwards.
AACACAGGGTACAGCTGTCAGTGGATAGATAACGCACACATGCAGAGAGGAAAAAAAGAGACAATGATGATGCCGATAACAATGAGAGGATTATGAACAATTTTAAAACCGATCCAAATAGCTTCATATTTTCGTCTGCGATTATGCATTTATTTTCAGCAAATTGTGCTCTCTTTAAAGATCCTGAAACCAGATCAGAACGGAAAAGGGGATTATGGATTCCCCTTCGGATCGATTTCATCAGCAGCCTTCCCAGATGTGTCCCTTCGAACTGTATCACAGCCTGCCAGATTCCAACCCCTCAAGCCACCGATTTTCCCCTAGCAGCCTGTCTTCCCACCCACTCTTTTCCCCTCTCATGCACCCCAACAGTGCGTCCCAAAGGTGGGGTAGTTTCCGTCAGCGTCAGGGCTTGTTCCCTGGGCTCCTGGTAGATGATGATATAAGTGAGGAGGATGTGTTTGGAAAGAGGGAGTTTGCTCTTGGGGCTACCCCATCATCTCAGCGCTGTCATGGAGAACAAGGACAAAGTTCAGGTCCTGAGCCCGGCAACTGGGGACAGGATTTTGGGAGAGCTAAGAGACCCAGGATGGACTCTGCAGCTAGAAACGAAGAAGAAACTGGTAGAGAAGGCAAGAGAGGGAGGAAGAGTAGACCTTTGGTTAGAATGGGAGAGAGGAAGGGAGCAGAACAAGGGAACAGGAGGGAAAGCAGAGAAGGCAGGAAACGACAGCGACAAGAACTGAAGCTTCAGCTGGAGGAAACCAGAGGGAAACTTCTAGAACTCCAACGCAAGGTGTGGAGAGTGTACGGAGGGCAGGCGGATGACGAGAAAGGAGGCGAAGAAGAACAAGAGAATGGGGCGATCAATCTCGATGAGGTTGCGGAGATGTTTTCCGACAGCGACGATCCACTCGTCAGCAGCGGATTTTCTCCTCCGCGCTGTTCGTCTAAGAAAAACAATGAAACTAATAGGAATGGCAATGCTGAGATGTTTCCAGAGACCTCCGTGGACCTGGACTTGGAGTTAAATGGTGATCAGGTGTGGCTGGGCTGCAGTTTGGTCAGAGGTGAGTGGGAGAGCGCAGAAGGAGGGCAGAAGTTTGCTCAAGCTCTAAAGCAGGAGCTTGCAAATGTCGTGGCTCAAGTTATCGACAGAGTTGTCCGTCTCTATGCTGAAACCGACCCCTCGACAGTCACATCCGCCACTGTTCCCCAAGAAACAAGCATGACGTTGGATCTAAACTCAGACAGGAGGCCGAGACCTCAGGCGGTAGAGCAGGTGGAAGCTTTGCCACTTGTCACAAAGAGTCCTCAAGACAAGAGGGCCTCTATCGCTCAAAGTGTACACAAAGACCTCCTCCTCCCTCAAGCCAATCCCAGCCTCCCTCCACTACCCCAGCCCCCTCTCCCGGCACTTTTAGCCCCCAGGAGCAAAGACCACTTCCTGCCCTCCTATCCCCCAGATAACCCCGTTGCCTTACCCCTTCTTCACTACACCATGCAGAATCTCTTTGCCCGCTCCCTTTCCAGTTTGCCTCTTCATAAGGACTGCCTGTCTGAATCTTTTATGGACTTCCGTTCACACAACTCTGCGTTCCCACCCCTCCCATTGTTGGGGCAGCTAGACCCCTCTCCGTCGGATAGAGCGAGAGAAGGAGGGATGAGGGGAGGCGGAGCAGGAGTGGTAGATGGAGGAGATGCAGCACTCTATCTTGCCGCTGGGTCAATATCCTTTTATAAAATTGTGAAGAAAAATATGTTTACACTAGTGTTCAAAAGTTTGGGGTCAGTTTTAAAGACATTTATTTGCATTCAATTGTTCAAAATTGACAGTAAAGACATTTATAATGTCTGTTTAATATATATATTTTTAAATAAGAGCTATGCATCAAAGAATCCTGTTTTACTGTTCCACAAAAATAAAAACAGCACATTTGTATTCAACACTGAAAATATGAACTGTTTCTTGAGCAGCCAATTAGAATGATTTCTGAAGGATCATGTGACACTAAAGACTGGAGTAATTATGCTGAAATTTCACAGGAATAAATTAAATTTTTAAATATTTTCAAATAGAAAACAGTTATGCTAAATTGTAATAATATTTTTGATCAAATAGCTTTGGCAAGCATAAGAGACTTATTTCAAAAACATAAAAAATCTTACAGGCCCAAAATGATTGAACGGTAGTGAATATTATATATACAAACATAGAAACATGTATTTGTGGTATCAAACATTCCTTAACCATCTACACTCTCAGGAAGGTCTCTCTCCATGCCACCTGAAGAAAGCCAAACTCATGTTCTTCTACACACGTTACCCCAGTTCCAGCACACTGAAGACATATTTCCCTGATGTCAAAGTGAGCATCATTCATATATCCTGATCACAAAATATTATAGCTTTATGTACATATCTCGCACAAATTATATAATTATATGGGCTAATGACTTATTGAATGAAGTCACACTGACCTATATACAGCAGTCTGGCATGGTTTCCCTTTTGAAACCGTCTGAATCAATTAGAGCAGTCAGAAAATGTTCCTACATTTATAAGTGAATGTCTGATTTTTTTTAATGAAATCATATGTATTATAATTATATTACACATAACAGAATGAATGTCTCCAAAAAATGATACTACAATATTTAATGCTGACCTACATTCATCATATAGCCCATCTTTTTGAAATGCTGCTAGAATTAACTTGGCTTTTCTTTCTTTTCCCCCCTCGCACAGTTCAATCGCTGTGTCACTTCACAGCTGATTAAGTGGTTCAGTAACTTCCGGGAGTTCTTCTATATCCAGATGGAGCGCTTTGCCCGCCAGGCAGCCAGAGAGGGGCTTACATCTGCCAGGGAAAGATCACTCCGCCTGGGCAGAGACACTGAGCTTTACCGCATTCTCAACATGCACTACAATAAGAGCAATGATTACCAGGTCAGTGTGTGCATGTGCACATGTGTGGGTGCTGCGTGTAACCGTTCAATTTTTTAAACATCATGTCTGTTTTCTAGGTTCCAGAGAGGTTTGTGGAGGTATCTGAGGTAGCCCTAAGGGAGTTTTTCACTGCCATACAGAGTGGTCGGGATGCTGATCCGTGCTGGAAGAAGGCCATCTACAAGATCATCTGTAAATTAGATAGCCCAGTGCCTGACAGCTTCCGTCTGCCCGGCTGCCCCACAGACACTTACCGGATGGGCTAAATAGAGTTTATCACACACATGCACAGCCTCATAAAAAAACATAAATTGTGCACAGATTGATATCATAAGTGTGCAAGAACGGTTAACAATTTGAATTAGTAGCAAAGAACCAAGAAGAAAATGTACAAAATTATGCTGTAAAGATCGAGAACACTGAATAAGTGTTTTATTATTATCATCATCATGATGCTCAAAAGTATTGTTTAAACATTATCTGATTAATACTTTAGTCAAGCGGTTAGCACTGAAAAATGTTCTGATTATATGGGGGGGGGGGGGATCTCATTTTATTCGCTGTTACATTAATACTCATTAATATAACTGAAAATGCAGGCCTGGTTGGCTTTTGACCTTTTTATATTACTTGTTATTACAATATACATTGTTACATAATGTTGCTGAGTTTCTGTGAATTTGTGGTGTCGTGTAATAAAATAAGTCCAAACAAACTTTGCTGTCAGTCAACGCTTCAAATTAGTGCCACAACATAAACACTTATTGTCAAATGCATATGCAGCCTTGCATGACATATTAGCTGAGTAATAATATGATTGAAGTGCACTGATCTAACAGAAACTAAAATGGTTCAATAACAAGTAAAAGGTCCAGATATAATCATAGTTAAAAGGTTAGTTCACCCAAAAATATTGTAATTTATTACTCACCCTCATGTCGTTCTACAACTGTAAGACCTTAAGATATTTTTGATGCAATCTGATGGCTCAGTGAGGCCTCTATTGAGAGCAAAGCCACTGAACCTCTTAAGATCCATAAAGGTACTAAAAACATTTAAAACAGTTTGTGTGAGTACAGTGGTTCTACCTTAATATTATAAAGCGATGAGAATATTTTTTTGTGCGCCAAAAAAACTAAATAACGACTTTTTAACAATATCTAGTGATGGCCGCTTTCAAAACACTGCTTCTGAGCTTTATGAATCTTTTGTTTCGAATTAGTGATTCGGATCTCCTATCAAACGGCTAAACTGATGAAATCATGTGACTTTGGCACGCCGAATCACTGATTCGATTTGTAAAGCTCCGAAGCAGTGTTTTGAAATCGGCCATCACTATATTGTTGAAACGTTTTTTTTGTTTTGTTTTTTGGCGCACAAAAAAATTCTCGTCGCTTTATTAAAGGTAGAACTACTGTACTCACACGAACTCTTTTAAATATGTTTTTAGTACCTTTATGGATCTTGAGAGGTTCAGTGGCTTTGCTCTCCATAGACGCCTCACTGAGCCATCAGATTTCATCAAAAATATCTTAATTTGTGTTCCGAAGATAAACGACGGTCTTACGGGTGTGGAACGACATTAGGGTAAGTGATTAATGACAGAATTTTCATTTTTGGGTGAACTAACCCTTTAATGTAGTTATACTCTAAAATCTAGTTAGAATCTGTCATAAAGAAGTAGGTCTTAACTAAGGTAAGGTGATTATCATAAACGTGATCTATTTTTAGGCTTTACTTAAAGAAAATGCAAGGGAATGTGGTTATATTCAATTCATGTTTTTGTGCGACTGCGATCACATGATTGTCGTTAACTCATGATGCGTTTTGGGCACATGGTGTATATGCGCGCTGCCGCGGCTGGTTAAAGACAGTGTAGAGTTGTGGCGCGCGCATTAAAGCTATGGCGCTGCCGTGGCTTTTGCTGTTGGAGCTGCTGCTGTACGGCAGCTGTTTTATTTGCGGGATCGTCACAGCCTCCTCTGTTACTATCTCACAGGTATCTGCTGTTTGTTAATGAATATAGAAGACTATAACAGATGTTACATGGTGTTTTGCCTTCGGAAACACGGTACAATGCAAGTTTCAAACTTGATGTTAGCTGAACGCTTGTAGTTTACAGTTCATAGTTTGTTTAGGACAGTTGTTTTCATGGGATGTGTTTTGGTGTTTCCTTAGTTACATGTAAAATCACAACTTTTCTTCTTTAGGTATTCTGCGCTTATACTCTCACGAGTTTCCACCAAAACTGTCATAGTCATGTGACTGAAAAAAATAAGACCAGAAATGGTTTTAATGGTTTTAAGTGTCTATGTATAATTATTCATACCGTAGAATAACTAATACGTTTTAAAAGTAAAACCCGGAAGTGGAGAGAAAATGAAAGCGTGACAGAAGCAACTAAAGCTTCCAGTTCTGTCACTCTCTCCACTTTTTTTTTCCTGTCATGTGACCAGCTGAGAATTTGCTCCCAAAAGCAACTGGATTATTAAAGTCAGATGAGCAGAAAAAGAGAGTGTGTGAGTAAGAATTTTAAGTGTTTGTGAAGGAGCTTCAGTCGGGTTTTATCCTGTTAACAGCGTAAATCTCAGGAAAAGAATGAAAGAGAAAAATGAGGACATTGTTCACCAAGAGTGATGCTCTTATGTAGTTTTGAAGTTACTTGGCACATATTTCACAAATTACGTATTCTTTGGTACCCTAAAACAAGGGGACAGTTCCCATGTTGTCAAACTAGAGAGTTATATTTACTAGAGCATATTTAATGTTATGCTGGATAATAGTTTGTCTAACATAACATTTAAACGTGAAAAGTGTGTAGTTTGAAACGCAGTAAATTCCACCTGTATCCCACCCCTTAATTTTTGTGTGTGTGTATTATATATATATATATATACAGTATATTTTCAATGACCGTTTGTTAAAAAAAAGGGGTTCAGTATTTTCAACCAGGCCCTCTGTTGTACTTTATTCATGGAAAATGCCTACTATGGTCATAACAAGATGCATTTTTGTAAGCCAGAACTTTCCTCTTCTTTTTTTTCTTTTTTCTCACTCAAACAGGGAAGTTTTGCTGGGAAGTGTATGCTGTACGGTTCAGTGCGTCTGAACAACACATCCATCAGTGTTCTTTCATCCAGTTCTCCCTCTCTCTGTTACTTTGTGTCAGCCATCTCTGTTTGTGTGGCTGTCCTCTGCTTTTCAGTCACTCTCTACTGGATCTACGTCGCCTGTTTTGATGGAGAGGTGAAAAGGTATGTCCAACAACACAGTAAATCATGTGCTAGTGAGTTTATGTTTTTGAGCTATGAGAACAGAGGTTTTCTGAAGGTACTTCTATTTCTGTTTCCTACTTGTCATGCTCCAGTATGAATGGATTGAAGAAGGAACTCTAAATGGATATTATGCGAACTCATAAAAAGTTATTTGTATTTAGATATGAGACATTGTGTTTAGTAAGATTGTTTTTAAAGAAATGTATAATTTTATTCAAGTATGCATTAAATTGATCAAAAGTGACAGGAAAGACTTTAAAGGCCCATTGAAATCATTGATCCATATTGGAGGAAGTGAGAGACTAAGTTTTGAACGCTTATATCTTCTAAATGGGAATTTTGTCATTGTTTTGGAGCACTAGCTTATAACACTAACCCCCGGTTTCACAGACAAGGATTAAGCTAGTGCCAGACTAAAATATATGTTTGAGCTGTTTTAACTGAAGGTAACTTGCACTCACAAATCAGTGCCACTGTTTTGTCTCAAGATGCACACCAGTAATGGTTTTTTTTTCTAGTGAATGTTTAGAAAAGCTACTTAAATGCCCTAATTGAACTAAGGCCTAATCCTGGCTTAGGCTAAGCCCTGTCTGTAAAACTGGACCTTATAACATATTCATACTAAAAGCCAAAAAACTTCATTTTGATTTCATGGGGACTTTAATAATGTTACAAAACATTTTCTATTTCAAACAATTGTTGTCCTTTTGAAATGTCTTTTTATCAAAGAATTCTGAATAAAATGCTTCATGGTTTCCACAAAAATATTAAGCAGCACAACTGTTTTTAACATTGATAATAAAAAATGTTACTTGAGCAGCAAATCAGCATATTAGAATGATTTCTGAAGGATCATGTGACACTGAAGATGATGCTGAAAATTCAGCTTTACCATGACAGGGATAAATTACATTTTAAAATAAGATATCAGCATTGGCCATAAAAAAAAATCTGTATTGGCCAACCATTAGTTTAATTGGTAATGTATATATTAATAACAAGCTGTTTATATATTAAAACAATGATCATAATCTCCACCAATGTGCTATTAATCAAAAAGTAATAAACTATTTTCAAATCCAGTAAGAGATGTTACAACAGTCCTTATACTGTCAGAGTGTGAGACCTTGCTAACATGAAAGAATGAGGAAGTATTTTTCTGGAAGTAAATATTTTTTCCTAAAGCATCATGCAAATATTGTGCAATGTTGTCTCTGTCTGGTATCAGAGAGAAATTATGGATGAACATTACCCTTGGCTTGTCTGGAGTCTTCCTCTTCTTCCTCTTGGTGACGGGATGCATCCTGAAAATCGGCCGAGACAGACTATGTGACTCAGTGCTCCATACAGTGAGCAATATAACCAGGTGAGTGTGTGTGAGAGAGTCTGTAATAGCTTTTAGTGTAGACAGACAGTATTGATCATCATAACTAATGTATCAACAACTAGTGGGTGTATATATACACTATTTTATGCATTTGCAGGTGTGAAGAAGCTCAAAATAAGTCTTGGTTGAGCCCTATAACTGGGAGCCAGTTCTACTCCAGACTGCACAGTGCAGAGGTAGCTACAAACTCCCTTGATCTCAAACGCATAGAAACAGAATGCAAGAGCATATTCAATCAGCATATTCAAATTATCATTAGAGTTACATATTTAAATCATTAGAGCCCCCATCATGTTAACATCTGAGATTATATAAATATGTTTAATGTTGTTCAATTTATTGACATTCTGGCTTCAACTCTCTCATTTATCTGAGAGTGGTAGAGAAACCTCTTCTTGATGGTAAAGTCGGGAAAAATCCATAATACATACATCTATACAATTATACATGTATGCATACATATATTGTGTAACTATATTTGTGTAAATGACTTCATATATGTATAAAATGTATACATTTGTAGACAGTGTTTTAGACAATTATATTGTGCAAATGACAATATGTGAAACGTGTGTGTGTTATTATTATACAACATTTTATACAAATATTAAGTCATTTGCACATAAATATAGTTGTACAATATTTATATTGTACAACTATATAGTTGCCTAAAACGTCATATATATGTTATGTATATTGTGTGTGTGTGTGTGTATATATAATATAATATAATATAATATAATATAATATAATATATACACACACACACAAATATTTCTTAACCCTTAATTGGTCCTTGGGGTCAATTTGACCCCACTGACCGTTTCCTTCGTTTTTTAAAAAGTGTTCCCTTCAACTCAGGGGCATGAAACTCTGTGACTTTTCCTAAATAATCTATCTAAACATATGCACAAAAATTGATTTGGGCTTGATTTGGTTGTTCTAAAGGTGTGTTTAAAAAAAAAAAAAAAAAAAAAAAAATCACAGATTTAGTCCCTTGGGGTCAGATTGAAAATGAATGAGAAAATTAAAAAATGCATTTTTTTTTTTTTATTTCATTTGTCAAAAAAAATAAAATAAAATAAAAAATAAATCCAGTATAAATCTGAAAAATTTTACATGTAAATAAAGGTCTGGTCCTTGACCATAAACACAAAGTGGAACGAACGTTCTAGTTCATTCTTTAACTATAATTCCTCAAGTTTTAAGAAACCTGTAGATGGTAGTATTCTATCCCTAGCACATAGAGCAATGTCCAAATACAATTTAGATTTAATTAAGTTCATCATTAAAGTGATTTTTTTTTTTCATTAAAAATCTATTTTTCATAAGCCAGTTTATAGCATGGTTAAGTAATTGGTAAAAAACCAATTAGTACATAGGTAAAAAAAATAAAAAAATCCACAAAAACAGCATAAATAATAGCATAGCATAGATGACAAGTAAATAAAAAAAAATATAGTTGATCATACAAAAAAAATTATATTTCCTCACGCAGTCGCTCTGTAAATGTTTGGGGTCAATTTGACCCCAAGAGACTAAATCGTCAGTACAATTAAGGGACCATTAAGGGTTAAATATATACATGCATGTGTGTGTATTTATATATACATAATAAATATTCACAGTACACAGACATATATTATGTAAACAAACTTTTATTTTGGATGTGATTAATTACAATTAATCACTTGACAGCACTAATATTAGTGCAATTTGTTTTTGTTTGTTTTTTTACTAAAAAATAAAAATAATAATAATAATATATATATATATATATATATATAGTCTCTAATTGCACTAATGCCCTACAAATTTCTCTGTACTTTTTATTTTTCTTCATGATCAACATCGTCTTTAGGACATATCGTCTTTTTATTTTTCTCTCTCTCAGACAGCAGTATGGGTGAATTTCTTCTTTTGGATAATCATAGCAGTTCTGGTCCTGCTCCAGCGTAACAAAGGGTCAGAAATCCAGTCAGGAGGAGAGGACCCATCAGCGACCCCTTCTGAAACAGAGCCCATCTTCAACCGCCCAGGACATCCTTAGTGAACAGAGACACAGTTAATCTGTGTTGCTCCACACTAAAGCAGTCTATGTGTCACTTGAACACACACACACACACACACACACACACACACATACATTCACAAACGCACTGCTGGCTAGCTGAGCCAAGAGGATTTTGGCAGTTCCAGTATACGGTCTTGATTTTGTTCACTAGCATTGCCAAGGGTTAGTTGCCATGGTTACTGATCTGTGGCTGGCAGCACAGACCTGGCCGGTGATAGTGTGCGGTTGCCAGATTGGTGGTGTGACCTGAACTGATTGAGACATAGATTTATGTAAAGAGATCAAATCTGACAACATTGTCAGTGTTTTCAAAAACTAAACATGAAGATTGCATACTCGTACTACTACTTTGTTTTTACATAGCGACTCTAGTGTTTTTACTCTCTGGCCAGAACATTTCATGAGTATGCACATCATTTTATAGGCTTTTGTGGAATAGCATCCATTAAATTGAACCTAGCTGACCTGAAGTCAAACCAAGTTAACGCACTGTACTGTGACTGTTAACTTGTCTTAAGTGAAGCTTGCTTTGTGTCAGTGTACAACATTACCGCCCTCTGCTGTCTGTTTATATGAATTACTCCATAAATCCCATAATAAAAGGCTCGTGCCTGTTTTGTAGGCAAGAAAGCTCCCATAAGTTCCCCCCCAAATTTCACATTTCTTTTCCCCATAGTCCTTGGTGTCCTTTACATGGGCAAAACTGCTTGAGAGTGTCTTTCCGAGAGTGTTTGGCTATTAATCTTGTGCCCAGCAGAGGTGTCATTTTTAATGGCTTTTTCCTGCACACAGCCACAGGAGGTGTGTGTGTGTGTGGTGTGTATGTGTGTGTGGGTTGACAGGGACATAAATCCATAATTTGGCTACTGATGGTATCCGCTTTCCACAGGCGAAGTGCCAAATCTGAGGTGCTGCCCACAACACTAAAGTCCTCAGAAACACTGTCCTTCCGTCTATCTCGGCTGCACAGTGTCCATGTTTGCTGCAGCCACTAAATGCTTTGGTCTCATCACCTTTTTGTGAAACTTTTTCATTTAACTTGCGTTTTAAAACTGCTGGTTACAGATTATACACTGTTATTTTTTAAGAATACTAAATCTGTTGTATAACGTACTATCCTTGAGTACTATGCAAGCGTTTCAAAGCAATTAAATTTGTCAACCAAGTGTTTATGGTGACACAATGTGGTATTTTTATTATGTATGGTATTTTTTTTGTCGCTTCGGGATTTCATTCATCTGCCATATTGGGGTCGGGGGAGAACATGCCAAACAAGAAATAAAATCACAGTTTGAGGTCAATAAGCTGAGATATAGAACAATTGGAAGCAGAGACGTCACCGTTACGTCATTGTGGTGGCAGATGCAGTTCTTTTTTCTTTTTGTGAATGTTTAATCTGTATATGACTTTCTTCATTCAGACGAACACAATCGGAGATATATTTAAAAATATACTAAATCCTCCAGGGTTTATAATGGTTGTGAATGGGGGGGCCGCATTTTTAAATAAAAAATAATGCATCCATCCATAAAAAAGTAATCCATATGACTCCAGGGGGTTAATAAAGGCCTTCTGAAGCGAAGCAATGTGTTTTTGTAAGAAAGAAAAAAAAACATATTTAAAACTTAATAAATTCAAAAAACTAGCTTCCGGCAGACGACTATACACAGAATGTGCAAGTCGATTTAAGCGATGTATGACGCAGGATGTAGCAGTATTGTAAGCTTAGACGCCTCTCGCAGTTAAAACAAATAGGGCTGTGCAGCAGATTTAAACTCCTTATATCGAAATTCTCTGACATTTCTCTTTAAAAATTATCATTCTGCGTTCGTCATTACGTTGTACGTCAGGTCAAAGGATGCTCTTCCGCTGTAAATTGACTTGCGCATTCTGCGTAGGGTCGTCCGCCGGAAGCTAGTTATTTGAATCTATAAAGTTTTAAATATGAGTCGTATGGATTACTTTTTCTTTCTTTTTTTATAAATGGATGCATTATTTTTTTACTTCAAAACGGAGGATTAAAGATATTTTTAAATATATCTCTGATTGTGTCTGGATGGCTTAAGGGTGAGTAAATCATGGAATAATTTTCATTTTTGGATGAACTATCTCTTTCATGTCTGTAGCTACTCTGCGAATACTTTATACATAACAGTAATGAACTAATTCATTTAGTTAAGAGAGTCTTGTACAATTGTTAGACGACTGTGTGTTTGCTTTTAATATATTTTTATTTCAATTTAACAACTTTTTACAGAGATATTTACTTTTGCTTAACTTAATTTCTTAGCATTTATGAGAAATGGCAGCCTCGCTCTACAGCTGCTTGCTGAGTTTACGGGTCTGTCTCTCACGGGCCTCGTAGGCGTGTTTTGTATCCATTAGCTCGCCTAGCGTCCGTCTGAGGCGGGCCATGTCCAGCTGTGTGGCCTGACACTGTTCTCGCAGGCTCTGGGTCTCCTCGTGCAGCTCCACCGCGGCCGCGGCCAGTTCCGTGCTGCGCTCCTTGCACTGTGTTTGTATTCGGGCAGCGTCCGCCAGCATGGACTCCACACTGGACACCACCGAATCAGTCTGGGCCTTTGCTATCTCAGTCATCATCTGGCAGAGAGAAAAAGAGGAGAGAGTGGTCATGGGATATTTACACGGTTATTAAATAGCCTTCTAATTATGGTTAAAATAAAACAAGCTCTATTTGTCAGTTACCTATTTTATAGAATATTATTTGCCACCAGGTCGGTAAGGTTTACAATTGTTTTGAAGGAAGTTTCTTATGCTCTCCAAGGCTGCATTTATTCGATTAAAAATGCAGTAAAAACAGTAATACTGTGAAATATTATTACAATTTAAAAGAACTGTTGATCAAAAGTGACAGTGAAGACATTTATAATATTACAAAAGATTTATTTAATAAATGCTTTAATAAATGCAAAAAATGCTGTTCATTGAACTTTCTGTTTATCAAAGAATGCTGAGAGAAAGTATAACCATTTCCACAAAAATGTAAAGCAGTACAACTATTAATAATAGGTTTTTTGAGCAGCAAATAAGCATATTAGAATGATTTCTGAAGGATCATGTGACACTGAAGACTGTAATGATGCATCACAGGAATAAATTACATTTTAAAATATCCTCCAATAGAAAACAGTTCTCAATATTACTGTTTTTATTGTATCTTTGATTAAATAAATGCAGCCTTGTTGAGCATAAGAGACCTTTAAAAAATATTACAAAATTTAATTAGTGTAGAATTGGGTGGATGACTTGCACGAGACATATTTTTGTCCAATCACATGCTATCGTTTCTTCTGATACACCTACAACCGACAGAAAATCATGTGCTGCGTCTGAAAGTGATGATTTCAATACAGTGCTCGCCAAGGACTGTCTAGCAGACATCAGCGGAGCATTTACACTCTGTTAAAGTGAAAATGCGTCAATCATTAGTCGTGACGCTTTATTATACAGCAGCAGCATACTCGGTTTGATCCGCTGGGCTTGAAGCGGCATCAAGCGGCTTACAGAGGCTTACCGAGCCGCTCTCACATCAGGCTCATCTTGTTGATTGCGAACATTAGCTACTGTTAAAGCACGAGACCGCATAGCAACAACAGCAGGTAAAGTTGTAACAAATACATCGAAATAAAGTTGTGTGCGTTTTGTATACATTCATTGTTTTTACAGCACACAAAACAAACTTAAACACAGACAGCTCAAAATGCAAATTACTTCTCACATTAATCAGATAAGATTCCAGTCTTACCAGACTTTTGCTTCCGTCTTTTGCACCAGACTTTCCTGCTTGCCTTGTCTCTGACGCGGTTCAGTGTGACTGTTAAATCCGTGATTTTCTCTAGCGAGTGGCTTAAATCTACTTCACCTCAAACTAAACACGACAGGATTAAGAGAGACAGAAACAGACTGAGAGAATGTTTAAAACAAGTTTGTATAAATAACTTTTTTTTTTTTTTTTTTAATATAGCCTAAACTGAAATAGACTAAGCACTAAAAAAAAAAAAAAAGTTCTTACAAGTGGGCAAATTAATTTTAAACCGAGCCATTAAGAAACATGTAATACAAACACTCGCCGCATGGCGGCATACCTGTAGGCCCAACGTCATATACGGCGTTGATGAATTCTGGATTCGGATTGGTTGACCAAAACTGTTGATTCGTTTGACTCGTCAAAGGTGTTTAGTAATAGGTATGTTGACCTCATTACAATTCCATATAACGTTGTTTATGAACTAATACTGGCCCTAACAGCGGCTTAGACTTAAAAGCAAGAAACTTAAGCAGTGGTATAAGGAAGTCTTCAAAAAAAAAAAAAAAAACCTTGATATGTACATCATATCAACATTATTAACTGCATACAAAGAGGCACGCTGCACAGAATATAGAATATTTCCCAGCAATTGTGGAAAACAGTGAAATCAGAAGGTCAAGTCAAATGTATTAGACCTTCTGATTTCACTGTTTTCCACAACAACTGCTGGGAAATATTCTATATTCTGTGCAGCGTGCCTCTTTGTATGCAGTTAATAATGCAGTGAGGAATCACAAGCATTTTTTTTTTTAAAGCACATTCTCTTTTTTGTTTGTTTGATCAAACTGCCAAAAACACACTTTAAATAACTAAATAACCAGTTAAATTTACAAATTGATAACTGGACACTTATAACAATGTCAAGGCACAAATAAGATTTTGATTCAAGCAGTTTATTATGAACCATCAGTGTTATGTTTATCATGATCATCAGTTGTGACTTATTACCAGTCTGCCTCCCACCACACACAAACAAACTTACATATTTCATAACTTTCATTCTCCTTTCATAGCCAAATCATTATTTTAGTGTAAAAGAGAACACAGGCGAACCTGTTTGAGCCATAACAGCAAAATTTGCTTGCTAACAACCTATTAACTTTGGGGAGGGACAAATATTAAGCTCCTGTTTAGTTAAGGTAAACAAATTAATCATACTGTATCCTGCAAACATCTTAATGAATTTGGCTACATCTGAACTGATTGTATTCAGGTCATTGTCACAAAAAGTAAATTATTGCTTTTGATGCTACTATTAAATCTTAAAGGGTTCTGTCTCAAAAGGGTACATGAAAAAAAACCTAAACACAAACACACATATGCTGAACATACAGTTGATCTCAGGATCTCTAAAAAACTCTCGTCATCCATCTTAGTTCAAGAAGACAATTGTGCACCCAACTGAACAGTTACGATTTCTGGAAATTCAAGTATTCCGGTAGTCTAACCATCTGGGTATCAACAACCGATGAATGGATGAAACACGCTGCACAATCAAATACTTATGGCATACTTTACATTCTCATCGTGATTTAAATAGACACATCACATCACTGTTAGTTCAACATTCACGTTGTGACAGAACATTTTGACAGTATTGCAAGAATATTTTCTTTTTCTTAATTAAAGGTGTTTTTAAATTATTTGCACTACAGGATAAACGAGAGAGCATGTCTGCATGCTTTAGGCTTATGATAGGACAAAGCGTGTGCATTTTGGCTTCCAATGTGTATTTGCAGATTATATTTGAAGCTTGACAGCATAACACAAGGAGGAAGATTTGCGTTATACGCATTTTCCAATTATTAAACACATTCATATGTGTTTGCTGCAATGAACTCACTACTAAGATGTCTCACGAGGATCCACAGTTACCAGGAGATGGATGTGTCTTGGCACACTAAGCAGTCTCATCCACAATTGGCCTATTTATTCACATGACACTTCAGCCAATCAAAGACGAGCATAGAGACTACGATGGAGGGCAACATGCTGTACCAGTATTTATGTCTGTGAGGTGCTCTTCTGTCTCAAACTCTTCATGAGGCAAAGTTGGTGATTTGCTGTTGTACAAATAAACAATTATTGACTAACAAACAATAAATATAAAATACATACAGAGAACACAAGGTGATTACAGCACCTCACAAATGCAAGATTAAGCGCTGTAGTTTTAGCTGAGGAAAATATCTCCATATACTTTTACTAGTTTTCTGATAAGTGAACCAAAAACATGTTACTGGGACTTGCAAGCCTGCAGAAGGAAAATACTCTCAATGAAGCTGCAAGTAAACAGCTTAATATGATTATACTCCCTGCAACAATAATGGACTCCATTAGTTTAATCAAATATCCATTTCATGAGAACAGTAGATGCATTATGGGAATTTTGAAAAAAAAAAAAAAAAAAAACAGTTACAATGAAATCTTAAGAAGTTGAATCCCAACATTTTGTGCAAGTTTATGAGGTTCTTCTCTCTCTTTTTTTTTTTTATAAAACAATTTTTTTTTTTTTTGACTTGTGGGACACAGCTATATATAGATTAATAACATTCCCCTTGATGAACTGTTCTGTTCTCTTCATGATCTTTGGAAGGCTTTCCAATGGTCTTGTCTTTCAGTAGTATGTCTTTTGGTGCTTTTTGCTTCATGACCAGAAGAGGAGCGGTATATTGGAAGCTCTTCTTTTGTTGTGTATCCCCTTTACAAACACTCTCTTGCTATTTCTTTATTGCATAGATACGTTTATATTAATGTCAGTCATTGTTTACAAGAGTCTGACATCTTTCTTGGTCAATTTATGTACTCGTTCTCAGATTGGTCTTAAACTTAACCAACTGACTCTTCTCTAAGCGTCACCTTTAAAACTTGACCTACCAATCCCGCTCTAGCAACTGTTGCCATTTTTTTGTTTTCTCAGACAAGCTTTTACACATTGGTTGGATAGTTTTAAATGCAGTTTTACAGAAATTATGGTAATAAAATTGTTGACAGGTCACTTATAATAGCAGCAAAAACTGTATTTTATTATTTTCCAGATCATTAAACATATGTATCAATTCATCTCTTACAAATGAGATGTTTCTTCAGATTCCTGTGATTAGCATTCACCTCAGTTCTCACCTTTTTTTTTTTTTTAATTTAAAAACTAGTTCATTCCTATGGTATGTATATATATATATATATATATATATATATATATATATATATATATATATATATATATATATATATATATAAATATTATATTATATATATATATATATATATTTTTTTTTTTTTAAAGTTTGTCTGAGTTAGCAACAGTGACCAAAGGGGGTGGAGCTTAGTGAAGGGTCAATTGACAAATTTTGTTTCTTCACATTGTATATGGCCATGACATTTCCAGTTCTCTCTTTTTTCCTGACACTTCAATGCACGTTTTGATAGGGATTTGGTGTCTTTTCTTTAGGAAATGTCCTCACCTGAATGGCAACTCTCCTCTCCATGCACAATCAACACTGGGAAGAAAAAGGCATCCTGATATGTAGGAGGTCTGTCTCCTTCCCTTGCTTCCTCTTCTTCTGCATCCTCTTGTTGCTCTCTTTCCTCCCCATCTCTCTCACCTTCTTCTTCTCTTTCCACATTCGCCACCATCTCATCCTCCTCACCCTCTCCCTCCAGCACTCTTCTGCTCTCTTCGTCTTGTCTAGCTCCCAAACCTAAGAAACCACCTCCTCCACTTGGCTCTTCTCCTCTTGCTGCTAGTCCTCCACCCACACTTCGGGAGTGGAAGAGGGATGACGGGCGAGGAGCCTGGAGCCGCCCTAATGAGAAGCCACTCCTGCTCAGAACCAGTCGCCCTGGGCCTCCAGGACCACCTCCTGATGCACTAGCTCTCATCCCAGCCATGGTTCCACTCAATAGGGTTGAAGTTGGGCCTCTCAACCGGGAGGGAAGGGAAGCGCTGCTTGTGGTGCGGCGGCAACGAGGACAGTTCTGGAGCAAGTAAGCCGAAGTGAAGGCCACTGGATAAGATGGGCCACCCGCTGTCGAGTTCGTCCCCTGCCCGGCTGGAGGAGTGTTGGTACCTTGGTTGGTGCCCGAACCGGGATCCATCAACAGAGCCTCAGAGTAGCTGGGCACCATCTGCTGGTTACAGCGAATGTGCCACTCCAGCTCTGTCATGTCCACCGTATTGACTCGTGAAATGGCACGATAGCTCGATCCAGTGCCGGGTCCAGGTCCGTTTCTATTCTCATTGCCCCCACTGTTCTCAGTTACATCACCACTATTGTTTTCATCTGCATCGCCAAACAGTTTCTCTACGTGGTAGTGCACATACGCAGTGCGATACTCCGCAACAACCCGAAGCGGCCAGGACAAGAGCAGAGCCGAGGCCAGCCAGAAAACTTTACGCCTGGCATACCAGGGCTGTCTGGCTGGGTCTGGGAAAGCCAGGATGTGCTCACGGAAATCCACATTCTTCAAATGCATTCCCTCCCGTGCCTCCATGTAATCATCAAGTCCCTCGTTTTCACCAAAAAAACGTGCACGCTGGGTCAGGTAGGCAGCCTCCGCTCGGGCACTAGCAAAACTAAAGCATTTGGTGAAGCGCAGCCGTACCGCTGGATGATCCATTAGGCCCCTTAACTCCTTGGAAACGTCTTTGACCCCATACCTCGCATAGTCAAACTCCGAGCTCGCCGCATGCGTGTTTACACGCTCATGATACACTTGCGTAGTGGTATAGGCGTCCCCGTTGCGATAGCGCGTCACCTGTCTTGTCCGTCGCACATAGTGGTAACTGATGGCCTTCCACCAGATGCATGGCGTTGCTTGTTGCAGCCTCTGCACACGCTCGTACACCTCCGCAACCTCAGCTTGAGCCAACATGGCCGTCTTGGAGTAGCAGTGCCAGCATTCCACCAGGTAGACCACATACAGCATGGCCAGGAAAGCGAGAGGAATATAAATGTAGCCACTGGAACAGGGACTATCCAGATCCACTTCTAGGGGGATGTAGACACCAGAACTAGCTGAGGTCGTAGAGGGGTCTCCAGGCTCCACAACCGCAGCCTCGGGCTCTGTTGGAGCTAGCACTGGAACTTTACACAGCTTGCACCAGGCCAGTGTGCCAAAACAGCCGAACATGAGCAGAGTGAGGAGAAGACACTTCCAGTGAGACTCTCGACACAGAGAGGCAGCCAAGGACTGCTTCACCGGACGCTGCTGCAGAGAGGTGAGGACAGAGAGTGAGCATGTGGACAAGGTTATAACACTATTAAAAAAATATTTAGACATTAGGGGGACATTGAAAATTGCCTGGAAAAAAAAAATACATATCAAATTATATTGGCACATTACTTAAAGTATGGTTAAATCACACAACACTCTTGGACTGGCCTGCAGTAAATTACATGCACATTAGTTTGCAAAATAGACTAAATTACCTCATAACAACCACTGAATTCCAGACAAGTACTTTTTAGTGCAATTGTCTGAATATGTGTGCTAACACTTGTTGAGAAGCCCTGTCTGCCATTTTATTATGTAACATTATTTTAAGCATAATGGATCTCATGCAAATTATTACTATCTACTGTATTCTGAAATTTTTAAACCTTTTTATAACATTTTAAGTCAACCAACACCATTGTTGGTTGCATGTTCGTAACACTTTTTTTCCTTATAATTTCTTTAATTCATTCATACCATCATGCTTTCAAAGAGACCTGCTATGACCATAAGAATCCTTCACAGTCTGACATCACTGGATCATCATTTCAAAAATGTTTTAATCAATCCTACTCTTAAGTATTTCAAAATTATTATTGTAATTATTATTACTATGTGTATATAACAGATGTCACCTGGGATGTAAGTGATGTTTGAGCAAAAATCACAATGAAACTAAAAAAAAAAAATAATAATTTTTTTATATATATATATATATATATATATATATATATAATATATATATATATATAAATTTGCTCTTTCTAGCTTTTAAATGTGCATTAGCACTCTCCTTCTTGAACACTCTTCATTATGAACTTCTCTCTTCTGTAGGCCTTTTTCTTTTAGTCTTTTTCTATTAACTAAACCACAAATTCGGAAATTAACATTTGAGTGAAGTAGCAAGAGGATTATGGCCTTTGAATGACTGACGTAATGATTTCGATCTTACAATTCTGAATTTGCGGTTTGGTTAATCGAAAATGACTGAAAGAGCTATCATGCAAGAGAGGGGAACATAATACATAAAAAAAAATTGGTTAAAGAAGGAATATGATATCTTTACAGAGAGAAAATTTTGTTGGAAGGTAGAGCAATATGTCAAAGCCAGATACTCTGCCAGCATCTTTCACTTGACTTCAGTCTTTCATTATCCTTTAACAGCCTATGTCACACTAATGCCACACTAAAATGTATAGGAATAGCACACTATCTGTTGTAGCCTATTCCTACTGCCATCAGAATTAATTTAAAACTGCATTTGTGATATGACTCACAGCTTTCTTCCCTTCAAGCTGTCTCTATTTCTATTGATCTTCATGTAACAAGAGACAGGAGGTTAACTCAGCACCAATGAATGAATAGAAATAGAGAGAGAGAGAGAGAGAGAGAGAGAGAGAAATGCTGTAGTTTGTTAATATAGAGGGCCTGGAGGTCAGTGCTGACTCTGGTCTTGAGCTTTGTCACAGATATGTTGGCCTAACCAAAGTCATTATCTGCCTTGAAATAACACAGACTTCCTTTGATCAGCTGTTGTGCCAGTGAGAGGACATCTATCAGACGGGAGAGCATGATAAATGTGAAAGGGAAAGAGCTACAGTGGCAGACAAAATGAGAGAGCGAGAGAGATGTTGCTAAGAAGGCTGATAGTAAAACAACAGCCCCAAGGGAAATGCTCTGCCAAGACCTGAGGGAAAAGACAAGCATATTACCCTGTGTTGAGAATATATCAATTTAAAATACACAGTTGCATTACTTATACTGTGTGCTATGGGTGACACACTTTCTTTGGTAACATCTTATGATTAATAACCTCAGAAGAGAACACCAAAAATTGTGTAATACCAATTTAGTGCATCTGTGGAGATAATGTACTTGAGAGATGCATTATGATCTCTTATACACTTCAATACCAAAGTACCTTGAAATACTATGTAAACATCATGGTTTATGAACATGGCAATCATTCAATACCACATTAGTATATGATACCATCAAAGTACCATCACAGTACTTTTTGTACAAGAGCATATTGTGCCTATATGATCACTTTTTTTCTGAGAGAAGAAGAGAAGGCCAAAAATCTGGTGAAAAGCACATGGCTAACAGGCAAAATACTGCAGCACGCTTTTTTTATGGATCGACCTAGCAATGGTAAACAGGTCTCAGTATAAAAAACTCATAAAATTATGCACCTGAAAAACGTCAGTGCGCAGCTTGATCACACATATGGCAAGCTGTTTTATGGCATTTATTTCTTAAAACCTACTAGTATATATTTAAAGTTACTAGAACTTATTTTTATAATTACTTATAAATAATCCAGTAGTGACTAGCATCTTCACTTGTAACTCTTCATTAGATAGTAGTACTTATTCATTACATACTTTTGTACTTATTACAAAAGTAGTACTTATTCACATACATTTTTTTATTGGTTGCTAGTCAATTTTCAATTGTTAGTTTTATTATACTTTTACTATCAGTAACTTGCTTAGATACCATTACTTATTCTTTAGTTACCAGTAAATATTCAAATTGTTATTTGTATCCATCTCAGTTTTCTTAAGAACAATTGAATAGGCTAATATTTATTTATGACTATTTTTATTGTTGCTAACATTTTATTTGTAGGATATTTCATTGAATTATAAGTTGTTCTGACTAATCATTACATATGACAAGTAAACTAGTAATACAAATAAACAAGATAAGAAAACGTTAGTAATACATGGGATAGTCTAACGAATAAGTACAAGTAAAACTGAAATAAAAGCTAATAAAATACGTAGCTTACTAGTATCAAATAGTTACTAATGAAGTTGTAAAAAAATAATAATAGCATAGTCGCTACTAGCAATTGAAAAAAATATTAAACATGTGAAAACGGCTTGCCATACACGTCGTGACAGTCTTCCTATGCCCAACACTGTTTGTACTATACAATAACAACTAACCTTTATATGTAAACGCAACATTTATATAGAATTTGGCCAATACACGCCCTCGTCTCACCTCTTCCCTCCCAACTCCGTTCAGAATGGGTTCCTCTGCATCTGCTGTCGCCTCCTGCATCTTCCCTCCGTCCCTCTTGCCTCGCGGAGACACCCCGGGGATGGCCGGGGGGCGCTTCACGATGTGGCGGCCCTCGTCCGGGTCTTCCCCTGCGGGTAAGTCACCCCATCCGCCGCTGATCCCGATACGGTTTCTCGAGAGCGGCAGCCTGGCCGAAGTCGCATGATCAACGCCACATTACCCACCCGCATTCTCCGTCTCCTCCTTGCCCTTCACACATCAAGAGCATGCATATTTTCTCAAACAGTCTCTCGGTTCTAAACATTTCACCACCAGCTTCATCACCCTCACTGTGATGATGAGGTTGTTGTTGTTATTATTATGGCTGTATATCCAGAAACATGGATGATAGGAAGAGAATGCATCGAGGATATTAAAACGCACGCGCCTGTCTGTACGCTGGATGCAGGCAGCAAAACGTCAAAACACATTTCCACGAAAGCAACCAGCGTGGATCCAAGGCGCCCTACTTGTATTTGTCGATATGCGCGTTTCTCCTTGAGGGAGATTCAGAGGACGTCAGCGGAGTCCCCCTCCAATCTCCTGGAAGGCAGAGCAGCTATTACCTCAACACTCCTTTCTTAACACTGATGTCACCCACCTGGCCCCATACAGCTAGTCCCAATCCATTGCACCAATGCCCCCTTGCAATTCTCTCCCTCATTTTAATGCATATTTGACCTTTTTGAAATCAAACGCTTCAATGCTTAATGCTTAGACACAGCAACAATAGAATGCAATACTCCTGAGGTGTTTGAAAAACTAATTTATACCTTTATTACTTTATTAAACATAATTTGAGTCAACAAATGTACAGAAAAATTACAATACAATGATTAAACTGAAGTGCACAAGGTGAAAGCCTATGACAGAGGTCCACGAGTACAGTAAAGCTGATATATAGTGCGACTCAAGGCTGGTCCAAGATTCCTGCAATAACAATTAAAAAGGAAAATAAATAAATAATAATAATAAAAAAAATAATAAAAAAATTATATATATATATATATATATATATATATATATATATATATATATATATATATATATATATATATCAACCAAAAAATATCATGATAATAATAAAGTATCTTCTGCTGCACTTATTTGATCAAAAATACAGTAAAAACAGTAATATTGTGAAATATTACTACAATGTAAAATAAATTGTTTCTAGTTAAATATATTTTAAAATTTAATTAATTCCTGTGATGCAAAGTTTTCAGCATCATTACTCCAGTCTTCACTGTCACATGTTCCTTCAGAAATCATTCTAATATGCTGATTTGCTGCTCAAGAAACATTTCTGATTATTATCAATGTTGAAAACAGTTGTGCTGCTTAATATTTTTGTGGTAGAAAGAATAAGTTTGAATTTATTTGAAGTCTTTATTGTCACTTTTGAGAGAAAGAGAGAGAAAGCAAAACACCAGATTCTAGTTTCATTAGAATCATACAAACCTTTTGAGTTTTCCATATTTGATGGATGAAAGAAGCTTCTCTTTTTCCGTTTCATTGGAGCATTGATCATATGCTTGCAATAAACTAAAGAAAGAATGGTTTAAAAATAAAGAAAAAAAAATATAACAAGCAAAGCCAAGAGAAGGAGCAACAGCATTTTCCAAATGATTAACAAGTGAAATGACATGATCTTATGTCATCCGCACAAGTTACCAACTAAGGTTATCTTGTTAAGGAATGCATAAAAAGGCACTGATAGTTGAATGCAAATGAGTGATTTGAAAAGTGTGTGTCTGTGATAGTGCGGTGATACACCATAATTTAATGAGCGAGTGTCTGTGATAGTGGAATGTAAATTAGTTTTAATGTGGTTCTGCAATAGTAGGGAGTGAGTCACCTGCTGACTGTGCTGTAGTGTTCAATAACAGCGGCTGCTTTATCACCAGAGACTCCACTGATCTGCATAAGATGTCGAGCAAATACTTCCCGCACTGTCTGGCACTGTGTTTGTATGAGAGAGAGAGAGATCTTGATTAGAAATTATTTGATTTGTGAAGGAAAAAAAAAAAAAAAAAAAAAAAAAAAAAAACTTTACAATAAGGTCCTGTTTATTAACAATAGTTAATGTATTAATTAACAATGAGTAATACGTTTGTTACTGTATTTATTCATCTTTGTTAATAGCTATGTTTTCACCCAAGCTGCGAATTTAACTTATGTGCAAAATTCAAAAATATTGCATAAACATTTGCGAGTAAAGCAGTGTTTCCATCCCACATGTTCACTTCCTGGGAAACTGGCACAAAATATCTGTAGTCACTGCAATCGGGGAAGAAAATGTGGCTCTTTTTTCCTACATCATCCACATCCACTGTTGGGTCACATGAGTTTTTGTTGCACATTGAGGGACTAATTCGGTAAATGTATTTCCATTGCAGTTTATGCACGCCTTTCTATCTAATTTTTATCAGACTCAACTAAGTGCTTTTTTTTTTTTTTTTTTAGAATTTATGCTCATCTTGGTGTTTCCATCCAGCTTTTTTATGTGATATCCCCAAAATGCACATTAAAAAATAGGTGGATAGAAACATTGCTACTGCTAGTTATTAAAAATACAATTGTTCATTCTTAGGTCATATTAGTTTAAATCCATTAAATAATATTACTAGATACAAGTTGATTTTAATAATGTATTAGTAAATGTTGAAATGAACAAATAATAAATGTTTTAGAAGTATTTTTTATTGTTAGTTCTTGTTAACTAATGTAGTTAACTTGTGAACAATCTTACTGTAAAGTGTCACCAAAAAACTGGTATTCATTTCATAATAAATATTTACCCATATGTTTGTGTACATTATAATATTGTGATCTCTAAATCCACACAAGCAATCACAATTCATAATTTTATTTTTTTAGTATTATATTTGTATTTTAGAATAGATTTTTAATATTGCCATTTATTATACTGGCAATAATTGTTTTCATCACAGCAAATCATATCAGACATAATTTTAATATGAGTTTACCCTACTTTATCAGAAGCCCACTGATTTGTTTTCATATTACCTTGTTTTTAACAGCCCCATAGTTAAATTCTGTGAAGGTCATGAGAGAACAGGAGAGGTTTGCCATTTGCTCCATCTCTTC
Source organism: Elopichthys bambusa (assembly GCA_037101425.1). NCBI lineage: Eukaryota > Metazoa > Chordata > Actinopteri > Cypriniformes > Xenocyprididae > Elopichthys > Elopichthys bambusa. The sequence continues at coordinate 10,260,596 of CM074432.1, read as the reverse complement.
TTCTCCATCACCTTCCAGTTCTCTGGAGCGACAGAATAACGTGCAATTCTGAGGAATAAAAAAATGGAAAAAGCACATTTAAAAAAAAAAAAAAAAAAAAAAACTCTTGACATATATTAGAAAATATTTAAAGAAGTGATTTACATATGCTGCATTGTCTGGGCTTAATAACAAACCTGATAGAGTTTCTGGAGGTATCTGGTCATGATGGTGAGGTAAGCAGCAGACTCTTTCACATCCTGTACACGCTTCACAAAGAAGCCGTCAACCACCTGCAATTATACACGTACAATCAAATCATCATTATCTATTGCATGCCTGTCTTTATGGGCTTTGTATACCTGTGTATTGACTATAGCCTGTTGTAATGTACTCTCAGGTAAACTGAGATGAGCCGCCGCTGATCCACACTCCTCCACTAGATAAATGGGCTTACGCAGACCACACCTCTTCAGGCGAAACTAAAAATGACAAGGCAACAGAAGAAACTGAAATTGAGTGGTTTGGTCCAAATTTTCTGAAAAGACTCAATTGCTTTTTATGATGAACAGGTTTAATTTAGGCTTTTATTCACATATAAACACTGATCAGCGAACATAAACAAAAGCAAACATGCTGCATAATGCAAGAGAATGAACTTCATTGGTTCTTGCACACATCAAGCAAACAAGCTTGAGCTTCCATTTACCACAACTTATGTGTAAATGGATACATTTTTACATGTGAATACAAGCCTAAATTCAATCTGTTGAATCATCATATGAACAATTGAGTCTCTTCAAATTTGGACTAAACCGCTCAATTCATATGGATTAGTTTTATGATCTCTTTATGAACTTTTTGAAGCATCAAAGTTTCAGTTATGTAGCTGTCTATGGAGGGACAGAAAGCTCTCAGATTTCATCAGAAAGATCTTCATTTGCGTTCCGAAGATGAACGGAAGTCTTACAGGTTTGGAACGACATGAGGGTGTGTAATTAATGACAGTATTTTCTTTTTTGGGTGAACTAACCCTTTAATGTATTTGTCATTGAATCATTCTTTCAAGAGATTGGTTCAAAAACCAGTAATGGTAATGAAACAAGTGAAATCTGAGTAAGTCGTTGAATCGTTCACTCAAAGCATTTTTAAAATATATATATAATTAAATCCAATTTTGTTTAGTTGTCTATTCAGAAATGTGGGAGAATAGAATCTCTATTATAAACAACAACAAAAAAATTCATGATTCTCAATTTATCCAGAATCATGCAGCTCTACTTTTCACTGTATCTAGAAAGCAGATAAATATGAAGGGCTGAACATCAATCGCTTGCTTCATTGTTCACTTTGTTAAAAATAACTTACAAAGGGAGAATGCGATTCAACATTCATTTTCATAACTTTATTTTTTTGGTCATGGTTCAAACCTTCTGCTCTCTGAAGCGTCCATCTATGATGCTTCCACACAGATCATCCATCCTCTTCCTCTCAATGATGTAATCAAGCACTAGCTCTTTTCCCACTGGTGGACGCAGCTGCCCTGGAGAAAGACATAAATTATTTTTATATATGTAATCTAGTATTATTGTTATTTCAAAAACCTTTATGGATTTAACTATTAAAGGGGGCATCAGCAAATGTCCAGGAGGGTCTCAATAAGTCTTAAAATTATATAAATGTACTTGTGTATTGACAATCTATATAAAAATGCTAAAAAAACAACAAAAATCTGATAACAATAAATGTACAAAATTAAACTGACATCATATATTTTAGTTTATTTGTTTTTATTACAACATAATTACTAGAGGTACATATTAGCTTAGATAGGAGGGTCTTTGAATATCTTCTTGGGCAAAGGAGGGCGTTGAAGTCCCAAAGACTGAGAACCACTGTATAAAAATGACTTCAATTGATCTGTTAAAGTTTTCATGTGCATTTTGTTCTGAGAAGCGCAACACTGCCATCTGCTGGTTATTAGGTAGTCCTGCATATCAGTTAAGCATTGCAAAGTTGACCTACCAGGAACAGGTGTCACTTTCTCACGTGCCACCCAAAGGAAGTCCCCTACATTCAGTTTCCTGATGTCAAAGGTCACACCATTCCTTTGCAATTCCTTGACCAATTCTTGTTTGCGACCACTGCTTCCCCTGTTGAGTTCACAGTGTAACTATAATATAAGCTATTTCCTGATTTCTAAAACAATACATCAAACAAACTTGAAATTAAATGATATTGTTATAATTACAAAAAAGTGAAGTTGTACAACACACAATCTTATTTTTCTTACCCTGTTGTCTCGATAAAGTCGACGCACAACACAATGTCATAAAAGCCAGGTGGAAGATTCCAACCCATTGATGCTTTCCCCATCTCTAAGGTTTGGGATTTTCCTATGGCATCTGACTGGGAGACAACACCTCTGGGCTGGTTTACAGAAAGAGCAGTAGCAGGCCTTTCTGAAGTCTTGCTGGACCTATGGGTGAAGGAAGGTTAATACAGTTAATACATTCCCAGCTTCCAACATGCATTTCAGACATTTTATTGTAAATAAATATAAAAACATAAAACTAAAACTGTAAACTATATACACAGAATCTTAAAGTCCGCATGAAACAGAAGTTATGATAGTCTTTTCTTCCCTATTGTGATGTATATCTGAGCAAAACAGCTTTCTGAACAAGTAAAAATGTAGGGCAGGACTTGATTTTGTCCATCGGGAATTGAGTGGATGGTTTGATAGTTGCGGGTTGCTATTGGTCGATCTCATGATGTGAGTGACAGGTTGTCCAAATAATAAATCATCAGAAAAAATAAGCATGTTATAAAAATAAGGAAGGGAAGTTATTTTGATTAAAGATTATGAGGGCACATTAATTTTTAAAGAATAATGATGTACAAGGATATATCATTAATACTAAATACTACAATATTCCATAAAAAAAACAATTGTTAATTTTGACTTTTATGTAAAAGATAAACTGCTTGTACCCACCAACTCTCTCTCTCTTCCTGTTCCTCCTCTTCCTCCTCCAAAGTCAGGTCTACAACATCTGCTCCATCTTGAGAGTTTTCTTCTTCACTCTTTTGCTCCACATGTTCTTTAGTCATCCCCGTCTCTTCTGAATCAAGCTTCTCGGCTAGAGCCAGACCCTGGTCAGTCAATGAATACCTGAATTAAACAGGAAGAGAGAGCGATGGAGATCAACCGAACTCAGGTTAAAGCAGAAATCCTGAGCTGTGATTGCAGAACTGCTTTACATCTCACCTGGCAGGATTGTGCGTCTTCATCAAAAGGTCTTTCTGAATAAGTGTGCTCACTGAGGACCACGCAGTGTATTTGCTACCAAGATCAGGCTATATGTAGGGGGAAAAGACATACATAAGCTACAAACAGTGGTAATAGTCAACAAGTTTTTTGTAGAAGTGTGCTGTTGGCCTCACCACTGTGAAGGACTTATCACACAAGGGTTGTGCCTCAGTTTGTAGTTCATTCCTAAACATGAAACCTTTACTTCCAGGCATCTAGAAAACACAGGACAAAATAGAGTGCACTTTCATTTTCTCCATAGGGAAAGTCATTTTTAACGACAACTTGTAAGCCATTAGAAAAGACAAAACTACTGTGGGCTACGAGGTTGTTCATCGATTGTAAATACTTTAAGATGGCTGCCCACTGCTCCGTGTGTGTTCACTACTTACTACTCCTAACGTGTTGCACTAACTGGATGGGTTAAATGCAGAGGACAAATTCAGAGTATGGGTCACTTTCAAATATGTGTGTTTCAAATCTTGGTTAGATATATAGAAACAATATATTTTACATCTTACAAAATTAAACTCAATTATGTCACTCAAAATGCTTCATTGGGCAAATCTAAGTTTGTGTTGTGAATAGAAAAAAAATATTAAAGACCGCTGGAAAAAAACAAAAACCAGGACTGCTGAAAAAGTGGACTGGCACTGTTGCACTTTATAATACACTCACATTTTAGTGAACTGATGGACAGGTTAAATATATAATGCAAAAAAACATGACAATAAATGTGCTTGTTATACCTGTGTGTGTCTATGCAAAGTGAGCAGTACAGCATAACCTCCAGACCTCTTCTGCGGCACATACTCTCTCTTTTTCTTAGTTCCCTTCTCCTTTCTTACTTCTGTTTGTGTTTGTTTCTGCAAGAAATTAGTCATTAGTTGTCTAAGACAAGTAAGCACAACTCATTTCACCCTTAAACCGACCATATGTTCACCCAAGTTTCCGGAAGGTTTCTTCTGAGGTTCTTCCATCTGTTTAGAGGAAGCCACGTTGCTTGTGTGGCAAGAAGTAGCCAAGTGGATTGGAGCATCAGAACCTTTCAGGAAGAAAAAGCATAAGACTGTAAACATGACGCCAAAAGATTAAAGAAAGACTGTGGATACTCTATAAACGTTTCAGAGAATATCTACGTCTCCACTACATTGAAGTCCCGCACCGTTTTCCCGATAATGCTTCTGCAGTCGCTCGTCCAAAATCTTGCAGATCCCGTCGCCGAAATTCTGCAGGATCTTCGCCTCTTTTCCGTTTTTTAGCGGGAGAGGATATTTTTTCAAAGAGTTTATGGCCTGTGAAATAGCACAAGATTGCAGTTGCTAAGTTTAAGCAGTTTAGCATATTCTAATGAGATCATTTACGTGTTTACAGTCAGTTAAGTCGAACATTCGCTCACCTTCTGGTACACGTACTGCGTTTTCAAGCCTTTCTCTTTGGCACTGTCACGTAACTCAGTTAACCACTGCAGGAATAAAGGGTTCGGGCACGATGGTAGCGGGCGCTTTCGGCCCAAACACACCTGATCCGCCGGCATATTTACATTGAATATGCAATTTACATTCTATAAAGTTAAACAGATTCATGTTGCTTAAATGTTTATAATGCAACTGACGTAACTGCATTATACAAGATTGGATAAACACTAGGCAGCAGCACCAAGGGTGTTTTGCAATAACTGAAATGTGTATGTATGAATACTAAAAACTAAATGAGCACGTTCTGTTATTTGCCTAATATTATGTTAAATTCTAGAGTGATCATCTTTTAAAATACATGTAAGTTGTTATTATATTACTAACTGCGGGTTTTTGTGATCATTTACCTGGTTTAGTTGCCCCACTGTTTCCCCGCCTGTGTTTTCGAAAGTACTGTAACTGCGTCATTTCCGCCTGACGATACACGAGTAGCGCCGCTCAAAGGGTTGATGGTGCATTTTAGTCATGCTCAAAATGTATAAAAGTGACATAATAAAATATTATTTCACTTTATGGTTGGATGATGTTTAGGTGAATGTTTTGCAGTAATATACAAGTACTACAGTATATTTACCCACATTAAAGTACATTTCCTATATCACTTAAACTTCTGTTTGTTTTAAACAATACATTTTTGTGTAATATTAGTTTAAAAAGGGTGGTACTGAATTTGTTGGTGTTGAAAATAACGGTTCTAAAGGGATAGGCACCTTTGAGCCGTTAATGCCTGATGGCCCCACAATGAACAGCCACTGAATTCCATGAACAAGACCAAACAAGGATCTGGAATCTGCCAACATCCACCCACTGAATCTTTCTCTCGCCTGCTGCTGTCTCTCATTCATTCTCTTGTGCATGCAAATCCCCAAATGCTTTATTGCTCTTATCTCCCTCCATATTATCAGGCATGCATGCAGTCATCCATAAAAAAGTACTTTAAAAAATCAATAATTAAGTTCTAACTAAGTAGTTGAATTTATGATAGTCTATTCCTGAAACAATACAGGTGAAATGAACCACACTTCTTTTTAAACCATCATCAAAAACATTTATTGTTAAGGTGTGTTGTGATCACCAAAACAGAATGACACATATCCTACTTATTTAAACAAACAGTGACAAGAAATTAAAATGTTATATTTATGATGCTTATGAATGTAGAAAAGTACAAAAAAATAATAATGCCACCAAAAAAACAAAAAACACAAGTGTTACAGGATGTGAAAATAAAGGTATAAAATCTAGAGCAAAAATGTTCAAACATACCCCAGAAAATATAAAAACTACACCAGGATAAATATAAATCTTTTTATGATAAATTTATGCATATATATATATATTACATACAGCAGTAATTAGCAACATGAAATTAATTCCCTTTCAAAACCCTCATTTCAAACATTCACAGACCACTGATAATAACTATCAGTTGAGTTCATTGGGTATTATTTTAGTGTTGAAACATTGCTACATAAAATTATTGTACAAATGGAACGATTTAATGTCACATTCATCTGCGTATTTCTCCTGAGTTGTGTTTCATCTTATCAATGTTAATAATAATATGATTATGTAAAGTGAAGTAGTGCATACTTATGCTGTAGACTTTATCATCTGATTTTGTGTGCTTTCACAGGAAAAAGTACAGCTCGATTCTGCAGCAACAGTGTAAACTGAATCTCAGCGTACTGCCATAAAAACAGCATTTTGCATGACTTCACTTTCCCTTTTTGAATTTCCCTCCTCCCTCATGTCTGTTCTCTAAATGAAACAATAAATCATCAGAATGCACATTAATCACATCCTTTTGTATATAAAACAATATTTTTACAGGGAACATCCCTTTCTCTACCTCCCTCCTGACCCTACAGTATCATCGCTGTTATGAGACAGAGGGGAACCAGGTTGGGAGCTGTCGTCTCTGGAAGCGTTCACTGCTGGCGACAGTCTTCGTGTCCCCTTGGCCCGCAGGAGGACACTGTTTGGGTGTTCATTGTGGAGGTGGCGCAACAGTGCATCCTGGGTAGATGCAGTATGGCCACACTCTTCACAGACGTACAGCTTGCTGCGGCGCTCCTTGTAAGCGTACTGCTGCGTGACACCGTGAATCTTTTTCATGTGGGACTCCAGAGAGCAGCGCTGGGTGAAGGCCTTCTCACAGAGATCGCACTTGTATGGACGAACACCTACAGGAAGAAGAGAAGAATATTCTTGTTTTAAAAAGGTGAAGGCATTTTGCATGTTGGTCTAACATAGCTAAATGTTCTGCTAACAAAAATAAAGTATTCAAACTGAGAAGGAAATAACACTAATGTATAATACATATACACAAACACACACACACACACGTTGGGTTTCCATGTTTTATGGGTACTTTCCTTAGACTTTGATGATATATATTTTTATACTGTACAAACTGTACTGTATATTGTATCCCCGCTCTAACCCTAAACACAATCCTCACAGAAAACTTCCGGCATTTTAATTAATTGATTTATAAGCATGGGGAATAAAAACAAATGTCCCCACAATGTAGTGTTTACCAGGACCATATTTTTAATGTTTTTAAAATAAGTCTAACCAAGGCTGCATTTATTTAATCAAAAATCAGAAATCATAACATATTGATTAAGTTCAGTCATGAAACTCTAGAGGGCACAGGCTGATCTATCCTTTACACGCAATCTGCAAGTAATCACATAATTTCCCGATTGAATAAGCTGATTGGCTTTTGCTGATCTTGAGATTGCTTGCTCAACATTTAAATAGTCTGGTTCACTGTTTACTGTAAGTTGGTCCTGCAGCACGCTATCAGAGGTCCTCTGAAACTCTGAAACCCTCCACCTCCCCCAGTTCCACCTGACTAAATATATACAGTATCTCACAGAAGTGAGTACACCCCTCACATTTTTGTAAATATTTTATTATATCTTTTCATGTGACAACACTAAAAAAAAATGACACTTTGCTACAGTGTAAAGTAGTGAGTGTACAGCTTGTATGACAGTGTAAATTTGCTGTCCCCTCAAAAAACACTGTTAAACAAGCTGTACACTCACTACTTTACATTGTAGCAAAGTGACATTTCTCCAGTGTTGTCACATGAAAAGATATAATAAAATATTTACAAAAATGTGAGGGGTGTACTCACTTCTGTGAGATACTGTGTGTGTGTGTGTGTGTGTGTGTGTATATACATATAATATTTAATAATAATATAATATAATATAATATAATATAATATAATATAATATAAATATATATATATATATATATATATATATATTTATATTTATATTTATTTATTTATTAGGGCTGGGACAATACATTGATTCTCAATTTGCAAAACAGTGATTCTGGATCAATTCTGATATTTTCTCTCCCGAATCGATTCTGAGCTTAGTTTTAACAGCAGGTGCGCTCTAGGCTAGTTTTTAACCGCAGCGATCATTCAGCTGAGTCATGTAAGTGGTTAAATATACTTGCACCTCGGCTCAGAATGCTTTTATGACGTGAGATTAATGTAAACAGGCTACTGCGAACACCCTTGAGATTCACTTCAACCTTTTCAAACTTTATGAATGATTATTTTAGGTTTAAGTAGTGTGTGTAAAGGAACTGGAAGCAAGCCATCTGCGGTTAAAAACTAAGCTCAGAATCGATTTGAGAGAGAATCGTGATACATTGGAAAATATCAGAATTGCATATAACAATATTTTGATTGAACATTAAAACATGAAAGAAAGAAGAAGAAAAAAAAATATATATATATATATATATATTTTTTTCATGTTTTAATGTTCAATCAAAATATTGTAACTAGATCTTCCAGTGAAAATGACAGACTTCATTTAGTCTGCTTAAACTCTCCTACAATCGACTGTAAGCTTGCATCCATTTTCGAGTGCAACGCCCACAACTCAGCAACCAATGAACCAAGAATCAAGTCTGCACCCTACATTTTAATCTTTTTTGATAATCCATTATACTCAGATGTACGTCACATTATGGACAAAACGATTTATTGCAACATCCATTTCATCGTGAACAGATGAATCTCTTACCTGTGTGTGTGCGGACATGCCTCTTGAGATCGAAGGTATCGTTGAAGCCCTTTCCGCAAAAGTCACACAAGTGTCTCTTCTGATCACTGTGACATTTCAGGTGTCTGTTTAGCATGCGCTGGAATTGGAAAACTTTTTGACACACCAGGCAAACATAGGTCATACCACCCGAGTGCACTGCAGACGACTTAGCGACAGGAGGGGAGGAAGGTGTCGCTACAGGAACAGGTGGACTTGTAGCTATACTAGGGACAATGGGTGGGACCTCTATGGGGAGCTCACCTGTGGTGACCTGCAAAAGAGGGAAATATAAAGATGAAGTGAAGATTAGTGGCAGTGTAAACATTCAAACTAGTAAAATGATATGAGTATACCCCCCCTCCCCCATACACACACACACACACACACATAAGCAATAGGGAATGACAAATCAATTATGTCCAAGAGTGGCACAATGGCACAACAGCTGAATATGATTGCTTACTGCTGCTGTAACTAGATCTTAGATCAACATAGCAAAAGCAAACATTTTCCAGAAGCCTCACCTTTATTTTAGTGCGCACATATGTATTGTTGTGTGCGCTTCGGATGTGCTCGGTCTCTGGACTCTGGCCTAGAGCAGTGCATGATGGGAGCTCAGCAGCAGGAACCACTGCACCAGGGTCATCGGTGTACATCTGGTTGTACGTGTAGATGCTGTGGTCCTTGCGAGTGGACAGGCACAGCGCCACCTCTGCCGGACTGGCTTCGGTCTCCTCTCGCAGAGCAACGGGAGACATGGAGACTGGAAGAAACGTAACATTTTTTAAATTTTAGAGGTACTGAGCAGAAAACATCAGTCATCATGTCACCACAATATTTGCTTTGCCTTATTGGCCTGAGTATTGTTTTGAGACATTTTAAAAGACAAATGATGACAAGCGCAGGTGTACAAGGTTTACAAACCTTTTCAGCATTACATCTTGGCTTTGTAAGTGTGGATTACATCTTACATAGCTGAAGATGAAGGATGTGATTGCAAGACAATCAGAAACTGGGTGTGTATGTGGCTCTCCAGGCTATGGGGGACAGTTGTGCCTCTGGGCCAGGTGTGTGTGAGTGTGAGTGGGTGGGTTGGCTGCTGTGCATGAGTGTGTGAGTGTATTGTGCTGGGCTGAAGTCAAACCACTCCTGTTACTGCTTTACCAGTCAGACCAGCTGGGCTAGAGGCACAGGCTCCAGCTTCCTTTATACAAACCTCTACGCAACACAATACAGATGGATAATCTGCAAATGTTTGCCGGTAAACTATCATGTTCTTTTCTAAGAGGTTGTTTGATCATACCTAACACATTTACTAAGATTATTAGGTCACAGGGAGAAAACTAAACATTGGTTGCATGGAGATCTCAGATGATCACCAACACTAATACTAGTAGCCTGGACAATGAATGGGTTGATTCTGGTGTGGCACAAACGACTGAGTTGCAAATTAAAATGCAAATATCTATTGGGTGCAGTGACTAACGGTAGAATACAACAACCTATATTTCATAATGACCATATTGTCTACGTTTAGACGTGTACAGTTAGCAAACTCGGCTTCCGGTCAAGAACAAATCCAAATGTAAATTTAGGTCAGTGCTGAAGAGACCGGAATGTCTGTATGATTTGTAAATATGACTTAGGCTATATTTAGATTGGGTTGATTTTTTAATGTTTTTAAAATAAGTCTCATGCTTATGCTCACCAAGGCTGCATTTATTTGATCCAAAATACAGCAAACACAGTAATATTGTGAAATTTTTTCTTCAATTTAAAAAACTGTTTTCTATTTGAATTTGTTTTAAAATGTAATTTATTCCTGTGATGCAAAGCTGAATTTTTTATAATTACGCCAGTATTCAGTATCACATGATCCTTCAGAAATTATTCTAATATCAATATTTGCTGCTCAGGAAACATTTCTGATTATCAATATTGAAAACAGTTTTATAAAATTATTTTTCAAGATTCTTTGATGAATAGAAGGATCAAAAGACCTTTTATTTGAAATAGAAAGCTTTTGTAACATTATAATTGTCTTTGCTGTCACTTTTAAATTATTTAATGCATCCTTGCTGAATAAAAGTATTTCTCTTACTGACCCCAAACTTTTTCATCAAAGAATCATGAAAAAAAAATTGTTTTCAACATTGATAATATTAAAAAAATGTTTCTTAAGCAGCAAATCAGCATATTAGCACTGAAGACTGGAGTAATGCTTAAAATTCAGCTTTGATCACAGAAACAAATTGCATTTTATATATTCAAAATGAAAAACAGTTATTTTAAATTGTAAAAATATTTCTGTTAAATAGTTTTGTTGTATTTTGGATCAAATAAATGTAGCCTTGGTGCATTTCTTTCTTTTTTTTTCTTTTTTAAATCGAACTGTAGTGTATAACACACACATATATATACAGTCATACCAAAAATTATTTAGACATTTTTTATATATTTTTACTAGTGGGTGCAGTACACTATAGTTAATTTATGTAAGTGAGGATAGCAAAATAAATTATACCCAAAAGTTCTTCATACAGTGGAAACAAAAATTATTCAGACACCTGACCTGACCATGTTTTGCTTAAGTGTTATCTGACATAATCTGAAATGAATTTTTCTGACAGTTTAATTCTGAGATCTTGTTATATTTTATTACCTTTTTTTTTTTTTTTTTTTTTAACTATAGTGAATAAACTGAATTAATAAATGAAATGTTCAAGTTGTCTAAATAAATTTTGGTTTGACTGTAATATATATATATATGTATATGTATATATATATATACAGTACACAGCCGTGATTGTTTCTTTTTGCCTTTGCCCTGTTTACCAACCCCTCCCCTTCACAGACGTCAGTCACACTACAGACAATAACAAGATGAACGAGAACCGAGCGGAGTTTTTCTTTAAAGAAAAGGGGATACAAATAGATTCGATGTAGACAAATAGGCTATGTTTTAATTAAATGCTTTAGACATTATAATCAGAAAAAAAACATCACATTTTCTATTTCAGTTAGAAAAGTTCCCATTAATCCTAAACTGGTTTATCAGCCATTTAGCTTATGATGTCAATTTTCCTTTTCCACATCACATGGAGGGCGGAATAAAACAATTAGCCTAAAAACAAAGAAACTAAAGTTAACGAATGGGTTAAAACAAGAGTCATAAAATGGGTAGGCGACGTCGATAAATATATAACAATGACTACGCTGCGGGTTTGTTCAACCGATATCGAAGAGTGAGGTGAAAGGTACACTCGCTGTGTGTGTATGTGTGTTTGCTAAGGGTGTAGCGGGAAAGGGAGCCAGCGCGGCGAAGCCCGTTATTTCCTTCACCGTTGTAAACATTAACCCAAAACCAGAACACGGGCGACACACTAAAGGACCACGATGCGTTAAAACGGATGCTGCATTGATAAGAAAGAAAGAAAGAAAAAGAAAGAAAGAGAGATTTTTTCGCATGTCATGATTGCTGCAATATCATAAATTTGATCACCGATTAATACCGCCTTAAGTAACAATACATGTAAACTTGGTAATCGTCGTGGCAACGAATGGAACAGGTACAACAACCTCTTGACATACCTGTATGAATCAATGCTATAAATGTCTCTGTTTCAAGTTGGTTCAGTTTATGGATGGGCTGTTATGCAAATGGATTAAAGTTTCGCAAAAAAACAGCAGGATGACAAACACATAGCTAATTAACGAATTATTTTAAAATTTCACATTTCTACACACGTTTCGACTTTAACCGTTAACCGTAAATATTTAAAAATGACACTACACTATCTCAGACTAGGCCTATGTCGTTACGCCTGTAATATTCGTGTAGATACTGAAGAAAGGGGCTCATAATGAACGGTTAGCCTATATTCCGTTAGATGACCCGCAGAAATGATAGCCCAAACTATTTACTTCCAAAAACAATAAAATGAGGCAGTTAGCCTAGTAACATTATTGTATAGCTAAATATCACCCAATATATATCTAACACTAAAGTGATTAGTCTAATCTAGATACCAGCTTTCATGTGAAACGTTTCGCTTTATCTCGAGAGAGAAAAAAAAAAATTATAGTGCTCAGACGACTAACGTTTTGTGTAGGCCAAACTGGCACAGTCCTGTGTTGAAATGAGTTTCAAGTTATAAGGAAGACAGTTGGGTCTGAAGGTCAACTAAAGGTGCAGTAACGGCCCTCTTAACACACAAACTCATTTTATAAGATCAAGTTGAGTTGTTCAGTCACTCACAAATAATTTAGGTAAGTTGTGTATTTGGCTACCTTTTAATTTAGTGTAGGCTAAAACACTCATAAAATTGTTTTAAAACATATAGGCTAATACAAAAAATAAGCTATTTTATTACGCAAGGCTGTTTCTTACACAACCGGACCCCCCTGGAATGAACTGTTGTACCATTCGATGCATCCGTACCGTTATCCGGATTGTGATCTGAAAAAGAGTTTACTTTTGCATCTTCTCACCTGGAATATAAATATCACCGCGTTCGTGATCCGGTAGATCGCTCCAGTTTCTCTTGCCGGGTGAATTTCCCGTTTTCTTCACCAGGAAAGCTCGTGGCATGGTCTATTCCAGAGGTCCTTCCCCACTATCTCTCAAAATTAAACGCAGGCTTTTAACACCGACCTACTTTTTGGAAAACTGCTCCACAATACAATTTTATTTTAACGTCCTTCTTGGATGGTGACTTCAGTTGTCTTATCCTCAATATGGAAAAGCAAAGCGGAGTTCTTCACTCTATACGCACACCTCCTTGCTCCAAACTTTGTGTACCTGTACAGGTTTCCGTGGAGTTTCCCACTATATTTACCCGCTTCTGCTTACACCTTCCGCCGTCTTCCGCTACTCTGAGTTGACGAAGTCTTCTTCGGAAATTCACTCAGTCCAGTAGGTTAAGACAAAGCTAGGTGTCTTTGTCAAGGTGGGAGGTGATGTTTGTGGCAGATAAATAGTCCAAACTGCTCAACCGACGGAGTACAAAACGAATTTCAGTCGCTCATTAGAGCGCAGGTACACATTTCATGAGGAAACAGGTAACAATGCGCATGCGTCTGAATATAACGGTGACAACAAACCCGACCCAGTCCGGCCTCTGCGTTTTACCTGTCCAACCGGTTTCTCTCTCTCTCTTTCTCTCCCCCTTATGTGAACAATTCCGCTTCAAGGTGGCACCGAAGTGAACGAAGAGGTAATAGTCTACGAGGCAATATGCCACAAAAACGAACTAAAAAGAAATAGTACACCGACTGTATACATTTAAAATCGCCCATTACGTCGTGTAAACAAATCTAGAAAACTATTTTCCTTATGTTTTTCTCTGACAGCATAAGAGCATAGACATTTAAATATGTCCGAAACAGCTCAAATGACTAAAGATTTTTTGTTGTTGTTGTTTAGTGTACTAACTCATATTGCTTAATGCTCATTGGACTAAGCATTGTGATGATGATAGTTTCCTCTAGTAGTCAACCGCCAAATGCAGTGCTCTCTTTGTTCTTAGCCCCTGACAGTAAAAAACTGACCATGAAACTTCTGAGGCCTAATCCTCCCCCCTACACACTTTCACACTTTATTTATGAGGCAATTGATGCCAGTTAAAATAACACAAACACCTTAAGTGAGCACAAAACAGCAGCAGTTCATCATGATGCTAATTAAACAATTAGGAAAATACTCAGTTCCCAGTTTCGTGTTGGGCTGGCATGCAAGTTTCTAAAGACAAAGATATCTGCTTTTTTTGCAGTTTCACTGCTGAAATATTTGCTACATTAGCAGCACACATTCTGTATATATTCTGAAATAGTTATGCTCTTCTTTTTCAAAAGCTTCAATATACAGAGTGCTCACAAACCATGAAGCTCAAAAGATCCTGTCATGTACGTTAACTGTAAAAGACCAAGATAATGGGAGGACATTACAATTTAAAAATGGAAAACAGGCTGAGGTAAAAAGAGCAAACAGGCGGAAAGATGAAGAGATGATTTGGCCTTTTTGCAAATGAGAAAGAGAAAGACTTTGAGCGAAAAAGGAGTGTGTAGGTGTACGGAATGACAGGTATGCTGCCTGGGCTGTTGGAGTGGTTGAGGCAGAACACTCAAACTTTTTTTTTTTTATCAGCCTCTCCATCCTTTCATCAAAATTAAACTAATAAATTGTCACTAATATTATTTCAAACTTCTAGGGTTTATAACATTTCCAGCGAACTAGATTCAAGTACAAGGCTTACATTCTATAAGCCGTTATAAATCAGTTCAGCTAAAAGTCCCGTGCGCTGTAACTACTGTTCCCAAGATTGGTCTCAAAGACGGAGACGTTGGCTGCCATGCAAGTCGAGCTGGCAGGAAGGCAAGAGTCGCTACATTCAGGCTTAACCTGACAGACGGCCTACGACCATTTCTCTTACAATCACCCCATCCCTTGCTCAGAGCCTGCTTTGCTTCATTTACTTCTAAGCCATAAGAATGACTGATAGTGACTTTTACTAAAGCTATGGGCTTTTTTCCACAGCTGGGTGGAGTTGTGACCAGCGTGCATTTCTTTCACAGTATTTGTGTGACATGACTTTAACGTGTGTCACCAGAAACGATTTGCGGTCTAAAAAGATTTGGAAGAACTCTTCTCACAGATCCACATTCTAGAGTGTATTAGCGAGGAATGTTGGTTACTATTTAAATATTGTAACAGTCATCTCACACACATGCTCTCTCATTCTGTCAATTTTGTTATGTCAGTCGAGTGTTCCTGCTAGGCTTGTTACACCTGTGATTTTTGCCATGATGACACTTGAAGTTCACATGGTGCTATTTTTCAGCTGATGAACTTCCTGAAATTATTTATAACCATTTATTCCAATCACTATCTTTTTTATTCATTATTAAGTGCCTATATGTGCCACATGGAATTGTTTTGTTTGTGAATTTTACTTTATGAGGGCAATTTTCAACCATATAAAAATACACAGTGTTCTGTCCATTTGCAATGCACTATATGCTTAAACTGAATAATTTGATTGAATTCATTATGGGGCGGTTTCCTGGACAGGATTTAAATTAAGCCAGGATAGGCCTTAATCTAGAATAGTTAATCATGGCTTAAAAAATGGCTTTCTGAAACACATATTAAGTACAGATTAATAAAACCTGGACTATGGGGTCCTGAATTAAAATAATTGCATGGAACTGAGAAGCAAATCCAAGGAAAACAATGGCAGCAGAAAAAGACTGCAATCCCAAAAACATTTTAATGAATTCTATTTAAAAATATGAATTCTATATATATATATATATATATAATAATCCTATGATTATTAATGCTTTTGTTTTGTCTTTTCATAGCAACAAACTAAACATAACTATTTACACATGTGAAAATCGTTGTTCACAGTCTAGAAATGATACTGGTTTAATCCAAAGCACTATCATAGTGGTTGCTTTATTATATAAAAAAGGCAATTCTTGTAAGTAGGTCCTCAACCCAAGCACAAGCTCAACACTTCACCACAACGGTAATCTCTAACATAACAAAAACTTTTACATAATAGAACATTAAACAGTAAGAAGTCTCTCCATATTCTCATCTTTCTAAAAAATGCACAAAATAACACTTTTTCAACATTTACTCTCCCAATTCAGCCTGGTGCAAAGTATGATGGGAAGTGAAAGTCTTGTTTGATTGGGTTGACTAAACATGTTATTTCAAAATGAAAACATCAGGTGAATTCTAGTAACCATTTCAAGTCAATTTAACATGAAGCAATCACATTTGAACCAGAAACAATGGTGATAAATCAAAATAAATTGTTTAAATAAAGTGAACAGCATCAAAACGACAACAAAAAAAAAAACATTATATATATATATATATATATATATATATATATATATATACACACACACACACACACACACACACAGTGTATATCAGTATCAATATATATCTAAGTAACTTTAAAACACAACGTTAATCTAAAGTTAAACCTGCCTCCGGTTTAATTTAAGCCTCAATTTAGTCCTGGAGTAGCTCTAGTCTTCCTCCAAGAAATCAGCTTATTAAACTCTAGACTAGACTAAGTCTAGGACTATTTTAAACCATGACAGAGAAAGCAGATTTCTGTTAATTGGGTTTAAAGGGACATTTTATTCTAGGACTAGGCTTAATCGCTGTCTGGGAAACCGCCCCTGAAAGTTTGAACAATTATTGCTGTAATTATAAAATCAAATCCAGAATATTTGCAAATAATGCACAAAATATCATGTAATACAAAAGGCTCAGTATATCTACAGATTCATTTAAGCATGCTGAACTCTAAAGAATGAGTATATCAATAGAATCAAGTATTACAAAATAAAAACAGGAATTCACCACAGTGCATTTTTGTCCCTTTATTTTAAATACTTGGGCATTTCGTTCTAAGGCCTGGTTAATTTCTGATCCTCATTCATATTTTTATTTATTTTCAGACCCTGAATGCCCAATATACACATCTAATTTTTAAGTTCACATAAACATTTACAGTATATTTTAAAGTTCTTCTTTACAATGAGTTACTGTTATTCTAAATTCAAAAGACAGTTTGTAGGCCTATATAATACATTAGTTTTAGACATATTTTAGAATGACACAGTAAACATAACATTAATACTTAAGACCCACAGAAAGAAGTGGTGCTAGATATTACAAAAAACAAAGATTTTATTAAATACAAAACAAAAAAAGAAATTAAAAAAAATAATTTGTGGATGAATTAGTTCACCCAGAATTGAAAACTTCTGTCATCATTTACCCTTAAGTTGTTCCACACCTGTATGAATTTTTTTTTTTTCTCTGCTGAACACAAAAGTAGATATTTTGAATAATATAATTAACCAAACAGTTAATGGGTGCCATTGACTTGCTATGGAAGTCAGTGGGGCCCATCAACTGTTTGGTTACCCATATTTTTCAAAATATCTCACATAACAAGTCTTAGCTAATGAACATGAACATGTGATACTTAACACTAGTGACAACATTTTGACATGACAAGTTTTACAACTGGAACCTGCCACTAAGCAGACTATTATAAGTGTTCAGCAAAGTTTAAACAGTAAAACACAAAAGAATAGCTACAGAGATATTGCCTTTGGGACAAATTCCCAGTGTGACAACTAGACCTGTGTAAAAACTAGCCCTGGTCTTCCTTATATCTGTTCCATATGGATCAGTTTAACATTTTGGCAATGACATATTTTGGCAAGAAAAAAACAGGTCAACACACGTTAATTCGTTTTTATGTAGTTCTTTATGCCAATAAGTCATAAAGAGCACTTTGGATAGATGGCGAAAGACAAATCTAGGCCCTTTTAAACCACGTGTTTGTGTTAGGAAACGTTAGTGGGGAAAAAGAGGCTACACTCAGTAGGTCTGCCATCTGGCGGAGCGTTGAGGAAACGCAGACCCGCAGTCTCCAGTCAGCCCGCGGGTATTTTCTCTCCGACTGTTACTTTTGACATGCTTCAACACGAACGATGTACAGAGAGAAAATACCGTTAGGATTTGGTTGGGAGTTACCAAGAGAAGCAAAAACAACAATGTAAAGACAGTTAGTGTTGATTACAGTGTCATTAACAGTAACAGACACGCGGTGGTTGTAATGTAGGCCTATTATGTAAGTATAAGCAGTAGCTAACCTTCGTCTTGTTATTCAGGCAGTATGTAATAGAAAGAAAGGGTGGAATGTCATAAAGAGAGAAATTACCTGCAGTAACTTGCCATCTGACAGTGAAATGTTTATTTCATCATGCTCAGAAGTAGCACACTCTTCTTAACAGAAACAAAAAGTGCAGTGTGTGAGAATTGCATGAGTAAATTTAATGAACTGTGTGGCCTGCATCGGTGGACGAAGCCAAGATACAAACTAACATAATATCCAGCTTTTTAAAATGTATTCATTTAATCTTCAGTGCCTGACAAGCAATACAGTGTACACAATATTGTTATTTATAGTAGATTGCAGTGCAGTATTGTTTAATTGACAAGAAACGTAAAGTCTTTTTTTATCCTGAAGATTAATTCCTTTTAATTTTATGTTAAAGTCACCATGATATTAAAATGGACAATTCTTATTTTTTAATGCAATATTGCAGTAGGCTATTTATTATAAATGATTTAACCGAGCACATCATGTTTTTTTTTTTTGTTTTTTTGTTTTTATTTTTGTGCCCTTGTAATTTTTAATCAAAATAACTTACCCTCCCTCTTGCAGCGACATCTCTTCTCTGATGACATGTTTACTGGCATGAGGGCGGGACAAACTGTCACTCATATGAGATCGACCAATAGCGAACCACAACCATCCAACCAATTCCCAATGGACAAAATTAAGTCCCGCCTGACTTTTTTTCTTGTTCAGGAAGCCACTTCACTCAGATGTGTCACAATAGGGGATAAAAGACTATCGCAACTTCCGTTTCATGCCGACTTTAATAGAATAATCGAGATTAGCAGATCTGTTGGTGTGAAAACACTATTTTTAGCAGTAAAAGTGTTATCACTGAAGTGCCAACATGCTAGCAGACAAATTACATGTAAAAAAAAAAAACACATTCTGGACCAGTTGTTTGGTTATAACCTTCTCAAGTCACTGTTCAGTCAAGAAGGACAGGTGTGATCACCAATGGAGCATCATTATTGCCTGTTTTGTTGGTACAGGGACTGAAGAATGGATAAATGGTCTCAGAGAAGTTGTCCATAAATGTGTAGATGTGCATCTTTGCGTCCACATTATAAAATGACACTTGGCCTTTTTCGTAGTCCACAAACAGCCCTATTTTCTGAGGTTTCAGGCTGAGGTGTAGGGCAGTGGAAGGCTCAGTCCTGAAGGCATAGTTGTTCCTGTCCCGCAAGCTAAGAAACCAGTAGCCGTTGCTGGGACTGACTGTGATCTTTCCTTTCCTGTTGCTGGAATGACTCGCCACCCCCAGGTCCCAGTCGGTCTTTCCATCTACCTCTACCTCCCAGTAGTGTCGGCCACTGCTGAAGCCCTCACGCCCCAGAACACAGACTACACGGTCAAAGCGCTCACGGTTGTTGGGGACATGTTGCTGCTTTTCACCGCACCACACCTTCTTCTTGTCTTCTGATAGGATGAGACGTGGATGAGCAGTGTTGGAGTCCAGGGTCACATCCACTGATGTAAAAAGTTAAAATACGTTTTTATATTTAGAATATTTATCACTGTGACTTCATCACATATGAATTGGCACCATATAGATAGATAGATAGATAGTATATCGTTCAAAAGTTTGCTAAAAAGCGCTATATAAATAAAAGTGACTTGACTTGAATGTTTCTTAAGCAACAAATCAGCATATTAGAATGATTTCTGAAGGATCATGTGACACTGAAGACTGGAGTAATGATGCTAAAAATTCAGCTTTAATCACAGGAATAAATTACATTTTAAAATATATTAAAAAAGAAAACAGTTATTTTAAATTGCAATAATATTTCACAATATTACCATTACCAATATTACCAAATAAATGCAGTCTTGGTGAGCAGAAGAGACTTCTTTCAAAAATATAAAAAAATCTTACGACCCCAAACTTTTGAATACACATAAAAATTGAATATTAAATATTCTGGTGCTATATATAAATTCTATAATAATAATAATAATAACATCATATCATGAAGCAGTGTTTTGAAATCACCCATCACTAGATATTGTGGGATATTTTGTTTCTTTGGTGCACAAGAAGTATTCTCGTCGCTTCATAATATTAAGGTTAAACCACTGTAGTCACATGAACTGTTTTAAATATGTTTTTTAGCAGTGGTGGACAGTAACAAAGTATTTTTACTTCGTTACTGTACACTTAAATACATTTTTCAAGTATCTGTACTTTACAAGTATTTTTATTTTGAACAACTTTTACTTTTACTTCACTACATTTCATAAAACATATTGTTACTTTTAAAATGAAGAAATCGTCACATGCTCAGAGCGTCACATGCTCAAAGCGGCGTCCGATTCGTGCACAAACTGATTCTTTTCAATCATCCTGTTAAATCGGTTCACAAATCACATCAACAATTCATACCCAAACCCAATAAAGATAAAGAATGTCTTGAAAATTGGAGACCAATTACCCTCTTAAATAATGATTACAAAATTCTAGCCCTGATTTTAGCAAAAAGAATTAAAGACATCCTGAACTGTATTATCGATGAATCACAATTACAGTCACATTACAAATAATATAAGATTAGTCCTAGATATCTTAGATTACGAAGATGACAGATACATGCTTTTCTTAGACTTCTACAAAGCCTTTGATTCACTTGGGCACAACTTCATATTTCAAGCTCTTACCAAATTTGGGTTTGGAGATTTGTTTTGTCAAGCCATCAGGACATTATATAGAAATAATAATAGTGTTATTAAATTAAAATTCGGAACCTCACCTAGATTCAGTTAGTCACGTGGCCAAAGACAAGGCTGTCCTATATCTCCATATTTATTCTTGCTTGCCTCTCAATTTTTAGCTCTGCATATTTCCAGTAGTAATTTACAAGGTATTACAATTGACGATAAACAAATTATTATTAGCCAGCTGGCTGATGACACCACTTTTTTCTTGAATGATGCCTCTCAAATTTCTTTAGCTTGATTGATTTCTTTCCAGAGCTTCAGGTCTCTATTTAAATATTAACAAATGTGAATTGATGTCTGTTAAAAGCTGTAATGCTCCCTCCATATGCAATATTTCTGTGAAAGATCAAGTTACATACTTAGGAATTGTAATTAATAAAGACCAAAAAACAAGATGTAAACTCAGTTCTGATCCTCTAATAATGAAAACCCAAAAGAAACTAAATTCTTGGTTGCAGAGAGACTTGTCGATAAGAGGAAGAATTTTGCTCTCTAAAGCCGAAGGATTGGCGAGACTAACGTGTGCAGCTCTTTCCTTGGAGGTGAACAAAGGAACATTAAAAAATGTTGATAGCATGTTAAATAATTTTGTTTGGAAAAATAAAACCCATTTTATTAGAAAAGCAGTACTGATAAATCCGTTAAAACAAGGGGGGCTGGATTTTTTAGATTTTACTACCTTAAACAACACAAGATTAATTGGCTTAAAAATTTCCATAATAATCCCTCCTCACTTTGGAATATTATCCATAACTATATTTTCTCTAAAGTTGGTGGCCTGAATTTTCTCCTACTTTGTAACTATAATATTACAAAGATCCCTATCAAACTGTCTAATTTCCATAAGCAAATGCTCTTGGCTTGGTCCCTGATATACAAACACAACTTCTCTCCGCACAGATATTACTTATGGAACAATAAGGATATTCTCTACAAAAATAAATCACTTTCTTTTGACAACTGATTCAAAAATGACCTTCTATTAGTTGGACAGCTTTTTAATTCACAGGGCAGACTTTATAACTATTCAGATTTTTTACAGAAATATAAAACTCCTATAACTACTAGTGAATACGCTATTGTTTTCAATGCTATTCCTTCTGGTGTGTTTTTTCTGTTGCAAGGTTCTACATTTCCATGGCCATGTACTCACTCTTTGAACCTAACTGACACAACGATCGGACATGTGTGCTTTTCTGTAGAGCAACATAAATATAATTTTAAAATCAGAGCTCTCTTCCAGAGAGAGTTAATGACAATTCCTTATATAATATCATACTGGAATAATATTGTAGAGAATTTACTGTGGGAGAAAGTGTGGTCCTTGTCTCATAAGTATCTGCTTACTAATAAAGTAAAAGAAATAACATTTAAATTAATTCACAAATGTTACCCAACCAAAGCCTTTCTTAGGAAATATAAGTCAAATATTGAAGTGAATTGTTCTTTTTGTCACTCTGATGAGGAAGACTTCATTCACTTGTTTTGGCAATGTATCCATACAGAGAAATTTTGGTCAGATGTGTTAATGTTTATCCAATCATATTTTATAAGTGACTTTTCTTTCTGTTTTAAATATGTTTTCTTTGGATCAATGACTGCTCTAAAGAGAATATAGGGAAATATACTTGAAGTGTTAGTTCAGTTTATTTTTTAAAAGTGTATTTATTTGCACTTTATAAAAATATATTTGAGGTATTATTTAACTGTGTGCTGAAAATGATCATTGTAACAATGATCTATATTCATATTTATATTTAAAAAAAAATACATGATTTAATATCCTGAAGTTGTAGTGTATTTAAAGTTACATTTGAGTATATTTTTTTTAGTTTACTTATTCATCCTTGGAATTCATTTTATTACTTATTTCAGTATGACTAATGCATTAAAAGCCAATTTTTTAATATATGCAGTGTAGCCTATAATTTCCAAATATGAGTAAATATGTTAATAAGTTTACACTGGCAGAATCATTTTACAATCGTACACACAAATCTATATTAAATTGTTGAGTGGTTAAACTTGCGACTTCGAAATTCAAATGTCTCTTCATCTTGGTCTGTGACCAATCAGATTTTGCTGCTCAATGCCTTCAGCCAATCAGAGCTGCCGACGTCACGGTCCTCGTCTGAATCCCCCTCGCACAGTCACTCAGGTGAATTGTATTGTCGCAGTGTATAATTTATTTAATAAAACAGTGAAAGCGCAATACATCGCTCATTGTTGGGAATTCTGACCAGTTCAATCAAGTGACATCGCAGACTGACCTTGATGGCGACGACAACCGGCTAGGAATTTAATGGCCTACGCGATCCTAAAAGAACCGGAGAAAAGTGCTGCTATTTGGAGGTAAGTTGTAGTCTACCAGTTAACAAACTTTTTTTTTTTTTGCTTTAACAAACGGAGACCGATATTTCGGCTAAATATCTCCTTTTTGAGTTTGTGTGTGGTGGTTTATGGCACATGTTTGTATGCAGCACCAAAACGTTCATATGGTCAAATCGGCCCGTATTCTGTACGGTATTAATTCATAAAGTGTCTTATGCTTGACTATGTACCGAAAACAATATCGACATGCCATACTGATACAGTTCCCTGCTGCTAATCCTCAATTACTGTTTAAAAATAGTACTGGTTCAATGTAGACAGACTATTGTGAACGTGAATAAAAAGTTGAACATGCTGTCTGACCTTCTATCTTTTGTATATTCTGTTAACAGATGCTGTTCCTCACGAGTTTATGCGGTCACTGTGTAAGCAGCCATCAGACACCATAACGAGAATATAATGTGTAATTTGTATGTGTATTGAGGGTCACTATTGGTCCAATATTTTTTTTTTCTTTAATGAAAAACATGGTAAGTTTTGCTGAATCTATGTTAAGTTTAAATAAAAACCATTGGATTTGTTAATGAAATATGTCTCTTCATTAGTGATGTTGTTACATTTTATTTATTTCAATGGCCTTGAAAACAAATGCATTCAACTTTGGGAAAATGTCACCTAAGTAATTTGTTAAACTGTATTGAAATAATAGCACAATTATAATACTGTATTGTGTGAGATTATGTAATTCAAAGTACAGTAGTCAACATTTGAAGTGGATCAAAAAAGTTCAGCAAAGTTGTCCTAAGAAGAAGGTTTAAGGACAACTTTGATTAAAGGTTTTGATCCGCTTCAAATGTTGACTATATTATACAAAGTATAAGTAATAACAAAGTGTATTGTTATTGACTGCAAAATGTGTAATTTTTAGTATTTGGAATAAGCCAAAGGTACTGAGCATACAGTATATACTATTACCTGTAAAATAATATATACATTGTATATTGCTTGTGTGTTCGGAAGACACTCATATTTATTTTGTAATGTACTTAAATCACAAATAAAGTATACTTATAACACAAATTAAGTACACTTTAATATCACTAATCAAGCGTGTAATTAGTCCCTACACAGGCATATACTTAAAGTGTACTAAGTATACTTGAAGTTGGTTCAATTTAGCACACAAAAGTACACTAAATATACTTAAAGTTGTGTTTTTATACAACTTAATTACAACTAAAATATACTTAGTACAAA
This sequence comes from Elopichthys bambusa, assembly GCA_037101425.1. Taxonomy (NCBI): domain Eukaryota; kingdom Metazoa; phylum Chordata; class Actinopteri; order Cypriniformes; family Xenocyprididae; genus Elopichthys; species Elopichthys bambusa. The sequence continues at coordinate 10,235,710 of CM074432.1, read as the reverse complement.
ATTAGTTGTTTCAAAATAGCACACTTTAAGTTAACTAAATATTAACACACTTGAAATATACTAATAATTAGTCTTGCTGCAAGTATACTTATAATACTTTTTTTTTTTTTTCACTGGGGTAATTATATGGAATTTTGTTTAGTTGTCTATTCAGAATCATGGGAGAATCATGATTTCTATTTGAAAGAAACAAATAAAAATCTTGATTCTCAATTTGCCCAGAATCGTGCAACTCTAACACATTAAAATAACACATGCACGTGCATCTCTCCACTGCTGCAGCAATTTTTTTTAAAATGTTATGTATTTAGCCCTATAATGTTTTTATTATTGTTTGTCAACACACATTACATATTATGTATCTGCATCCACTAATCTTCCATCCATACTGACTAGTGCTGGCTATTTGACAATTTATAATCATTCATAATTATTTTGAGCAATAGGATTATATAAAATACATAATATAAAATGAAATAATATAAGTGGCCTATATAAAATGACAAAATAAACATTCATCAATTAGAACTTTTTTACTTAAGTACATTAAAAATTAAGTACTTTTGTACTTTCACTCTAGTAAAATTGAAAAGGAGCACTAAATACTTTCACTTGAGTAATATTTTATTATACGTATCTGTACTTTTACTCAAGTTCTTGATTTGTGTACTTCGTCCACCACTGGTTTTTAGTAGCTTTATGGGCATTGAAAAAGGGAGTGTTATTGCTGGCGATGCAGGCCTCACTGAGCCATCGGATTTTATCAAAAATATCTAAATTTGTGTTCTGAAGATGAACAAAGGTCTTACGGGTGTGGAACGACATGAGGGTGAGTAATTAATAACAGAATTTTTGGGTGAACTATCCCTTTAATTATGTCAGATAACACTTAAGCAAAACATGGTCAGGTCAAAGTGTCTGAATAATTTTTGGTTCCAAATCTTTATCAATTTTACTGGTAGTCCACTGTATGAAGAATTTTTGGGTATAATATGTCGCAGTTTACTTTATTTTGCTGTCCTCACTTACTTAAATGAACTATAGTGTCCTGCACCCACTAGAAAAAAATATATCAAAATGTCTGAATAATTTTTGGTTTGACTGTATATATAACAATTCAATATAATTTATTTTATATAGAAAAATGGGGATTTAACAAATAATGGGTAATATTTTTTTTAGTTTAGAAAGGTTATGTCAAGTTCCCAAATGCTCAGAAACATTGAATTTCAAAGGGATCTATTTCACAAAAACAATAAAAATTAAGTTCCTGTGGCCTTCCTAAACACAAGGGATGTAGATGATGTGATGTGCAGGAATCAACAATCAATAAACTTAACTATTTAGGACTTTACATTTAAGAGGGCAAAGCTGTTATCAAGCCTTGAGGGGGAAAAAAAAAAAAAAAACTTTATAGCACCTGCTTATATATACACTGCAATAAAATGTAATCTCTAACTCATACCTGCATATTCCTGTATTCTCTTCACTTCTGCAAAACATTGCAATAAGATCATGTTATTGAAAAGATATAGTTTAAAAATGTATTTCGTAAATCTAGATCTATAGTTATATAACAAATCATGGTAAGATAAACACTTGCCAACAAAAGTCTTACTTGGTTGTGATGTCAGCAGTGATTGGTTAGCAGATACAGAGAGGCCTAGACCAGAACAAAACTATGTCAACTGCATGATGAATCATCTGCCACTAGATGGCAATACTGTTTAGTGTTTGTCAGGTGTCACTCACAGACTGCAGGCAGTTTCCTAAGTTCCTCCTTAAACTGTTCCAGTAACAGACAGACAGAGGCGTAAATTGCTTTAGTTCCAAAGTCACAGGTCAGTGATACACCCGTCCAGTCTTTCACTGACATGGGAGTACTGAGATCAGAGTAGCCCTGTTGGAAAAGACCAAGAGCAATTATTGAGCTTGGTGTTTTTCATGTTTATTTTCTTTTTATAGTCATAATTTGTCAGCTGTCAACAGCCCATTGTAAAATGTCTTGATTGATTGATTAATCTGAAGGAAATTCAAGGCATCCAGTAGCTTATACAACAGAGAAGACACCAATACACACAATGTCAGATATAACAAATCTAAAAAAAATCAAGTGATAACAGTCTAGTATCACAACAACATGATAAAATATATGCAAGATAAAGTATGTGCGGTGGAGGTAATAATATGGTGCAGTGTCAATAAATGGCTAAACAGTGCAAAGATAAAATTGAAAATATATATGTAAACAAGTACAAAATAGCTGTGCATGAAGGCTAATATAGTCAGAAAAAAAACCATTAACAGCCACAAGACAGCCACAAGAGAGTCTTATAGCACTGGCAAAAGGATAAAGAAAGACAACTGATATATATATATATATATACATACACACAGGTGCTGGTCATATTATTAGAATATCATCAAAAAGTTGATTTATTTCACTAATTCCATTCAAAAAGTGAAACTTGTATATTATATTCATTCATTACACACAGACTGATATATTTCAAATGTTTATTTCTTTTAATTAAGGAAAATCCCAAATTCACTATCTCAGAAAATTAGAATATTACTTAAGACCAATACAAAGAAAGGATTTTTAGAAATCTTGGCCAACTGAAAAGTATAAGCATGTACAGCACTCAATACTTAGTTGGGGCTCCTTTTGCCTGAATTACTGCAGCAATGCGGCATGGCATGGAGTCGATCAGTCTGTGGCATTGCTCAGGTGTTATAAGAGCCCAGGTTGCTCTGATAGTGGCCTTCAGCTCTTCTGCATTGTTGGGTCTGGCATATCGCATCTTCCTATTCACAATACCCCATACATTTTCTATTGGGTTAAGGTCAGGTGAGTTTGCTGGACAATTAAGAACAGGGATACCATGGTCCTTAAACCAGGTACTGGTAGCTTTGGCACTGTGTTCAGGTGCCAAGTCCTGTTGGAAAATGAAATCTGCATCTCCATAAAGTTGGTCACCAACACCAGCAGATGACATGGCACCCCAAACCATCACTGACTGTGGAAACTTTACGCTGGACCTCAAGCAACGTGGATTGTGTGCCTCTCCTCTCTTCCTCCAGACTCTGGGACCCTGATTTCCCAAGGAAATGCAAAATTTACTTTCATCAGAGAACATAACTTTGGACCACTCAGCAGCAGTCCAGTCCTTTTTGTCTTTAGCCCAGGCGAGATGCTTCTGACGCTGTCTGTTGTTCAGGAGTGGCTTGACACAAGGAATACGACAGCTGAAACCCATGTCTTGCATACGTCTGTGCGTAGTGGTTCTTGAAGCACTGACTCCAGCTGCAGTCCACTCTTTGTGATTCTCCCCCACATTTTTGAATGGGTTTTGTTTCACAATCCTCTCCAGGGTGCGGTTATCCCTATTGCTTGTACACTTTTTTCTACCACATCTTTTCCTTCCCTTCACCTCTCTATTAATGTGCTTGGACACAGAGCTCTGTGAACAGCTAGCCTCTTTTGCAATGACCTTTTGTGTCTTGCCCTCCTTGAGCAAGGTGTCAATGGTCATCTTTTGGACAACTGTCAAGTCAGCAGTCTTCCCCATGATTGTGTAGCCTACAGAACTAGACTGAGAGACCATTTAAAGGCCTTTGCAGGTGGGATTTTTTGGGGGATTTTTCTTAGTTGTCAGTTATAATCATCAAAATTAAAATAAATAAACATTTGAAATATATCAGTCTGTGTGTAATGAATGAATATAATATACAAGTTTCACTTTTTGTACGGAATTAGTGAAATAAATCAACTTTTTGATGATATTCTAATTATATGACCAGCACCTGTATATATATATATATTGCATGTGTTTAGGTCCTGTCACAAGGAGCCGTGCAGACGCACGTGGACGCCGAATTGCGCTCACTTCCGCATCTATTTGTGCTTAAACGGACATATACACGCATAATTATGTAAAAATGTCCTTGTAAACACAATTGCTTATGGCTTAGGTAACGCAAACAAAGAAAACAGATGTGTATCATTATAAAGGACCCACGCATTCGGTCTTAAAGTCACAGCAGGCTTGTTGCTTTCTGTGTCATTAATGTTAACAAACAACAAAATACAAAGAGAAAATCACTTTTGCAGCTTTAACAGAAATTAATTATATTCAGTTTGAACAGTGAAGACTATGCAGTGTTATTTTTTATCATTGATTATTTATTTTCTGGACCTGAATACTTACCTACCTGAAAAATATAAAACACTCATTTAATTCATTTATATCACCCCAATCGTTCTAGAATTATTCTTTCCAAATAGAGCTATTTAAGTAATCTGTTAAATTTATTTCATATCGCAACATATCGCAGAAAAACAAAAATATCGCAAAAATAATTTTTTCCAATATCGTGCAGCCCTAACTGTTTTTAACACTGATAATAATTATAAGCAGTAAATCAGCATATTAGAATTAATTCTGAAGGATCATGTGACTCTGAAGACTGGAGTAATGATGCTGAAAATTCAGCTTTACCATCACAAGAATAAAATATATGAAAGTAGAAAACAGTTATTTTACATTGTAATGATATTTCACAGTTATATTGTATTTTTGAATAAATATAGTACATGCAGCCTTGGTGAGCAGAGGAGACTTATTTAAAAAAAAAAAAAAAAAAATTAATTATTGAATTGATAATTGTATTTTTTTTTAACCATAAAATGGTACTTGTCAGTGCAAAACATACCAATATGCAATGGTGTTGTGATGGGTTGCTAAGGGATTTGCTATGTAGGCATACTTATTGGCTCATGTCAAAAGAGCTCTATAATATTTAACTAGAGCGTCTCAAAAGAAATCTGATGCACAATTCCTAAGGCATAAGTATGTTCTCTTGACACATTACAGACCTTCAGTCCAGTGACAAAATTTTCAGTTTTGGCCAGTTTAGTCAGTGCTGTGCTTTTCGTCCTGAGCTCTGTGATCTCCTGCTCCAGCTCTCTGATCATGACCTCAGCCTGGTGCTCTGCTGAGCGACGGTTGATCTCGGTCACTTCCAGCAGGCCGGCCTGGCTGCGTTCAAGGGAGCTCATCAACACTCCAAATAGCTGCATGCTGCGCTGCACCTCATTCTCGGCCAGCTTCTGGAGAGGGGGTGAAGGAGTGAAGGATGGTTTTCATCATAGAGCTTGATTTATATTACAGTTAAACCATCGCAGTTCACTTTTCTCTAAGACTTCGGGGATTTTTAATGTCGTGGGATGATGAAAGCAAGTGATACTGCGTTACTTACTTTGATGTCAACTAGTGATTGTTTGATCTCCTCCACCTTCTGCATCCTCTCCCTGGTCATGTCCTGTATCTCTGTCTCTGTGATAGAGATCTTCATCTGTGCGAAAGTAAACAGGAAATGATGCAGAAGGAAGCGACCCAGATTTTACCAGTAATACATGATGGTAATGCTACATTATATTACTACAGCTCCAAACAAGTGCTTAAGCAATATCAGTGCTTCATGTATATTTACTGTATATTTTTAAATCTTGTTTTTGAATAGTAGTGGCCAAAGATCTCTGCCCATGTTTGATCAGTAATATTCAGTGGCCCCAAAAAGCATGTGGACACTGAAGTCACACTTCCAAATGTTAGAATGCCATTGAATTAGTTAACAAAATAAAAGTGGTATTTTTATTTTAGTTTAAAAATCCATAGCACAAGCACACCTTTAAAGCAAGAAATGTTACATTTATTTATTTATTTAATAGCACAAGCACACGTTTAAACGGATAGTTCACCCAAAAATTAAAATTCTGTCATCATTTACTCCCCCTCAAGTTGTTCCAAACCTGTTTAAATGTTTCTTTGTTCTGCTGAACACAAAGGAAGATATTTGGAAGAATGTTTGTAACCAAGCAGATATCCCCCCCCCCCCCCCCCCCCCCCCATTGACTACCATAGTAGGAAAAAAAATATATATTATGGCAGTCAATGAGGGGACAAACATTCTTCCGAAAATCATCCTTTGTTTTGACATTTAGTCTAGAACTACAATAACCATCATGTTTACACACAGCACACACAATGCCTCTGTACCTTAACATGGGGACAGGAGCTCTGTTGGTCAATAAATGTGAAAAAGTAACTTAAGTTACTTATTTGAAAAAGTAACAGATATTTTGTACATTTAAAAGTAATATGTTTTTTTATTAGTTACTTGTAAAAGTATTCTGATTACATAACTTGCGTTACTTGTAAAGTGTTACCCGCAACACTGCTTGTTACAGACTACACAGACTTATTCTTATTCTTATTTCATCCTACCTTATTACTGTGCCACTCTTTCTCGGCACATGTGATGTTGTGTGATTGGTGTTCTGTTTGTCCACACTCAATACAAATACATTCCAGATCAGACAAGCAGAACAGTTCCAGGTTACGGTGATGTTTTGGACAAAGAGGCACTTTCATGGCATCTGCCGCCCCACTCAGGGTATACCTTCGCAGGGACAACTGTCTGTCAACAACAGGAGGCTGGGTGCCATTACTATTTGTGTTTGGTGTTTGTTCAGATCCTCTTTCCTCATGACATGCCTGAGAATTGCCGTGTACCTTGTGCCGTGATAATCTTCGCTTCATTTCATTAAGAAGAAGACCTGGAAGATGGCCTGGCTTTGGTGCCCCATCCACTGTTTCTTGTGTTCTTCCCCCTTCCTTAGCCTCTCCACCTGCTCCAACCCCCCCAGAGTCCCCTGGGTTTGCCATCATACGCTTAAACTGTTCGGTGATCTCACGTAGAGTCCTATTAATGTGGAGATCGGGCCTTCTCTTGAAGATCTGCTTGCAGAGGGGGCACTGGCAGTGCTTCGCTGTGTCCCAGTAATGCCTGATGCAGGCCATGCAGAAACTGTGGCCGCATGGTGCGGACACCGGATTGTCAAACACATCTAAGCAGATGGAACACAGCAGCTGCTCTTCAGACAGGAAGCTGCGTGAGAATGGCATGACTGTGCAGAGGGAAAGCAAAAAATACAAAGGAGAAAAGGAAAATGGCAACAAAATTGTAAAGGTTTGGCTGCATGACATAAATAGGAAAACCAATACAGTGTAACACTTTACAATAAGGTCTAATTTGTCCCCCTACAGTCAATAATTTTATCCCTTAAAACTAATCTTTGATAATCAAACTTACATATTTAAAAAAAAATTCTTGTGGAAATAATTTTTCATGCCTTAAAATAGTTTGAATGTAACTCTACACCCTTGCTTCATTCAGTATACGCAGAGCAATGAATATAAAAATTAGTATCCATCTCCACTCAATCACACCAGCTGGCTCGGTTGTGTTGTGTTGTGTTGCTGCCTGATCTGTATTTACCCTTTGGATTATCAAGTAAAGGCTATTTGTTATATATCTTCTTCGTCTTGTGTTCATACACAACCTGCGTGTTACAGAAGACTAGACCATTTAAAGAAAGATGGATCTAACCGCACTGCCAATACAAATGGTCACAGTGTCACCAGATCCAGTAAGGGCAAGGAGGATTGACTTGAATGGCCATGATCTGACGGATTACCACGTAAGGATTCTGATGGAAGGAGGCCTCAGATACACCATTTCCTTGGTTCCGGTCAAGTCAAGTCACCATTATTTATATAGTGCTTTTTACAATGTAGATTGTGTCAAAGCAGCTTTACAGTGATAACTGGTACATTATTTTGGCTGCACAGCAGCTCGTAAGGAATAGTGTCAATGCAGGCAGATCAAAGCACTGTTGAATATCAAATGTCAAATGTTCCGGTGAGTGAATCTCCAGAGTCCCTTCCTAAGATGGTCGCCAGCCCAGAGGACCTCATTGTACCTATCATGGCGTTAGCGTTTATGTGTGTCTGGGCAACACACACATCGGCACCGGTCCCCAAGTCAGCTCCAGACTCCACTCCAGTCCCTGAGCCCGCTCCAGGCTCCGCTTCAGCCCACAACTCTGCTCCAGCCCACAAGGCCGTTCAAGAGTCTTTTCTAGCCCAAACACATAGAGTCTCGCCTAAGTATTTTTTTGGGGGGGGGGGGCTATCCGTCCCCGACCTTGGTGGCCGAGCCTGGGGTCTGGGCCAAGGCCACGAAACCCGAGGGGCCTGACCCGCCATGGTGTCTCGAAGAGCCTGCCCCGCCATGGCGTCCCACGGAGCCTGACCCACCATGGCCTCCCGAATGGCCAGCACCGCCGTGGCTTCCCGAAGGGTCTGTACTGCCACGGCCTCCCCGAACGGCCAGCACTGCCGTGGCCTCCCGAAGGACCAGCACCGCCACAGCCTCCCCGTACGGCCAGCACCACCATGGCCTCCTGAAGGGCCAGCACCGCCACGGTCCCCTGAACGGCCAGCACTGCCATGGCTTCCTGAAGGGCCTACTCCGCCATGGCGCCCTGAAGCCCCTGAACCCCTGAATATGGCTCTGTCCTGGAGTCATATTTACCTGCACCATCACTCTCCTGTCAAGACTCCAGGACGGCCACCCTCCCTCCCTGGTGCAAGGACGTGCCTATCGGGATGGGGGAGTACTGTCACAGTCACTGTCTGTCTCACCTTCCCCGGACTCCACTTCCCAGCATCCCTCCTGATCCACACCTGCACCCAGTCAGCTCGTTACATGGATTCCCTGCACCAGCACATCCTCATCAGCACTTCCTTTAAAGACTCCCTTGTCTAGTCTCGTATGTTCATTGTGTCGTGTCGTGTCGCGTCGCGTCAAATTTTTATTCAGAAGTGAACTAATCCTTTAAAGCATATTATTATCCTGTACTTTTAACAGTTAAAGGGTTTTCCTGTGACTGACAGCGCTAGTCAAAGCATTTGTCAGTTGCGTCTTATTCCGTGTTCACAACAATTCAGTTATTTCAATATAATAGTCTTCGCTACTGACTGACACACATTAATAAAGACAGTCTTTGCTGCCATCTAATGGTGTAATAATGTAACTTCTTTTGCTGTTCAAGGTCAGGGACTATTTTTCTGGCAGAAGGAAGGCTTTTAGTGATTTTTCTTTATGAAACTCGCATTGATACATATTTTTGTCTTTAATATTTGTATTGTGTGGTAACCGTTTTATAAAAGCAATAAGGTACTCGAGGCTAGTGCTGTATCGTGAATAAGTCACTTATTCACTATACAGCACAGCCTCTCATACCTTATTGCTTACTTAATGCATTGAGTATCAAGAGCTAACATCACTGTACAAAGGTAACCTAAACACGTGCTTTATGTGGTAGCATAAGTAAAAAATGTTAATCACTCTGACTAAATAAACCTGACAATTAAAAAAAAAATAAAATAAGATTAATATTTGTTTTTGTTGTTTATGATTCTAAATGCATTAATGTTAATGCATTGTACTTTATTGTAAAACGTTACCAAATACAGTATTTGCTTTTACATTGGACAGAGACAGATTGTGCAAAACGTTTTTGTAACACTTTACAATAAGGTTCATTAGTTAAACATTAGTTAATGTATTAACTAACATGAACTAACCATTGTTTGTTCAAGTTAGTTCACAGTGCATTAACTAATGTTAACAAGATTTTAATAATGTATTAGTAAATGCTGAAATTAACATTAACAAAGATTAATAAATGCTGTATAAGTGCAGTTCATTATTAGTTCATGTTAACTAATGTAGTTAACTAATGTTAACTAATTAACCTTATTGTAAAGTGTTACCAAAGTTTTCGTCCATTTTTTTCTCCCTATTATAGTTTTATTTAATATATTTTAAATTCGTTTTTATTTTTTTATTTTAAATTTTAGTTCATTTTAATTTCATAGTATTGTTTTTATTTTTTTAGTTAATGGTTTAAAAAATCTGTCTATATAGTTTTTATACATTTTTATAAAGAAAAATCTATAGTTTTAGTTATTTTAGTGAATAAAGTTAAACCAAACGGCAAGTTTTGGCAAGTGGCTGAAAGTTTTTTATTTTTTTTTTTTTTTTACATTATTTCATTTCATTTCATTAATATTAACCATAATAACCTTTGTACTAGTGCTTTTTTTAACTATTTAATTTTAGAGGATAAAGCATTTTATTTGCTTGAAAGGCTTTAAACTCAAGAATATGGCTTTACTTCAGTTGGCAAAATAGAAAATATAGAGTGAAATATCATCACAAAACAAAAAGTTGCACACATTAAAACTTGTTACATGTGCCCTGGGTCCATGCTCTATTTTCATTATACGGACTCCATTTCCCACAATTCCCCACCTAGGAACCAATCATGCACTCACACCTGTTTCCCATCAGTGACCCTTAATAAGCTGCACTCACTCAGTCACCCAAGGCTGAGTATTGATTTTGCCCTGTATTCTGTTCCTTGTCCTTGCCTGTGTTTTGACTCTGGACTGTTTCCTTGTTTGATGAACGTTTGCTGCCTGTCTTGACCTTTGCCTGTGTTTGGATTACTCTTTTGCCTTGCCTTCCTGTATCTGTTTGCTGGTGCTTGACCCTCTGCCTGTACGACTACGCTCATTCTGTTTATTAAAGCCTGCACGTGGATCTCCAATTCCTTTGTCCCGCTCCCATACATTACAAAACTACATACACCTACATAAAATTACAGAGCCCATATACAATATTTGCAATATGAGGTGAATTTCAGCTGTTGGGCTAACATTTGTTCAGTTGGTATGACTTAATTTTACTTTCTGTGTTGACCTAAATGAATGGGAATATTCAGAGACAAATGCAACCTATAGGATTATCGGATAAGTTAGTAGTAATAGTCTAGGATCAGGGTTAGTTTCACTGAGTTTCTAATTCACACTAAATGAGACGGATTAAGAAAATGCTGTTCTCACCTCTAATCAGCAGTTTTACACTGGAATGAGGCACTACTGGCTAAAATGTACACATGTTGTGTAAGAGCTTGTGCTTCATTGGTATGTTCCTTATTTGCCAAGTGTCTTAGTTCTCTGGAGCAGCTTGGTGGGTTCTAGGAATCCAAATCTATTTCTAACTGAAGAAATGAACACATATACACAAATTTAACCATTCAGTTGTACTTCCGACTACCATTCTGTAAGTGGCACCCAAAGGGTTTTTTAAGCTACACTTAAAATGCCTGAATGTCATTGCATTAGATAACAAAATATCAAACCAAGTTGCATCTGCTAAAAAATTATCCATTTTCTAAACCATTTTCCAAATGACTTTTAACCAGCTGGTTCAAAAGTGATTTTTAGTAGATGTATGAAGCCATTTCCCTATGGTCACAGACAAACCAAGTTTGACAATTGGTCAAATGTTTTGTCCCTTTTTTAAACTTTTTTTTTTTTTTTTGGTGAAATGTTTTGCCTTGAAAAGTGTGCTCATGCTATCTTTCTTTCAAATAATTGCTTCTTGGTTTTATTCATTATCTAATTAATGACATTCATTCATTTTTGTGTCCAAAATTTGGACAAAAATTGTCACAACATTTTGTCCAAATACTACTTAAACTATAATTTAGTAAGTGCTCTTGGCTCTTTCATAACACTTTTCGGCTTAAATGCTCAACACTGAATCCATATCGACAGTCATAAACTTATAATACCTGAAATCTCTTGAGTAAATGACTTCTTTAAGACTCTTTCTTCTTTATCCAGTGGTCTGTCGCTCCGTCCTTGTGCTGTATCCAGGCGATTCAGTGGTACATGTCTGATAGAAAGTCTTACATGTGGTTTGCTTTTGATGCTCTGATCTGCCCCTCCCTCCTCAGCTCTCTTTCCCTCCCTCACTTTCTGCCAGATACAGGGAGTTCAAACCTGTCTGATGAGATTCCAAACAAGAATACATGCTTGTTTCAAACACACTTCATTGTCAGGTTGACAAATAAATCATGCAGGAACATAAGTAGTTTACATTTTGGTGTAACTCATACTGACATTGATCATTCCCAGATCCAGAAAAAATCTCCAAATATTTCTTTATTTTATTTATACTGTTCAAAATTAACACTGTAAAACCTAACAGTGAAAATCGCTAAATGAAATAAGTTTAATTTACTTAAAATTTTTAAAAAGTTGATTCAACTTAACAAATATTTGTTATGTGAACTCAAAAACGAATTATATTAAGCAGAACTCAATCAGAATAAGTTACTAGAAATAATATGTCATTTTTAATGATTTCAGCTACAGAAATTCATTTAATCTAGTAGATTGTTTATGGCTGACTACAACATATTTAAAAGAAATGTGAATTTATTCCATGGTTTCTAATTTCTTTTAAACAATGTTTTCTGAGAAATTACATTTTTATAGTGTAGATTATGCTTTTATAGCTTTCATCTCCTGTTCTGTCATCATTGCTTTGCACCAATGTTAGTTTTTGCTTAGACTTATATAACTTTATTACTTTGAGTTTGATTAACTTGAACCATTTAAGGCAATTGGTTTTCTCAAACCATTTAAGTAGCTATATAGTTGTTAAGACTTAGATTTGTTACTTGAATTCAAACTGAATGAGTGAAATAAACTTAAGTTAAGTTTGCTCTAATGATTGACTAAACCAACACTAAAATATTAGTGAATTTAACCTAATGTATACGAGTTTACAGTACTCATACTTATTGGTTTTAAAACTTAAATGGTGTAAGGCAATCGGTTTCCTCAAATGTGGAAGTAATATACCATTATACAGTAATATACCGTTTCAATGGAAAATGGTATTTTACTGTGCAAATAAAGTAAAAATAAACAAAAAATAAAATCACAAGGAGCCAAAGCTGTAGAACTTGTGATTTCTGCAGAGATCTGGGCCAGATCATGACTGAATACAGTCGACTCATGGACTTATGCGGTCAGTTAACGGAGTGAACCAGAGGTCAGATGTGCAAAACAAAACTTAATTATGGAAAAACCTGACGTAGTGTTAAATCAGCAGCTGTTTTTGGAAGGGAGATCCAGATGGTGACACGATGTTTCTTGGTACATACCGTCTGCTGAGAGACAGATAGAATCGCCTCATTTCAAGAATGGTATTTCAAAAGTCAAATGCTACTCTACATCTGCCATAAACATTAGAGAGGGAAAGAGAGAGAGAGAGATAAGAAAAGAACAGAAAAGAGATCAGGGCAGCTTTGTCACGTACATCACTAAGTTTGGTTCCAACCAGTTCTCATCTTTTCTCTCATCTTGTTGATATACTGTTACCTGTGTTTATCTTTTAAAACTAAATACATAATAAAATAATTTGAAGGTTTTTTTTAAGGTGCAGGGTTATTATAGTTAACTAAAAATAAAACAAACTGAAACCATAACAAAATTTTGTTCCTTGAAATAAAATAAGTGAAAAACAATTTTAAAATGTTTATATGTTCTAACTTAAAAAAAAAAAAAAAAAAAAAATTAAAATGGAAAATATAAAAATAAAAAATATAATAGCATACAATAGCAACTATAATAACATTGGCAGTAAGTAGAAAGAATAAGAGGAATCAGTCTGTGATTTCTATAAAATGTTTTATTTCATTGCATTATATTTATTAGTACAGTCCCTAGTATCATAGTTTGTAATCTGACATAATTGCACTCTAATTGTTAACACAAAAACATCTGAAATCCACAGATCAGCCAAAGATAAATACTGGCAGGTGTTGCCAAACAGCAGTGATGGCATAGAAAGAAGCTCACCACTGATTCAGTATAGATAGTTTGTATATATTATATATTGCATATTTTCCAAGCAGTATTAATTGTCCATAGTTTGTGATTGATACAGCAGCCTACATCACTGGATTCATACTTAACTCGACCGCTCACGAGTCTTGGTGACATCTGAGCTCAGTTCTCCAGCATGGCAACTCTCTTTCCCTTTTCACCCACACTCTTCGCTCTCTTCATTTGGTACACCACCTTGGCCGCCGCGTCTGAGATGCTCTGGAGGAGAAAACAATTCTGTTGAGTGACAGTTTGTGTATGCGTATCACATTTAACCATGCTATCGAAGCATGATTTCTTATTCATTTTATGTATAACAGTTTCTACTTGCATCCAGCTTTAAATAAGATTTCAAATCACAATGTACAATGTAATATAGTGTAAGAGATCTTGTACTCACTGCAGTGGAAGATGTTCGGCATGCTGGTTGAGCGTCAGTTTCTGTTGTGTTCTGTTTAGAGCAAAAGTGTCATGTTTTAACACAAGGACTTTATCATTTAATCACAATGATTCATTCATAACACTAAAGTTGTTTGGGCCCTTTTGTGACTGTTTTGACTATCCTTGACAATTTGTTTATTTGTTCTTATTTTATTACTGATTTTTTATTTATCTTTTTTTTTTTTTTGTAAATTTAGTTCAAAATTTCAAATAAAGCCTCCCTGTGCTGTGTGTAAGCTATTGCAACAAAATGTAAAAAAATTATGAGATAATAATAAAAATATATGTATGGCAGTATATATGGCAATGGTATTGAAAATGGTATCGAATATCGATATTTTTCAAGGTTTCAAAGTCAACACCAACACGAATATATATATATATATATATATATATATATACAGACACACACATTTATAGGCAGGAAAAAAAAGAGACAAATAATGTCAACTGAATGTATAAATAAATGATTTTAATTTGATGTTTAATTAAAAATAAAATCATTTATTTATTCATTTATACTATGCTGACTGAGGGTGTATTCAGACCTGGTTGGCAGTGGTGATGTCTTCACAGATCATACTCATGGTACTGATCCAATTCCCATAGATACTTTCTTCTTTGAGGCATGGCTTCTGTTGACTGTGAGATATATATACATAGAGAGAGAGAGATGGACATGAATTCACATACATATGATGCACCAGAGAGCTGTCTAGAGAGGTTTGCTGTACCTAATGTCTTTGAGAAGGTCCTGCTGAGCTCTGAGTTGTCTCTGTGCTTCCTGTACTCGGCCCTCCATAGTCAGCCTGGCACACAGCTGGGCACAGTGAACGCCCAACACAGACATATTTAAACTGCCTGCCCACACCCAACTACACAGACAGAAAAAGAGACAAAGATGAAGAAAGGGAGGTTGAGATGTATACACTACTATATACTCAAAAATTTGGAAAAATCAGACTTATTTCTGTTAATAATAAGATTTTCTTATGCTCACCAAGGTTGCATTAATCTGAAAATACAGTAATAATATTGTGAAATATTATTACAATTTAAAATACTAATATTTTTATATCTTTATATTGTAATATATTTCAAAATGTAATGCAAAGCTAAATTTTCAGCATTATCACCCCAGTCTTCAGTGTCACATGATCCTTCAGAAATCATTCTAATAATATCAATTATTACTGGTGCTAAATTATTAATAATAGCTCTTATTATTATCAATGTAAAAACAGCTTTGCTGCTTCATATTTTTGTGGGAACTGATACTTTTTTTTATATTCTTTGATGAATAGAAAGTGCAAAAGAACAGCATTTATTTGAAATATAAATATTTTGTAACATTATAAGTTACTTTATTGTCACTTTTAGTGTTTCAGTCCTTGCTGAATTTAAAATCTTACTTACCCCAAACCTTTGAATAGCAGCATATCGTTTCCACAAAAATATTAAGCAGCAAAAACTGTTTTCAACATTATACTTAAACTATGTTTCAAAATATAATATAACAGAACAGTTATTTTAAATTGTAACAATATTTCACAATATTACTGTTTTTATTGTATTTCTATTGTATTTTATTGTATGAGCAAAAGTCTTTGTATGTCCACAGTGACATTTTTTGCTGATATTTTGCATGTGAAACAATTAACCATAAATCACCATATAGTTTATATCGAGACTATAAAATTAGTATATCAAGGGCTGTGGATCTGGACAGTGTTTGCTGTTATTGTGTAATATTTTGAGTGGTTTACCTGCTGGTGGTGACCCTTTTCTGTTGAGTGATGACTCTCATCACTTTCTGCAATTCCCGAGTCCTGAAACTCAGCTGCAGCTGAAAAGGGACCCGGTCCCGTTGCTGGAAAACTAAAATACAGAGATAGTTCACAAAAAAATTCTGCTAGAAATACCAGTAAACAGATTTGAAACAACATGGGGATGAGTAAAGAGTAAAAAATGTCCTTTTTCTCTATTGTTTCTCAAATGCTTTCTTTTGATCGCATTGTATGTTTTTGCTTACTTTCAACTTTTTCCGGTCTGACTGCAAACTGGAAGGTGATCTCAACACCGTCTGTCACATTGCCAATCTCTCTTACTAACCGATGACTATCCTCCTCATAGGGGAAGTACCTGCATCAATCAAAGAAGAAGGAGAAAAATAAGAGACAGAGGTACAACATATACCTATACAACATATACAACATGACTGTGTAGTGCATATGTGTGTTTGTGAATATTTGAAGGTTACTAACAGATACTTACATGCCATCCGGTGCCAGCAGTGTTGCCAAGACGCTAGTTGCTAGGACATTGTCAGCTATAGCGCTCTGAATCTCTGTGGCGACTGTACCAATATTTACAATATTTATCTGGGAAGTGGGTGAGAACAAAACAATGTCGTTTTTCTGACTGATCTTTAATTGTTTTGTAATATTACAGTTCTTCTTTGAAAGAGATACACTACCGTTCAAAACGGTATGCGTGCCAAGGCTGCATTTAATTGATAAAAACCAGTCATATTGTGAAATATCATTGTAATTAAAAAAAAAGTTTTCTGCTTGAATGATTTTTTCAAATGTAATTTATTCCTGTTATTCAAAGCTGAATTTTCAGCATCATTACTCCAGTCTTCAGTGTCACATGATCCTTCAGAAATATGCTGCATTCTAATATGCTGATTTGCTGCTATAGAAAACAATTATTATCAATGTTAAAAAGCTGAGCTGCTTAATTTTTTTTTTTTTTGTGGATTTTTTTTTTTTAAAACATTGGATTCTTTGATTAATAGAAAGTTCTTCGCTGTCACTTTTGATCAATGCATCCTTGCTGAATAAAAGTATTAAAACACTTCCAAACTTTTGAACAGTAATCTGTATTATTCAAACCAAGTACAAACTAATATTAAACAGGTGCAACCTTATAGTGGTGCACACTATAGATATGGATGTCTAAAGTGACTGCAATTTTGCAAATGTGCAGATTCACATAACATTCTTAAGGATAAAATTCTTCTTAACTGCCATTTTCTTCTTATTTTGTAAGAAAAAAAGATGAAAATATTTTGTATTCCCAAAAACTTTTCTTAGGAAGGTTCTTATCTTTTTTTTCCAGTTTACTCAAAAATCCTCACCCTCATGTCGTTCTAAACCTGTAAGACCTTTGTTCATCTTCGGAACACAAATTAAGATATTTTTGATGAAATCCGAAAGTTTGTTGATCCCCCATACAAAGACGCAAAGGAAAACACAATTACCACTGCCAAGGCCCAGAAAGGTAGTAAAGACTAATAGTCCACGTGACTACAGTGGTTCAACCTTAATATTATGAAGCAACGAGAATACATTTTGTGCACAAAAACAAAACAAAAGACTTTTCAACAGTTTCTTCTCTTCCATGTTGGTCTCCAACACCGTTCACGTGAGCAGCATGACGCATGCGTGTATAATGAGCCGACGTTCTGATGTAGAACCCGGAAGCACTGCACTGTGTTTACAACATGAAAAGACTGACACGGAAGAGAAGAAATGATTGAATAAAGTCCTTATTTTTGTTTTGTTCTGTTTTTTGCGCACAAAAAGTATTCTTGTCGCTTCATAAAATTACGGTTGAACCACTGTTGTCACATGGACTATTTTAATGTCTTTACTACCTTTCTGGACCTTGAATGTGGTAATAATTTTGCAGTCTTTGAAGTCAGAAAGCTCTTTAGATTTGATCAAAAATATCTTAATTTGCATTCCAAAGATGAATGAAAGTCTTACTGGTTTAGAAACGACATGAGGGTGAGTAATTAATGACATAATTTTAATTTTTGGGTGAACTAAGCAGAAAAATTAAGATGTTCTTAAGAAAATATTTGAGAACTTCTTAAGAATTTGTCAACAACTGCACTTAGGAACATTCTTACAAACTTCTTAGAATTTATTTTAAGAACATTACTTCTTTCTTTACTTATTTCTTAAGAAGATTTTTGTAAATCTAGCCCCAGTTTCCTGTTATCATTGTTTCAAAGCACAACATTTATTTTCACATTTAAATAGAGTTGAAGGGGAAATACTGAATGCAAAATCATTCTCCCTTGTATGTGTGGGTGTCATAGACAGGGTTCAGGAAGTAATTCAGTGCTGTTAGCAGAAACTGTAGAGAAAAGGAGTCATACTGACAATGGCATTACTTCTTGCATAGTTTACACTGAGCAACGAGAATGTGAAATGTAACTAAATTAATGAAAGATGACCACTTTAGGGGAAATTAATTGTTGCTAGAATCCTTGTGTACCTCTAGGGTTCTCTAAATGTTGCTCACAATCAGTCTTCTTTACCATCTAATCTGATACCTTCAACATGATGAACATGATCAACAGATGAACAGTAGCAGTAACTCACTCTGCCTCCTGTATGGTCAGCCAACCTCCCAACCTCTGCCAAACGACAGTCCTCACCTTCAAAGGTCATCACGGACACTATTACACTATAAATATCCACAACAATGGAAAGGCATGACTTAATAACCACAATAACATTTCATCTATTTCATTGTGTATTTTTGTCTACAGTCATTATATGTTAAAACTAACATGATATTCAGAAAGAGATTTGTGCTTTGCAGACGCTCACCCCTTTTCAGCAGCATAATGGGCTAACTGGTTGTAGAAATAAGGTGAGGGGGTGGCGCAATGGGAATACTGCTGATCTAACTGGCCCAGGCCTATGTTGGCCTGCCCATCTGTGCAAATTATAACCTGAAAAAAAGAAATAAAAAAGTGTTTTTTAAAATATAACACATTATAAAACATATATGACACTCCAAGACTGGAGTAGTGTTGTTTTATGCTGCGTCCAAAACTGCGTACTGTCTGAGTAGCTACTGCGCTTGAATTTGAATTTACTTCGCGACAGTTAAAAAAAAGTACGCTCTATATACCATAAATGTAGGTAGTATGAATGAAATTCCGATGTACTACATCCGTCATTTTGTTACCGTCACGTGACCTACCAGCATCAGTTGCGTTGCTTTACTGCCGTTCATAAATCTTTCCTGTGGCCTCATGGGATAGTGAAATGTCCAACGAATGCACACTTCAAAATCTCGCTGGAAGTAGTAGGTCATTCGGGGAATTTTAGCCTGCTGTTTTTTGAACACTATGTATTCGGACACACAACTCTTTTGGCGTACTGTTTGTCACATACTATATAGTAGGGAAGTATTCGTTAATTTGTACTTTAGTTTTATTCATATTTTGAGTTTGCTTTTATTTTTACATTTATAGTTTTCATGTTATTTTTAGTTTAAGTTTTAGTCATGTTACATTATTTGCTTTTGTCATTTTTTTTATTTTATTTTTTTTAAATATTGCTATTTAGGTTTAAATTATTTTATTTCAATTTTAGTTTTATTTAGTTTTTATTTATCTCCAGTTAAAAAAATTGTGATTTAACATAAACTTATTTCAGTTTATTGCCAAGGCAACATTTCTCATTCTTGTTAATAAATAATATTAGAAATAATTTTCTCTATTTTCTAATATTATTTATATATATATATTTTTTTCAGCTTTATTTCAATTAACAGAAATGTTTTAATAGTTAACTGATTGAAGTTCAGCTTTGTCATCACAGGAATAAATTACATTTTAAAATATATTAAAACAAAAAACAATTTTTAAATAGAAAACAAAATGTTTAACTATAATACTAGTTTATAACATTACTGTTTTTACTGTATTTTTGAGATTATATATATATATATATAGTAGCCAAGCAGCTATTATTTGTGTAACAATAAGTGATAAGTGATCTATATGTGCGATCTAAATAAAGTCCTCTTAGACCATTATTTAAGACCATGGCCTAACTCAGTGAATAGTAGTTTTATCATTACATATTTATCATAACAAAGCAGGTATAGTTGTCAGAGCATGCAATTATAAATACAGACCTTTGACCCTGTAAACTGGGATGCCATGGCAACAGAGACGAGGGCAGCAGGTCCCAGTGCTGTGGCTCCATGTTCTCTGAGTCTGGGGAGAAGAAGAAATTGAAAATTAATCACATGTTGAGATCATAGCAGTTCACCAGAAGTAGCATTAATGGTACTGCATTTATGATTTACTTTTTGATGAAACTATCACAGTTGGTCAATTTAAAGGTCAAGTGCCATCTACAGACCTATTATGTGAAATGTAAGCCATGTAGCGACTGAGACAAATCAGACACAATTATGTGTTATAGGTAACCAATAACTGTTTAAAGCACTCTGGGGCCTGTCCCCCATCCCCCGAGAAGTTCTCAGTTTTATTGTGCTAAAGAATGTGGTTGCCACCTTGAGAGCAGAGAAGAGACACAGGAAACGTGGATCTTTCCTGCATTATCCCCACAGAACACAGACTTTCCTGCATTAATTTATAGACAGACTGTTCTATAAATGAACATGCACATCCCCAGGAAATGGTATCCATTATTACTGTTGTTGTATTGCACTCCTTGTATTCACATGTTTGATGATACATTTAAGGTAACTTCAATTATGCCATGTTTAGTGTCTACGGGTTCGTATCAAGAAGATTTAAATGCTTGTGTATGCAGTATGTCCATACCTGTGCAACACATCAGTATTACAAGAATGTTTAATAGTTCTTCTTTAAAACTCAGTTTATCAGTTGATCTTGCTTTGTCGTAAAAGCCCTGACAGGGGGTGTGTTGTCATCTGAAAATACAACATCTTCATTGGCCACATCAACCCTAAGAGGTTGGACTTTGACCAGAGGTTAAAAGCTAGAGCACAACGCCCCTATTTCTCTCTTTCTTCTTCTTCTTGCTTCTGGGACGACAAAAAGATATTTCTGATGCAAAGCAAAGCCGTTTACGGCACTTCATTCATTTCTATGGTATCCGCAAACAGAACAACTGTTGCACAGTGACATCAAGGCTCTAATGTGATTGGTTAGCCATTACGGTTTCTCCAATATTAGAGCCATGGACCCTTGTATCTCCCGATAATAAGACCATCTCTGGCATAAGGCACACAAAATGAGAAACACTTTGGGAGTTTTGAAGTCGTCATCTGATTGGTTGAATTCTACAGGATTTTCGGAAGTCACGTACTGAAAACAAAAGCCGTCGTGAAGCCAAACCCCCTGATAGAAGAGGAAAGCCATCTGGTTTAGAACTGTGACAATGAACACTTATCAGGATCACTGGATTTTTAAAAGTATGTGAAGTTTGCGGCAGTAAACTTGCACACCATTCTTGAATGAACAATTTGCATGCTGGTCTGTTATTGTAGGGACATCAACATTACATTTTCACACCCCTAAACATGATGCGGACCAAAATGAACTGTGATTGGTTGCTTTACATGGCAGTCAGATGGTTTCTGAGCGGTCTTTGGCAATTGAAGGCTGCGATGGAGTTCAGACCTTCTGCTGTCAGTCTTAAAGGGTTAGTTCACCCAAAAGTGAAAATTCTGTCATTAATTACTCACCCTGATGTCGCTTCAAACCTGTAAGACTTTTGTTCTTGTTTTCAGCAACCATATCACCCTGTAGCCCAAGACTGGTTGCCCACTGAAGCTAAGCAGGGCTGAGCCTGGTTAGTACCTGGATGGGAGACCTCCTGGGAAAAACTAGGTTGCAGCTGGAAGAGGTGTTAGTGAGGCCAGCAGGGGGTGCTCACCCTGTGGTCTGTGTGGGATTCCCCCTTCCATATCTAAAGCGCTTTGAGTACCCAGAAAAGCGCTATATAAATGTAAGGAATTAAATTAATTAATTAATGTTCATCTTCGGAACACAAATTTAAGGCCTGGCTATGCGAGACTAGCTGTTAGGTCTGCAAAATGGTGACATGAATATATATAGGAATTATAGTGACAGATGGCCCCTTTTTAAATGTAAGCCCCTGAGGAACTCTGCACATCTCTGACTTACAGCATGGTTTTGCTGAATACTTCATTCTGATTGGACAGAATGTGTGTGTTAAAACTCCACGGAGGCAACCGTTTGTGTCAAGTGTTTTTTTACTTGCTAAAAATGATCTCTAACCTTTTAAACAGGTTATAGCGATTTCATAAAACTGTGGAACTTTGTACAACTCGGACTGTAAAATCAACGGAAAAAAGCACAAACCACAAAATCAAATAGACCAGCAGCAGTACTAAAAGAAACTTAGTGACAAACATACAAAACAACTGCCCACACACACATACACAGAGGCTCTTTCTAATGAGACTACAGACAAGGTGACGTAACGATTGATAGATATACAAACAATAATAGAATGTTTTACTCACTCTTTGATTTTCTGGGTGAGAGGCTGGATAGTCTCTGCAATGCAGTGAGGGGTGCTGTAGTTCTCTCCTTCCTTCTTCACATAGTCATAGTCCACTAATGCCCAGTCTCTCAGAGAGAGAGGAACCCCTGTACCGTCACCGTACACTGTTACCTGAAAACCATACACACAACTGTCATGTTTATTTTAACTCTGAAATCAATGAGGCACATCACAGTAAATAAAGCACAATCACTTTACTTCTCTATATAGATATCTAACACTTCTAATATTAGTAGTTTCACTTGTTCTTAATGGTGAATTTTGGTATCCCCAACCAGAAGCCACAAGCTAATCAAAATTAAAACAAGAACAGGAAATGCTCAAGTTGTCATCACAACTTGACATCTCAGTTACTTTTATAGGTGTGTTGAATTTTGGCTTCAGAAGTACAGTATGTACAGTATGTATGTATCTGTGATTCCTAATTCTTACACAGGGTACATTCAGCCTGGTCAGCCTGTGTTGCCAAAATTGTAGATTTGTGGAAACTCTGGATCTCACCGCTGCTTATTCTGACAAAGATTAGCCCACTTAGACAGGAAGATACCAAGTAATGGACATGTAAAATGACCAACCACAGTTTTTTTGTGTCGTTTAGTCACTAACAACAAAATATATTATACCAGGTATTTTCAAATTTTCTGAAGCCAGGGACCCTCAAATATGATGATCTCTTTGCAAGAGACCCCCTACGTATAATATAAAGGCAGCTCTATATCTTCATGTATAAACACTAGGGCTGTGAATCTTTGGGTAGACAGCGATTTAATTCGAGTCACGATTCATAGGTGTTCGATTCGATTCAAGAACGATTTTTGCAAATTTAGAACGATTCGATTCAAGACGATCCACATTAAAATTCGATTCGATTCTGCATTTTAATATACATTCATAGAGTTACTGAAATGCTTCCCTTAATGTGTCTTAGTCAGGGTGAGAATTACACAGCAGCCTTCAGGAGGTCAGAGAGTAAGGAAAACAAACAAACAAACAAACAAAAACCTTTTGTCCATTATTAATGTCAGTTCATGTTAGTTCTTAATGATGCTACATAACTTTTTTTTAATAGCCTACAAAAAAATTGCCATTTGTGGAAAATTACATAGGCCAAAATTTTAAAAGGGCTTTAAAAGTGTTGTTAGGTCTAGTTCATAGTTAACTATAGTGCAACACTTTTGGATTAATCGGATTAATCGCGATTCTAAGCATTTTACATCGATTATCAACCGAAATGAACGATTCACGATTCAAAAAACACCAAGGTCGATGCATATGCATCGTCAGGATTTGTAATCGATGCATCGAGAAAACGAGTGAATCGTTACACCCCTAATAAAGACCCATTAATAATTGGTGAGGTAAAAACTAAGGCTGGGTATTGGCACAAATTTCACAATTCAATTTTGATTCACAAGCTTGCTATTTGATTACAAATAAATTAAATTCAGTATTGATTAATTTGGATATCAGATACAATAGTAATTTTCCAAGGGAAAAAAAAATCTCAACTAATGCTGTAAACTATACAGGTTATTATTAACTGATTTGTACACAAACACTTAAATTACACAAGGAGGTTTTTTATATATAATTACATAATTATGTTTCTACTCCAATTCGTTTTTTGAAATATAAACATTTATATGGTGGCTGTCATAAAAACTTGACGTATTTATACATATGTTAAATACTGAAGAACAGTAAAAATATAATAAATGTGTTATATGGTGCATATATTTAGCAAAATTCTGCTCTCTAGAGTTTTTTTTTTACCTGACTAACAAGTTTATGGTCATTGAATGGCTTTTCTGAGGTAAATGTAACATTACGTCAAATGCTGTTTTATTGACATCTCTCCGTGGTTGAAACACTGATTGAGCGATTATATGAGACATGATACGGATTTCAGCAAGTTATACTGTATATTTTAACATACCTTCTGATGTTCATTCATGTTTATTTAGTGCAGTAACTCGTAGTAAAGCGAAAGATATGATCAGTTCACGCTTCGCATGAACTGAAGCGCTACAGCGATCTGTCAGGCCACATTAAAGAGCGCCAAAACTGTATTTATTGTTTGAATTTCTTAATAAAATCGAATTTGTTTCTTATCAAAATTAACAAAGCACAAAGCTTACTGCGATTTTTTTTATTTTTTTTATTGGATGGATGGGAGATGGGTTACATTGTCCTGTTCATCAACTGAAAACTGTACAGATTAAAAGATTGATTCTTGGGATTTAAGAATCGATATCGGAATCGATTAAAACCGAGAAAACAAATTTTTTTTTTACCCAGCCCTAGAAAAAAAATTGATATTATATAGACAACACGTTTGCAAAATTAAATAACTGGCTTTTATATTGCTGTTGCAACATAAGGCAAAGCAAAAAAATTCAAATTCAAATATTATGTTTTGTTCAAACTAACATTAGCATAATGTTGTACAGAATAAACCTGACAAGAAATACTTTCAATTAAATTCAAATATGAATGCATAGTGCTTGTTGCAATCATTGTTACATCATTTAATTTTGTTTTTTTGTTTTGCTGTCCATCCCCCCAAAAATATATAAACTATACATAATAATATATAAATTATATATAAAACAATTAAATTATATATAATAATAATAATAATAACAATTTTATATAATAATGTATTTTATATAATACATAAAAACACAAAATTACTTTCTTCCTTTCACATTTTCTGTGTTTGAAAATCGCTGGATTATACCACAATAATTGACTGGCATTGCTAAAAATTCAAATAATGGTGTGGCAGTTTCTGTGAATGAGTGTAGAGAAAAAATAAAGGTCAGATCAGAACTTGAAATAATAAACAATCTGTGCCTAACAAGTTCTCGAGGTCATTAATCTGGAAAACCTGGCACATCTAGTGACTAGTTTTTCCTCAAAAGCACTTGCACACAATACAGTATACATTTCCCTCCTCTTGTTCTCCTTTTCTGGCTCACTCATTTGTCTCCTCCCATAAGTGCCTTTACCTCATTGTTAAAAGTCACCAGTGCCACTCTTCGGTGAGGTGAGGTTTTCTGCAGGGAAGACAGCACCATCTGAAGAGCTTCTTGGACTCCCTGAACCCAAAAAAATGGGAATAACTTCACATGTATGGTGCCTGTTTATATAAGCAAAACTTCAGAGGTCACCTCTCACCTGCAGTCGTGAAATATATGTGGGTGATCGCATGCTGTTACCAGGAGAGATCTGAGAGAAAAATATATTTAATGTAAACAAAATATCAAATAAAGAGCGTTGAAAACATAATGACAGCTCTGGCCGTCTGTAATGAAAGAAGGCACCTCAGAAGTGACGCTCATACTTCCGGAAATGTCCACGCACAGCACAATTAGCATGTCGTCTAGATTCTCATAGTCCGTGTCCTCGTTGTCGTCCATGTAAAGTATATCCCTGCCTGGAGGAGAGCGCAAGGGAAACCTGCCCGCCTTTAGTGCTGTCAGCGAGTAAACGTTCTCCTTCCTACAAAACTCACAGTTCCACATCTAGAAAAAAAACCCCACAGGAATCACTTTTATCAAAAGTAAATGATATTTCAACACTAATATCAGATGCACAAATGGATTTTGCACCTATTGGTAAAACTTACTATTGTTGTTTGGTGTGTCTCTGGGCTGCTTGCAGAGGACATGACGGCCTTGCATTTCCCACAATGCACTGGTTTCTGGCTGCTCTGTATAGCAGATGCTACAGAGACAGTAAGTGAGGTGGTTTGAATTGAAAACACTTAAAAAGGTACTTTAAAAAAAGAGTGTTTAGAAGTTTAGCACACCTTTAGTAATGTCCACAAGGCTTCCGACTTTTAGCGACACTACGTTTACATTAGCTTTAAGTCGAGTCTCTCCATTATTCTCTAGCCCTGATAGAAAGAGAGAGAGAGAGAAGAAAAACAGTATATAAAGGTTCAAGAACAGATTTTCTTGATTTTCAACTGACTGAAAAAAAATCAACTGACTGAACCTGTTTATTATTACTTTGAGTACGAGGTATTTGCATAAATGAATATTTTCCATGTATGTTTGTGTTATAAAGTGCGTGTGAATGTTTTTTTTCACCTCTAGGTGGTAATGGTGGTGGGCGAGATCTAGACAGACTCTTCCTCTGCTGTATGTTACGGGGTGGCACAGGTGGTGGAACCAATGATAAAGCTTTAAAAAAAAAAAAAAGAATTAATAATAAAAAATAATATAGTATCATGAACAAATAAAAGCCATTTAAAAATTTGGGGTCAGTCATTTTTTTAATATATATTTATCAAAGAATCCTGAAAAAAAAAGTATCACAGTTTTCACAAAAACATTTACTAGCACAACTGTTTTCAACATTGATAATAATAATAAATGTTTCATGGGCAGCAAATCAGCATATTAGAATGAATTCTGAGGGATCATGTGACACTGAAGAATAGTGTAATCACAGGAATAAATTACATTTTAAAATATATTCTAATAATAATAATAATAATAAAAAGTTATTTTAAAATGTATTAACATATCACAATATTACAGTTTTTACTGTATGAATATCAGGGATGCTCAATTTTTTTAGCACCCACTCATCATCCTGCACTTGAAAAAGCACTAATCTCATCAGTTTTTTAACACCCACAAAAAGGATGATGTTATTTTTTCCAACGAACAATTTCTTTCAAGAGAATTTGTCTTTCACCTCAAGTCTTTTGAACTGAAAGAGTGGTTCCACTCAACATTATTGTCTTTTTAGAGCTGCTTTACGGAAGAATTGAATTCTGCTTGCATCATTGAAACATTAGTTTTCTTTTCATCACTATAAATCTGCTTTGAAAACATTCTGTTATATAAAGCACTATATAAATGAAGGACACTTGACAAAGTAAATCAAATAAAATTAGATCAAACCAATCTTTTCAAATTCTTTATCAGAACTAGTAACAAAAACAACTGGTACAAAAGCATTACAACATTAAAAAGAAACCTCATTACTCATTTCAAGCAAGCTCACAAATACAGAGATAATATGAGCCTCTTCACTCATTACAAACAGTCTTTATAAAGCAATGCTAAAATGAAAAACAATGCGCCGTTTACTCACCTGGTTTCTGAATAAAGGTAACACGGTTGTCGTAAGGATGATCTGAGACCGACTGAGCTCTGGACAAACCACAGGGAAGAGTGGAGGCAGAACCTACAAAACATGAGCAGTCGTGTGGAACAGATGGAGTTATAGACTGACTGACTATGTGTGCAATAAAATATAATAGTACCCCAGTACACTATATGGGGCACGTTGTCACAGATGGACCATGCCTATTATTAGACACTATTTAATGTTGTTTCAGTTACATTTTTTTAACAGTAAAATAATTATCAAGTACAAAACAACTGACAAAACAGCAAAATTTAAAATGCAACATACAATAATATTAAACCAACAAATACATAAGCACGTGACAACCTGCCCCAACCTGACATTGAATCCAACATTTTAAAAAAAACCCAGAGAAAGCAAGTATGTGTAACTGGACTTTGTTGCTAAGATCCAACCCTTGTGACAACTTCCCCTTAATAAATAATATTTTTATTTTAGTAATTCTCTCATCAGAACTATCTGAGCTCTAATAATAAATGTTAATAGCCCACAGTTCACATTCACAGCACAAGACTAACCTTGATTTGTGACTTTAGCTTCATCTTCTGTTAAGCTCTCAGACCTCCAGTTACACACAACATGACTGCAAGCAAACTCCATCTCTGTGGGTGACAGAAAAGGAATTGTTGACAAAAATAAATGAGAAATTATATTGCATCAAGTTCTATTCTTTACAGTCAAGTTAAAATTGAATCCATAACGCCAACACACCTTAAAACAACAACTTCAGCATTCGCCTGGTCATGTTGTGCACAGAAAATGGCAGAAAATGTGTTTCTATGTAGTTCAGGCAAGACTAGTTCTTTTCTAAGACTTTCATTTCCTGCTAAAATGGTTCAGTTTTACTTTGATCTCAGTTGTTGAATGCAGTTACACTTGTGGTAAACACTGTGGCACAGCTTGCTTGCCTTGTAAAACGATCTCAATCTAGAAAATTACCTTATTTATCATTGAATGAAAGCAAGTGTGTGGTTGTCCTTTCTTCTTTCCTTTTTGTTTCTATAAGAGTTTGCAGAAACCAAGGATAAACACACCCCGGTCTCATTATTTACATAAGATGTACATTGTAAAATAATGTCAACATGATTCTATGAGAAATGGAGCTACAAGCAAACTGAGTGAGGTATTGAAAATAAAAGGTCACGTACTCTTGACACATACACCAAAAAAATAAAAAAATAATAATAATATATAGCTAATATATAATATGATAGAAACAGCCTTATCTACTTATCGTGCGTCCTTCAATATCTGATAAACTGTTTACAATGTTTAAAACGTACCTACCTGGTGACAGAAATTTAAAATGAAGCGTAGGTCAATCCGCTTGCGTAGAAAGCCAGCAACATTACGGTCCTGTTCTTCACACACCCACTGTGCACGTTTGACTGTGTGCTTGAAGATACAGGAAGTCAGGAAACTGTGGGTACAAGACTAGAAAAAAAAAGAGAGAGAGAAGCAAATAAAGGAGAAAAAGGTGTCAATTTAAAAACATTTCTCCTTCACCTAACGTGGACTTTGACTCCGATATCAGGCTTACCTTTGTAAAGATAATTCAGTCATTTAATCATTAGCAGCAGTGCAGTGTCATTGTCTGATTTCATAATTCACAATCTGTTTAATGTAAATAGTAGATCATCACACGTATGATAACAGTATCGCTCAAGACACAAAACTGGATTGACAAATTCCCTGTGTAGACGCTTATGAACACATACGTGTGGTTATTGTGAGCACATAATACTTCACATGCAATTGGAAAACATTACAATAAATGCACTATCATCATGAAAAAGAGTTATACAGGTTTGGAATGACATGAGAGTGAGTAAATGGTGACAGAATTTTACTGTTCCTTTAACATCTGATTATTCAAAATGATGTAATCACAGATTAAAATATAGCAGTTTTTATTATTCATTTTACAATACTGAAATTACCATAATTGTTTACAACAGTAAACAAGAACAATTCAACAACAAAAGCCCTCTCATTTTAACAATGTTTGGTCATAGTCACTTTTAGTCACTGTTTCGTTATTGGCAGTGTATTGATGAATTATTTATTCAGTGTTTCCATTATTTTCATTAAAACCAAAGAGTCAAAGCTGAAGTTAGCGGCACCAAATTGCAATACACAAATAATGACTTGTTTTAAACAAGTTTCTTGGACCAAACCCACACAAATGATTGAGCCAGTATTGCTATGTTGGTCGAACAAAGTTGAATGTTGAAAACGCAGCATGAGTTTTTACACTCTTCAGGGATGTCAATCTACTGGGATCAGAGAAAGTATTTTAAAAATCAAACACAGCATCTTCTGATTTGCAAAAATTATTGTGTTTTGTTTATGACCTTTTGCTTTACTGTTCTTTAAAGTGCCCCATTATGCTTTTTTGAATATTACCTTTCATGGAGTAATATAGTCGTTTGTGAATGTATAGGTCTGCAAAGTTTTAAAGATCAAAGTGCTCAACAAATAAAGTTATTGTCTCGTAAAGGAAATAATCGATTCTGAACTGCTGAAACGAATCATCAGTAATTCCAGTCTCACTTCCTGTTATAAACCTATGTAACAAATTTGCATAATGCCAGCCTGCAAACAATGTCTACTTTGGCCCTCAAACACTGTAGTTTGTAGCTGAGGCCTGCAAGAGTTTGGTTCATGCTGTCGACATGTCGAGAAGAAGTTGTTTTCAGTTCTGTGAATCCACTTTGCCGCACTATACGAGGATGAGAACTCGCATTGGAATTGATGCCGAAAAACCAATGCCATTGTTTGAACCACTGTATCAAGTGTTGAAATTCAGATATGTTAATGGGCGTTTTGTTTCTGACACGCGCTGTAAGCAGTAGACCAATCAAAACAGACTGGACAATCTGACCAATCAGAACAGAGTAGGCTCTCAGAAAGGATGGGTTAGGTCATGTGCAACAATTAGGTCATGTGCAGTGTATATTACTTTTTTTTTTTTTTTTTGCATGTAAGTCTATTGTAGGAGACCTCCAAAACAAAATTAGGAAACTTTAAAATAGCATAATATGTCAACTTTTGGAATCCGCATAATGTTGGTGAGCTTCTTTAACTCTCTTCCTTCAAAGAATAGAGTATAGCCTTTAGAATGGCAGCTACCGCCACGGCACCGGGGTCAGGCTGGGTCAGATGTTCAGATGCAACGTAACTGGCACGTCCAGCCCTTGCAGTCAGACTGCGGGTAGATTCCGCTCCTAAATCGGCTTTCTGTAACAGATAGGCATGAGGCTAATATTATAGATGCAAGAAATTGAGAAAACTGCAAAAGAAAAAACTTGCTAAAGTGACAGTCCATACCTTCACTGCTGCTTGTAGTATAGCCATGTGACCATCAGGAGGTGCTGTGGAAAGCTTCATCAACTCCTCCACAGCAGGGCATAGAGCATCAAGCTAAAAGGTAACACATAAGGTCAGCATTATCAATGATTTGCAACTATTAAAAGATTGGATTTAATGAAGGTCCAAGGATAAGACTTGCAGGATAATTATTTCAAAAACACTGCTCAAGCAGATCAATCACTGATATACATGGAAATAAACAGTGGTGTTTGTAAATATATATATTTATCCAAAATACTGTTCATGTACATTCAATAAACTATTCAGGTAAACAGGGAACAGGTAAGTTTTTTTTTTTTTTTTTTTTTAAGAAATTAATACTTTTATTCAGCAAGGATGCATTAAATTGGTCAAAAGTGACAGTAAAGACATTTATAATTTTACAAAAAAATTCATATTTCAAATAAATATCACAGCTTCCACAAAAATATTGAGTAGCACAACTGATTTCAACATTGATAATAAGTGTTTCTTGAGCAGTAAATCAGCATATTAGAATGATTTCTGAAGGATCATGTGACACTGAAGACTAGAGTAATGATGCTGAAAATTCAGCTCTGCAAACACAGGAATACATTACATTTAATATATTTTAAAGTAGAAAACAGTTATTTTAAAATCACAAAAATTTCACAATTTTACTGTTTTTATTTTGGTCAAATAAATGCAGCCTTGATGAGCATAAGAGACTTTTTTTTTCCAAACTTTTGAATGCTAGTGTAATTCATGCATATATTAGCTAATCTGCATTTACTATTTACCAATTAAAGAACAGAGATTACTAATTTGTGTACAACAATGACTACAACTAGAATTTGACTCTTAATTTCTCTCCCAGTCATACCATGGTCCGATCTCCTGGTTCAGCACCTCCATATCTGTCAGAAAAGGAATAAATTTGCAATAAAATGACATACATCTTTATACTTTATACACTGTGCCAAACTGTAAACTTGGCAACTTCGAATATACTAAAAATACTAAAGTATAAAGAAAAACAATTCAGAATGTGTTCATCTAATACTGGTGTCACTGACCTCTTCATGGCCTCTGTCCCAGCATGCAATGCCTTGGCCCAAGCAGCACCATCACAGTTTTGTTTGAGATGAGGGGCAGCCGCGGACAAAAACAAGCAATATAACTGGGGAGAAAAAGATAACGGATCAATTGATAAATTTCAAGAGAAATTCATAATCCTTTTGTTTTCAGATAGTTAGGGTGTGTGTTCACACTTGGCACGTT
The DNA here is from genome assembly GCA_037101425.1 of Elopichthys bambusa. Taxonomy (NCBI): domain Eukaryota; kingdom Metazoa; phylum Chordata; class Actinopteri; order Cypriniformes; family Xenocyprididae; genus Elopichthys; species Elopichthys bambusa. The sequence continues at coordinate 10,203,486 of CM074432.1, read as the reverse complement.
TGGTTCGATTAAAACAAACTCTGGTGCAATTGCTCTGCTAGTGCAGTTAATCTGAAAAAGTTTAAACGCCGCTATTCGAAACCCTGGTGAACACCAAACAAGTGGATCGAGAAAAGGTGGGTCTCGGTCCCGGACCAAACAATCCAAGAGAAACAAACTAAAAGTGTGAATACCCTTAAGGCCTGAGTGATAAAAACACTGACAGCCAATCAGAATCCACCTGACTTTAAAGAGCTTGAGCATTTAAAGCGACAGATGACTTAACTGCAGCGAGTGCTTAGAATAAACAGTGCGATATTGTCTGCTGGTGTGGACGTTGGTGTGAACGGGTCTTTAGAGTAATTTATCAGCTCAAGCATTGGTTTAGGGTGTCAAGTGTCTGAACCTGATGTAAATGCACATACCGCCCCTGATGATCCTCCCATCCTATCCTGAACCAACAGAGCCAGATCTGCAAGAAGTTGGCCAAGATTGCCAGGGATTCTACTGGTCTGGAGCCACTCCAGAATGGCTGAAGTAGACGTCATTGTGAAGGAAAACATTTTAACAGCATTTATGAACATAAAATTAGGTAATATGTTGGTTTAAATAACGTGCATTGTTAGAATGTTGAAAAAGTTTTACCATTAGCTGCAAGAGCATGAGTGCTTCCACAATCTCCATCCCCTGCTGCGCGATCCAAAGCATTGAGTTCTTCTTGGCGCTGCAGGAGGATCTTGCACACTGACTCCAAAACCAGGTGAATGACGGAAGAAAGCGAGCCTGTGAAGCAGTATCACTTCGTTCATCAAGTGCTTTAGTATTTCAGTAAATATACAATACCGTTCAAGTAAGATTTATTAATACTTTCAGCAAAGATACATTAAATTGATCAAAAGTGACTGTAAAGACATTTACAGTTGCAAGAAAAAGTATGTGAACCACTTGCAGAATCTGTGAAAATGTGAATAATTTTAACAAAATAAAGGAGATAATACAAAATGCATGTTATTCTTTTATTTAGTACTGTCCTGAGTAAGATATTTTACATGAAATATGTTTACATATAATCCACAAGACAAAAAAATTGCTGAATTTATTAAAATAACCCCATTCATAAGTATGTGAACCACTGATTCTTAATACTGTGTGGTTACCTGAATGATCTACGACTGTTTGTTTGTTTTGTGATGGTTCTTCGTGAGTCTCTTGTTTGTTCTGAGCAGTTAAACTGAGCTCTGTTCTTCAGAAAAATTCTCCAGGTCCTGCAGATTCTTCAGTTTTCCAGCATCTTTTGCATATTTGAACCCTTTACAGCAGTGACTGAATGATTTTGAGATCCGTCTTTTCACACTGAGGACAACTGAGGGACTCAAACACAACTATTAAAAAAGGTTCAAACATTCACTGATGCTCCAGAAGAAAACACAATGCATTGAGAGTCGGGGGTGAAAACATTTGAACAGGATGATGTCGTCCAAATTTTTCTTATTTTGTTTAAATATAAATTGTTTTCATTTAGTACTGCCCTTCGGAAGCATCAGAAGATACTTTCATGTTTCCCGGAAGACAAATTAAATACAATTTACCTTGATCTTCAAATTCCAAATGTTTTCACCCCCCGTCTATTAATGCATCGTGTTTCCTTCTGGAGCATCAGTGAATGTTTGAACCTTGTTTAATAGTTGTGTTCGGAGAATTTTTCTGAAGAACAGAGCTCAGTTTAACTGTTCAGGACAAACAAGGGACTCATGAAGAACCATCACAAAACAAACAAACAGTCGTAGATCATTCAGGTAACCACACAGTATTAAGAATCAGTGGTTCACATACTTATGAATGGGGTTATTTTAATAAATTCAGTTATTTTTTTGTCTTGTGGATTATATGTAAACATCTTTTATTTAAAATATATCTTACTCAGGAGAGTACTAAATAAAAAAAACATGCATTTTTTATTATCTCCTTTATTTTGTTAAAATTATTCACATTTTCACAGATTCTGCAACTGTATAATGTTACAAAATATTTCTATTTCAGTGCTGTTCTTTTGAATTTTCTATTCATCAAAGAATCCTGAATTATCTTTGTCATCACAGGAATAAATTACATTTTAAAATATATTAAAATAGAAAAAAGCTACTTTAAATTTTTAATTTACCGTCATTATATTTATCTGAAGTTGCGGCAGGTTTTTCTGCAGGTTCCATAAACAGGTTCCTCCCACTTACAGAGGACGTGCTGAGGTTTGGCCAGGCTGGGGCTGCGGTTTTAGCATCTGAGAAAAAAAGTAAGTGACACTTCACATACTCTGCACTTCATATATAGATAAGTATGCTTGTAAAATTGGATTTAAAGTGAACTCACCAAACAGTCTGAGCATCTCTTCATCAACCTTCATTAAAGAAAGAGACATTCCCGCCATCTCCAGTGATGTCATGAATGATCCCGACATCACCCTGACAACCAGCACACCACGCTCCTCTGAAAAGGAGCGACTCAAATCATAAACAGTCAACACCAGTTGAAGACATCTAATTTCTTAACAGTATAATGAACTACAAATATTAGCATATAACAAGATAATTTATTTTCTTCTTACAAAAAAAGGAAAGAAAGTTGAATGAGTTGTAAGTTAAAAAAAAAAAAAGTCACCTAGGCAGTGTACAGCTGCTTTGGAAACCACAGCCATTTCCAAACATGAGAGACCACCAAGATTATTCACGCACAGCACCACCTTGTCTCCTGTTAGAGAAATAAATTTTTGAATACACATTCATGTAAACACACACCTTCAGATTCAACCCTGCTACACATCATACCTGACTTCAGCGGTAGATGTGATTTGTTCGAGGAATCAGTCATGTGATTTATTATAGTTTGCACAACATCATCAGCTGAGGCCACCTAAAAACACTCAAACCGTCAATCTCAAAGGACCATACATTGTTCTTTATTGTAGGATTAGACGATTGGCATGTTGAAAAGACTCACTTTTGATCTTTTAATACCTGGTTCTCCATGGATCCCTATACAAATAAATATAGAAAATAAATTTTAATATATAAATATAATATATATTAACACACTGTTCAAACATCAGTGAAAACAATTTCAAGAAACTGACACACAAAGACATTTATAATGTTACAAAAGATTTCTAATTTAAAATAAATGCTTTTGAACTTTCTATTTTTAAAAAAATGTATCACGTTAAGCAACAAAATATTAAGTGGCACAACTGTTTTTAACATTGATAATAATCAGAAATGTTTCTTGAGCACCAATATAATGCTGAAATTCACCTTTTCCATCACAGGAATAAATTACATTTTACAATATATTCATATAGAAAACAGCTGTTTTAAATTCTAATAATATTTCTGTTTTTACTGTAATTTCGTTAAATAAAGTTTCGTTAAATAAAACTTTACTCTTTTTGTTATAAATCTCTCCTACCCAGTCCCAGCTCCATCTCTCCTGGTGGAAGTTGGAAAGTTGGAAGGCATCCGGGCACACTGCATGGAGACAGACTAACACCCAATGTGCCTGTCAAAACACCATAAAAAAATAAAAAAAAATTATATATATATATATATATATATATATATATATATATATATATATATATATATATATATATATATATATATATATAAAAATATATAACATATATATATATAACACTTCTTATTTAGGTCTAATTTTACCATTAGTTAATTAATTAATCCAGCTGTTTATTGTTTGTTCATGTGAGTTCACAGTGCATTAACTAATGTTAACAAATACATTTGATTTTAATAATGCATGTACATGTTGAAATTAACATTAACCAGTGGTGGACGAAGTACACAAATCAAGTACTTAAATTAAAAGTACAGATACGCATCATAAAATATTACTCAAGTGAAAGTATTTAGTGCTCCTTTTCAATTTTACTAGAGTAAAAGTACAAAAGTACTTGATTTTTAATGTACTTAAGTAAAAAAGTACTAATTGAATGTTTATTTTGTCATTTTATATAGGCCACTTATATTATTTCATTTTATATTATATTATGTATTTTATATAATCCTGTTGCTCAAAATAATTATGTCAAATAGCCAGAACTAGTCAGTACGGATGGAAGATTAGTGGATGCAGATACATAATATTACAAAATGGGTTAGAATGAATGATTTAATGACTCACTCATAACTACTTAACTTGTTTCATTACTGGATGAATCAATGTTTTTGAACAAATTTTTTGACATTCATTCAATGTCAAATACATTTTACGTCACTTTGGCGCCTCCTAGTGCCGTAACGATGTAATCGATACAACCGTTAGTTGAAACGGCAAGTTAGTTTTAAAATGTGATTTGATCTGATTGAATCGAGATCGCGATCTGTAGACACATTGATGTGGACCTGTCCGCATTAAAGCATTTCATTGGGCTTAAACAGCCCTTTACAGATTTATTTAAAAAACAACTGACCTAAATATGATTTTCAGTTACAATAATTCACCCTAAAATTCTACATTAGTAGGCTGACTTACATTTCACCATCAGTCGTGCGCGCACTCAGAGGATCCCCCAGTCAGATTTGTAAATTGATTCACTGGAGAGTCGCTCTGAACGGATCATTGAATCAGTGATTTGTTGACTCGAGAACAGCTGCAATACGATCAGTCCAATTCGCGAATGAACTGTTGTGTGATGTGATTTGTGAACCGATTTAACAGGATGATTGAAAAGAATCAGTTCGTGCACGAATCGGACGCCGCTTTTGCGTCTCTGAGCATGTGACGATTTCTTCATTTTAAAATAAGGTGTAACGATATGTTTTATGAAATGTAGTGGAGTAAAAAGTACGATCTAATGCTTTGGAATGTAGTGAAGTAAAAGTAAAAGTTGCTCAAAATAAAAATACTCGAGTAAAGTAGATACTTGAAAAATGTACTTAAGTACAGTAACGAATTAAATACTTCGTTACTGTCCACCACTGGCATGAACTAAGAGCAATAAATGCTGTAGAATATTGTTCATTCTTAGGTCATGTTAACTAATGAAACATTTTTGTAAAGTGTTACCAATTTTTTTTTAATATTACATAGGACAGTGGCTGGACTTTCACAATGGAAAGTTTCATGTAGAACTGCAACATTTAAAGCTGCAATATGTACATTTTTTGCCACTAGAGGTCGCCTATTCAAAACAAAGGCGTAGCTTGATTACGCCGAGTTTGAGCGTGTAATCTTGGGAGATGTCGTCTTCACTTCACAGTCAGTGGAAAAGAATCGGGACGGGACTAGAGGAGAAATCATGTTCATGGATGAGATTTTTAATGTTACTGTATGAAGCAGCGCAGAGCTGCGTGATGTTGGACCTGAACGAAGCTGCTGGAGCGATTGTTAATGAGAGACGAACGCGACACGCCTCGCGAGCAGCAGAACTTTTATTATGCTGCAGTCGCAAGTGCCACTTCTTCCGGTCAAGCTTATGAGGTAACACAGCGCTGTTTATCACATTAGATACATTTGACTGTGTTGAAAATGATGTTATAATGTTACTCTGAGCATTCGCTCGGCAACTGCTTAGACACTTGTTGCACACTGCGGTAAGCTAGATCGATTTTATAATATCATAATAATAAATGCTGGGTGGCTTGTGTTGATAAATGGCATTCAATTAATTTTAAAACGTATTGTATGATGGAGAAAATTCTGTATTAGCTACTTGACAAAATAGTGTTTTTCTCTGAGGCATGGTAAAAGCATGGTACTGTTGGAAAATTAAGAAAACTAGATTTAAAGGGGGGGATGCTATTTCATGCATTCTGACTTATTTACACTGTTAAAGAGTTTGATTCTCATGCTAAACATGGCCAAAGTTTCAAAACAAGAGTTAGACGTATGGCAGAGTATTTCTGTGCCAAAAATATTCTTCCAAATCCTCAGGAACTTAGGGATCTTTTTTTCGAGTATGGGCCTGTGTTACGTAAACGGGGGTAGAATTCCCTGTATGGGCACTTCTCCCGGAAGAGTGCGTGCACACGTCGACCAGAGCGAGAGAGCAAGAGCACACCCATCAATGCGCGTTCGGCTTTACGGAAGTCATCAGCAGCGCTGCACAGGTCACCAAAGTGAAGAAGTGTGTTTTTGGTTGTGAGGGAAAGATAACCTTGCTTCTCAAAGAACCCAGCCTTAAGTGGAGCTGAGAGTTTTGTGCTCACACATTACTCGATATTTGTTATTAAAATAACCATAGAAACTGATAGTTGCAATCACTTTTTTATTTGTTAAAATGAATTTAGAATATCTTGTGTTTTCCGTGGCTGCTCGAGCCCTCAGGATCGGCGCTTATGGTTTCATAAACAAGGCTGAAAGACTCGGTACAGCGTATGTATCTTTTATAAATATGATAAACCTAAAGACTTTTCGGCGATATGAAGGATGCTATACTACTCTATAGGTACTTAAGATTAACATGAGATTGGCAGAAACTGTGTGATACCCCCCCTTTAAACAATAAAACTAAACGTGTCGAGCTATATAACAATAATTTGTTTTCTGTCTATAAATGTAACCAAACAGTTGTTCCCTTGTCTAATAAAACATGTAACATATTAAAGCGTCTTTAGTGTTTCCATGGTTTCTACAAAATAAAACCAAGGGTAACGCGGATATGACGCCATTGACAGATGACTCCTGTACACATCCTGTATCCTTGGTTAAAATCGCGATTTTCTCACGATTTACAAATAGTTGGTAACATTTGGAATATTGTAAGTACTCAACTGAACAAAATATATAACACTGGCCTGGTGGTTTTTGGATAATTTACTGCAAAAATCTTACATATTGTAGCTTTAGGCTATAACAACCCAAATGGTACTATACTGGTCTTTCTCACCGATATTTTTTGTTGCTTTGTTCACCCATGCAACAATTTCATCCAAAGGATAGCCTTTCTCTGCCAGAGCTCCAGCTAACTAAAAAACAAATGTATTATTATTATTTTTTTTATTTTGATTTGATTGATGATGCAATTGTTTAAATTAGCCATGTCAAGCTAATTATAGTACCTTATGAATAAACACAGTTCCACAAATGCCTCTCCTGCCGGCCTTGCTGGGCTGAGCGAAGGCGCAGTCATCAGCCACAATCACCATGTCCACCTGGACGCCCTGTGATCTGGCCTGTTCAACAGCTATGCCAAAGTTTAAACGGTCACCAGTGTAGTTTTTCACGATAAGCAGGACTCCTGAAGCGCCTCCCTTCCACAGAGTCAGAATGGCAGCCAGCACACTGCCTGGAGGAGGGGACGCAAATACAGCTCCCGCCACAGCTCCAGACAGCATCCCCATGCCAATGTAACCTGAATGAGAGTGAGATTTGTCAAATGAGAAACAGTTCTGAAGCTCAAGTACAGCATGGCACTAGCAACACCAGGGTCATAGGTTAAATTCCCAGGGAATGCATGAACTGTTACACTGTTCATATGCGAGTCACGTTTGCTAAAAGCATCTGCCACAAAGTACATTATCGTTCAAACGTCTGGGGTGTAATTTACAGAGCTAAATCAAGTTTTCTCCTTTTAAATATGACAATGTTATGACAATAGCACCGTAGTAACTATGGTATTTTGTAGAGGAGTATAGATCTTACGTAGCCCCGCCCCGTTTTAGCGCGGAGCTCATTGTCTTTTGTCTTCCGGTTTGTATTTCTACCATGATCTTACATATTTATGAATGAACTGATCGTTTTAAAATCTTCCCGTTCTACTGACATTTGTTAAAGGGATAGTTCACCCAAAAATGAAAATTCTGTCATTTATTACTCACCTTCATGTCGTTCCACACCCCTAAGGCCTTCGTTCATCTTCGGAACACAAATTAAGATATTTTTGATAAAATCTGATGGCTCATTGAGGCCTGCATCGCCAGCAATAACACTCCCTTTTTCAATGCCCAGAAAGCTACTAAATACATATTTAAAACAGTTAATGTGACTACAGTGGTTCAACCTTAATATTATAAAACGACTAGAACACTTTTTTTGTCCGCCAAAAATTAAAAAAAAAAGAGACTTTATTCAACAACATCTAGTGATGGGCGATTTCAAAACACTGCTTCATGAAGCTTCGAAGCCTTACGAATCATTTGTTTCGAATCAGTGGTTCGGAGCGCGTATCAAACTGCCAGAATCACCTGAACTATTGAAGTTTCAAAACACTTATGATGTAACAAAGCCTCATTTACTAAAATCATGTGATTTTGGCACTCCGAATCACTGATTCGAAACAAATTATTCATAAAGCTTCGAAGCTTCATGAATTCATATTGTGGAATAAAGTCGCTATTTTGTTATTTGTTATTTTTCGTACAAGAAGTATTCTCATCGTTTCATAATATTAAAGTTGAACCACTGTAGTCACATGAACTGTTTTAAATATGTTTTTAGTAGCTTTCTGGGCATTGAAAAAGGGAGTGTTATTGCTGGCGATGCAGGCCTCACTGAGCCATCGGATTTTATCAAAAATATCTTAATTTGTGTTCTGAGGATGAATGAAGGTCTTACGGGTGTGGAACGACATGAGGGTGAGTAATAAATGACATAATATTCATTTTTGGGTGAACTAACCCTTTAAGACGTCTGCTTTAAACATTACAATGCTCATTAAAACTTTCATTAACTAAATCCACTTCACCAGGTAATTATTCTTTGACAGCGATGCTATAGAAATATAGGAGCTACCGCAAAAGGTCTATAAATGCTAATAGTGCATGAGAATGTTTCTGTGCTAGCGAGAAAGAGACGGACAAGAAAGAGCGAGCCAGAATAGGGGAGGGGCTGATGTATCATGCATTACCTGCATGTGCGGGTTCATGGCCAGATCCTCCTCCGGACAGGAGCGCTACCTTTCCCTTAATGCTCTCCAGATCTGACCGCAGCACCACTCTGTGACCCCGCAGCAGCACCAGATCCCCGTTACTCCTGACGAGACCCTCCAAAGCCTCGTCCACACATTTATCAACCGAGTTCAATAATTTCCTCCGCACCTGTTCCAATCGTATAAAAATAATACATTTCAAACCTTCGCATGTCCCTCTATTCAGTCAGTCACTACTCAACAGTTACGTTACACACTGTTTCAAAATCATGACAGAGATAACATTTTAATATATGTGCTCTGCGCAATTAACATGTAACTGTTTGTTGAAATATTCCTGCAGGAGACACCGTTACATACCTCCATCACGCCTGCACAACCTTCGTCCTCTGATCACTTCCGCAAACATGCGTCTATGACGATGACGCCACAAAGCCCGCCCCAGATCACGAGCACTCGTCTCAAATTTATATATTTTTAATATATAGGTCTTGAACTTACATCTTTGTTTTGTTAAGTAACAATTTAAGAAAAGTTTTAATATGAGTTTTAATCTCCCTTAAGTCTTGTTTTTATTTTTGTATGGATGTATGCTACAGATCAAGGTTTGTAGAAACAAAACAATCATCAAATTAATAACATACTCATATAGTAAAGTACTCATATCCACTTTTCCCTAACTCTTTATTATTAAATATGTTTACAATTTACTACATCAGCAATATAAGAAAGCACACATTTCAGTTACACAACACTGATGTTCTTCATCATTCTTTTTTCTTTTCTCTTCTCTTCTCTTCTTTTTTTTTTTTTTTTTTTTTTACCATATAATAAACTGTTTACTTATTGCAAGCAAATCAACAAAACTAACAAATACAAAGTCCTATTTGAGGAAACTTTGCAAAGGTCTACATTTGTATTAAAAATACAGGTCTAGAGATCGACCGATATATCGATTTACCAAATCGGATATTGGTTTTGTAATATCGGATTTACAGATAAAATGCCCTGTTTTTCTGAAGGTGCATTCCTTCTTTCTGTGTTTCACCAGGACTTGGTCTCAGATTTTGAGCACTCCTAGACTACAAGCAGTGATCACCAAGATGCTGATTGTGAGGGACAATATGTAGACTTCAAGTGTGTGTCGTGGATAGATGGAAACCGCTAGTACTCCGTAAGCTACAATCAGCAGCCAGACCAGTCCAGCACCAAAATATCTGTGCTTCACAACGGCTGGGTTGTGGTACATCGCTGAATGAGCAACGGCCATGTAGCGTTCAACACAAATCAAACTATTCATAATGGGACGTCCAACCAGGTAGCTTCCAGAAAAGAAAATAGCAAGAAATATTGTGTATTGATAGTTAAAGGCAAAAGCAACCATAGTAGCGGAATAAAGTATTATCACAAAAATCTCTAGTGTAGATAGGTTCATTGTAAAGATTTCTGAGGCTGCCAGACGCCCCCTTATTCTAACGTTACTTGTGCCCATCCAGAATGCAGTCCAGTGCTATTACAGAAAGAATACCCTGGGTTGGAGTCAGTGCAATCCAACCCAAAAGAAGATTTGGTTCTTGGAGACAGTGCTGTTCATGTTTCTCTTGAAGTTAAATACACAAGAGTACCTAAAGGATATTAAGAACAACAAATAATGGAATAGTAGCAATGAAAATACATTCCAATGTAAAAACAAAACAAGATAACACATGTTAGTGTCTGTGGTGACCAAGAAATGTATTCAGTAAATTACACTGAACTGATGTTTGACAGATCAGAGTGCTTCCATTTCACGCTGGTTTCATCACATATGTCACATATTTTTGCATCTGTATCTCTAAGTGTGCATTATGAAAGGAAAATATGCAAATATGGAATGAAAAGCAGAATTTTAACAGCATGTGTTCATTTGAGTTTGTGTTCACAGTTTTAAAACCTCAAAATAAGTGCAGAGAATTGATATTGCATGAGTTTCCCAAAAGCATTGTGAGCTAAGTTGATTGTAGAGACTTATTGGTGGCAATGGTTCTAAATGAAGTGTTATATAATGTTTTTTTGTGCAAGATTAATGTTAAGTGGGAGATTTAGTAATGATTAATGTTATGCTAATTTAGAAGTTTCTGTTAATATGGGTTTTTGGAGAGTTAAGCGATGCATGCGGTTTGGTTTGAGAGCAATGTTAAATGCTTTATATTGCTGTACTCATTCAGCAAGTGCTATACTACGCTATTGTTAACATGTTAACAAATTAGCAAGTTAGCATTTTTTGAATTAGCTTGTTAGCTAGCTAATTTTACACTAATAAAAATGTTTACATTGAGGGTACATGATAATTTTAGAAAAATGATAAGGAGAGATGATGGTTACAAAAACCAATGTCTGTCTGAGAGCCAGTTCTCTGCATGGCTGTGCTATTTATGAGGACGTGGCTCCAACATTTTGTGCTGTTTTAATAAGAAACTTTTTGATGCATGAAAACCATGCTTAGACAGATAGAGAAGAGGCTGTATAATACTACCTTGTTGCATTAACCACATATTGATGCCCACCAGCACACAAAAAGCATCATTAGGAATTTTATTCCTAATGGTAAAAATGAATATATCTAGGCCATATGGAACAGATATGCAAACTAGAATGCTGGTGATAATTACAAATGCCCTCTTTTTCTGGTGGTGCATCCCTTCATTCTGTGTTTTACCAGGACTTGGTCTCAGCAGGATCTTGAGCACACCTAGACTACAAGCAGTGATCATTAACAGGTTAATTGTGAGGGAGACAAGGTAGGCTGCAATCGGGGGTTCTGGAAAAGTGAACACAACAAATCCTCCATAAGACAAAGTCAGCATCCAGACCAGTCCAGCAACAATATATCTGTGCTTCACAAAGCCTGGGTTGCGGTACAGCACTGGATGGGCCACGGCTATATAGCGCTCAACACAAATCAAGCTATTTGTAAAGGGACGTCCAAATCATGTAGCTTCCAGAAAAGAACATAAAAATAAGCATTGTGTGTAGATAGTTAAGAGCGAAAGCAACCAGTGTAAACACAAAAAGTATGACAGTCAAAAGTTCTAATACAGACAGGCTGGCTGTTCTATCTATCTATTTTTGTGAGTGGATATGCATTGCTAAGGATTTCATTTGGACAACTTTAAAGGTGATTTTCTCAATATATATATATATATATATATTATTTTATTTTTTTTATTTTTTTTTTTGCACCCTCAGATTCCAAATGTTCAAATAGTTGTATCTCGGCCAAATATTGTCCTATCCTAACAAACCATACATCAATGGAAAGCATATTGCTTTTTATTTAAAAATGACTGGTTTTGTGGTCCAGGGTCACACACACACACACACACACACACACACACACACACATATATATATATATATATATATATGAGTAGCACACAAAACAAGTACATTTATATTACATTTTACATTTATTAATTTACAGTAGCAGACACTTTTATCCAAATCAACTTACAAATGAGGAATACAACATGTGCAAAGTTGTTTAGAGGGAAACAAGCTAGAATAGACACTGAGGAATGAAAGAAATAGTACAATGTAGAAAAAAGTAGTTTTAGTATAAAAGTTTTAGATGTTTTAATAGTAAAAAAAAACAAAAAACATCAGAATTCATTTAACTGCTCATGGAAAGTGAGACATTTTGAGACATTCTGATATCTAATGTAAAAATATCTATACATTAAGCACATGACGCATTCAGTATAAACAACATTCATATCTAAATAAATATATTAAAGGTTAATGGCTTTTGTTGCATGGCAACTTGCCTATTTTTGACAGATAAAGGTAAGGTTGAACTGCAGTGTTCGGCAGAAGGGTCCACCAACTTAAGCCTAGAACTGAACAATAAATGCGGTAGGGAAGTTTATCCCTCAGTACAATAACACATGAGACTGTCCCATAGCCAAACATCAGCATGATCAAGATTACTGTGACGACTACAAAAGCCTTTCTCTTCAGTTGATATGCTCCTTCTTTCTCATTTCCATCCCCAGGCTTGGGCCTTTTTAAAACCCATAAAATCATGACAGAGCAAGATGAACACACAACTAACATTACTATAAACACTCCTACATAACATGTTGGTATTCTAGAGTCCATAACAAACCATCCATATATTAGGATTATCAGCCAAACCAGCCCAACAAATGACATTTTAATCCTAGAGGCTTTTATGTATTTTAGGTAGATCAGCGGATGGACCACAGCCAAGTAGCGCTCCACACAGAAAACTGTTTGAAAGAGTGGTCGACCCACAATTAATGTACAACACAGGTAAACAGAGATAAGTATAATAACTTTCTATAATGATGGAGGTGTTGCCAATGACTTCAGCAACAGACTGATTCAAAATGACGAAATTGGAGGACAAAACACCGACATTTCTTCTTGCCAGCCACAGAATCCAGCACAGGCAGCATGAAACAGCATTCAGAAATGTGGAGAAACCAGTGAGAAACATTCCTGGAAAGCACAGAAAAGTGGTTTGCAAACTGAGAGGTGCCATTGGATAGAAAGTCATTAGTGTTGTTCACTGCCATATTTTCCTTTCTTTTCTGTATGGAACAACGGTAAAACACTGTAGTTTGTTGCAACAGAAAGCACAAGACAAGAGAGGTGAACATAAGTTTTAGGTACATTGTGTTCTGATATATGGTAACACTGCAGTAAATGATGGGTTTATATCAAATAACTACATCAAATATATTTTATTTATTATAAAGTATACTTCTCCAAAACTTTCCAACGTTATTGAAGACATTTGATTTTTCAAAGGGAAAAGAAATTGACTAGCATATACTCACACATGAAGAGTGGCACACATATCCATGAAGCCTGTGTTGTGAGGATTTTGCATGTATACCATGTATTTTAACATGATAGCACCTCCCTTTGTCAAGAGAGAGGTTCATTTGAGATGACTACAGTATGCACTAGAGTGAGCCTATATATATGTATATCTAGTGTGTGTATATATATATATATATACACACACACAAGCAGATGCTGTTATCACAAATTCCAGCAACATTTATTTTGTAACTTAAGGCAGGTCAGAGACATTTAACCAATATATTAATTTTTTTTTTTATTATTATAGAAACAAATTCTGTTGCCAATAAAAGTGTTTTTTATAATGTTTAAACAGCTTTGAAATCGACTGCACCAAGAATAAAGCAGCAGATTATGCTTCAGTAAACTTCCTTATAAATGAAAAAAAGTTATAAATGAAAACTAAACTCTAAATATCAGGCATCATAATGCATGGTACAATAGTAAGAAGTACTATGTGGACCATATAATATCTAGACACACTTTATTTATTAGCTTTATATTATTTATGTAAGCAATAAGGTACTCGAGGCTAGTACTGTATCGTGAATAAGTCACAGCTGAAGGGCGTTGTTAGGCACGACGCAAAGCAGAGTGCCTGCAACCCCTACAGCTGTGACTTATTCACGACACAGCACTAGCCTCGAGTACCTTATTGCTTTTATAAAACGGCTACCACACAATACAAATATTAAAGACAAACATATGTATCAATGCAACTTTTATGAAGTAAACTTTCACTAAAGCCTTCCTTCCACCGGAAAAAATAGTCCCTGACCTTGAACACCAACAGAAATTACATTATTACACCATTAGATGGCAGCAAAGACTGTCTTTATGAGTGTGTCAGTCAGTAGCGAAGACTATTATATTGAAAAGTCTGAATTGTTGTGAACACGGAACAAGACGCAACTGACAAATGCTTTGACTAGCGCTGTCAGTCATGTTAAAACCCCTTAACTGTTAAAAGGACAGGATAATACGTCGGACATTTAAACAGATTTTTTATTATGAACATAGGACTGACCTGAAGGAAAATGCTAAATCTGAATGCAGGTAATATACTCGCTCACTCAATCTCTTTCTCACAATACTCTTCTACATAATACAGTAAGCTTTAATAAACAATATCAATTGAGAACATACAGTTTACGTTGCTAAGAGTGGTTGCTAAGGGTGTTGTGTAGTGATACACAGAACCGTTGGGTGAAGCGGTCATAGCCGTGTTTTATCGTGAATAAAACACAGCTATTGACCAATCAGAATCAAGGACAGGAACTAACCGTTTTATAAATTATTATTATTTATTTTAATTTATTTATTTTTTCTTAAAAATTAATCAAGTGAGTTTTGTAACACATAAGTAATGTAAGAAAAATACTTTGCTGTGACTTTTGTAAAACAAGTATAAGACCTTAGATAACAGCTAAGACTTTCTTGTTATGTCCTTGGAATATAGCCAAAATGCATGAACAGAAGCTGAACAACATAATTTGTTTTGTGCGTCTCAAAATCAGCTTTATTTTCACAAGTGTGTGTTATTTAATCTTTTCTGCAATCAATCATATTCTAATGGCACTTGTTGTCACTGTTGTACTACATTCAAATGAACTGAATTTGATGGCACTGTGGGTTTGTGCCTCTTGTAGTAAAGCTCCCTGTTTCCACAAAGCCTGTAGACCACATGTTGACAAAGGTGACGGTAGTAAATGACTTCATAGAAAAGTATTTGGTAACGACTGAGATTTCATATGAATCCACTGAACAGAGTAAACTTGGAGTATTGTATTTGAAACATACTTGTAATTAAAATGATTGTGGTAATAAAAACTATAATCTATCTATCTATATAAAATATGAACGTATGTGATATGATCTTAAGCACTGTTCACTGTATCATCTACTACTAATAATATGTGTGTTTATTATATGCTGTGGTAATATGGTGCATCTAAAATGGTTGTTCACCTTTTCAGGATGTGAAATATGAGATTAACATTTTGTGGCTTCATTTGAACTAATCTGACCATTTCTAAAATAACACACAATTTGCAAGCAGTACAAAATATGACAAAATATGGCAGTGAACATCACTGTTGACTTCAATTGTACCTTTCAATCTGGAAGCAACTGTTCTGGTGATCCAATTTATCAGTACATGGACTCCTATCCAGGAAATGGATAGGAGTCACAATGATAAACGTCATAATTTTTCTGCCTCTGAAATGTTGGATTCTGTGGCTGGTGAGGAGAAATAAAGGCGTTGCATGGTCAGACTTTGTCATTTTGAACCAGTCTGTTGCTGAGGTCATTGGTGGGATTTCCCTCTGTACTTTTATTTTAGGTGTTTTGCTTAGTAAGAAAGTTCTTCTTCTTACTGCTATTTTCCTGTGCAGTACATTCCTGGTGGGTCGACCACTCTTTCAAACCGTTTTCTGTGTGGAGCGCTACCTGGCTGTGGTCCATCCGCTGATCTACCTGAAATACACAAAAAACCCTAAAATGAAAGTGTCATTAGTTGGACTGTTCTGGCTGACAATTCTGATGTTTGGATGGTATTTTGTGTATACCTACCCTAAGATGGCTACATGGTTTTAAACAAAAATGACTTTAGTTAAACATCGCATTTATGTTTCATTTTTTAGTTTTTATAGCTGAAGACATGCTGCATCCCAATTCGCCTATACATGTACTACGCCCTAAAAGTATGTACTCTTTTTTGAAGAAAAAGTACATACTTTTGAGTGTATAGGGCAAGCTTTGGGACATACAATTATGTGATAAAATTGTGTCTTTAGCAGATGCTCTGTAAACTGGCCTGTCAATCATCTTGTCATAGTTAACATCCTCCACATTTAATTTAATTTAATTTGCCACCATACTGGAGAGAAAAGAAGTAACATGTTGTAACATCTGCCAGGTGTGAGTCTTTCATTCTTTATATTTTTGCATCTTGCGATTTTTATTGGTGTTTGTAGTTCTGAAACAAATCCTCCTCCAAAGTGCAATGGGCAATTTTAGCCGTTAGAATGTGCACGGATCCACACTTTGAAAATATACTGGAAAAAGTGGACCATCCGGGGACTTTTGGCATACTCTTTTCAACATACTTCTTTGCTTTGGGACACACTTATTCTAATCTCACATACTATTTAGGATGGATAGTATGCACAATGGCACGCAGGGTTAGAGTGTTGAACTTTCTTTTTCCATGTCCTATTCTTTTGCAGTTCAGCACAGCTGAAAGGTTTGTTTGAGCTATGCCCTCTACTGCACAGGTGTGCATTTGCATTTCCTTCAGCCTATAGCTTATTAATTTCAAGGGCCTTTACATTTGCCAAAAATAGAATTCTGTTTTGTTATTAAAAACAAACAAGCAAGCCCAGCCCAGGTGAGAAAAAGTACCACAAAAGTAATCTAATGCATTACTTTCCACAAAAGATAACTGGGCAATTAGTTTTTTAGGGATTAAGGCAATTCTGTAACACATTACTTTTAAAAGTAACTTTCCCCAGCACTGGTCATTGGACACAGACCAGTACAAATGTAATTGTAATTATTTTCCTTTACATATTGTTTACTCTTTATCTTTTAATTTTTCTACTACTAACACATGTCCACTTCAGTTCAAGGTATTTGCTAGCTGAAAATGTTTCATAATTTTCCTAGAAGATAATCACTGATGTCATAATGTAAAGAATGCAATTCATTTAAATGAACTGAAACTGTAGGTTTTTGCCTCCTATAAGTCTAGTAATTTCCATGCTTCCACCAAGCCTAGACCACACGTTGACAAAAGTGACACCTGGGATTTCACAAAACTCCACTGAACAAATGCAGAGTAAAATTTTGTAGTATTTGAGACATTCTTTTAAGCATATTGCTGTTACATCCACCAGCTGGAGTGCCCATGATCTCCACCAGAGGGCACTTCTCCCGACTCCGTTGCTTTCCCATCATGAACTTAATTTCCCATAACCCATTGCCTGTACTCATTATGGTATGGTTGCGTTCAGGTGTGTCATTAACTTGTCAATATGTTTTCACTCTCACTTTGTAAAGTCCGTAGCACTTTATTTTACAGTCCTTTTCTCCATATAGCCTACATGAACTTATTACAGTAACTGGGTAATAACTAGGTACTGGCCATGAACTTCCCCCTAAACCTAACCTTAACCCCTGTAGTTACCTTATTACCAGTATTTTCTCAGGTAAGTACATGTAATGTAAGATAAAGTGCAACTGTGAAATCTTGTTGTGTTACCACTGCATTTCCGAGCACTTTCTCTGTGTTCTGATCCTTTCCCTGTTTTCCTGGATTCCATTGTTTGACTGTTTCTTGGACTCTGTTTGATATTCGGATTGTTTGCCCTGTGCCATTTGCATGTTATTTGGATTACGATTCTGGATTAACCTTAATAAAGCTGTATTTGGATCTTCTAACCATGTTTCAGAGCAGTTTGTAACAGAAGACTTCGCCATATGCAGATCCAGCAGCTACTTCCTGGTTTTCGTTAAGCCAGCTTGGATATTTCCGGTGAACTGTTAGCTGTCATTCTGTACTTGCTGTACATCGACACAAAACCATCAATGGTTGACTTTTTAAAGTTGTATTTATATTTTAATGCAGTTATCACACTTAATTTACCAACAAACCAGTTTTACTGATTGCAATAAAGACGAAGCTAATGGGAAGTGCTTTTTTCAGCACTTTTTCAGCACTTCAAATGCTCCTCCCCTCTGCAATGGTGCCCCTTCTCTAATGACATCAGTTTGACGGCTTGGGTTGAAAATACTTAAACCACTCCCCTCCGTCCGTTAGTCTGCTATGAGCGAGAGATGGAGAGGAGGAGCGCTAAAATAAAACCCCGCCCTCTATTCAATATTCCGTTTCACTTGGAAATGCGTCACAACACTGGAGAAAAGTCATTTGCAACTTCCAGTTCACGGGGACTTTAAAAATAAAAACATTAATTACCACTATAACCAGCAGATGGCGGCATTGTAGCATTTATTTGCGCATATACTAGCTATTTCCTGTTTTTCCTGTCTCGCTTTTGAATAAATATTAAACATTATAGGTTTAAAAATACATTTTGTCAAGGTGAAGTATAAAGTACTCACAAAATCTCATGAAACACAATAACTTTTCTTGTGAATAAATTACACAGAAAGCGAGCACTGCGCTCTCCCTATGTAGTCTACTGATTACAGAAGCTGTCAGTATAGCTCAATGGCACACTTGTGAAAACTCATATTTTATTCAATGAATCTATCTAAAGTGCACAATAAATCTTTAATACACAGTGAGTTTACACTTTTTTCACACTAATGTGTAAAAACTGATGGTCAAATTGAATTTTACCGAGGAGGAACACTTGAGGTACATCTTTATTTATTTATTTTTATGTCGTCTAATTACGTTTAAATAACTAAATTAATGCTGGGCCTGACTATTAAAGTGACTGTATTCTGACTAAGTATTACACTATTGTTCCTCAGCACACCAACATGTGACATCTCACCAGAAGTTTTGCAGCTGGCTTTTATTAATGCGGAAGTTCTAAAGAACGCTCCGTGCATATATGCTGTCTTCACGTTCTATCGTAAATTTGCAATGTGCATCAAGCTTCGGTGGCCCACCATGGTTTCTAGCACTTCCAAGTCTGGTGATCTCAAGTCCAATGCTCTCAGCGCTTCCGAGTCCAGTGGTCCCAACGCCAGAGTCCCGAGTCCGGGGGTCTCAGAGGTTCTTCCACTGTCTGCTGCACTTCCTGTGATCTTGTGTATTTGGCCTGCACAGACTTCTTATTCTCTTACTCCTCCTGCGGCGGCGTGAACTCTGGGTGCTTCTCAATTCTTATTTGTGCATCTTCGTTACCTTTCCTCGCGTCTTAGCTCCACCCCTTGAGGATGCGAGAGAAGGACACAAGGAAAAGACACGAGGACGGAGGAATTGAATCAAGTGAAATTATTTCCTCGCTCCCTTTAGCGTCACTTCAAAGCGTCATCAGCTGCACTTGAGGGATCTACCCATATGTTGTTAAAGTTTGTTTATTTAAAAAAAAAAAAAAAAAAAAAATTAATAAAGCAAGATGCCCCGTTGAAATATGTGAGATGTAAAGTTTATTTAAACTGCAAAACTAAAGCATACATTTAAATTATTGTGACAGATATGAAGAAAATTTACATGCGTGTCAGGTTTCTCGACGAGAAAGACTTCCGCAAAGGATACACCTGTGTGTCCTAGCTCATAACTGCTCAGGAAGCTTCCTCACTCCTCGTTCCTCGCCTGCTCACGGTGCAATTAGGGAATTGAGATGTCCTTCAAGATGGCTGAGTTTGATCGGTTTCCGGGTCAGAGGAGGACAGAGGAGCAAGGAAACAAGGAGGGATATTGAGAAGCACCCTCTGTCTGCCCAGATACGACCATGGAGGTTGTCCCTGAACTTCCTGTTTGCCCTGACACGACCACGGAGGTCATCCATGAACTCTGTTTGTCCTGATACGATCACGGAGGTCTTCTAGGATGTCTCTGTGACGGCCACAGAGGCCATTTCCAACCTCTCTGTGTTCTCTGTTTTAGTTCTGCCAAAACCACTGTGGTGGTCTTCAGTCCCTTCAGCTCCACCCTGACCACCTGCTCTGCCGGCTTTGCCCTGGCTCCTTGATCCGCATTAGTCTCTAGTCCTGGTTCCACTTCACAGACCTGGCCTTCCATCCCTCCCCTGGGTCCGCATCCGCTCCACCTCCCTCCTGGATTTATTTGGCTGTTTGAGGAGACGTGTATGTGTGCAGCTTGTAGTGCGTTGTAAAGATTGAATGCTGTGTTGTGATTGCCACTCCCTTCTCCACAATGAAGTTTATGTGGTGATCCTTATGGCAGGCAACATGTGATTTAGTACACATTGTAAAAAGTAAACATGCACTTGTATTGACATATCTACAGCATACCTAATGCTTTCACACAAAGCCTACATAAAAAAACATGAGTAAGACTATGAAAAAATGGCAACTTAGGACAATATTTTATGTCAACATATTTATTTATTTGGACACACCAGTTCTTGCAAAAAAAGCAAATAAATAACTTTTTAACAAGATGATTATGTTACATAAGAATCCACTAAACTAGAATAAACAAAACTAGTATTTGAGACAGATATTTTTAAAATGAAAATAATCATATTTATATTTAAAACAAATTAAACAGATATTATGGTTCACATAATAGTATGTGTTAGATTTTAAGCATGTCTTCTTGTAAATTACTGTACACAAACTATTCTACTCTGTAGGAACTTATACTTTCCCTTTAGAACAATTTTTTATAATAATACTTTGCTTCTAAATGATGTGACATTTATGCAGAGTTTTAAAGACACAAAAAGACTCACATTTTCTGTTGCATTCAAAAACAGACAAATCAGATTTATCAATTTATTACATTTATGATCATCTCTAAAATATTAAATGTTTTTCATGCATGGCAACCTGTTGATTTTTGACAGGTAGAGGTATGGTTGAATGGCACTGCTTGGTATAAGGGTGCACCAACTTAAGGATGTAGCTAAACAATAAATGTGGTAGGGAAGTTTATCCCTCAGTACAATAACACATGAGACTGTCCCATAGCCAAACACCAGCATGATCAAGATTACTGTGACGACTACAAAAGCCTTTCTCTTCAGTTGATATGCTGCTGCTTTCCCCTTTCCATCACCAGGCTTGGGCCTCTTCAAAACCCATAAAATCATGACAGAGCAAGATGAACACACAACTAACATTGCTGAATTTATTCCCAAGAAAAACCATACAGGCACTTTAGGGTAAAAATACACAGTATACCATCCAAATATCAGGATAATCAGCCAGACAAGCCCAACAAAAAAAACTTTAAGTTTATGATCTTTTGTGTATTTTAGGTACACCAATGGATGGACCACAGCCAGGTAGCGCTCCACACAAAAAACGGTTTGAAAGAGTGGCCGACCCACCAGGAACGTACTGCACAGGTAATTAGAGATAACAGTAACAACTTTTTTTTTTAGCAAAGTTCCTGGTAGAAAAACAATGAGGGAAATCCCACAAATGACCTCAGCAACAGACTGGTTCAAAATGACAAAGTCTGACCATGCAACACCTGTATTTCTCCTCACCAGCCACATAATCCAGCAGTTCAGAGGCAGAAAAAGGATGATGTTCACTATTATGTTGAACACAGTGATAACATTTTCTGGATAGGAGTCCATGCACTGATAAAATGGATCATCAGAATCGTTGCTTCCAGACTGAAAGGTACAACTGGATAAAAAGTCAACAGTGATGTTCACTGCCATATTCAGTCAGATTTTCCTTTGTTTTCTGTATGAAATAAGGGTAAAATTAGTCCATACATATATTTTGCATATATGCAGCGCTTAAGCTTATTGTGTGTCATTTTAGAAATGGTCAGGTTCTTCCAAATAAAGCCATAGACTGTTCATCTCACATTTATCATCACGAGAAAGTATTAAAAGAAAAGGTGAACATTCATTTTAGATGCACCATATTACCACAGAATATAGTAAACACACATGTCAATACATAATACAGTGAACAATCACAACAATCACTTAAGATCATATCACATAAATTTAAAACATTAAAACAAAGAATATACAATTACTTTGTGATACATCCCATAAAAATTCTCATACAAGATTGTTGTTTAAAAAAGAAACCCACCCCCATACTTACAAATAAATAGCTCTACAGTACATGTATATGTGCAGCCTGTAGTGTGTTGTGAGGTTTTATTCTCTACACTATATATTTTGATCTGATGGCCACTCCTCTCATCCACAGTGAGATGTTAGGTAACAGCAGCAGTCATGTGTATCTTCTGCACAAAAAGCAAACATGCTCTTGTTATAAAATGGCGCTTCAAACTAAAGTTACTGAAAAGTCTATTGATGTGATCCCATTAATCCTGGAGGAAATTTAAACTGAAGAGAACTTTCACCTTTAAGCCTGACAATTATCTAGAACATGCATTTAAATCAACAAAAGAATGCCTCCAGCAAAGAAAGATGAATGTTTTGAAATGGTGCAGCCAGAGCCCAGACCTGAATCCTATAGAAAATATATGGGGGCTGGAGAAAGATACAAGTAATGTGTTAAAATAGTGTGTTACTCCCTAAAAAAGTAACTAATTGAGTTACTTAGTTACTTTTTATGAAAAGTAATGCGTTACATTACTTTTACGTTAATTTTATCACCTGGGCTGGGCTTGCTTGTTTGCTTTTTAATAACAAAAAAGTTATATTTTTGGCAAATGTAAAGGCTCTTTTAACACTCTTACTTAAACAATAAAAACAAAAAAAATTATAATTTTTGTCTATTAGTATGGTTGAATTGGACCATCGAAAATCAACAGCAAAGACATTGGTTAATAAAGTAAGATTAAATACATAAAGTATATTTGTCTTATTTAACATTTAGCACTTACTCATGATTTCTTTCAACGTGGGGTTGAAACTAAAAAGTAACTAGTAAGTAGTGAAAAAAGTACTTAAAGGATTAGTTCACTTTGAAATGAAAATTAGCCCAACCTTTACTCACCCTCAAGCCATCCTAGGTGTATATGACTTTCTTGTTTCTGACGAAGAGAATCTGAGAAATATTAATAAATATCCTGACGCATCCGAGCTTTATAATGGCAGTGATGGGGTTCATTGAGTATGAGCTGAAGAAAGTGCTTCCATCCACATCCATCCATCATAAATATGTGCTCCACACAGCTCCGGAGTGTTAATAAAGGCCTTCTGAAGCGAAGCGATCCGTTTGTGTAAAAAAATATTTTTAATTAAATTTATAAATATATATTTAAACAAGTTATGAAGTCAAATATCGAGCTTCCGCCAGACCGCCTTCCGTATGCAACGTACGCAGAAAGTGTAAACCGCTTGCAGTTCACAAAGTTTACGCTACGTCATGCGCCTTCCCTATTAAACTTACGGAAAAAAGTGTAATTGAAGCAACGCCAGTTTACACTTTCTTCTTAACTTGTATACGGAAGGCGGTCTGGCGGAAGCTCGATATTTGACTTCATAATTTGTTAAGTATGGATATTTATTTTACACAAACGAATCGTTTCGCTTCAGACAGCCTTTATTAACACTCCGGAGCCGTGTGGAGCACATATTTATGATGGATGGATGTGGATGGAAGCACTTTCTTCAGCTCATACTCATTAAACCCTATCACTGCCATTATAAAGCTCGGATGCCTCAGGATATTTATTAATATTTCTGCAATTATGTTCATCAGAAAGAAGAAAGTCATATATACCTAGGAGGATGGCTTAAGGGTAAGTAAAGGTTGGGCTAATTTTCATTTCAAAGTGAACTAATCCTTTAACTTTTTAGTTAAAAAGGAAGTAGTGTTACTAAGTAATCTGATTATGTAACTCGTTTTACTTGTAGTGCGTTACCCCCAACACAGGAGGACCTGAAGAGGGCAATGACCAGGAGATTCCCTCATAATTTAACAGATCTGGAATGTTTTTGCAAAGAAGATTTGGAAAATATTCCCAAGTCAAGATGTGGCAAGTTGATAGACATTTATCCAAACATACTGAGTGCTATCATAAAGTTTTTAATATTTTCATTTTTAAAAAATGTAATACACATTTATAACTCTATACTTTGTGTTATATTACCTTAATAGTAAATGCTGCTGCGAGGGTGTTTCTATAACGGCTGAGGGAGTGATGGCAAATTTGACATCATTCTCTCTCCTGACTGCTGTAATCAACCTCCATATATTTTTTCCCTCTCTTGGAAAGTCATGGAAATGATATCACAGATTTTTTCATTTGCTTTCAGAGCAAACGCAAATACAAAAATTATATTTGCTATCATCTCCTGTTCACCAGAAGTGTACCCAACAATGGCGTTCTCTGCTTCTGAGAACCCTGGAACCATAAAATGGGTCAATTAGACAGAATCAGATAATAGTATATACACTGGCACTAGTATATACAAATTATTTGGGCATGTAAGCCACACTTAAAAATATATGATTGTCATGACATCATTTGCCAAAAAGATAGTATAGTACACTTTTTAAGCAATAAATTTACACAAAAGAAATTTTCCAGGCCTGAAATGATGAACCAACAGATTTTACTGTTAAATTAAAGTAAAACATTTTGTGACACATTATTGTTTACAAACTTTAATAGAACAATCACTGAGAAACCTGATGGTCATTGCAAAGTTATTGTAAAAATGCTTTAATTGTTTATATTCTGCATGAACTGATCACAACTGATACTTTAGTGAACTGATAATAGTTTAAAATGACCATTTGTTACCAAACAATGCAAGACTTTTATGTAGTTTCTTCAAGAAGTTCAGGACGAAAAATACTTTATGCACTTTTGACAGGTAGAGGTAAGGTTGAACTGCAGCACTTGGTATAAGGGTCCACCAACTTAAGCCTAGAACTAAACAATAAGTGTGATATGGAAGTTGATCCCTCATTACAATAACACATGAGACTGTCCCATAGCCAAACACCAGCATGATCAAGATTACTGTGACAGCTACAAAAGCCTTTCTCTTCAGTTGATATGCTCCTTCTTTCCCTCCGTCCCCAGGATTGGGCCTCTTCAAAACCCATCAAGCACAACTAACAGCAGTTTTATTTTATGTTTTTTTGTGTATTTCAGGTAGACCAGCGGATGGACCACAGCCAGGTAGCGCTCCACACAGAAAACGGTTTGAAAGAGTGGTCGACCCACCAGGAATGTACTGCACAGGAAAATAGCAGTAAGAATAAAAGCTTTCTTATTAAGGAAATCACCTAACACAAAAATAAGGAAACCTCATTAATGACCTCAGCAACAGACTGATGTAAAATGACAAAGTCTGAGAATGCAACATCGGCAGTTCTCCTCACCAGCCACAGAATCCAGCAGTTCACAGGCAACAAAAGGACAGTGTTCATCAGTAAACTGGTGGCAGTGAGAATATTTCCTGGATAGGAGTTCATGCACTCATAAAATGGATAACCAGAAAAGTTGGATAAATAATCCATAGTGTTGTTCACTGCCATATTTTCTAGATGTTCCTTTGTTATCTGCCTGGAATGGTGTTAAATTAAATTAGTTCATAAGATTATATCAAATATGTAAAGAAATACAATTAGATTATTAATCCCATGTAGGCAATTGGGTGAATTTACAAAAGATTAAGATATCTTTTTGATGATAAAGCATACACCACAACAACATACTCCAAAAAAAAAAAAAAAAAAAAAAAAAGCCTTCACATACTCATACATGCTGTGCAGCCTGTAGTGTGTTGTGTAAGGATATAGTCTGTGTAAATATATGTCGTTCCTCACATCCAGAGACCTGGAAGGAAATTAGAGAAGAAATTGTGTGATTTTAGTTTAGAAATCAATTAGCCTGCAAAGTTTACCTATCAGTAGAAACACAAAATAAAAAATCACATGTAGTTTAGCAGTAGTTATATAAAAATATAGACTAAATTCTGCTTTGCTCAACCAAATTTAAGCACAACATATCTGTCAGGTGAGATTGTAGTAATGCGCACGAAGAGAAGGAATCAAACAAAAAAATTTTTTAAAGAATAAAAATTCTTTATTAAATGCACAAAGGAACCACATTAACATTGACAATACCAGACAAACAAACAGAATGAACTGAGAGCTTAAATACAGACAGAGAGTGATCAGCGGAAAACAGAACAGGTGCGTGGAATTAATTAACAACCAAGGAAACTAACTAGGGAACACAACAGGAACAGAACACAGTGAAATCGAAAACAGTTGTTTGAAAAAGTTTATTATTTGTAGGGCTCATAATGTAATCAACCCAATTTCTGTTTGCTTTAATACAAACTCTCAAAGCTTGCTAACTATACATCAGATGAAGCACAACACTGAATTAAATGTAAGCTGTTGCTTGCAAATCCCCCAGTAGCTGTAGTTTTTCATAACATATGTTGATGCATGAAGTAGCCTAGTGACATTTTCATATGCGATCACATTAAAGGCATATTCAAATGATCTGATAGTTTCTCTCTGCCATCTGGTCTCTACAAAACAATGTCAATGTTCACTATATCAATCATATACAAATAAATATCCAGACCTTTTATTAAGTATCATCCCCATCATCGTAACTACAAACCTTTAAGTTTTAAAATAAATGTTTAAGCACCACCTTTGGATTGACGAACAAAACTGTCAAATATTATCCTTATATTATAATAATCATTGTAATTATTAACTTACATGTTGATGTTCATTGTGTATGCTTAACTGAATACAACATAACTTGTATTATCTTGTATATTAGTGGACATTACTTATCTCTAACTGATAAACAATCAAAATATTTTATAATGGTAACACTGAAACAAGCATTTTCTGTAAAGCTGCTTTGAAACAATATGTTGTTTAACACTATGTGTCCGAAGATGAAGAAGGTTGATGAAGATCAATTGATTAATTGTTTAGTTTATTTAAACAAAGTTAACTCGGGTAATCCATACAGGTAAAACACAAGGCCTATACACACAAGCAACACCAGAAGGAACTGAAGAGCTTATATACACAAGATAACAAACAGAATACAAACAGGTGTGATCTAATTAATGAATAACCACAACCCCAGTTCATAAGGGGTAAAACACTCTAAAATAAGTTAACAGGTCTCATCTTTATAAAACACAAATTTATAAAATATTTTTTTAAAAGGATTTTCCCTTTTACTTTAAAAAGTTAGGCCTCATTACATTTTTTTTTTTTTTTTTTTTTTTTGTCTACGTGAATCTCCCTTTAAACGAATATTGTTCTTTTTTTTTTAATACATGGCAGTTTGTCGTACTTGGACAAATACAACATAGGTTGTATTACGCTACTTGGTCTCAGAAACCACATGCTAATGCCTCCCAACAAACAAAAAATGTCATATGGAATGTTTGTCTTTATCATTGCAACTATCATAAATGAGAAATAGGACCCAAACAACTGGACTAGAATGCTTGTCATGACCCAGAAGGCCCTCTTTTTCTTATTGTGCATTCTTTCTGTCTCTTTATTACCAGGACTTGGTTTCAACAGAGCCTTCAGCACTCCCAGATTACAGGCAGTGATGCACAAGAGACAGGCCATGAGAAAGATACTGTAGACTTGCATTGGGATTCGTGGAAAAGTGAGAATGGCATGTGCCCCAAAAGACCAGGTCACCAGCCAGGCCACAGCAACACATATGCATCGGAGCCTCAGAGTACTGAACTTGTGGAACACCACAGGATAGACGACAGCAACGAGGTGCTCCAGACAAATCAAGCTGTTCATTAGGGGCCGTCCAATCAGGTATTTCCCAAGCATGAACACAGCTGCGTACATAGTCCAAGAAATTTCAAATACAAGTGAAATAATTTAGATGAAAAACCCAAAGAATGAAATAATTTCCATTAGAGACAAGACAACTGTAAAGACGTCAGAAACTGGAATGCCCTTCCCTTTTGTCAAATCTGTTAAGCACATAGAAAGGATCCAGATATGTAAAGGCACAAAGAACATTAAGTCTGGAACTAAAGAGCTCAGCGCTATGACAATCCCGAGGTAGGAGTCAAAACATTCGTAGATGTAGAAAGTTTGGTTGACAGAAATAGTAGTGTTCATTTTTCCCCCCAAACTGCTTTTGCTGGTGTCTAGTAAGAAAGAAACATAGAGAGGAGTGATACTAAAAAAAGCAACTTCCAAATTAAAATTAAACAAATGTTTTTTTTTTAAGATAAAAACGATATGACTGAAAAACAGGGATCCCAATAATGAGGATGAATTATTTTTCACCTACACATGGATGACGGAGTAAACTGTAAGTTTAAACACATCAAAAGTGGCCCACTAACCTGATGTTGAGATGATATATCTGCCATTCCTCACACAGACAAGGTTTGTGCCAACCTGGCCAACTATGTTTCTGAGGGAACTATGAGATCTGATACAGTTTTATGCCTGAGCTGGCATATTCAAATACTACTTGCACAACTGAACGCCCACCTGTGCTATTATATTCAGTTTAGAGATTTCAGAGGGACTGTGACCAATCCTAATACTTATCAGTCATGTTTAGATTTGATCTAAAACCTCATTAGTCTTGAGTTAAATTAATACACATTGTCAAGACAATGTTTCATAAAAAGTAAAAGAGGAGCCAAAGCATCCTGAGTTTTGTCTCTCATGAACCGATTACAGATCTCCTCACAGTGCAATATGTCATCATTGTACAATATATATGCTCAATATCTAAACAATTCATATTTATATAACTTATACTAACTAAACATTCCCATACCTTCTTTCCATACCTGTACACAAAGGCATCATGCATTTTAAAGAGGTACCAGTGATGGTCCTGGATCACCTGGGGCCAGATTCACTAAACAGGGCAAATTAGCGTGAGACCGCAATCCCATAAAAGTGCCAATGGGAGTGGAAAGTTTTGCACATGTTCTACTGACAATGTGGAAATTAAAGAAATTAAGTTTTATTAAACATTTATTAAAGTTCGTTCCCTCTCCTAGTTCCACTCCAGCCCCCAAGGAAACAAAACGCACAAGCAAAGTGCCTAGGGTGGCGACCTCATGTTGCACAGTGACACCGGCTCCCTCAGGTGCAATTCCGGACACTCTTCGTTTATTGGGCTGCAGCGTTAGGCCTTCAGCAAGCTTGGGCTGCGCCCCAGATTCCGCAGCCGAAAATCATCGCTCTCCTTCCACGTCCGCTCAGCTCCTCTGCCCACCGCGGTGCCTCAGAGTGCAATGCCCACCTCCCATGATGCTTGCCTTTCATCAGTTTCCCAATCTTTTATTTTTCCTCCAACTCAAACAACAGGCCTTAGCGTGAGGATGCCTCTGATAGCTGTGCAGGCCCAGCCGTCTTTGCCTTTCCCCTCTGCCGTCTTCAACCCTCTCCTCTTTTCGTGGCCTCCAGCTCCAACAGCAGGCCCTAGCGTGAGGATGCCTCAGCCATCTCTGCCATTTCCTCCTAACCCTCTCTCTAATTCATGGCCGTCAGCTTCAGCAGTGGACGCTAACATGAGGATGCCTCCGCTAGAGTCACAAGCAGAGATGCCTTATTTCCCTCCATAATTTTCTTCCTTGACTACCCTCCCGGCTACTTCCTTCGGCCCAGTGGCCAACTCAAGCACGAGGCTGCTTCCGCAATCAACTTCGGCCCCAGCTTCTCTCCCCTCCCAACACCCTTTTACAGGCAAAATCATCTTTTTCTCTGTATAGAGCAATGCTGATGCTCGTACCTCAGAATGCCGTTGCCTTGGAACTGCCTCCAGTGACCAGTAACATCAAGGCCCAACTTAGCCTTACTTAAGTGGGATCCAATTCTTTTACAAAATTAATTCACAATTCATTAATTTCCCCGAGATAAACAACACACAGACTTCCTTTCTTATCAAAGGTATTCAGAGATCTCAACCTACACATACGGACATCAGAAAACCCATAACTTTGGACAATCTGAATAAGTGTATTTCCACCCTTGGTGTATCAAGAGTGTAAAGAGTGTAAATCAAGTGTTTCTTTACAAGATGGCATCACCAACTACTGGTCTGGCACCGTTTTTGCTGATCCATGTGAATGAGGATCGTTTTGACAATGTTGTTATCTATAGGCGAAACCCGCAAAGGAAAAAAATGTTTTTAGTACATCGTTGTCGTGTAATCATACCTTTAATTCCTTAAACTTTATTTGCCTTGATTTCCTACAAAAATATCTAAGCATCCTTAAATAAGATAAATTTACATGAGAGTCAAAACGCTTGTGTTTAAAGTGTTTGGAATTATCTTATTTTTTTTCTCTTGTTTTATTTGTTCTAAATGTTTATTATACAACAGCCATTTTTTGCAGTGCATTTGTGTATGACAAATGTAAATTACATTTATGAAAATTATAGTCAATAAAAACTTTGTCAGCCAAACTACCTCCAGTTTGTCCATTAAACATCATTGTTTTTGCACTGCAGGTGGTGATTTTACTATGGTTGAATACAGAAATATGGCTTTGTACAAATACGTATTATACACATGGCTCAGTGAGTTGGAATCTCTTACCATTCTATAAATTTTGTTGCATAATGAACTATGCAAACAGTGAACATTTTCCCTCGGTTTTACAGAAAAGGCTTAAGCTTTAGTCCCAGACTAAAATGTATGTTTGAGATGTTTTAATTGAAAGCAACTTAAAATATGTCAGTGCCATTGTTTGTCTCAAAATGCACACCAGTAAAAAAAATTTTCTAAGGAACATTTATAAAAGCTACTTAAATGTCTTAATTGAACTAAGACCTAATTCTGGCTTAATCTAAGCACTGTCTGTGAAACCAGGCCATGGTCTTTCTAAGTATTTTATATAGGGGGTGAATTCAGGTTGATTGGGACACTTTTTCCAAGTCATCTCAGTGGCAAAAAGGGTCCCAATCACTGTAAATTCACCTGAATGGATTGAGTGTGTTGATGCATACTTTACATTTTAAAACAACACTGTAAAAAATATGATCGGTAAGTCATGGCAACTTATGTTTTTACATTAACGCAATTTCAACTTTTTTTATAAGTTATGTTTTTTTAAGTCAGTTTAATATAATTTAAGTTGAAATGACTTGTACAACCAAGTTGATTGTACTTAAAAAAAAATTAAGATAGCAACTTAAGATCTTTTTTTACAGTAAACTTTATAGATTTTGTTGATATACACTGCTTAAAAAAATAAAAGGAACGCTTTGAAAACACATCAGATCTCAATGGGGAAATATCATGCTGGATATCTATACTGATATGGACTGGGTAATGTGTTAGGAACGAAAGGATGCCACATCGTTGATGGAAAGTAAACCTACAGAGGACTGAATTCAAAGACCCCCACGTGCTTGTATGCATGCCTGACAACATCGGGGCATGCTCTTAATGAGACGACAAATGGTGTCCTGGGGTATTTTCTCCCAGATCTGGACCAGGGCATCACTGAGCTCCTGGACAGTCTGAGGTGCAACCTGTCGGCATCGGATGGACCAAAACATAATGTCCCAGAGTTGTTCTATTGGATTTAGGTCAGGCAAGTGTGGGGGACATTCAATGGTATCAGTTCCTTCATCCTCCAGGAACTGCCTGCATACTCTCGCCACATGAGGCCGGGCATTGTCGTGCACCAGGAGGAACCCAGGTCCAATGATTTCATTCCGATACCTAATGGCATTCAGGGTGCCATTGTCTAGCCCAGTGGTTCTCAACCA
This sequence comes from Elopichthys bambusa, assembly GCA_037101425.1. NCBI lineage: Eukaryota > Metazoa > Chordata > Actinopteri > Cypriniformes > Xenocyprididae > Elopichthys > Elopichthys bambusa. The sequence continues at coordinate 10,171,424 of CM074432.1, read as the reverse complement.
TGTTCCTGGAGGCCCCCCAACACTGCATATTTTGTATCTTTCCTTTGTCTGACACACTCATTTCAGGTCTTGGAGTCTCTACTAATGAGCTGATGATCTGAATCAGGTGTGTTTGATTAAGGAGACATGGAAAACATGCATTGTTGGGGGGCCTCCAGGAATGTGGTTGGGAACCCCTGATCTAGCCTGAGGTCGTCCCTCTATGGATATGCCTTCTCAGACCATCACTGACCCACCACCAAACCTGTCATGCTGAACGATGTTACAGGCAGCATAACGTTCTCTGCGGCTTCTCCAGACCCTTTCACGTCTGTCACGTGCTCAGGGTAAACTTTCTCTCATCTGTGAAAAGCACAGGGCGCGAGTAGCGGACATGCCAATTCTGGTGTTCAATGGCAAATGGCAATCGAGCTCCACGGTGCCGGGCAGCGAGTACAGGGCCCACTGGAGGACGTCGGGCCCTCAGGCCACCCTCATGAAGTCTGTTTCTGATTGTTTGGTCAGAGACATTCACACCAGTGGCCTGCTGGAGGTCATTTTGTAGGGCTCTGGCAGTGCTCATCTAGTTCCTCTTTGCACAAAGGAGCAGATACCGGTCCTGCTGATGGGTTAAGGACCTTCTGCGGCACTGTTCAGCTCTGTTCAGGCTATCTGCCTGTCTCCTGGAATCTCCTCCATGCTCTTGAGACTGGGAGACACAGCAAACCTTCTGGCAATGGCGTACTGATGTGGCATCCTGGAGGAACTGCCTGTGCAACCTCTGTAGGGTCCAGGTATCGCTTCATGCTACCAGTAGTGACACAGACCCTAGCCAAATGCAAAACTAGTGAAAAAGCAGTCAGAAAAGATGAGTAGGGAAAAAAATGTCAGTGGCCTCCACATGTAAAACCATTCCTGTTTTGGGGGTCGTCTCATTGTTGCCCATCTAGTGTACCTGTTGTTAATTTCATACCAAAGCAGCTGAAACTGATTAACAACCCCCTCTGCTATTTAACTGACCAGATCAATATCCCAGGAGTTTAACTGACTTAATGCTATTCTCTGATTAAAAAGTGTTCCTTTAATTTTTTTGAACAGTGTATATAAAGAGTGACATACTCTGTATGTTTGTTCTTGGTGTGCAGGCAGACAGGCCACTTATTTATACTGTATGTTGCTAACTGCAAAACAATGTAGGACCTACAAATAATTTAAAAAAAGAAACAAACATTATATTTACAGTGATGCACATATACACTTCTCAAACATAAAATTAAATTAAGATTAAACCATCACTGAACAAACACAAAAAGGGAACAATCTGCTTTAATAAAAATGGTATCTTCCAACAAAAATATCAGTAGCTCAGGTGATGCAATGGTTTTCATCTCATTTTAAGTATCCCTAAACCTCACACAAATCTGTGCATTATTAGCAAAACATCCTCTTCAAATGTCTTTTTTTGTTCTCCATGTGTCTCACAATAGCAGTGTATCAGTACTTAAATTAAACCCATCAGAAAGGTTATCATAGCCAGAATCTAACCTTCCTAGAACAAGGTGCTAAGCCTGTCTCTGGTGACACTACTTGGCAAGGACACTAACAGGTGACAATAATAGTGCCTCCTCTCAAAGCCTATATTTCCGCACAGTTTATTATTATGTGTTATATTTAGTATGAACACAGGTGTGAAAGACAGTGATGTCATGCACCAGTGTGTCACTCAAACACATTGTTTTAAAAAAACCTCACTTTGGATATTTATATATCTATTTTAGAATCATTAATCTTATCTGTCTAATGTGCTTTTCTACACTTTCTTGCTCTTTCCTCTGTCCCTGTTCTGTCCCTTTTTATATCCCTCTTAATGTTGGTGATAAGTTTGGGACTGCCACATATATCACCACCAACATTTTATGCTTCCTGCACATGATTACAGTTTTGGGCTGGGTGCTTGTTGTCCCAGTCTAAATATGTATTTCCTTTCATTTCACTAATCTGACAGGACACACTGTTCACCCTAAACTTATATGCAGTCCATCCCATTTATCATGTAGGTTATTCAAGGATTAGTTCACTTTAAAATGAAAATGACCCCAAGCTTTACTCACCCTCAAGCCATCCTAGGTGTATATGAATTTCTTCTTTCTGACGAACACAATCAGAGTTATATTAATAAATATCCTGACGCATCTAAGCTTTATAATGGCAGTGAACGGGACCAACGTGTATAAAACTCAAGAAAGTGCATCCATCCAAGGCAAAACATACCCCACGCTTTCTTCCCAAGTTGAATACGGAAGGCGGTCTGGTGGAAGCTAGATATTTTACTTCATAACACACACACACACACACACTTTGAACATAGTGGTTAGAATCTAAGATAAATCACTTATAATGTAAAATAAAAATTAAGTACTTACGATTATCCGATATTAGTACTAATATCGCACTAATATCTGCACCAAAGCAATTAAAAAAAAACTGTAACGCGGGTCCTAAAGCTCTTATCTGATCGTAACCCTTCTTTTTGAGATATTGGTGACCTTTTCTCTTTTGTAATGTCTCTCAGTCATCTCTTTTTCTACAGTCTTTCTTCAAATCTCCCTCTAGCTCTCTCTCCTCCCCCACCATGTGTGGACACGCCCCCTACTGCTGATTGGCTACATGTGTGTTTCCGATTCACTTTCAACAGCTTTTTTTTTTTTCCAAAACTTACTACACTTTTAATCTAATTAAAATTATAATTTTAAAAAAGAACAAGCCCTTTAAAATGTCCCACTTCAACTTCAACTACATTTACAGTAATGCAGTTTCCTCTTCTCACAGTAAGATGTGTGGTAATTGGTATCTAGGTCAACAGGGAGGGAATTACCACCAGTGTTTGAAGGGGGCACAGGTACAGTCAAACCTGTTCATTCACACAGGACACATTGATTAGGATATTCCATCTCTTGAGACCCCAGTGTCAGCTGAGTTTGAGCAGGATGAGTGTGCATTCCGGATCTGATTAAGAGACTTTGTGGAAGCTTCAACACAGCTGACTGGGCATAAATCAATCAATCAATCAATCAATCTATCTATCTATCTATCTATCTATCTATCTATCTATCTATCTGTCTGTCTGTCTGTCTGTCTGTCTGTCTGTCTGTCTGTCTGTCTGTCTATAAGGCATATCAAACTTAAAAAACTACAGTTATATGGATTTCAGTTTATTTTAATTCCACTTCCTTTCATTAAAATTTACAAATATACATCCTGTTTGCTAATACATCTCAATTCAAATTTACAATTTACAATGCATTCTAAATTTAATTCTGAATGGTGCACAATCCTTGACCACGATTCCAGATTCAGATCTCGAGGCCTTGAAAGGAAATGGAGTACTGCTAATCTGGTGGGATATTTCAATTAAATACTTAAAAATTACTCACATGCGTCTTATGAACATATATTTAAATGAAAGTCTGCACATGAAACACATGGGGTCAGCAGTTAGCTATAAGAGTGAGAGAGATAAAAAGAGAGAGAGGAATGAAGCCAGGAGATGTAAATGTAGGCACAGGATATAGAAGGAAGGAATGTCTTTTTAAATTACCCTTTGCTACCAAGCAAGGAGAGAGGGAAATACCATACCCCTCTCTCTCTCTCTCTCCCCCTCTAGATCGCTCTTTTCTCCCCTCCCTACAGATGTCTGGCATGTGACACTGTGGCCCAGCTACACCAGCTGACTGATCCGGGTGGCAGAAACCATGTGGCTTGAAATCCCTTTGCAATCCTAGCCTGATCTTTAATAGCTGTCAGTGAAGACACCTAGGATGGAGAAGCGGACACTAAATACTACTTTTGTTTTGATGCTTTCCTTTTTTTCATAGGAGTATTTGCAGCATATGAAAGTGTGTTTTTGTTAATGAGTTTGATTTTCTGAAAATTTTTGGTGAAGAAATACATTTTTTCTACAATATATGCAAATGAAAATTTTCTACCTACAGAGCTCTGGTATTATCTTTCGGACGATTTGATTTTTTTGGGACAACTTTTTTGCCTTTTTGTGACTCATTACTCTCCGTGCTTATTTATTACCTCTTTACCAGATAATTCATATAGCAGCTCATAAACAATTTCCTGTTTGCAACTCCAGGTAAGGGATCAGCAACAAATCCATCATCCTAAGACCATTCACAACAACCAGTATCCTATCATGTGTTGATTCCTCATCAATGTCCTTCAACTATAATCATTAGACATTTTTCCTCCATCTGAAAGCCTTTGTGAATCTCAGACTCTGTATCCCTGTGGGTTGGTTTATTTGTGGATTTTAAGGTCTCTTTGGGGCCAAGAGCAGGTGTGAGTGCTACAGGAGCACATTTGCCCTCCGTTCAGATTTTCTGGGGCAGAAGACATGATAAAGAGCAATAAGAAACTAAATTCCCAAGATGGCGCAACAAATGCTATCACAAGTAACAATGTCAACAAACAGGTCAATAGCCTGGCTCTCTTCTGCCAACCGAATGCCCCAAATAGGTAAGTGGAGATGTGTTGTAAACCTAAACTTTTATTCTGATTCTAGATCAGTTGTGGTTTATTTCATAGTAGGAGCAAATACAGATTAAGCGTTTAAGCATTATTTGTGTCTAAAAATGTGTGGCTTGAAATGTTGGACCTGAAACAGAGAGAAAAAAAGAAATGTTAAGAAAAGTTGTGTTGTCTCCCGTCTTATGCTGTTTAATTCGCTAACATGTCTGGATGTGAGATTTGTTGCGGTTTGTGCCATGCTCATGTGCCTGTTTTTTGTTATGTCTTGTCCTAAACTTTATATGTTTACATGAATCAATTGACTTTCCAGAAGTACAAGGTAGATAAGAACTTTACTTTACAAGAATGTTACTTTCAGTAATTATTTACCTACATTGCAAAAAAAAAACAAAAAAAAAAACTACTAAACTACTAAAAATCCTTTAAATGATATAAATGTATTTAAAGAGCAACAATACATAAGATATTCAGGCTTGTTTTCAGAGAATGTATTTAATACAAGTGTATTTTGTCTTGATTTTTCACTTGCTTTTTAAATATGAAAATGTCAATAGTTTTTCCAGTGCCGTAGGACAAAATACACTTCTATTCAAGATACAGTCACTGAAAACAAGTCTTAATGTCTTATGCAATGTTGTTCAGTTACATGTTCAATATATTGTTTATATATATATATATATATATATATATATACTATTCATATATATATATATATATATATAGTATAGGAATTATGTGTTCCCTTTAGTATAGGGAACACATAAGCTATTAACTACGACTTTTCCCTCAATAAACTCCTAATTTACTGCTTATTAATAGTTGGTAAGGTAGTTGCTAAGTTTAGGTATTGGGTAGGATTAAGAATGTAGAATAAGGTACTGATAAATAGCCAGTATTCTATTAATATGCATGCTAATAAGCAACTAGTTAAAAGATATATATATATATATTTATTTTTTTTATTTTTTTTTAAATGTAAAACAAGACAAAATAATCATTAAGCATATTATTTTCTGCTGTTTAGTTTTATGAAATGAATTAGCATTAACTTGAATATGATTTAAGTCAAAGATTTTTTGGCAGTGCCACATCAAATCAGAACATATTTGTGCTAGTAAAGGCATCTATAATCATAGACTAGTTACGCCTGGTTTCATTCCTTTTGTGTGAGTCAGTATCCCCTGATGGCAATAGTCTAATTATATAATCCATGTTGTATTCATTTATAATGGTCCTTAGACCAACTAGCATGAAAAAAGAAGCTCAATCGGTTGGTTTTCTGTTGCCTGCAGGGCCAGCACCTGTTGTGTCTGCTGTTTGGTGCAAAGCAATGTCTTTATCATGTATAAAATGTACTCTTCAACCAACATGAGCTTTTAGACAATCCTGTACTATAATGTCAAAGTCAGCGTGGTAATTGTTTTAATATATCTAAAGTAAACTAAAAAATTGTTACTTGTGATAAGACTTTTTAAAAAAAAATTAATTAGTATTTTGCCATGTTCATAAATGTAGACATATTCACGAAGCCCCAATCCTCTGTACCCCCCAAGTGAGGACATGTAAGTGAGGACATGTGAGGTTTCTCTGTGTTTTTGTGAGCTTCATAGCTTTACTTTTGTGGCCTAACTTCATTCTCTTGATCACATGACTAGAGGATACTGTTGCTTACTTCATGTCACGTTCCTCTCGTCACTCAGCCCAGATTAACACTGGTTCAGATATTATTACATATACAGGATCTCCCACATTAAACTGACCGAAAGGCGCAATCCAAACAGAACAAGATTCAACATTATTCTGTTAATAAATGTAGGTATTATAGGTTTGATTTAAAGCAGTATTTGCCTTGAATTCTTATAAAAGTACAATAATTATGGACTGATTGTTGCTTTGGTATGTTCTCCTTTGTCCTAACTGATCTGGTTGATGTAACCTCTCCCCCTGATCTGTGGATGAAAGGATTTTGTTGTTCTCTCTCCAATTCACATCCTCTCTTCTCCTCCCTTATTATTCACTCTAACAATGGATCTTCCTCTGCTGTCTGGGACAGTGGCTACAAGTGCACTGCTCTAACAGACGGACTCTGATACTCTACAGATGAGCAAATTAACATGATTTTTTTTTTTTTAATAAAAGTTGAACAGATAAGTATGGACATGATGGAGAAAAAATATTAAATTTGATGGGAGGAAAAATATTAAGTCAACGCTTTTGCGTTCCCCTGAGAAATGTTGAAACTTTTAATTTTTTCGCGAGCAAATGCAAAGTTTCTCGGGGCAACGCAAAGGTTTCGCGAGGGAACGCAAACTTACTAGGGGTAACGCAAAACTTTTGTGAGTGAACGCAAAAGCATTAAATGCAAAAGCATTAAATGCAAAAGCATTCTTATCTTATTTTAAGAATGTTTAGATATTTGTACTGGAAAACAAGACAAAAATACAAAGCAGGAAATTAATTTTTACTGTTTACAGGGGACAAGACAATAAACATTCATATAGACAGCCACAAAACATACACATTATGTGTTTGAGCATGAGACCTCACAGTGAAAACCTGATAACTACATGAACTATATGAAAGGAACTGGACTGTTTAAATTACACTCCAAATAGTAAAAGACTTTTTAAAAGGGTTAGTTCTCCCCAAAATGAAAATTCGGTCATTAATCACTCAACCTTGTGTTGTTCCACACCCGTAAGACTTTTGTTGTTCTTCGGAAGACAAATTAAGATATTTTTGATGACAGAATGCATAACACGCAGCAGGTTTGAGCTTCTGGAAGAGGTTTGTTCTTGTGCGTCAGTCATGTTCGGTTGAGCTTCTGTACATTTGGACTAAATCACTCGATTCATATGGATTAGTTTTCTGATCTCTTTATGAAGTTTTTGAAGCGTCAAAGTGAAAGCTGCAAAGGCAGTCAATGGAAGGAAATCTGACAGCATTCTGTCATCAAAAATATCTCAATTTGTCTTCCGAAGAAGAACGAAAGTCTTACGGGTGTGGAACGACATGAGGGTGAGTAATTAATGACAGAATTTTCATGTTGGAGTGAACTATCCCTTTAAATAAAATTCTCGACCCACAATAATATCGTTAATTTATAACCAAACGTTCACAAACTAAAAAAATGGACTCACCTCAAAACTAATGATTTAGCCAATTTCCATCTCTCACTCCCTCCCACCCATCCTTGAAATCCCTTTGCAATCCTAGCCTGATCTCATCCATCCATCCACCCACCCACCCCTCCATTCCTCCATCCATCCATCCATTCATCCACCCACTCCTCCATCTATCCATCTAGAGTTGTCAAAAGTACCAACTTCGGTACCAAGGCAGTACTGAAATTTTAAAAATGTGACCCTTTGAGTGCTGTTTAGCATATTCCTAAACACTTCTGATTGGCCATTGTGTTGACGCGCTCATCAAATATGTCTGTGATTGGCTTCAATGATCAACGCTTCAAAAACATTGTAAATAGTCATTAATGAAACTCTTCACCTAGTGCTTACACATACACAGAAGAGCGTTTAAAAGCAGGCGTCTATCATGGACTGGTCTGCTAATAGACACCTGCTTTCAAATGCTCCCGCTTTCAAAATGGTTTCAAATTCAAACACTCCGTGCGTTGATCATTGTAGTCAATCACAGACATATCCAATGAGCGCGTGAACACAATGGCCAATCAGAGGTGTTTAGGAATCCACTCAACAGCGCTCAAAGTGTCACATTTTTTAAATTTCAGTACTGATTGGTACCTAAGTCGGTACTTTTGACAACTTCACATCTATCCACCCATTCTCCATCCATCCATTCATCCACCCACCCATCCATCCCTCCTTTCCTCCATCCATCTATCCACCCATCCCTCCCTTCCTCCATCCATCCATCCAATCTTGCTCTGTGTACTTTCATTGTAAGTGCATTACTGTAGCATGTAACTGTTACTTACAATTAGAGAATACAGCACTGTTTGGGAGAGAATACAGCACTGACTTTGTTGTTGCTAATCTGTGAGTTGGGTTTTTGACTTTGACATTTGCACACAATGGTCATGTGGGACTGCAGGGAGACTGTCTGGAGAAGCCCACAGTGTGTTGGCTGTGGTATTCTTGTAAATTCCAGCACCTCCATTACTCTCAGACTGATATGCCATTTCCATCCAAACCCATTATGCATGCTCATCTATAAAATCATGTTTTATTTTTAAATTACCATTTGTAAAATCATTTGTTTTAATTGTTACTGTCCTCATCTTTGTAATTACAATCCTAATACATTCTCGTCGTTATTATGCTCATCAAAAACTGCATTTTCATCATACAAGCCTTGCAAGGAAACAAATTCTGTATTTAAAGATAATCATGACATAATCACAAAGCACATGAGGCAAAGGACACAATGTCTTCCTGCTGTTTGTCTGGATTTCACTAACATAACACGCTGCTCTCTCCAAATAGACCCTTGAGCTGAAGGGCCAGTCATGTCAAGCAGCTGAATGCAAACTCAATAAAACGGCTACACACAACACTTTGCATTTGTAAATTCAGCACACAGCAAAGGGTCATGACTTAAAACATGGTGAGCTAAACAATGCTGAATGATGACCTTGACTGCATAAACCAATCAGTCACCTGCTAGCAGATTATCATTTCAAAGTTCTGATGAAATTTAAGTAAAGGAATCTCCTAAAAACAATTAGGTGGACTGTTGTATTATAGAAGGCGACAATCTGCTGTAGCCTCCCTGACATCTAATCGAGTCCTGTGATATGGCCTGTGGTGATGATCCCATGGCTTGATGAAAGTCTGAACACAGTCTGAAACAGATTTATGATGCTGGTTTGTTTGTTCTGGAAGTAAGCTCAGCCACAGGCTTATGCCATTGATTGAATGTTGACAAAATAAATACCAGGAGATTATGGTTTCATTCCCCCTCTTGCAATTGCTTTCCTCTGATTGTACTTCAATGGCATAAAAAAATGTCCAAACAACCCTGCTCTGAATTAAATGGCCAAATCTATACACCTCTAGACCCTTGTGGTGTCCAAAAATAGTGCATTCTTTTAAAACTGGAGATTTATGAGGCAGTAACACCAACTAATCCATCTCTGTGTCATCCAAATTAGGTCTTGAATAAACACTGACTTTAATCAAGCTGCTAAAAAAAGTGAATATTGAAAGTGACTACCATTTACAAGTGATATATCTTTTTTCAAACCAATAAAATAGTGATAAAAAACAATGTTTCTGATAACTATTGCCTAGAAAAATTGGTCAGGTCAGCTAAATCTATCACATTTTTTTGCTGATGGAGCTGCCAAACACAATTTGTTTAAAGTCTAAAACGTATCAAGCTGGACCATGGGCATAGCAACTAAAGCAATGAGTCAAAGGAATTATATAAAACAAGCATTAGTGTTAAGTAAATGTTGCTGTGTTGAAGTCCTAGTGCAATACTATATACAGTATATATATATATTTGTGTGTGTGTGTGTGTGTGTGTGTATCTGTATATGTACAGAAGAAAGATACAGGATGGAAAGTCTGAACAGACTATTCCTAACACCTTGGCAAGATTAATTGGCAGAATTAGATGTGATAATCTTAGTCTCCTGGGTCTCCTGGTACTGGTTGTTATCAGAAATTGAATACTAGAAAGTTTCATGTGGTTTCTTTTCACCTTTGACAGAGTGACATTACCTCGCCACAACAACAATCTTGGAAAATAAACATTTTATGATACTAAAAACATATACACATTTATATTATACCCTGATCTGCTAATATGTTCTTAGCACATGCTGGCATGACCTTGGCTCTTGGCCTTGGTTCAGTTTTAATGCCATCAGGACCTTAGATGGGCAGTAGAGGATATATATATCTGGGCCCCTTAACAAGATTTATGGGTTACCAAATGTTTTATGGGCATGAATGGTTTACAGTGATTGTATGTGTGTGAGTGTGTGTCTAACAGTTGCACATGTAGAAGTGTAGTACACATGTTATCTTATAGTACAGTAACCTGCCTCGCAATATTTAAGACCTAAGAAACTAAAGCCCTAAACATAGTCTATATGCAAGTATGTGAACCCAGACGCTTCTCATTACACACGAGCATTTTTATGCGTTGTGTTCTGACACATTTCAGTCAGTAAACGATTTTTAAAATGTTTTTGAAATAAGTCTCTTATGCTCACAAAGGCTGCATTTATTTGATCAGAAATACAGTAAAGACAGTAATACTGTGAAGTATTATTACAATTTAAAATAACTGTTTTCTATTTATATATATTTTAAAGTGTAATTTATTCCTGTGTTAGCAAAATAATTCTAATATGCTGATTGCTGCTCAAGAACCATTTCATATTATCAATCTTGTAAACAGTTGTGCTGCTTAATATTTTTGTGGATACATTTTTTTCCAGGATTTTTTGATCAATAGAAAGTGTAAAAAAAACAAAAAAAACAGCATTTATTTAAAATAGAAATCTTTTGTAACATAAATGTCTTTACTATCACTTTTGATCAATTAAATGAATCCTTGCTGAATAAAAATGTTAATTTCTTTTAAAAAAAATCTTATTGACCACAAACTTTTAAATTGTAATGTGATTCCATAAATTCATAAACACACCTTTTCTGGAAAACAATGTAATATGTTTGATATGTAGTTTTCAATACATTCTTATTGATGCTTTCAAGACTATCAATTCATTTTTGTTCATCTATTTGTTAGACAGATAACATCAGCAGAATTTGCAGCACATTATACACATTGCCAGGCATGTTGTATAAGATATCTAATGAACATTTTCATTAACAATGCAGCACTGGAAGTGACAGTTCCATCAACTGGCCAGTGTAAGGTACTTGAACCCTGTGTAAGGTAATTCAGAGAAGCAATGCTGATTTAAAGGGTGTCATGTCAACACAGCCAGACCCAAACCTCAAGTGCAAATACAGGGTGTTCACAGCTTACCTATTGGACTATGGCTCACTTACAGGAACTATTGTTAAATCAATCAACCTATAAAATGGTATTTGATATTTGACCATTTAATTTGATATAGCTGATATTATTCAATACCAAAAATAGAGATTTTATACAAACCACCATAGAATGAAAAATTGCAGTATTACCAATTATTATACAGTTATTTTTGAATTATGATCATTTACACAGTTACTGTCATAACTTGTTTTAATGGCACATTTATATCAAATAATTAAGAAATTACTAACAGGTAAAGTAAATATAATGAATATATATAATCTAAAATAGTGCATATATTTAGTGAAACACTCCCCTCTAGAGTTCATTTCTCTTGTGAACTAACATGCTGTGGACACAAAATGACTTGCCTGAGGTAAATGTAATGCTACGTTAGATATTATTCTCAAGCTGTTTTATTGATGTCTTTCCATGGTTGAAACACTGGTTGAGAGATTATACACAAACATCTGGCTCCATCCGAAATCACATACTTCCCTACTATATAGAAGGTGAAAAACAATGTGACGAAAGAAGTATGTCCAAATTCACAATACTCATAAAAGAGTAGGCAAAAAGTACCCGGATGAACTACTTCTTCCAGCGAGATTCTGAAGTATGCACACTTTACTATCCCATGTGAAGTGAAGTGACGCAAATGACGCTGGTAGGTCATGTGATAATGACAACATGGTGTATGTAGTACATCCGGATTACATTCATACTACACACACTCATACTATATAGAACATACTTTTTTAGTAGTCGTGAAGTAATTACTTATTCAAAATAAGTACCTCAAGAGAGTATGCGATTTCAGATGCAGCCTATGTATAGATCGTCTGTTCTTCTTTTGCGCTTTCTGTTGTGGCAGTTAGCAAACAGCGCTGCATTACCGGGCACGGTAAAAGATGGTGAACATATCTGAAGACACTGTTACCACAAAACGCTTCGCCAGCACAATTCTGATATCACGGGTGTGGGAGAAGGTTAAAGAGGTTGTGTTTGCATGAGGGTGTGCAAGTGTTTATCCGTGTGTGTCTGTATTCCGAAATAGATGGTGCTGAGGTGCTGAAAGAACTCATTTCAGATGGGGTGACGAAACCATTGCCCACTAGAATAAAGCTTTCATTACGGAAACATTGACCAGCATATGTGAGCTAACCAGTAGACACCCACAGGAATCATGCTGTGACAGGATGTTCTTTCATATTGACCACCAATTCAAAGCATTAACATTAATTTGATCTTAATATAGAGGTACACAACATAAAATAATTCTGTTAAATTTATGTTTAAAAAAAACAGCATTTTAACAAAATGTTAACATATTCTGTGAAAATTACAAGGTGATCGTGTTTCAGGTCTAACGGGATGGAATATTGATGCCTGTATGTTTTATAAATTATAACCATATATTTCATTAGTTGATATAATGTTAATTACCAAAATCTGCTTTCTATCTTACTGATAACCACCATAATATTACAGGTGGTACAATAGAAAGCCACACAATGAATCAGATTTCATTGCATGTGGTCTGTCCATAAAACATGGCTAACATCCGTGTATAGACAGTGTATAGAAATGAACAGTGACATGAATGAACATTAATATTCTTACAAATACAGCCATGCAAAGCTCTGCACAGTTACAAATCACAATGTCACTCCAAAGGGAGTTATTCACTATATGAGAGAGCACTGTTTATGAACTCCCTGAACTGCCTCGATTGTAGTCTTGAGTTTTCTTCCGGGAATGAGCATGTCACAATATTCCTCATTTAAATAAATGCTGCCCAAGGCATACGCAAAAAAAAAGGGACAGGGCCTGGCTGAGTTAAGTTAGTAGTGTGTTGAAACTCACGGTTATGATAAAAAACACGCTTGAAATGTGTGGTTGACCAATCACAACACATTTATCCAGCTGATTAATCAGAGCACATTGCGCTTTTCAGAAGGAAGGGGTTTATAAAGACAGGAACTAAACAGAGCATTACTGACAGACTGTAAAGAGAGGTGCAGCAATAATGGAAAATATGTGAAAAATATATATATTTTTTGAAAATTAAACCATGAAAACCCTATTCTAGTAGACCCCAAAAACAAAATCAAAACTTTGTAAAATGGTATGCACGATATATAATGTAAATTATTCTTTGATCTGATCTGACACAGTAAACCTAGATGTCTAAAATAAGACCCAGTGGGGTACATGCAAACTGAAAATACTTGTAGCCTGAGCTCCATCTGCCAAGAGGACATCATGTTATTGTGACCTTTTAAGAACTGAAGGGCTCCTGGGAGAGTCTGTCCTGTAGCGCTGAGTGTTAGGTATTCCCCCAACCCCTGGGGGGCATTTATTCTTGTTATATTTAATTAGTTATCTGTTAACGGGACCCCTCACTGTCCACATAATCTGTCCTGCCAGACAAGAACAAATGGTGCCATGCCAGCTGCCGATAATGTAGTTACAGTATGTGCAAGTACTACAATAATGCTTGAAGGGTAAGGGATGAAAAGGGTGAACAGTTTAAGTCCCATGCTTTTGCTTGAAGTGCAAATGACACCTATCATCATGTCTCTTTTTCTTTCTGTCATTCCTGTCTGAGTGTTTGTAATGCAGCCAGCTCTCTCTCTCTCTCTCTCTTTGTGCCCAAACTGTTATTGATTGAAATTGGCCTCTGGTGCTTGAATTATTTTGGTCTGTCACTATGCTGGACCTGGACATAAACCAGAGCCAGTGAGAAAGATATGGAGAAGAAAAGAGGGAAATAGGATTTGAAGTAAGGGTGAAAGTATTATTCTATTCTAATTTTCACTGCAATTAACTGTTTAGGACTTTATTTCCCAAAAGCATCATAAGGGTAAATAGACTGTAGAAACCAGTTGCGTCAATGGGTAACTTAGGCTTATAATGCTTTAGAGAAACAAAGCTCAGACTTGATCTTCTGGTTCTGCCCATGTGGTCAAGCACAGTAAATACTCGGTGTAAGTTTGGGTTTACCAAGCTCATGGAACAGAATGAGAATTTAATAATGTTAATTTTATGGCAATATGACAAAAAATGGCTTAATTGTCAAACCAGGTAGCCACTGTTCAAAAGTTTGGGGTCGGTAAGATTTTATTATGCTCACCGATGGTTCATTTATTTAATCAACAATACAACAAAACAGTAATATTTGTGAAATATTATTGCAATTTAAAATTGTTTTCTGTATAATGAATTTTAAAATATAATTTATTCCTGTGATGCAAAGCTGAATTTTCAGCATCATTACTCCAGTTTTCAGCAAATCATCATGGTAATACATCTGTAATATCATACTAAATGTCCTATTAACAAGAACATAATTTAATTAATAAGAAAATAAAAGTACAGACGAATTAAAGTAATAAAAATCAAAATTTTGTTTGATTAAATTTTCTTTCAAAAACTGCAGTGAGACAGTTGATGTGTGATAGAAAGAGGTTCAGCTGCAGAAATGTGAGAGAGAAGTTGGTAGCCAAAATCTCTGACCTTGTGACAAGGATTAGATGTCAAGAACATCAACAAGCAGCAACTTTGAACTTCAGCATATCCGATTATGACTGGCCCAAAACTAAGCCTAAAAATAGCAATGAAGAACAATTATTCAGCTTACAGCTGCTTTGTCATGTGAACCATGCAAAATTACTTAGACAACATAAAATACGCTAAAATACATAAAAAGTATAAGCCTTCACTGAAATAAATGGTAAATAAAATGTTTGTAGGCCTACATTGTTATGACGTGATGTTTTAACCAGTAGTCTTTGCCTGAAATAAAGCCAGCAGAGTAGTCACCAAAATGAAAACACTGCCATCTCCTGGATATCCTTGAAGTGCACGACACCCTCTCTGTTGTTTACAAGAAACGGCGTGATACCTGTCTCTCTTTTCCCATTTTGCGAAAAAAAAAAAAAAAGTTCACCCTTCCCGCGAAATAATTAGTTTTTACATAATAACTGAAAGTTTGAAGTTTTTCCGTATTACAAAGGTTCGGGTTTGATTGGTTTTCCTGACTATATGTCTTGTGCGCCACATCGTCAATCAATTGGTCACGTCTGAGACGCAAGCAGACCGTCCCCTGAAATCGGAGCGTTTTCTTCTTCGGATGCATTTCCATCGTAAGATTTTACATATTAAAATACGAGGTATGTTACTGTGGTGTATCCCAACAGTGTTTTCTAGCGCTTCTAGTGTAAATGTGGCAATTTCTGTGTTGAATAATGTGATTGTTGCTCTGTAAAAATGACGACGTCGACCGAAATCGGGGTAAACGATATTTATGGCGAAGCAGTAAAGCCAGAGGCCTGCGTATATCTGGTTGATTTCACTTACCGACCTGCGTGTTTCTTGCATTTAAACATTGTTTCATTTTGTATGAGATACACTGGCAACGAAAACAACTTAAACACCCCATCCAGACTATAACGCCATTGAAATGATCGACGATCGATTAAGCGGTGGAAGCGATTTCGTAATGGAGCGTTATAGTTTTGTTGGGGTATTACGCTTTGCGGTCAATCGGTCAGCTATTCAGTCTCATCACAAATACGTGTTTTAGCAGTTGTTTGCAGTTTGTGATCTTTAGTTTTATTACACATGCTCTAATGTTGTTACGTGGGGAACTGAAGCAGATGCTGGGTTATAACATCATATTGTGTTTATGTGTATTTCTTCATAATGCCCGGAAGAATGGCTCTTGTCTAGTGTCCAGTGGTTGACATTTAATACAGGTGTAGGCCTGCTATCAGAAATGGCTGCTGTGAGAGGCGGTCTATTACTGTTCAGTGGACATTTTGTGTTCAGTCGCTGGATGGCGGCCGCACTTTGGAGTCACCTTTGTTTTGCAGTAAATTTTCCCTTTAAAATACTTACTGCTGAGTCATGACAGTACATGCAATACAAAACCCAGTCTTTTGGGGTTTCAGATGCATGGTTGATGATGCAATTTGATATGTTCATTCAGATTCTGATATTTAGACCATTACATTTAAAGTTTTGTATAAGAATGTGTGGAGTTAATTAAATCAAAGGAAGCCTTGGGGTCAAAATTGACCTCATTTACTTAATGGTCTTGTTGTGCACAATTTATTAGTGTATGTTATTTATGAGAAAAAAATACTTTCATAATAATTTTCTTTTCAACTGACATCTACACTGTTTTTACATAGTTATAGGCTACTACACCGCAATGAAAAGCCATGATGAAATGGAAATCGGTCTTTTCTTATGTCTTGTAACATATAAAAGAGTAACTTTATTGAAAAAGTGGGGGGGGGGGGATGTAGGGTGGGGACTTGGTACTATACAAAAGTTGTTGATTGGATTTTGAGATGTGGGCATTGCACACAGAAATGGAGGCAAATTAATGCTTAAGCAAACTAAATGATTGGAGAAGTCTGACATAAGTTGTTGTTTTGATTACAGATGGAGGTAAAAAAAACAACAACAAAAAAAACGCATAAGATCAATAACTCACATTTGGAAAATGGATATGCTGAACTTTTGTTTCATGCTGACTTTAATGCCAGTTAACCAAGGTTATGGCAATGATGACCATTAAGGACAGATTTAAAAAGTAATTTTTCCAATGGAATATAATTGTCCTGCTGTACAATTTTTATTTTTACTTAGAAAAATGTGATATGGAAGATAAATGAATAATTTCCTGATTACTTTTATTTTTGCATTTAATTGTCTTGACACTTTTACTGAAAAGGTTGATAGAGTGAGGTGAATTGTAGGGCTTCACCATTCACATTTTTACTTTATCTGTACTGCGTTTCCCAAAAGCATCATAAGCCTAAATAGATTGTAGAGGCTATTGCTTTTGGAAAACACAGCCCTTGTTGTTTAGATAGAATTTGATTTATTTTTGTTTTGAGAAATGTTTGGTGCGGCAGCTCTGTAGTTTCTTTTACAGTAGTAGATTCTTTTAGACTTTTCCTTCTTTCTTTTTTTTCATTAAACTGTTCACGAAGATGAGTCACTATAGTATGATCTTTGTTGACAGGGATGGACAATATTGATGGTTCAGACTCCACGTTTTATTTTGAAAAGCCAGCATTGATGTTAAAAAATGGTCAAGGTACTGCTCATAATATTAAAAAATAACAGTTGTCTAATATCTATGAATTAACAGTCTGGCCTATCATGTTGTCCTGTCTTATGGCATGTTTGTCCCTCCCTGTTCATATTCCAGCCAAAAAAAGAACGAAAGCCACTAAAACTCATGCATGATAGTTGTGTATAGATACTCTTAAACTGTGATATTATTTTCCATTGTCTGTCTTGTCCTTTTTGCTTGCTGTTTTCTTCTTCAGTGAAGACATGGAAACCTGTTTAAATCCCTCGAAGCTGGAGATTTGAGAGTGTGTGACAGAAGGGGAAAATGGTCGCAGCCGTTTTGCAGTTTCTGTGTGAGGGCGTGAAGACGACAAGCCAATAACGCTTTCTGTGTGTTTTTCCCCTAATTTTTCCAGCTTTTCATTGTTCTTGGAAAGTTTTGTGCCCCCTGTTGCAAATTCCCTGAGGCATTTTGGGAGTCTGCCGCTCTTTGGCCCCGTCTCCCTCCAGTTGGCACAGATAAAGACTCAGTTGGCACTGCACCAGCTGAATGCAATTGCTGGCACAAGCGTCACTCCGTCTGCAGTTGCTACACCTGCTTTGACCTTGCTCAACTTGCTTAAGGTCACCATGTCGCATCCATTATATAATCCTCGTGGAGGGCTGTTTCCCAGCGGTCAGAGACCCGTCGTGCCTGGCCAGTATGGTCTTGGTTCACAGCCTCGAATGGAGCTGGGAGCAGCCCGTCTTGGCCCAGGTTCCATGTCCGGTTCTCGAGGGGGATTGGTCAACCAGCCCTTCTCATTGGGACAACGTCAGTCGCAGATTTCCCCAGATCTTGAAGCCGCCATAGACCAGAACCTTCGGGGAGCCCGCGAGGAAGTGCGCCTTCTCACTCAAATGCTCCAGCAACCCAAAAAAGCAGATCCCCGCATGAGAAAGGACACGAGGGATGAAGTGCTTTCCTCCGGAGGGAACGTCTTTCCAGGGTCTTCGAGATCTGATGAGGGGGACTGGTCCATATACCAAGGCCCAGGCAAGCTCTTTGGATCTTCAAGCTTGGATCGTCCTTCCAGTTCCTCACAGCTGTTCCAGTCTACCGGTTTTGGTGGAGCATCAAGCGGTTTAGACAGCCAACCTCCACCAGAACAGCGGCCTTCACGTTACACCTCTGAAAGTGCCAGCAGCATCCTAGCAAGCTTTGGACTCTCCAATGAGGACCTAGAGCTTCTAAGCCACTATCCAGATGATCAGCTGACTCCTGACAACCTACCGTTTATTTTGCGGGACATCCGTATGCGTAAAGTGAAAAGGGACGTTGATGCGAGATCTGAATACAGCAAAGTCATTGACTATGGACATTCGAGTAAATTTGGCTATCCTGAGGAGAGCTCAGATGGCTATGCAAGTGAACACCTGCCTAAAGAGTCATCAAAGTATGGGAGTGAGGTCTCTAGACCACCCTTCAGTGGAATGGACATCACAAAGCATCCTCAGCCGTGCCAACCAGCTCCAGCCCCTGTTCCAAAGCTTCAGAAACCTCCACCAGTGGATCCAAGACTCATGAAGACGATCCCAGCAAGACCACCTGCACCCCAGACTGTTCTGCCACCCACTAGTCGACCTCCAGCGCAGATGCCACCTCAACTGGGTCTTCTTCCAATGATGGCCATGGACGAAATCTCCGGAGGTCCGAATGCCAACTGGATCCCGTTCCTTTCCCCTCCAGTCAGTGTACCTACCACCAAGAGGCTTCCGACTCCTACCATGATGAATGATTACTCAGCAGCTACTCCAAGAATCTTTCCTCATACATGCTCTCTATGTAACGTTGAATGTGTCCAGATTAAGGTGAGTATCTTCTTACCCAGTAGTGCCTCATTTGAAAGATGTTTGCATTATTTTTCGCTGTATGTAAAGGGTCTCGATTGCTGTTTAATTCATTTCAATGTTTTGGTGAACTTTGAGCTAAAACTGTACTAAATTTAATTATGAAATAAAATGTCACAAACCTATAATGAAATTTTAATGTTTGTTAACTTCAGTTGCTCAATAATTGTGCAGTTCATTGTGGGTTAAAAAAATGACAATAAGCTGGTGTAAATAGAGCAGATAATGCAGCTGGTAAACATGGCTGGAAAAAAGAACTGTATCTTGACTACTCCAAGCCATTTCCAGTTTCAGAAGAAAATGAATCAGTCTGTTTTCTGGAAACCTGGGGAAGCCTGATGAAAAACCATTTTGCTGAAACATAGTTTAAGACCTTGGACTGGCTGAAAAAATACTGTACCTATTGTGAAGGCAGACCTGATGACTTTCCACAATGCTGAAGACAAAAGGCAGATGGCGATCTCCATCTCTGTAATACTTGAAGGCACACTTTGGACTTTTTTTTTTTTTTTTCATGTTGGAAGAAGTTTTGTCATGAAAATCATGGACTTCAATTTTTTTCATGCATTAATGAGACTATAGTGGGTTAAACAAGCTTTATCATCTCTTTAAATTTGGACTTCTGGTATTTCATGTCTTTTTTGTGTTGTTTGTTTTACTTCTATATACATATCTTGGTAATCTGTTAACACCAAGTTTTTATAATCAGTTGCACTGTTTAAAACACGTAATAATTTAAGCATTATTTAAAGACATTGTTAAAAGTATGTTTTGTTTTTCTTGCTTACAGGACTGGCTTGAACATCAGAACACAAATCTTCATATTGAGAGTTGTAGGCGTCTTAGGAAACAGTGAGTGTTTTATGAATGGCTGCTATTGCTTATGTTCACCTTTAGCTAAGAATTCCATAGGAGAATTTCTCATTTAACTAACAAAAAGCCTTATTTTTATTTTGTTATAGATACCCTGACTGGAATGTTGAGGCTGTCTCTGTTTCCAGGTAAATCCCTACCATATCCAATCTTTGACATTTAGATCTAGAAATACAGTTGTTTTTTTATTTTATACTTTAAGACATTTGGCATTTAAATTCACTTGAAAATGTCAATCATCCACAGACCTGAGCCCAAATCAGAACACAGCAGCTCAAAGCGGCACACCCGATCACACTCGTACTCCAGATCCCCCAGTCCGAAGCGGCACCATGACTCTTCAAGCCGCCGTAAACGATCCCGTTCACGCTCCCGATCCCGAAGCCCTAGAAGGTACCGGCGTAGCAGAAGTCACAGCCGGTCCCCCCATAGGAAGTCTCGAGTCAGTCCTTATAGGTCCCGTAGGTCCCGTAGTCCTCCATCTCAACGGTCAAGGTCTCCAGGTTACAGTAGGCGCTCTCCTCCACGCCGTTCAAGTCCCCGCCGGAGCAGCCCCTCCCGGCAACAGAGATCCAGCAGTGGTGAACGACTGGCCATGAAACTCATGTCATCAGGTAAGAACAATTATTACAATGCTCTTGCAATTTATTGTATAATTTATTTTGCTTTCAAATCACTTGGTGTACTACTAAACGAAGTTCTTTTCTTGCCCACAGCTGAGTTTTCATCAATTACAGACAGTAATACTTTGAAGGCTGTGGTGAAGTCCTTGGCACCAGCCCTGCTGGCTGAGCTAGCAAAGAAGAAAAGTGCTTCCTCTACTTCCTCATCAAAGGGAAGCAGCAGCAGTAGTTGGAAACGGTCTTCACCACCTAAGAGACCTGAGTACTCCAAGACAAGCAGAACCTCCACCACAAAGACCTCCAGCACTCCAAAGGTACATCTTCATACAGCAGTTACGTGCAGTTGTAAATGTGCTTCTTCCTTTGTTTTTTTGGCTTAAAGCTCATTATATTGTCGTATTTGCTGCAGGGTCTTTAGAAAACACTTTTAAAAAAATATAAGAGCATCTGTTCTAATAAAATGAAATCGAATTGATATCTTTTTTTTGCATGATGTGAAGCCTAAAGCCAGGGATGCCCCAGGCACATCCTGTTTGCTGAGGCTCATTGGAGTTCCTCACGGTACTACCAGCAAAGAATTGACTGATGCCATTGAACCTTTTGGCAAGATATATACTGCCATCCTCCTGAAGGCGATTCGTGAGGCAAGTACAGTAAACACTGTAATAGTGTGACATAATATAACAATTTAACATAACTTCTGTATTTTAATTATTTCTGATGCAAAGCTGAATTTTCAGCATTATTACTCCAGTCTTCAGTGTCACATGATCATTCAGAAATCATTCTAATATAATGGTTTGCTGCTCGAGAAACATTTTTTTTTATTAGCAATGTTGAAAACAGTTGTGCTGCCTAATATTGTTGTGGAAATCATGTTGTTTTTTTTCAGGATACGTTGAATAGATTCAACGTCAAAAGATTTAATCCTGCCTTAATTTAAGCATTGTCTGTGAAATCAGACCTTTATCAATTTAATGCGTCCTTGTTGAATAGAAGTCATTCAAAAAGAAAAAAAACATACTGACCTCAAATGGCAGTGTAATACAACATGCGTAGCTTGTATAGCTGTTGTAAACGTTTGTGATTCTCTCTTCAGGCCTCAGTGTGTATGGAGAGAGAGGAGGATGCCAAAGCTTTGCTCAACTGTAAGAACCTGACAATTCGTGGTCAGGTCATCAAGATCTGCATGGAGAAGGTATGTTTGACTCTTTCACGTCCACTTAGAGATGTGAACTATACCAAGCCCTGGCATTAAATCCAATCTTTGCACTTTTGTAGGATGCAAGGGATGATGATGAGAGAAAATCTGTTAAGACTGAAAAGTCTGTTAAGAAGTAAGTGCTCATGCATGCAGTGGTTTTGCAGTGGATCTAGAAATGACTGTTGATTTAAAAAAAATTAAAAAAATTTTAAATTATTTTTATTTATTTATTTTATTATATATGCCCGTTTCAAACATTTTACAAATGGTTCTGTGAATGCATTTGTGTCTTATTATAGAAAAGAGGTGACTACGACAAAACCAACTCAGTCAGCAAAAGTAAAGGGCGCAAACCCAGTAAAGGGCACCAACCCAGTAAAGGGCGCCAACCCAGTGAAGGCATCTCAGCCAGCTAAAGCAAAAGAGTTGCCAGGTTCCAAGACATCTCAAGTAACCAAAGGAAAACTGAATGACTCCAAAAAGACAGTACAGACAGCTAAAGCTAAGCCCCCTGCTAAGGGTTCAGGTAAGTTACTGCATCTTCCTTTGTAGTTGTTCCTGTGGCCATGTTGGACAATCTCTATAACATTTGTTTAATTCGGCAGAGACCCCAGTTGCCAAGAAATTTGTGAAGAAGGTATGTTATTTTGTGTTCTCCCTCTAAACTGTTATTTATTTATTTATTTATTTACCAATAAAAACTACTTCTACCTTCCTTCTTTGAGTACAGGAAATACCCTGGAGAAAAAATATAGTTGAGATTACAAATCTTCCAGAGAAAGGGGTTACTGAGGATGACCTCACCAACCTTGCTACACCATATGGGTGCACTGCAACTCCTGTCATAGCAATCACTCAACAAAAGGTAATAACTTTAAAGGGTGCTATATGCACTTTTTTGTTTGCTTTTGCCTGTACTAAAGCACAAAAAATACCGTAGCATGTTTCCTAAATATCTGCAAACATATTAAATTCAGATACTTGTTTTTATAAAAAAACAATGCTACAGCCAGTTATTCTGCTTTGAAATATGCGTTCTGGGTCGGAATATCTGTGTGATCTGACCCACTTCCAGTTTACCCACCACTAGTTGCCAGTTCTGTCAATTGTCAGAAAACGCAGCATATTGTAGCCATGGAATCCAGCAAACAAACTGGGTCAGAGATTGCAGATCTTCTGCTAAAGTTAGCTGATTTATCCAGGCAACTAATTGGGATGGTTTATAATTTGCAAACATTAAAAACATTGCTAACGTATACATTAGGCAGTGTAAGGCTTTCCATTGTCAGTTGTGCTTGTTCCTGTTGCATGTCTTCAATCTGGCATCCCGTGTAAGTGTTGAGTCTGAGGAGTAAGGGGTGGGAGAAACAACTCTCTCTAATATTTTGAATTTGGTCTGCAGTACCCATTTCAGTTGCTAGCTGTCAATATTACATCCTAAAATAGTTAATGTGACTACAGTGGTTCAACCTTAATGTTATGAAGTGACGAGAATACTTTAGGAGGTTTTACACTGCATTCACACGGGGCGTCAGTGTCAACACTTGACGAAGGGTGTGTCTGAAACTTGAGCTGACGCGACCATCATAGTACAACAGCCAATCACATTGCTTTTTGGTGTTGCATGAACGTGATTGGCTAGCGTCTGCAATCTGATTGGCTGACGCCTGTGTTGCTGCTTAAAGTTGCGAAATCTTTAACTTCTGCCATGAGCAACGTGAGTGAAGCGACGCGACGGAACCCATAATTCTGTTCGGCAACGCATGACGTCACCCATTCAAAGTAAATGAGCAGCGTTAACGCTGACGCCCCGTGTGAATGCAGCGTTAGTCTATCGGAGGCCAGGTAGCTCATGGATTTAATCAAAAAGATCTTAATTTTATATATTATATGTATTGTTGTTAATGTGTAATATATTATACTGTATTATAATTTAACAGTATTTTTATAATTTTTTTTTAGGCCTACCTGCAGATGCCCAACACAGAGGCAGTTGAAGCAATGGTGAAGGCCTGCTCTGAGAACCCAGCTAAAGTGCAAGAGAATGAGATAACCGTAAAGATGATGATGCAACCTATAGACCTGAACTACACTGTGAGTGTGCACTCCATCTCTGTCTGAAGTTATGCAGAGGGGAAAAAATATTTTATGAATGCCCTAGATACATACAGTTTTGGTTCTTACCCCAGTTTTATTAAAGCAACTGTAAGTTGTTTTGTGTTATTTTTATGACTTTAGAGCCCCAATTTAGGCCACATTGCACATAATATACATTTGACAGTGTAGACTATTACAGGGGTTCTTAACTCTCGAGGTCTACTTTCCTAGTTTAGCTCCAACCTTGATCAAACACACCTACCTGTAACTTTCTAGTAAGCCTGAAGACCAGGGCTTAAAAATGGAAAAATAATTCAATCGCTTCACTCCGAGCAGAATCGGTATTTTAACGTTTCTGTTCCAGCATTCCTTCTGTATTATTAACGTTCCGAAACCGGTTTTAGAAAAAATAATGGTTAATAACGTAATTTTTTTTTTTTTTTTTACTTTTTTTTTTGCATGTAGCCTACTTAATAATAATAATAATAATAATACGTACAATAAACATTTTATTTATTAAAAACAAATCTCTTCTTTTTTTTTTAAAATGCCATTTCAGCTTCTATTGCTATATTCAAGGCAAGAAACAGGTTTATTTATTAGAAATAAAACTAAATAAGCTAAATGCTAAATGAATTAATTTAAAGTGAATCTCAAGCCTGCCTTCAGAGATTGTATATAATGGGGAGATAAGAGGGTCTGTTTCTCTTACCATAGGAGAAACCGTAACAGCTAACTTAATCATGTGCGGCTCCTCTCAGCCTATCGTGTAATGGCAGTGACATCAGACGCAACGTTCCCTAGTCTGCCTTCTCTAAAAAAAATAAATTTTTATCAAGCTAAAATCTACATATAGTTCCCAACGAAAGTATTGTTTAGTGTAAAACATAGCAAACAGGCTGTCAATTATTTAAATGATTAGCTATTTCCCCACAAAAGCGGTTTAATCACCATAGTGAAGCCTCTCATCCATTGACATCCATTCAGATTAAACAGCCTCTGGTCTCCTTCCCTGCATACCGCCAGGGGTGGGGTGTTAGCATTAGCCGTTACGCTTTTTTTGGCTAAAGGTTGCAGGCTTGCCTTCCAGTGGCTTTGCTCCCTCTCATTCATCACGTAATTTATGGTCATACAGGTAAAAGCAAGACATAATTCATACATTTACAAAAGACACTTAAATAATGAAAACAAGCAGAGTTTCCTTTCCTAGATCTTTGGACTGCGCCACAGCAAACCACTTTCATTTTGTTAATCTGTAGACCTAATTATTTAAGTGAAATATTTTGCGTAGCCTATAGGCCTAAATATTCCCTTTTATTTTAATATATGTTATGTAGGCCTATAGTTTTATTCTGTTTTCTCCATTCACAGAAGCGCTGCATGTGCGTGATGAGACGTTGTGTGAACTCATGTTCTACATATCCTGCCATTTTCGCTGGTTTCAATAGGCTACGCACAACAAGCTGCATATTACTTGCCATTAATTTTCACTTGAATGTAGTTGTAATGTAATGCTTGACGGTTGGTGGTATTATTGGAAAAACTTATTCCAGGGCATTGCCATTGTGACTTGCCTAACTATGAAGACTTGACAGCTGAGCATGAGGGCATTTCACTCACTGTAGACCCTAAGCGCAGGCATTTCACACAAAAATCAAAATATTAAACAGAACGATAAAATAACGTTATTAAATCAAATGTAATTGTTCTGAACAGAAACGCTAATTTAAAATGGCCATTAACCAGTTAGTTTCCGTTTCTGAGACGAGTTGATAACCCCTGGACTATTACTAACTAGCCAAAATAGGTTTGGAAGGTTGCAAACTTTCAAAGCTTACCTGCCATGAGATGTATTTATTTGCATGCTATCCTTAGTTGAGACTGTTAGATGACTTTTGACATCCCCCGACAAATTACAAAACTCTGAGATAGGCATAACATAGATAAGGTTATATATATCAACAGTTTGCAACTTCACATTCATGGTCACTTACTCTTTAAGATTCCTCTGTCAACGTTCTCTTTGGTCTCTTAGCATTTTTCATGATGTCTGTATTGATAATACTCCTTTGTTAAAACTATGTTGGTGTGGCATACTGCTGTAAAGGAATCTACTGTTTTCACTGAATTTCGTACCTGTTGATGTATTACGTACAGTTGCTTTAAACAGTCTGTGTTCTCATTTAAAAACACAACACCGGCATAATGGACACTCTTTGTTATCTATAAAAGAGAGTGCATTACGTCTCAAGTACATTTATACTCTCTTGATTAATTCTGGTTAGTACTGACTGTTTTATCTTTTTCTCCCCAAAGGAGTCAGTTTTCAGAGTGCTCATGGGCATGGAGAAATCACCTGTAAGTAAATGCCGAAGAGATAACACTGACTTAAAAATAAAATGAAATGAGTTGTATAGTATTGTATAGTAAATCTTTTTTTCCCTTCTGACCACAGGAAATCATCACATTGCCAGAACGCCTTCTCATTGTTGGTAATGTGCCAAAAACACTTGAGGCAATCAAAGAAGTAGAGACCGTAATCAAACGCTATGGTAACTTCAAGAAGGTTTTGCCACTAAATGGCAGGGTAAGAAACTTAAATTTAACTTTTATATTTATTAAACAATCCTATTTTTACATAATATCTCTGCAGATCTATTTTTTTATTTAAGGAAAATGTGAGATCTTAGCTGTTGTATTATTGTTTTCAATTATCTCTCGTTCTCAGATCATTTTTGAAATGGAGAATGCTACAATTGCTAGGACTATCTTCATCCGCTTCCTCAAGTTCCGTTGTGTAGTCCAGAACAATACCCTCAACTTCCAACTGGCCAAACCAATCAAGGTAGTTTAGCAGGTTTTGTTAGCCATTTACATGTGTGGCATGACATTCCTTTACAGTGGCAATTAATAAGTGACTATGTTATTTATTTAACAGCTGAAAAAGAAGCCAGAAGCAAAAGGGTAAGAGGGAAAGAACTAAATATTTTGCTTCTTTTTTTTATTTTTATTACGGATTCTGGAAATGTTAAAATAATTCTCATGTTTACATTTCTTCTTAGAGCAAAGCCTCCTGGTCAATCAGCAGCAACAGAAAAAAAAACGAATACGGTTAAAGCCAAAAAAACAGTTGCTGTGACAGCAGCTGCTGGTGCATCTACTGAATCTGCTGTGCATAGTAAAGAAAAGTTGAATGCTAACACGGCTGCAACTGAAGTTACTGCAGCTCCCAAAGACATTGCAGTTGATATGTCTGCTAATGCAGAAACAACTACTCCTGAGAATAAAGCAGAGATGGACACCCAAGCTGTTAATGAAACTGTCATGGTAACTCTGGAGACTAAATCTGTGAAAAAAGAGCATGAAACTGGATCCTTAGTTCCCAGTGCAGAACCTGAGTCTGTGAACAAGGAGCTTGAAATTGGATCCTCTGTTCCCTCTTCGGAATCTGCCGTTTCAGTTGTGTCTGGGACAGCAGAGCTTGAAGTTGAATCATCTGTTCCTGCTTCAGAATCTGCCATTTCAGTTGAGTCTGGGAAAGCAGAGCTTGAAGTTGAATCATCTGTTTCTGCATCAGAATCTGCAGTTTCAGTCGAATCCATGAACACGGAGCATGAAGTTGAATCCTCTGTTCCTGATTCTGAATCTGGGAAAACAGAGCTTAAAGTTACATCATCTGTTCCTGCTTCAAAATCTGCAGTTTCATTTGAGTCTGGGATAACAAATCTTGAATTGGCATCCTCAGTTCCCTCAGGAGAATCTGCTGTTTCAGTGGAGTCTGCTAAAGCAGAGCATGAATTGGCTTCCTCAGAATCTGTTTTATTTGACACAACTGATCAGACAAACAACAATCAGCATGTCCCACAGACTGAAGATGCTCCTAAAGAATTGGTTCCCACATCTGTGGAAGAAAGCAAAATTGACAATGAAAAGCTAGCAGAAGACAAGAATATTGAGACCAAGTCAGTAATGGGTATTGCTGCTTCAGCTGTTAGCACTGAGGAAACTGCAGTAGAGGCCATGGAGACAGAGAGTCTGGAAGAACCTACTAAAGGCACTGATGTCAAAGAGGAAGTAAGTGGACCACAGGATCTCAAGGTCAAGTGTGAGGGCCAATCGAATGACTTGACACCAACTGAGCCTTTGAAGGCGGACGTTAATCATGAGTCTAGTAATCAAACCGAACCTACAGCCATTGCATGTGACTCCATTCCAACCTTAGATTCTGCTTCTGATTTGCCCTCCACTTCTGATCAAACTGTCAGTAATTCATCTGTCACAGTTACTTGTGCCTCAAACTTTCCCCAAACAGTGCCTGAGCCCTTCCAGATTGATGACAACTCTCTGGACTTTCCGCCGGTTACGCAGGAAATTTTGAAGGCCCTTGAATTAGCTGTCCATCAGTGTCGCTTGCAGTCTTCATTAAAACGTGCTGAAGAGGAAGCCAAACAGAAGGCCGAGTTGGAGAAAAAAGCTGCAGAGAAGACAACCACAAAAGGTTCATCAAGCTCAAAGAAGCCTGCTCAATCAACCAAGAAAACCACTCAAGCTGAGAATAAAAAGCAGGCAGACAAAGAGAAAAAGTCTCAGAACTCCGGTTCCAGAAGCAGGCCTGTGGACACCTCATCCCCTGAAAAGGAGCCAGGTTCTAGGCACAGGAGCAGGGGTAATTCTGAAGAAGATAGTACTACCACCAGGCGTGGAGGATCCTCTGGGTCATCCTCCCGAAGAAGTAGGAGGGAATCCAGCCCCCCATCAAAGCGATCAAGGGGGCATGATGTTGATCGCAGGGTGAGAAGGAGCAAATATATAAAGCTATTGTTTTAAGACCGTTTTTCCTTGATGGTTCTGTTTCTTCAGTTGTGAAATCGCTCTGAAATGATGTTTTGGCCTGATTTGTATTATTTGCTTTATTTTAGAGTCATAGCAAAAACTCACAGCCCTCAAGGGGTCACTCAAAAACAAGGACAACCGAAAAGGTAAGTGTCAACATTTAACATTTTTGCAGGCTAATAACTGAAAATAGGCATTGCTGATTAGGAATTTGTGCTTTCCAGGAAAACGATGAAGAACCGTTTCCATTTAACATCGATGAGTTTGTCACTGTTGATGAAGTAGGGGATGATGCAGAGGACACTGTGGCATCAAACGCTGAGTCTTCAGCCAGGGACGAGAAGATTCACGATGAACCTGATCTCCATACTATCATCTCTCCTGTTGCACAGTCAGGTCAAGCTAATACATCAGAACATACTGACAATATTATACCTTCTGAGACCGGGGATCCTGAAATTAT
The DNA here is from genome assembly GCA_037101425.1 of Elopichthys bambusa. Lineage (NCBI taxonomy): Eukaryota > Metazoa > Chordata > Actinopteri > Cypriniformes > Xenocyprididae > Elopichthys > Elopichthys bambusa. The sequence continues at coordinate 10,141,837 of CM074432.1, read as the reverse complement.
TGAATGTACAGACAAAACGGACAACAAGACTGAAGATTCCACACCAGTAGCAGAAGTGGTCGCATCTCAAAAACCAGAAGAGCATGAGCTTCAGGAAGAGAGTGTTGATAAACCATTGGGAACTGATGGGATGGAAACTGCTGTTGTTAAGAGTGAGACAGCAGAGCTTTGCATTGTAGCAGAAAGTGTTTCAGCCGAGATGGATGCCAATGTTGACACCCATTCAACGGTGAAAGAAAGCACTGACATTGGGGTCTTGGATAAATTTGATCCAAGCCAGTCAGTTTCCTCCTCTCCTTCACAGAAGGAAGACTGCCCACCAACTTCTGCAGAAGCAGTAGTGAAGTCAGAAGATGGCCATCCCGAGCAGCCTGAAACATCTGCCCCAGAGACTGACGGTAAAGATGAGGCAATCTCTGAACTTCCATCCCATGATGCTTTGGTCACTCTTGATGAGGTCAGTGAGGGTGAAGAAGATTATCTTGATGAATCAAATGAGGATCAGCGTTCAAAAGCTGATGAAGTACCTGAGGCACTTTTAACAGTTGATGAGGTTGGAGATGATGAAACTGGGGGTGATGAATACCAGCTGGACAAAGAACTTCAAGGCCTGGTCACGCTAGATGAGATTGTTGATGAAGAGGAGGAGTTTGACTCATTCAACCCTGAGGTCAGTTTTTTTTTGGTTGACAACTGAACCACTGAAATTGTTTAAAAACATCATTAAGGCTACCTTGGTTTGGTTTACTTCTTAGTTTACATGGCCTCTTGTTTGTCCTTTCAGACTCTTGTAACCTTGGATGAGGCCAAAGGAGATGATGAGGAGATTGAGGAATTGGAGCAGAGTGAAGCCAAGCCAACCAGTCCCAGCACCACAACACAAATCATACCAGAGGAGCCTGTGAAATCACCAAGCCAAGAAGAGGATGCCTGTGACCTGGATGAGCTCCGCAAGATGAACTTTGTAACTGTGGACGAAGTAGGGGAGGAGGAGGAAGAGGAACCTAGTGAAGAGATTAAAGAGGAGAAGCAAGTTAAAAAGAGAGTTACAAGGGCCAAAAAGAGGGCTCGTCAGACCCCAGGTGAGTAAAAGATAGATTGTTTTTCTTGTACCCTCAGATTAGATGTATTTTTAAGTCTAGAATGGCAGGTAAGTTTTGTAATCACTGTTGTCCCCTTTTTGCTCTTTGTAGTGAGGCGATCCACAAGGGGTAAAAGAGGGGCGACAAAGGGTGCTGAAGAAGCAGAAGAGCCCGAGATGAGTGCGGAGTGTGAACCAGCGGCAGCAACTTCCATAAGCGAGAGTCCTCCTACAACTGTAGAATCCATGGACCTTGATGTTAAGCCAGAACCGCAAAAGGCTGAAACCATAAAAGTTCCAGATTCATTGTGTGCAGAGGTCTCCTCAGGTTCAGAAGAGGACAGGCCTATAGCTAAATGCGATGACAACTCTAAGTCAGAAAACGATATTGTTGGCACACCAGTCCCTGATAAAAAATCCACTATCAAAGGTATTCAATCTCATAGACAGCAGTTTTAAAACACATATTAACATAGTTTAGTTGTTTTTTGTACCATTGCGTGTTCTTACTTGTTACTTTCCTTTATTTTCATTTGCAGAAGAGTCCAAGCAACGTCGGGAGATGGAGCCCATACAGGAACCTGAGACTAAAAAAGCCCGCTCTCAATCCCCTGTGACTGAAGATTTCACTTTGCCCCCATTTAGCCCAGACAACCCCATTGGTAAAAGATCCACTACAAATGACACTAACATCAGCGCTAAATTATTGGCTTTCTAGAACCAAAAAGACTTTGTTTTATAATGCTGTGAACAATGACTGAATCATATATATCATCACAACATCACTTCTTAGCAAAGTAATATTGCTGATTTTTTTTTTTTTTTTTTTTTTTTTTTTCCCCCCCCCCCCTTCACTGTGTTTCATAGGGGTTGACTTTGTGGTGCCCAAGACTGGTTTCTTCTGCAGACTCTGCTCTCTGTTTTATGGCAATGAGGAAACCGCTAAAAAAAGTCACTGTAGTAGCCTAAGGCATTACCAGAACATGGAGGTACAAGTTACAACTTAATTCTGAATGTTAATTGCACCTTATTTTCTTACTGGTGTAAAATACAGGTACTTATTTAAGGTACTGTGTTTAGTGCATTCTGAACACTTACATCTGTTTATAGTTACGTTTTATCTTTCTCTCTCCTCCAGAAATACTACAAGAAGCTTAAGTCTCAGCAGCAGGGTGGCTGCTCAACACAGACAACGTCCAGTCAAAGTTCTGCATCTGAATAGCCTCTATTAAGAGGGTTTTTTTTGTTTTTTTGGTATTAATGTTAATAGAGGGGTCCAATTATTTTGTTGTAAAGTTTTATTAATTTTTCTTGTTTCGAAAGAAATGCATTGCCTCATGCTAAATAAAGATAGTAAGAACACATACTCAGTTGAAAATGTCTCTATATGTGCATCATTTAAAGTTTGAAATGTCTAATATTGTGATGTCTGCACTATAAAGACAAATACGATTTTTGGAATGATCACAGGAATGCCTGATGATGTCTTAAATGTCTTAAGACCTGTTCAGCAATATTAAAAATGAGACTGGTGCCGAGGTTAAGAAGGTCCCACCCCATCAGTGTGAGATGTACCATAATCGGCAACATTACCATGCAACCTAGAATGTACTGGTTTTCTTTTTTCTTGTTTTGCACGCTTAATTGTATTTAGTTGCATTGCATCAAGTTTTGTTGGCACAACATGATCTGTTTATATTTTCATAAATGCTGTGGGCTTTAAGGGAAACTACATTTAACATATGCCATATAATTAAATTGCTTACCTGTCTAACATTTGGGCCATTGGTTTAAGAAAATTCCAGAGAAGAATAAAGGAATGTTTTCCTCTTTAGTCTCATGTTGCGTTTCGCAGAGAACCTCTTATCAGGAAAGATCTTTGATTTCAGTATAACCGAAACCAAAACAAGTACACCGTAGTTTCATTGCCTAAAGGTTTGGGCAGTTAAGGGAAATTCCATTTCAAATGTGACCGTTGTAAATATCTATTATACAGTTGAACTAAGAAATGTCTTAAAAGGTTAGTTGAACCAAAAATGTCTAAATTCAATCTGTTCATCATATGAACATCATATAATAAGCGATCAAGTCTCGAGAGAAACATTTTACCAAACCACTCAATTCATATGGATTAGTTTTACGATCTCTCTATGAACTTTTTAAAGCATCAAAGTGGTAGTTGCATAGCTGTCTATGGAGGGAACGAACGCTCTCAGATTTCATCAAAAAGATCTTAATTTGTTTTTCCAATGATGAACAAAAGTCTTACTGGTTTGGATCAACATGAAGGTGAGTAATTAATGAAAATTTTCATTTTTGGGTGAACTAACCCTTTAAGCTTGTATACACTGAAAAAGTTTAGTGTAGCAACAATTTTATTAAATTTAACAAGCAATTACAAAGAAATGGTAAGTAACATTGAAATTACAATACTGAAATAGTATTTTCTTGTAAAATGTACTTTGAAACTTTGAAAAATAACTTTTTTCCTGCTCTTCTTTTTAGTACTGATTAAATATCTCATTGCACAATATTCCTCAGCTAACTTGATTTATTTTCATATAGTAGTGCAGTTATGCAAAAACAAATTTAGGTGGCCACGTGACAATTCTACACTATTAACATAATACATTTTATTCCATTCCATACCATTTTACTGTGGACAGCATTAAACAAAAAGCCTTCACCTTACGTAGCTGATTTTTATATAGAATCACAGCTTTTTTTTATTATGCATAAAGAATGCAGGAACATTTTAATATAGCCTATAGCATATGTCACGTGTAAAACCAAAAAGATGTGTCATTCTGTTTGGCTTCTTCAATGTTTTTAATTTCTATTCCAAGTTGGAATGGAAGTCTGCCGTGGCGCGACTCCAGCTGAACAGCCAATGAAGTGACTGCTTGTTTGTAAACATTCTTTTGTGACTTTCAGGCACACAAAGCAGAATTCAACCCTGCAGCGATTACATATGATATTCTTGCACCCTGTTGTGTCATGCTCCACAAGATTGCCACAAGTGGGGCAAGCTCGCATGGAGGGACAACTCACTTTTTTAACATCAGGTAGCGTTATATAACGACATTTTCCCAGCTTTTCGATGTCAGGATTGGTGCAGCCAGGGTTGTTACAGCGGTCAGATTGAGGGGCTGGACCTTTCCACTGTTTCATACACTGCCAGCAGAACTGAAATGTCCCACCCTTTTCAGCCGTGCAGATTATGCAAATGACACAGAGGTTGGTAATGTCGGCTCTCTCAACAAATGTTTGACAGCCAGGACACTGAAGGTAAATAGATCAAATTAAATATCAATTCAAGGAATTAAAAAGAAGCATATATGCTATCTATTAAGTACATTTTAATAAAAAATAATTGCATCCTTACATAGATGAATATACAAGTTGTTATTATCAATTGTTGGATACATGTATCCCGGTAATTTATGCCAGTAACTCACTGTTTTGTGTTCACAGTACTCAGCTGCAGCCAGGACAGCCATTGTCTCTTCAAAATGGCTCTGTTCCTCTTGTGTCAGTACAGCCAACCTCCGCACCTCCACATAGGGCCATTCTGCATTGCATCTTTGGAGTGTGCCATCTTTAAGTGCAGGGCACATAAACTTGTGCTGACCCTGAGAATGAAAGGCTAAATTAATTGTAGATTACTGTAAATATGTGCCTGTTAACAAGTACTGATACTTTATTCTTGAGTACCTGGTCGAGTAGACTTCGACACCACCCAGTCAGTGACTGTGGAGTGACAGCATGGCCACAAGACATCTCAGCTCGACAAGTCTCGGGGTCATCATCCCCAGCTGAAAGTACATTGGTTAACTGGGGCTGAGATGGTTTGTGTAAAAGTTTTTGAATATTTTTAATACTTTAAATATATCCTTAATTAAACTGAATTCTACTAAGCAATGGATGCACAGTAACTGCTTAAGATCACAAGGAAATGAAGTACTATACTGCAGACTATGTTTAGAATAGCATACAATCATTAGCAGTTTCTGTGTGAAAACCTTTGGCAATTGCTTTGTGCAGTGTGCTTGGCTTGAATTAACTGTAAATAATACCAGACTCATTTTAACGTAGGCCTATTTCTCGACTCATCGTTTTATTTTTGATCACTATTTTGATTTATGAACAAATTACATGTTTTTAAGATGACTGGACGCCAAACAAGGCACCTATGAGGTCATGTGACAAAGATGTACGTCAGTAGGCTATTGCTGTCAGAAACGTTTAACGTGGAATAGTAGTCTACGCAGAAGTAGTAGCCTCGCTACCATTGCGGTAGGTGAGGCGGATGTTGTGCTATTTATTAGACTATACTAGATCGCTCTAAAATTTAGCTAAGGTGCAGTAAATTTCGTTTAGTTGGGCGATATAGCTGTCGTCTTTTACTGACTGTGCTGTGTAAATGTAGAATAAAAAAAAAAAAGATAAAACCGTTTTCAGTAACCGATTCCATGTAGAAATGCACTTGTTGCACAAAAAACAAAAAAACAACGAATATATAAAAACAGTAGTAATATATATACTTATGTCATCCTGGCGCGTTACAAACTTCAGTGTCGTGTCATTAGGATCGTAACGTTTTTCTTCTTGCTGTTGTTCAGTCATTGCTCCGGCAGAGTCGGTTTAGAAATGAAACCAATGTTAACTGTTGACAGTGTTTTCTTTTTCCAGTTTGTCACATGGTTTCTCAACTGAGGAGTTGAAATAAGATAGCCTACCTGTCAAGTTATAGCCAAATGATAAGTAGGTCGCTGTCCAGTGGCGCGAGAAGTAGGGGTGCAGCACTGCCTTTTCCACAGGACAGTAAATGCGACGCAAATTTTTGTTCAGTTAACGTACATTTATTCATTTTTTATAATAATGAGCTATACAAATTGTTGATTAAAAAACCCAACTATGATAAAAAATAAAAACGCTTTACGGGCTCAAACAGAGTTACTAATAACATGTTTTGCAGCGTTTAGCATTGTAGCCAATCACAGACATACCTGTGGATTTCTGGAACGCAATGAGATGTTAAGATACGAAAGAGTTTTTGTTCAGCGCTGAAAGCTGACAAATCCTCTGATTAAAACAAAGTGTAGACATTATTAAACTAAGATGCAGTGTTCTCAGCATTTTTTATTTATTTATTTTTATTTTGTTGTTGTTCTCCGCGATATGTTGGTTTCTTAATAAAATCTCCCCCGCGCGTACAGCACCCCCAACCTAAAACATCTTCCCGCGCCCCTGTCTATGTCTGTCCTTTTCTGCCAAAGAGGCAGCTAATTGTTGATACTATCAGCATTGCCATGGATATCTGGGCTACTACGGTTTGCTTAGCCTAAGCATCTGTGAATAATAGGCTAATTATTTTATTATATTACGTTTATTCGTATTGCCTATTATTTTAAGACAGATGTAGCGTAATATATGTAGCTATACCAGATACAGGGCGTCAACACCTCGGAGTCACAAACATAAGAACAGAAAGTGAAACGTCCACATTTTATTAGTGTTTTGCAGTAACTTGCTTTTAGGTGTTCTCCTAAAATGGGAAAGATTTACCAGATCATAGTGGTTGGAATAAAGGGAGAGAAAAAAACTGTTGATGTTGCCACATCAGAGGAAGAATTCAACAAAATGACTATTTTGGAATTCAAAAAGAAGGTTGCAGAAAAATTGCCGGGTCAAGCAGGTAAGATCAAATGCTTATAGCACAGGCAGTCAACCCGGGTCAGTTAGTCAATTTCAACGAACCTTTCTTAAAAAGTTAGCGAAAGCCGTTTCCTGGTGACATCGTAACCTGTGGTGATTTCCACATCGCCAAAACATAGCATCATTTTAGCCTACTTATTATTCAGTACTGTGACCACTGCCATGTTTAGACCTAGCCTACAGCTCATAATGAAATGGATTCAATACATTATATGTAAATAAATAACCTGTATCTATAACATTATGTAAATGTTTTAACCTTCCTTTATCTTACCATAGGGGATGATCCATCGTCGCTGAGACTGCTGTACACAGATAAACAACTAGAGGACAATGATACGTTTTTATACCACCAAATTAAAGATCGCTCCACTCTCTTCATGGTCTTACGTCTACCTGGAGGTTTCCAAACATGCTAAGAAGTCCACCTCAAGTGTCTCGGCATTGAGACAACTTTTAAGCAGACTCACAGAGACATTTGTTGTTTACTATGGGTATAATGAGTGTGTAATCAGTACAGGCTGTTGTAAATGGGAGTTGTCCGTCACCCATATCGGGGATAATCGGAGAACATTCTTTAATCCTACCCAGTCTTGGGTATTTTATCAATGAAGGAAAGTCTTTAAGAATTACACATATGACTTGCGAATGATTTGACATGTCTTTATTCTTGAAATGCACAAATTAATAGACTAGACTAGGCCTAACTTCTTCATATAAATGATATAATAAAATGTGAATGCCAACAAAATGACGAGTTTTGGATATTTTTTTCTTACTTTAAGTCCACTTGATAGTTTCATAATATTTCTACAAAATCGAAAGTAAAACTAGGCTATAACTTGACAATTGCCTAGCGAAGTTCGATGTGCATGTTTGAAGTTGACTCGGCAATAGCTACACTGTGTTTTGTCCTCTATGAATTTCCTCCGTGTTCCAGAAGAAAAGATGAGTTTCAATAAGGTAAATTTAGGTACTCTTTACTTTCACTTTTCTTTGAGATAAATAGTGTTATAGACCTAAATTATATTCAGGATACATTTAACAGCATATATGTGAAACGTTTTTTACGTTCCGTTTCCTCGAAGCTTATTTGAGGGCACTTTGTGAAATAGGCTACATCTAGCGAACCTAATGAATTCTTTCAGGGATTCAGGAACGAAGTCCAATACAATGGCCTGAAAAATCAAGGTGCCACCTGCTACTTGAATGCAGTATTGCAGTGTCTATTCATGACACCAGAATTCAGAGAGGCAGTAGAGAGGTAAAATGAAACGAATGAAAGAAGTTATTTACTAATCACTAATGATACAATTATTTAATGCTACTTTATTCTATTACTTTTTTTTCCCCCATTTAGTTATAAAGCCCCTGGAGATTGTGGTGAGGAAAATCTCTTGATACAACTTCAGAAGCTGTTCACACAGCTGTCAGAAAAGGCAGCCACAACTGGAGGAATAACCAAGAGTCTTGGCATTAGAAATGGTAGGTTTATTTCATTTACAGGTCAAAATATTTATATGGCAATTAGCCAAAGTTAATATATATATATACATATGTACATATGATTTACATAATATTTAAAACATTGTTTTCACAATTTTGTTTTTTAAACCTTCAAGTTTTTGAGCAACAAGATGCAGTGGAGTACTACAGGAAGATTTTAAAAGCAGTGGGCACACATGCCTCTAAGGTATGAAACATTTAAAAGTCCACTTCAATGCGAGTGAGAAACAACTAATTGTAAATAAGTCTCTGTTATCATTGATCAATAACGGTGATCCAGTCACATTAAGAATCAGCCTATGACAGCACAGTGCATTTCTTCCAGGTCTTTGAAGGGAAAATGAACAATATAACAAAATGTGGCAAGTGTGCCAGTGAAACCACAGAAACCTACACCTTCATCTCAATACTGCTGTCTATCGATGCTGGAAATGATACGTATGATATGGTATGAAGACTATCATATGCAAAGTTAATGTTAGCCAAGTCCCCCCCCCCCCCCCCCCCCCCCCCCCCCCCTTTGGAGACAGTAGCTTCCCCCTAAAACTGCATGGTTTATTTGTCTGACCCTATAGGAAAAAAGCCTGAAGACCTTCTTTGAACATTCAAAACTAGAAGAGGATGACTGGATGTATTGTGAAGGATGTGAGCGCAAAACAGAAACAGAAACTGTGAGTAAATGAAAATGTGAGATTCAACATCCATCATTCATACAGATGATCAACCTGATTACTGAACCAATTATAGTGAAGTATTTATGAGTTTCCAACATGGGCTTAACATAGGCTTTCTCATTCATCCTGGCAATTTTCCTACTCTTTCAGTGGAGTGAAATACATGAATATCCCACTGTTCTCGCTCTGCATCTGAAGAGGTTTGACTTTGATTACATACAGATGAGATATGAGAAGAATGAATGTCGTCTGGATGTACCTCTAAGTCTTCCTAAAGAGGTTTCATCAATTCACCACAGCAAAAGCAAAATGCTATTTAAAATCAGTAAAATAGTCTAAACATTTTTTTTTTAATGGATCTTTCTTTGCAGGATAATAGGCCTAGATATGATCTTTATGCCGTTATCAATCATAAGGGTGGATACAGTGGTGGACACTACGATACAATCATCAAATCTTATGAAAATGGGATATGGTACCATTTTGATGACTACAGTGTAACACAGGTACATTTGTTTGTTTGATTGATTAGCATTATATCATTAGCAAATTTATATGACTCAAGACTGTACACATTATTCTTTAATGTTGTCAATATCTTACAGACTTCAGAATCATCACTGGAAAAGTGAGTGTTGTTCTCTCTCTCTTGTGAAGAATGTGAAAAAAGTATTTCATAGTAAAAAAAATTTTTTTTTTTTTTTTTGACAGCTCAAGCCTACCATACATGCTGATGTACAGAAAATGTAAGTTGAGGTGAAATACAATAACTCCTGCTTTTAATGGGGAAAAAAATCTTAAAAATGTTTATTTATTGTTCAAAATGGCAGCGTTGAGCTCTGGCAGCATCAAAACAGCAGCGTTAACCCCTGGCAGCATTCCCCATCCTATGAGGATCCTTCTGATAGGGCCTTCCAGAGCTGGGAAAAGTACAGTAGGCAACATCATCCTTGGTGGGAATTACTTTCTTTGCAAAAGTGGATCAGAGACTGTGACGAAAGCGTCCATGGTGAAGACAGTGGGAAAGGTCACTGTAGTGGACACTCCAAATCTCTTTTCCCTCAACAAATCGAATTGGGTCAAGGAAATGCAGAAGTTATCTGACCCTGGCCCCAGTGTGATTCTCTGGGTAACACTGATATCTAAATTCAGTGAGCAACAACAAGGTCTTTTCCACACCTTTAAAAAACTACTAGATTCAAGAACCACAAAACGCATGATGATTATCTTCACAAATGGCAGACAGCTTAAAGAATTTATGCAACCCATTGACAGATTTATTTCAGATCACAGAAAGCTCTGTAAAGTGGTTCGTTGTTGTCAGAACAGGTACCATGTCATTGACATCACTGATGGTCACAATTACACTTCAGAATTGCTTGAAAAACTCAGCGAGATGACATCAAAGGAAGCTACTGCAATTACTCGAATGCAATTAAAGTGTTTAAGAAGAAGAAGTCTTAAGAAGAAGAAGACAAGAAACATCAAAGCAACAAAAAATGAGTGAAAAAATTGGTGAATAATAAGAAAATTAAAGATAGAAAGATTGGTGTGAATCATTGAATTGGTGTGAATCATTGGTGTGAATCATTGAATGTTGTTAGGTTATCTGTTTTTGGCTGCTATTTTTGGTGGTTTTGTCACTTAAATATTGATAAATTATTGAAATATTCTGTGGTTTTTCTTGTACACTGAATTGATATAAAATGAATATATCACAGTTCATAACAATAAAGCACTTGTTGAAAATTGAAAGTTGCATTGGAAAATAGCAAATGAAGCAAAATAAATGTGATGTTTTGACCACATATTTATTTCCATTCCTCATTTGTGAGTCACTTGGGATAAAAGTGCCTGCTAAATGAAAAGTGTATTACATGTAATGAATTTGTAATATACTGTTTTACTAGTTACATTTAGGTATAAAGGAATTCCAACTGAAATGGACATTAAAAATATATTATTATTATTTTTGGAAAAAAAAATTGATTCTTTTGATTAATGATCATTCATGGTTGCATTTAGAGTAGAAATAAACAATGGTCATATTTGCATTGAACTTATATACAAAGATTTATAACAATTCATTTTATTATCGCCTTTAAAAAGTTGATTTATTCGGTTGAGTCAACAGGTGTAATGATCAGAGGATGCAAGTTCTGCCCTTCCTCGTATTCTCCAGGACTGAAATATGGATAGAGCTTTTCAGGAAAAGACTGCCCAGTGAAAGAATATATATGATACCTGGCTTCAACATCATAAAAAGAGACCAGACCCTCCTCAAAATCCACAAAAACTCCCACTTTCACTGGCTTCTCTTTCAAGGTGAGAGGGACAGGGGATTGATCGTTCGCTGCGTACTCATCCCTGTTCCTCAGCCATACAGTCCAATATCCATTTTCAGGGTTGAGCCCAATTTCCCCTTTTCTGTTAATGGATTCTCTTGCCACACCTAAATCCCACTCTGTCTTCCCACTGACTTGAACCTCATAGTAAAACTTCTGTGAGGAGAACCCTTCCTTTCCTAAGACACACGAGCAATAGTTAAACCTTTTTGGGGTGTCAGGAATCTGCTGTGATTTGCCTGTATTTCTGACCTCTTTTCCATTGTCAGACAACATGAGTTCAGAATAAGCTGTGACAGGGTCAAGTGTCACATCCACTGATAAAAGATATAAGGGTTAATGTAAGTTTCATTCATGCAAAACTTTATATGGAGCTATATTACAACACATCAGTATAAAGGATTATTTTTCTTTTCTTTTTTTTGATAGGGCCAGATTTACTAAACGGCAAATTAGCGCAAGATCGCAATCCCATAAAAGGGCTGATGGGAGTAGAAAGTTTTGCGGGTGATCACCTGAAGACACGCAAATTAAAGAACACAGACACAGCAGCTCATTTCCATTATGACCAACAAAATCTACCAAGAGCAGCACAAATTAAAATAATGTGGCTTGTCAAACAATATTTTTGGATAACGTCTTCCTCTGGTATTCCAAAAAAAAATGAACATGAGTGGAGAAAATGTTCTTCCTTCTATCATTTAATTCATTAATTTAAGTCATGGCTTTTCTTTTAATAAAACATCATCAAAATGATTCTAGTTTGACTATTATTAGTTATTAGTTCGACTAATAATTCTGTATTATGCGGGCCAGACACGTAATTTGGTGATGTCACCTTGTTAAGAAAGACTAAGCGTCTGCGCACATACACATTCAAACACGCATGCCTATAGACTAAACACGTAAATGAACGGCAAGAACACATTAAAAGTCTTCTGTTTTCAGTTAAAAAGGTGCCAAGCAGCCCCTAAGTTAATAATTAAAGGTGTGGTAAGTAGATTTTTTTTAAAACGCTGTTGGACATTGTTGATATTTGAAATCAACCCAAACAAACCGACCTCTCTCTTTATTGCTCCACCTCCAAAACTCCCCCTCCAATCCTAACCACCCTGCTCTGAGTCAGTCTCAAACCCTGGCCTAGCCGCTGCTAACATGCAAGGCAAATGCCCAACCAATGACACTAAACACCACATTTTCTAGTGGTTGTCAGTGTGCAGTGGTTTACCTGCACAACTCTCACTATCTTGCCACTGTTACACACGCAATGCTAGTGGATGTCTGTTTATAACAGCTGACGCGCAACAAAATGCTTCATGAAAAATAAAGCGCAGTTGATGATCGAACGACAAGGAATCCCTAATGCCCCCTAATGCTGATTGGTTAGATGTTTGTTGCTGGTGTCGGCCCGACTAACTTACAAACAGTGTTGTTGAAATTCTACTAGTCCACCTTTAATGATTTTTACAACAGAAGTGATTCAATCAAAAACTTACTTTAGCTCGATAATAACTTTTTTTCTTGCTGTAAGGCCAAAACAATCTCTGTCCATTCATTTTCCTATTGTCCCTGTGAAGCTGCTTTGAAACAATCTGTATTGTAAAAAGTGCTATATAAATGAAGTTGACTTGACTAAATAGGACTACATTTTACCTTTTTTTCTGAGAGTGTAGAAGCAACTACATCGTGTGATTTATTTAAAAACTCTCCCGAAAGTTTTGTGTCTAAATGAGAAATTCCTACAAATGCATTTGTAATAAGGTTAGCCACAAAAATAACTGTGTCCACGCCTTTTCATCGCTTTAGTAAATCATGACAGTAGCTTTTTAATGACAAAAGAGGGTTCGTATTGGCGCAAACGGTTAGTAAATCTGGTCCTAAAGGGTTTATTTAAACTTTTAGTCCGATTTTCCATACCTGCATAACGTTGTATACTCCGCAGCTCTCTGCCAACTACAGCAGTAAAACAGTGGGAAAGAACTAAATATATGTTTCTGTCTTATTAAAGAGTGCACAATGCTATAAATATGATTGGTTACATGGTGAATATTTACCAGTTTCTCTCATTTTCTCATCCAAGACACTCTGAAGCCATGATATTGTCTTCCTCAGGATACCCCCATGTTCATGTGCGCTGATGCTTATGTTTTTTGAGCGCTTAGTATATATGGGGTTGCGCAGGAGGTTAATAATCTAGAATAGAGGGGGAAAAAGCCTTTAAGTCGAGTTACGTGTGGCTTAATTTCTTACCATTGTTTGGTGAGAAACACTGACTTGTGTGAAATCAATAGGATTTGAGAGCTGCTCCAGTTCAGTTTGTCTTCTCTTTAGCACCTCGATCTCTTCATCTAGCTCTCTGATGAGCTCCTCGCCTCGTCTTTCTATTTCTTTATGCTTTTCTTCCATGAGCTCAAGTAGCTCTGCATTGCTTCTCTCAAAGATGTCCTTGAAAAACTTGATGTTCTCTTCGATCTCCTTTTCTTTGGCTTGCTGTTGTGAATTTTAAGAAAAAAATAAAAATAAAAAAGATTGTTAAAGCACAAAATAAACTAAACCATCTTGCAGACCTTTAAGTTGATACTTAAACCAAACAATATAGAAGGAACACACAAGTGTTCAGAAATAAACTTACTTTGTTAAACCTTGTAGAATGCCTAATTTCTTTAATGTTTCGCAACTTGTCCTGAATTTTCTGCTGCACTGCCATCTTTTGATTCATCAGCAATTTCTAATGTAAAGCATACAAATGTTGTTTATAATATTGTAAAGTATTCTGTATATTTTTATAGTTGCTATTAATGACTACCAAGTTAGTATTACCAAACTCTCCTCCTCCAGAGGGGCTGTATTATGATTCTTGTGGTCACTCTCGATGCAGAATTGACAGATTGCTGTCTGATCATCTCTACAGTAAAGTTCCAGAGGTCTTTCATGATTCTTGCAAATGTATTCCTCAAGATTCTTCACAGGGTTAATTAGTTTGTGTTTCTTGAGTTTTTCTGCAGTTTCATGTGGCTCCAAGTGAGTCTTGCAGAAAGAAGTTCCACAGTGTAAGCATGACTTAACAGCAATTTTCTTCTTTGGGCAACTATCACAGGACACTTCAGGATTCTCTTGGATCCTTTTTCTTTTGATGCCCTCTGAGATGTCTCTAATCGTTCTGTTTATGTTAAAATCTTGTTTTGAGTCCAATGCTGTCCCACACAGTGGGCACCTTGAGCATAGACTGCTGTCTCTGTGGAGTTTGATGCAGGTCATACAGAAGTTGTGTCCACAGGAAGTAGTTACAGGGTCGGTGAACACGTCCAGACATATGGAACATGTAAAGCTTTTTTCAGAAAAAACGCTGATGGAAGCCATGACTTTACAGCTAAAATCGTACACAAACACAGATATACACAGTAAGTGATTTTAGCAGACACTTTAAAAACAGACTCAACAAAGATTTGCTTGAACACTTCACAAGTTACAAATGTTTTGTGAGCTTAAGAACTTTAAATTCAAAATACTATAGGAACAGAAAAAGGCTACAGTAAAAACCTGTTCAAATGTCCTTATATTAAATTATATTAAAAATATTTTTAATATAAAAATATATATCTCAAACAAGTTAGTATATTAACATTGTATGATTTAATGACATTTATACAAATTGTAAAATATATCATCCTTTTTTATGGTAAAACCACATTTGCCAGTTTTTTATTTTTGCATAAATTTAACAAAACAGTGTCACAGTGCATTGATCCTTGCATGATCTCACTAGTAAATGTATTAAATTGTTTAAAAATAATCATTTGTAATTAATAGTGTTTAAGGTGGATTTGAAATCATCATAAAATCATCTACCTATCTTGTGATGGTGAGTATGAGTAGGAGTATCAGTTTTGCCTTAGGACCTATAGCCAAACCTTATAGTCAAACCTGATTTTCAGGAATGTAGCATACTCAAATCAGGAACCAAAGCCTTGTAACATGTTGGGACACAGATACTTTCTATTCACCATAATGAAAATACAAAAAGGTCCACATTCAAGATGTCTTTGTGTAACTCGTTCGTAAAACCATTACTAAACTGTCTTCACAATTCAGTGCAATGCAACATTTTATCTCCATGTAAAACTTTTTACATGACAAGTCAAATCAAATTAATTATCTTTACCTGTCTGCTTCACTTACCATTCAGTGTTTGCTTTAGCTGCTTAATCGTCAAAACATTCGTTCAAATGAAAACAGATATAGAGGTTCGGCGGCTAAATCCATAGCATATCTAAAGTCTTTGGTTTTAAATTACATTCAATCCATGGACACTTCGACCAGAACGAATCTATAGCGAACGAAATTGCAGTAATTTGCATGTGTTTTTATTTGAGGCGTCTAACTTAAAGCCAGGGGTGGCCGTGGCCCCCCTTGGCTTAAGCTTAGCCACCCCGCTCACAACTGCTGTTTCTGTTTCCTTTTTAATTGACAAGAATTTGCTTTTATTTAAACGCAGAACCGTCTCTTTAAGACCGCAAAAAACGGGAGACTTTTCTGACGCGCATTCCAAAGCCGTTTCTCAATCTGCGTTCTTGTCTGTACTTGTGTTCTTGTGATCAGTCGCTGCCCAAGTACTGTTCAAATTCAAAGTTCACATCTAGCCAAGTACAGTTGTAAATCCCCGGATGTGTTCTTGATCCGCCCCTTTTATCGAGGATGCATCGGGAGGTGACTTGTGCGGACTTGAGACAGCCAGGTATCCCAGAATGCATCTCGCACTAACCAGCAAGCGTCAATAGTAGAAGAGAAAATCCGCGTAATTTAAACATATCACTGTTATTATGTCATGATATGTAGTTTTAAGAGTTTTTCAGGCGAGAATGTACTGGTTTAAAGCTCAAATCTGTAATTTATTGATAAAGATAGCGTCTTTCTGAAAATTTGATCTGACGTTGTCGGAGTTGTGAGATCCAGTCGATCACCGGGCGCGCGCGCTCATGTACCCTGTCGAGAGCAGTCTTACCTCGGCTAGTCCTTCTGACGTTTGCCGCTGGCTCTGATATCTCTGTAGCGGTTAAACATGACAATTCGTCTGTTGTATATCTAACGGGCGATATTTGGTCTGATGAATCTATAATTTGTTCCGTGGCAAATCGTCTTGGCTGAGGGCAAAGTGACATTTCATAACTTTATATATTTAGGCTATTTAACTTTACCGTTGTAGCCTACTAAAGCGCTGATTTTGTACCTTTGAATTGTTTGCTTATTTCTTAATGTATATTCTTATACCTTTTATAATGGCTATTACTGATCATTAAAGCTGACATTTAACAAAAAAGAGTCAGGGTTGTATGTTATATTTCATTCTATTACAGTGAAGATCAGAGTATGCACATATATTATTTTTTTAATATATTTTTTAAATGTAAACGAAAAGAGGCAGGGTTGTTTAATATTTGGTTTTGTTATAAATACTGTATGCAGACATTGAAGATAATCAATGAACGTGTTTCCTGAACCACATTTGTGAGGCTATATGTTTTTAATAAAACGAAAAGAGGCAGAGTGGTGTTTTATAACAAATTTCGTTTTATTGTTTACTAAAATATACATATAGAGATAACCGGAGTAGCCAGAGCGAGCTGAGTGACGTTATCAAGTACGCTGCTGTGCCATTTGCAGAGTCACCGGGCTTGCGTCCTCCTGTACACCGGAGTCCGTTCCCCTGAGTCGAACTTAACAAGTCCTAACTATCAAGGACGCTCGGGGCGCGCACTTTTCAATCACGCGCAAATACGGCGCGCTGTGTATTAGGCTTACTTCACTATAAATAAAGCGCAAAAGAAACTACGAGCATGCAGCGTCGTAGTTCTGTCGTCAATTAAGTCATGGGATAACCAAAAAGGCGATTAAAGCTGCGTTAAAACTATGCATGCATGTATGTATGTATTTGTTATAGCTATGCGTCACATGTCTCTGGACTAAAATATTCTGCTATGTGAGATCACAATATAAGGCACAATGTTGATATGTAATTTTTTAATGCATAAATAAATGTGAGAACTGTGCATTTGTACTAGAAGATGCTAATTTTGTGTTAATTTATAAAGTACAAACAAAAATGTATCACATTTAAATGCATAAAATAATTAATTTTACATTCTGGCATTTGTGCTGTTTACTTCCGCCCTTATTCACATTCTTGCAAATGAACACATTTTTTTTTCTTTGTACTGAGTTTAATTTAGGCATAATAGAACTGTTGCAATTATTTATTTTGACAATATAGAAAGTTAAACATTTAGTGTTTACTTTTTTGGTTAGTTTTTGAAACAGACAAACTCAGAATTGTTGAAGAGTTCATTGATTATACATAAAATTCAATGAAGGTTGAATAATCTTTGAACTACACTACAGTATGTAGTTATCTGAATGTGTCATCCATGAAGATGCAACAATGAAGAACAAGCTATTGGGGGTTTTGAGAACCAGAACAAGCTGAATGAACAAGTTGAAATTTAGCTATGTGTGAGCCCCTTTATTAATATGCCTGCAGGTGTTTTTTTTTTTTTTTTTTTTGGTCATATGCAGTTGTGTTGTAGGCACAGTCCAATAAATTATAGTCAGACTAATTTTTATGTTGAAATAATGAAGATTTCTGTGCCACCCCAGACTGGTTGCTGGCCCTTGACACCCCTATGAAAAAATCCTGGCTCCGCCACTGCTTCAAGCGTCCAAAATATTGAAAGACGTCATGTTTTAGACCTGGTATGTTTAATATGTCTTAGACCTAATAAAGTTACTAATTTAACCTTGTAATAGGCCTGTTTTACTTGACAATGACATGAGGATGATGTGACGTCCATTTGTTGGGCTGCCACAGGTAAAGATAACAAATGCATCTCACCAAATCACGTAGCCTATCGAGAGATTTCCAAAACAAACTATTCTTGATTACTACAGTATACAAGTGCATTAACTAAAAAAAAAAAAAAAAAAATGCTTAATAGCACCACGCCTACATCTGCAGAAGTCCTGTTGTTTTAAACAAATCAGCTCGTTTGGACAGTTCATTTCAATTAACCGGTTAAAAATAATGAATCACTGGATATTTGAAATAGGTATTTAGCTAAGTGAATCATTGAATTGCCCAAAAGAACAATTCTCTTGCAAACCAGACAGATGAGAAAATAATCTTGAATGGTCTTCTTCCTCTTAGAGAAGAAATCTTTTACGGTTGTGGAGACAAAATGGCAAGCAACATCCAACGGTTGCTAGACAAAGTTTCTGAACTCGTTTTTTGTTTGTTTCTTGGTCACAGTAATGCATTCTCTGTTTTGATTGATTTTATAATTAAGATACCTCAGAGGGAGAAAGTTTTGCCTGTGGACAAATTATTCCACATCTCTACTGTGAAATATAGTTTAACTTTATAGTATTTTTTCATAGCAATAACCACAAATAGATCCTATGACTATCTAGGTAATATTTAGACCATCCACAACATATAGCTAATATTATAAAAGTCAGCAAATGTTTAGTGAGTGGAGACATCTGATGCTTTATTTGAGAATGACTGAGGTTATTGTTTACCTAAAGCATAGGATATCTAACCCTCAATGTCTCATTCCATCTGTGTAAAATAAATTCAAAGACAAATAACACACATACATTTCAGAGATCACAGTGTTGCTGGTTTCCGTTTTCAAATACAGGAAATCCAACTTTATAGCTGAGCATTTACAAGAAATTATATCTGTAATCTAGGTCAGCAGATTTAGCAAGCTAACAGGTCATTATAAATAATGCAACTTGTAAATAATGCAACCTGCTTTAGTGCTCGAGTCAAGCTTTAAGATAGACAACAAGCTAAATCTGTTTATCATACTCATGAATTATATGAACATGCAAACTGATTTAAATGTCCCATGTGTTCTCCAAACATGATAAAGTTGCATACATCATGATTCTATTATAATAAGTAGAGCTTAAGTTGTAGGTGCTGTGTTTTACAACCCTGGAAAGAGGTAGAATCTTTTAGATAACGTTGTCCTTTCTTTGCATGGCATCTGATCTGGATGTTTCTCCTTAAATTTCTTAAGGACCTGTTTATAAAAAATAAAAGGTAAATATTACAATAAAACTAACCGCATATAATAACCTAAAATGTTAAACTAAAAAGTTTCTTGATTCTAGGTAGTTCAACACAAACTGACATACAAAGATATAAAACACTAAAAAACAATACAAGGAAGTAAACAATCATTGAAAAACCACATATCGCCATTGACGTCTACAGATTTTATGTCTGTCTTGCTAGAGAATGTGACTTTGCCTTTCTGAAGAGCTCTTCGATGTGGTCCTGGCAGGCATGCTTATTAAATATTTCCACAATGTCTTGGATGAAATGTGAGCCAGTCTCTTTGTTTCTATAGGACATCGTGTCTGTATAAAAAATACAAATTATGTCAAACATTGTGTGACTGATCCAAATAACACATATCATTTTAACACGTGCAACATGTCGGAAGTGTCAGTACATAAGGAAAACTGGCGGTACGCTAAATGTAAAAATAGAAAAGTACTGCGTACCGGTGCGTACTGGCCCACTTCAAGCACTGAGTAGTGTTCAAAATTTAGTAAATCACCATTTGAAAGTAACTTGATGCTTCAAATAAAGATTTGATCAATTACATTGTTACACCAGTAGGTGGTGACAAGTGAATCATTCATTCATTCAAGAGATTTGTTTAAAAGCACCAATTCGTCTAGTAATGAAGCAAGTGAAGTCTTAATGAGTGAATCACTGAATCATTCATTCAAACGAATAAAAAAATAATTTAAATGAATTAGATATTTTTAAATAGACTGCAGCAATTAACATTTTGTTAGAATCTCTAGTAAATTACATGTTATTTTGCTTAGTTGTCCGTTCAGAATTGTGGGAGAATCGTGATCTCTATTTAAAAAAAATGTGATTCTCAATTTCTCCAAAATCGTGGAGCTCTAGTAGACGTACAGTATAGTGGAATTGGGCATGGAAATATTATTTACCTGGAGTACAGGACCTCAGGCAGCAGAAGTCTTTTTCACGGTGCTCTTTTCTTCTGTTGTGTCTTGGCTTACTATCCTGGACATCTACACTGCCTTCTTTATCTATAACAAAAGGGAAACATTAGTCAATGCATGTTCATGTTAGTGCTCAGTACTGGATGGGTCTCTAACCAATCAAATATTTTGACATTTTGATTAGTAGAGTTTAACACCCAGTTACTTTATTTTCTAATATAATGTTTAGTAACTCACCACCCCTACACGCCTGGATGAGGATGATTTTTGGCTTGTCCCGCAATCCAGCACAGTTTGGAGTGTTCAAGCAATTAAAGATTTCATCTGCTGGCAAAACGTCATCTTCATCATCACTGCTGTCAGAATCGAAAACTCCACTGATTCCACTGGCATCTCCATGGGACATCAACACCACAAAGCAGCTGTCTGACTGGATATGTTCCTCTCGCTGGGCAAAGTCTCGCAAGGCAGCAAGCATACCCTGAACATCAGACCATCAATATCTTTAATATTTTTTTTAAAATGACACAATTGGCTCAAGTAGATTGGCCTATTTGACTTAAACACACTTGTACTCACCTGTGCAGTGAGGTCTCTGAGTGTCACCACAGTGTAACCCAGACCATTAAGCAGCATCTCCATTTTCAGCTCATCCTTGTCTGCCCCAGTCCTGTCATTTATGTATTTAAACTCAACATTGTTGATGAGCAGTGCCAGACGTTTTCTGTCAGGAGATTTGTCTTTTATTGGGTAAATCTTGTCAGAGAAGAGGAAAAATAATTCACAAACACATTTTATTAATTTGCACATAATATACTGCACATGTATAAAGAATAATATAATAAACAAATAAAAAAATATAGAGTACATTCCCACATCCTTCGGACAATTACTACAATATTATGTGTTTCTTAATTGTTTCAATGCTACTATTTAATGGTATGGAGAATTTTTTTATTTTCGGTTTTTGTGATATATATATACAACCAAACTTACATCTTGTCCCTCTTGTGTAAGGATTTCCCTTTTAAACTCAGGTTTGCATGGCTTAAGAGGATCTGAAGTTCTCTGTTGAAATGCAACAAAATATTAATATTAGATTAAATAAAATAATTTTATATTTCTTAAAACCACTCTTATATTTACCACACTCTGTCCACAGCCATTGTTGTTACACCGCACAGCATTATTGGCCGGGCCCTTCCATTCCCTCCGGCAGTTCCAGCAGAAGTAGTAAGTCCGTTTCAAGTTGGCCGTGCAGATAGTGCAGTGTACACACAGGTTATTTCGATCTCGTCTTTCCACATGAGACTGACATCCTGAACACTGCAGTAAAGATAAACAGATGCATTTGGACTGTTGCGTAAGACAGGGGTTTTCTATCTTTTATATGCCGCGGACTCCTAAATACAATCCTCCTCATGCGGGGGACCCCATCCTAAAATTTAAAAGGCAGTTCTATATTTTCAAGTATAATGTAATACTATTTATTTTAATCAATTTATTACTTTAATCAAATATATTTGTTTATTTAGTTAGTTTTTTTAAAAATTATTATTTAGGCTATTTATTAATTTTTTACACAGCTTTTTAAACTTTACCACAAACCCCCCATCACTCCCTTGTGGCCCTCCTAGTCTGTCGCTTTAAATGCTCAAACTCATTAAAGGAGGATGGATTGGCTGTTTCTTATCGTTCTCATCTAGTGGTGAGGTAGCGAATTGCAATATAGAGAAGCTACTTTGGCTAACACAGGACAAATATGTTGTCGTCTGAGACAGCAGAGAATAGCTAGTCAAGCAGACGCGCTCTGTAGAGCAGTTTGTCGGTTTAGAGCTACTGTAGAAACATGCCAGCGCAAAATGGTGACTTAACATGTAAGGGGACCCGTGGTGTATGTAGATAAAAATGGGTCATTCTAAGGTAAAACATAACGGTTCATTATGTAAGGTCTTTATACACCACTGAAAACATAGTTATGTATATTATATTGCATTTCTGTCAATACATCCTCCTAAAATCTACACATTGCACCTTTAAGATATGCATGCAAACAGCAGACAAATTGAATGATCTTACAGCTTTAAAGTCAAACAGCCTTCTAGCAACAAGTGCAGCGAGGTTCTCCTCTAAGTATTCCCGTTGTTTGTCTGTCAGTGGTATCAGCTGACAGATGTCCTGATAAGAGAGCTTTGAGCCGCAGGTTTTCTTCTGAACCTCATTAAAACCAGGGCAGGAAAATTCAGTATTTTTCTAAAAGACAAGAACCAGTTGAACATAAAATTGTAGCATAGGTGTCAGTAAATAAACAATATAAAGAGTGTAATAGGAACCAACCTGTTTAAGATAATACTTGAACCAAGCAACAACATAGTCTGCTGGCATTTGATGACCACAGGGCAATGGAACTGTTATCGAAAATAATTTACTTAAAAATTTGATGAAGTACATATATAAA
Organism: Elopichthys bambusa; assembly: GCA_037101425.1. Classification (NCBI taxonomy): domain Eukaryota; kingdom Metazoa; phylum Chordata; class Actinopteri; order Cypriniformes; family Xenocyprididae; genus Elopichthys; species Elopichthys bambusa. The sequence goes on along the minus strand of CM074432.1, from coordinate 10,119,007 downwards.
CTAAATGCTGAAATCACACTTTTCTATCAGAATGCTGATGTATTTGATTAATGGTAATAGGCGGTGAACTCACCAGAGTACACTCTTTCAGTTGATGGCCGTACTTCGAAATTACAACGTTGTTTATGTATATCTGGATTAAACAACAACAACAAAATAATAATAGCCTACATATTTTTCTGTTTTGTTTCCCCTCCCCCCTAAAACTTCCTTTTAAAATCGATGTTGGTCCGTTTCACTTTCGGTTTTTCTGTGATTATTTCTTTTCTTTTTTTTTAAAAAATCAAATAATTTTTATCATCATGTATCACACATTGGGGAAAAGTCTAAAATGGGAAAAACAAATGTGATAAAAATTCAGATTACTCAAGTATTTGATGACGTTTGCTACCGCGGCGTCTTCTTCCAAACCTTCACCCCAGTTATCCTCTTCTTCCGTCATTTTTTACGTTTAAAATGTAGTTATATCTTTTTTCCTATGCTAAACTTCAGGGGTGAAAAACAAACTCCCCTGAACTAAGCTGAAGTAACCAGAATAGGTTCACTACTAGTACTCCACAGATGGACGGTTTTATTTGAAAGGGGGCGGAGTGGAAGCCCGCTGTCCCTTTGCGCTCACCGTACAATGTGTTTTTTCAATCCAAGATGGCTGCGCTCAGGGGCAGAGTGGTCACAGAATGTCTTAGAATATGTATGTTTCGACAAACAAGCACATCGAGCATTTCCACTCTTCCCATTGTTATGACAGGGAATAAGGTGAGTGGCATTTTGTACTTTGTCAATTCGTTCCCCAAAGTCAGCAAAAACGTAGTACTTCACATGACATGACTTTGACAGAAGCTAAATAGCATAGCTGAGGTTGTGTTAGTGTAGAGCGGGTATTTATGTTCATTCTCTTATTCATTCTCTTATTCATTCTCTTATTCATTCTCTTATTCATTCTCTTATTCATTCTCTTATTCATTCTCTTATTCATTCTCTTATTCATTCTCTTATTCATTCTCTTAACATCATCAAAACACTTCACAATAAAGCGGTTAAAACATCGGGATTAATGTTCGTATATATTAACCATTTCTCTAATTGTTGATTGGTTGATAAATTGATATATTCCCTGGTAACATGGTGTCATGATCAGGGATTTGGTGAGATTAATAATTACATTTCCCACACTATGCATTTTTTTGTGTTATAATTTGTATTGCTAACTACATTTAATGTAGACTAACAGCATCATGTGACTGATTACTCTTTTTTTTTTAACAATTTGTCTTATAGTTTAGATCAGTGGTTCTTAACCAGGGGACCGGGCCCCAAGGGGTCCGCAGGATGATTTAAGATTATGTATATTCTTGGGGTGCAACGATACCTTCATGTCTCGATTCGATACATATTACGATACTGAACTCACGAAACAATATTATTGCAGTACTTCAACACATATGGTAAAAGGATAACAAAAAATTTACTGTTGATTTAAAATGCTAAATTTGGTATTACATTGGAAGTGGAAATGAATAGGCCTGGACTTGGTGCTAGTAACTCAATGCACAGGACAATGGTGACAACAGAATAAAAATATTATTGATTCTAATGCTGAAACAGATTTATTTTAGATAAATATGTTTCCGCTCTGTCACTGACTAGATTTATTTAAAATAATAAGTGAAAGTTTCTATTAATATTATACCATAGTTAATTATATTCATAGTTATAGTTTTGTTAATATGTTATGTTATGTAGGGTCTTTGAATGTTGTGTTGGAAAGTGGGGGGTCTTTAGGTCAATAAGGTTGAGAACCACTGGCTTAGATATTAACGCAAATGTTCTTACTCATAACTCTGTTTGTTTGTTCATTTATTTATAAGTCAATTATTTTTCTCTTTTGCATTTCGCCTTTGTACTAATCTGGTTTGCTGGATTATACTATGTGTACTATAAATAATGTTCACTCTTGCATCAAAATAATTGTGATGTTCTTCATTTGTAAGTTGCATTATAAAAGTGTCTACTAAGTGAATAAATATCCTAAACAGCCTGTTTGTAGTTTATTGCATTTTTGATAATAATCTGACTTTTTCCCTGAATTCCATATTGTTGCAGTGGTTTGTACAGAGATCACATCTTCACACTGGCAGAGGAAGTAGGAGTCCTTTAGTTAGGGCACTTCTTGGGTGTCCCAATCATGGCCAGTTCCTGCTGGTCAGTGCTGTGGCAGTCAGACACAACAGCTCACAGGTGGGTTGCTCAAGGAATTTTCATTCCATAGCAGAGTGTTTCTACTACTGCCGTAGGCCTATACTTAAACCCAAAGTTTACTTTTTTTTATGCGTACACGAGGGTCCGCATACAGTGCACAATGCAAATTTTGTCACCCGAATAGTACGCTGATTTGTGCACGCTATATACGCAAGCATATCCATACAGTTGAAGTATACTTTGGGCTTTATGCATTAAGTATTGTATATTTATGTACTCTTCCCCCTCATTAATCTCAGTTAGATAAAATAGATCTCTAAAGATCTTTTTGTGAATTGACTTTTGTGATAGATTTCAACTGCTTAAGTATTTTGTTTATTTTACAGACGATAGAAGCAGTTCAGAGCGTGTCGACTCCAAGTGAAACCGCAAATGCCGCTGTATCTGTCCCAGTCTCCATTCCGAGTCCTGCTGTTGACCTTGCCCCCACAGTCACACCGCCAATCACAGAGCAAGTCGCCGAGGCTCCTCTCACTGCATTGGATGTTCTGCAGGGGGTTGGAGCTGAAGCCAGCCTATCAGAGCTCGGCCTGTGCAATTACACACCCGTGGGTCTGATCCAGAATCTGCTTGAGTATATGCATGTTGGCATTGGGCTTCCATGGTGGGGGGCCATTGTTGCAGGTAAAAAAGTGTTTATAATGAGTGCTGTTTATTGCTGTAAACTGCCTAATTCATTAACAAATAGTTTTGTGCATCTTTGATAATGAATTAGGCAGTTTTACAGCAACACATACCTCTTGAGAGATGACAAGAAACTGACAAAGAGAAATCAGCACATTATTAAAGTAATATTTCCATTCTATTTATTTGGTTACGTGTAGAATTGTTCTTATGAATAGCCACATTGTATTTAGAATTCATATTCTCATTTTATTTTTGTAATTTCTGTCTGTCTGTCTGTCTGTCAATTTCATTTTAATTTTCTTTTACCATAACTTTGTCTGTTTTCCTCAGGCACCATTGTTGCTCGGTGTGCTGTGTTCCCGGTCATTGTAAAGGCACAGAGAGAAGCAGCCAAACTGAACAACGTCCTGCCAGAAGTGACAAAACTCAACAACCTCATGAATGAAGCCAAGCAGAGTGGTAATAAATTTGAATGTAAGTGTCTCATCTTTTCTAAACCATATTTTCTCTTCATTAAATTTTTCTTTCTCTCTTTTTTAAACTTTGTTATATTGTCACAGTATGTAAATGATCTCTTGCATTGCTTCTTTTTTCTACCCCCTGATGTTCTCTAATTTGTTCTCTCATTCTAGTCCCGAACATTTCAATAGTGGATAATAATGTTTTTTAATGCTTTTTAATTCAGTTTCAAAGGCATATACTGACTTGATGATGTTTCAGAAGAAACATGATGTGAACCCTTTGCGTGGGTTTCTAGTGCCCTTGGTACAGGTCAGTTGCTGTTAATGCTTTTATTCTTATGAGCATCTGATTGCTATTTAGGTTTCAAGGTCAAGTTACTTGGATAATCAGCTGCTGTTTAGTAGTCATATTTAACTTTTTATTACCTTCCTCTTCAGGCTCCAATCTTCATCTCTTTCTTCATTGCCTTGCGTAAGATGGCTGATCTCCCTGTACCAAGTTTGCAGACTGGCGGCCTCTGGTGGTTCACAGATCTAACCGCATATGATCCATTTTACATTCTCCCCATTGCCGTGACTGGCACTATGCTTGCCATCTTAGAGGTAAATTAGTTAATAAAAAGAAATGAAAATTGTGATAAATTAATTATTTACTAACTGTAAAATAATTCCCAAACCATTTCTTTCTGTTACGGAACAAATATTTTAGATATTTTTAAGAAGCACTTTTTGATACAGTGAAAGCATATTGTGACCTTGGATAAAAGTCACCATATGACCACTTTTGAATTTTCTATTCTTAACTTTTCTATTTGTTTTGTATCTTACATAAAGCTATTGTATGGCTTTGAGACCTGGAATTTAGCCATGGGTTGTATGGACAATATTGACTTTTTTTGTGTGTGTGTCCTTTTTGGAGCTTCACAGCCACATTTTTGATGTATTTCAACAATTTAAAATGTGCTTTTAGATGGGAGCTGAATCTGGTGTAAACAACCCCAACCTGAGGTCCATGAAGACCATCTTCAGGGTCATGCCCGTTGTTGTCCTGCCTCTAATGATTCACTTCCCCACGGTTAGTCTCTCGCACTCTCTCTTGCCACACAGTATTTGTGATGAGATTGGTCTTCTCTTGTAATGCTGTTATGATTTTCCTCAGTGTTATGTGATCTGTGTGTTTTACAGGCGGTGTTTACTTACTGGATGACCTCTAACCTCTTCTCACTGGGTCAGGTGGCCCTGCTGAGGCACCCGGCAATGAGACAGAAGTTCCGCATCCCAGAACACATCGTACACCCACCTACAGCACTACCTAAGAACGAAGGCTTCATAGAAACTGTCAAGAAAGGTGTGGATGAATTTAAAATTTAAGGATTTTTTGGAAATCATAGTATTTATTTATTTATTGTTAATATTTTTAATTAGCTTTTATCTTGTATATTCAGATTTTAGTTTAAGTTTTAGTAATTTTGATATGTTGAATTTTGATGTTTTTTATATATATAATATATATAGCTTTATTTTTATTTCCAAATATTTTCTTAATTTTCTTTCAAAAAGTCAAATCACCTTTATTTATATAGCGCTTTATACAATACAGATTGTTTCAAAGTAGCTTTATAGTGATAACTGGAAAATGATTTCATGATGCAAACAGAGTTCATTTCGGCTGTACAGCAGCTCTAAAAGAAAAGTGTCATTGTTTAGCTGAAGTCAGTTCAGTGTTGATTCAGTTCCGTTATAGAGATCTATTATTAAATTAGTTAATTTCATCTGTAAAGCAGTTCTGCAGAAAAGTGATGTCATCGTCCAGCTCAGTGTAGTTCTCATCCAATAGAGTCTGTCAGTCAAATTAATAATATTGTTGAATATTAATTGTCCCCAACTAAGCAAGCCAGAGGTGACAGTAGCAAGGAACCCAAACTCCATCAGGTGACATAATGGAGAAGAAACCTTGGGAGAAACCAGGCTCAGTCGGGTGGTCAGTTATTTTCTGGCCAACGAACGAACACGGTGTGATTATGATTCAGGCTGCATCACAAGTCCAAAATCAGATTGTGGATCGGTAGCATTCAAATATTTCATCCAGTTCCTTCTGCTTAAAGATCGAATTCATCATGCCAGTATGGATACGAAGCTGGTCATAGGTCTGTGCTGAGGACTTGTCTGGTTCTTGTGGTCTTTGCTGAGGCCTTCACAGGGGATTGTCTAGTTGACACAGTCTCTGCTGACATTCAGGGCTGCATTGTGGTCGTGTCTAGGTGCAGGTCCACCATCTGATCTGGATACGGGCCTTTGGTCCGTCGCATCAAAAACTAACGCCACCCATCTTAATCTCCACACCACTGATCCTGTTATCAGCGGCATTTCTTCTGTAATTTTGTCTGGCTCATTCATACAATGGTGGGTGGAGTTAATGTAAATAAGGCTATTTACCAACAACGTGAGCTTTTGGTGTAAATAGACTCTCTGTATTTATTTCCGTTTACTGCCAAGGCAACATTTATAATTTTCGTTCATTTATTTATTTATTTTTTAATTGAATATTTCTATTTGATGTTATTTCAGGATGGAAGAATGCCGAGTTGGCTCAGCAGCTGGCGGAGAGAGAAATGAGAATTAAAGGACACCTGGATATGGCAGCCAAAGGTGAGGGTTTGTTCTCTATAGCTCTGTTTCAAAACCTACTGAACTGTATATGCTCTCTACTGCCTACACTACCTTTCAAATGTAAGGGGTCAATAAGAGTTTTTTTAATGCTTTTGAAAGATGTATCTTATGTTCACCAAAATTTATTTGATCAGTAAAAACAGTAATATTTTTAAAATATATCCATTTAAAATCATTTTCTATTTTAACATATTTAAAATGTAATATTTTCCTGTGATGCAAAGCTGAATTTTCAGCATCATTACTCCAGTCTTCAGTGTCACATGATCCTTCAGAAATCATTCTAATATGATGATTTGCTGCTCAAGAAACATTTCTGATTATTATCAATGTTGAAAACTCTTGTGCTGCTTAAAGATAGGGTAGGCAATGTTTTTTGTAAACATTTTTTTTACTGGTTGAAATGCTTCACATCCTGATAGCAATTAATAATAGAACTGGTCTAAAAATGAATCAAATGTGTGTTATATATAATTCGGTTCGCCTCCATTTGTATACTATGAATGTGTGTGCACTTGTGAAGCTATATTAGGTTTTACAGATGATGCTTGCTGTTCACAATTTTCATTTATTCGTGCACTTTCCAAGGTCCCCTGAGGCAGACTTTTACCCATAACCCCCTTCAGCAGTCAGCAGCACCAATGTCAACAGGAAAATCGAGTAGTCCAAAGCAAGACAAGAAGAGGCCCTGGGAAGAGACGATTGGCTAACACCTTGATGGAGAATTGTGCGATTGCTTTGTACATATATGTACTGAGAAGGACTAAGGGATGGGTGGTAATATTAAGACTAAATGCAACATTTGACGAAAAGGTTTAGTGCTGTTTTCTTGCCATTAAAGAGCAGTCTTATTGCCTTACCACCCTATCCATTCATTTAGTCTGCTGAAGAGCTTATTTTATTCATGCACACACACAAATGTATCTCCCTCTTGTAGTTGTCATCCAAAGCACATGAATAGAACGACAGAGAAAATATTAAGAGCTCAACATGAATATTTATGTCCTCATGATTAACACACATAGATTTTGCATTGTTTGTTCTTTATTTAGTTTATTTTTTGTCTTATTCAAATAGTGAAATAGGAATCACAAATCCATAATAACACTGCCTTCAGTCTTTACAAAAAATGGAAAATACTGCTTTTGATATTCAGATATAAACCTGTAAAGATAAAACATGCTGTAGTGGCAATTCCTTTCTTCAAAATACAAGATATTTCATTAGACTTTTAAGTGTACAAGCATCTAAATTAATCTTCAATTAACATGTGCAAGATTTAGGTTTATAGCTGTTTCAAAGCAATGGTACAAATGTCTCTAAATAATACCTTTGTTATCAGTGCTATCATTTCATCATCTTACCAAACCCTGCAACAATCTCCAAGTCCAAAGGTAGTTTCTTCGCACATTATTATTACCCGGTTTCACAGACAAAGTTTAAGCTAGTCCCAGACTAAAATGCATTAAGCAGTCTTAACTGAAACAACTTGCACTGACATATCTAAAAATATCTGTCAATGTTTTGTCTGAAGATGCACACCAGAATTTTCTTTCTTCAGAATTTCCTAATCCTGCCTTAATCTAAGCCCTGTCAAGGAGTTAGTTTACTGTTCCCCATAAAACCAGCATTTAACCGATCAAAATGCAGTTCATCTACATAAATATTTCCAATAAATATAAAAGACTTGCTTTGGCTTGCGGGGGAGTTTCCACATGATATCTGATCAATCTAAAATGATAACCATGTAAACCAGTGTAAAACGAGGTTAATCACATCAGCAGCTTGTGTATTGCATGTCCAGATTCATTCCAGATATAGCACAGTTTTCTTGTCAGTGCATCGTCCTCTTCTACTCTGCCTTTTCATCCTCGATGTCCATCTCCGTAAGAACACAGAAGCACACCTTCTGAATGAGTATACCTGCAGATGCTGGTGAAAAGGGTATGAAATTAGATGCATTAATATTAGCAATTGGTTTCGACTAGGTCAACTACAACCACTATTAGAAGACATACCAATTAACTTGCGGAGCCACATTGGCCTTCGTGTGGCAGGTAGATGGCAGCACAGGAAGTAGACTGGAACTCCCGATAAGGCAATACCAATTCCGATTAACGAGTTGATAGTGTCGCTATATAAAGGCACCACCACAAGAAATACAGTGCAGAGGCAGAATATAATTGGGAAGAACAGGCTGAGCTGGAAAAAAGAAAAAAAGGTAAGATAAATGAGAGTCTAGACTGTGCGAATGTTTCGCGCAAAGTAAATAGTATTTCGATGCTCATAACGTAGTAACCAACTGTCAACTAATTAAACCACGTTTGAAACAAAACACATGATTTTGTGATATATTTGTGAAGCCTAAATCTAAAATAAAGTGAAAATGATAGCCTACTTATGGTTTGTCGATACCGTACGAACCCGATCTTAACGAAAAGTATAATAATTGGTAACTTTTGGGTACTACTATTGGGGAAATTAATATAGTTATTTTTAAAAGCGTTTTTTCACCCCATCTGCCTATGCTTTTGTTTTGACCTCCTTTTACGGGTATGACACTTGAAAAAATATTTTTAGTGAGCACACAGTATGAAATATCATTTACATTTAAATACGTATATTCTTAGAAAACGCCTTCTGACCAAAACTGTATGAAAATGCATATATATTTTTATTATATATTAATATTGAAGTCACCTTGAAATCAGAATCGACAGTTCTTGTTTTTTTTATGAAATATTGCAGTATTTCTTATAAATAATTTATCTGTGCACAACCTTTTTAAAATTCACGTGTATTCACTTTGATCTTTGAAATATTTTCTTGTTCGAGAAGCCGTTTCACACTGTCACAACAGGGAACAAAAGACTATTGCAACTTCCGTTTCATTAAATATATTAATATTTGTGATATATAATATATTAATACATATGTAATGTATGATGACTACAACAGCAGAATTCAAGAGGCTTGTCTATATCACAACTTTATATCTTACAATAAGACTTTATATGACTTTATATGATTTTATTTAATCTTTATCTCACAAAGAGCTGCCTGTTTTAATTTTGTTTTTTACTCTGAGACACAAACAGGCTTCCATAAGGAACACTTTAATGTTGCAGCGATTTGGTATGAATAAAAATATCCCTTCAACAAGTGATGGATTTAGCTTCCCCACTTATTTACAGATGCTGGTTTGTGTGGTTACCTTTAGTGGTCGTACTCTGTCTGGTTGTTTCCATCGCAGGTACAGCTGTCCCAGAATAGACAGACCCACAAAGAACCAGTAGCTGAAGCTGTAGTAGTTGATCAATTTAAAGACATCCTCCACACACAGATACACAAGAGCCATGGCACCCTGTCACACAACAAGACATTTGAGATATTAACATTTGAGAATAGTACACTTACATTTATAGACACAATGACTTATGGACTATACAGATGAAAAGGATTGAAACAGAATACAAGTACATATATAAAACAGTGAATTGTGACACACAAATGGAGATGATGGGAACTGACATTGAAGAGTAGGGCAGGGATGGGGGTGTAGCGGGTGACGTGAATCATGCACAGGTAGTCTGGTAGGTGGCCCTCTCTGGAGCCCACGAAGAACAGCCTGAGAGGAGATACGTGAATGAGAAATGAGCTGAGACTGAAGTTAAGAAGGAAAATGGTGCCTGAGAGGGAATAATGTGGTGGATCAGATGGCAACAATGACACTGGTTATGCTACATGTGATAGTTCTCACCTTGATGCAGCCACTATTGATGCATTTAATCCTCCAAAGCAGGAGAAGGCGACAGCAACTGGTATTGTCCAGTTAAAATACCCAAATATCTGGTCTGCAAATGTCTGTGAAATAAAACTTTAATTAGCCCAGGAACTCAGTAGAATAGCCAAAACATGATTCAAGCTTAAAGCAGCTTAGAACTGTCTTTTTTTTTTCCTCTCTTTTCTTTTTTGTACTCTACTGTTTGTTTTTTTTTTTAAATTAACACTTTTATTCAGCAAGGATGCATTATATTGATCTAAGGTGACAGTAAAGATATTTATATTATTATAATATACAAAAATATTAAGCAGCACAACTGTTTTAAACTTTGATAATAATAAGAAATGTTTCTTGAGCAGCAAATCAGCATATTAGAATGATTTCTGAAGGATCATGTGACACTGAGGACTGGATTATTGGCTGCTGTGTCGTCACAGGAATAAATTATATTTAAAACAAATATTTAAATAGAAAATGATTAATTTAAAGCTGTAATAATATTTCACAATTTTACTGTATTTATGATCAAATAAATGCAGCCGTGGTGAGCATAAGAGACTTATTTCAAAAGCATAAACTAATAAACTATAATAAACTAATAAATCTAATAAAAACAAAAGAATAGCTAATAAATGAATCGGTCCCACCACATTTACATTTTCTCAACAATATTGACTACCACTAGAGATGAATACTCACCACAGCCACAGCATCACTGTCCAGGATGGCAGGGATGGGCAGGATTGTATAGTATGCCAGATTGGTAAGAATGTAGATCACTGTGACAATGGGCATGGAAATTGCAATGGCCAGTGGGAGATTTCTGAAAAGAAAAGAAAAAAATTACAACCACCAGAGGGCAGCAGAATGTATTAATGTGCATATAATAACTGGCCTGTAAACAGTCTAATCCAAGCTCTGCAACCCCCACCCTACCCCAAAATGCTATGCCTATTTATGACAAATGTTTTTTTTACATGTCCACATGTAAAAAAACAAAAAAACTTCCAGGCAGGTGTGTTGCATTTAAAAATGCAAATGCAAAATGCATTTAAAACAGGTAAACCCAGCTATCCATTTTTATTTGCTAGATAGATAGATAGATAGATAGATAGATAGATAGATAGATAGATAGATAGATAGATAGATAGATAGATAGATAGATAGATAGATAGATAGATAGATGGATGGATGGATGGATGGATGGATGGATGGATGGATGGATGGATGACTGTGTTTACGTGAATACTCGCCAAGACCAGCATTTTGACATTATTTTGTGTGTATTTTAGTAAGTGTAATTTAGTACTGAGAGGAGGCTTTATGTGCGCACACTTTGGGTACAAAATCTCCGGGAATGAGTAAAATTATCCCACGCTGAAATTCAAGCCCTGTAACACCAACAATATTCATCTGGAACAAATGAAATGAGTGAGTGAGGGGAGGCGGGTGTGTGTGTGTCAACGTGCTGTCGGAGAGATAAGAGAGCGAGAAAGCACAGCTGATATTGCATATCTGTTCTGCGGAAATTGAGTATTGGAAGCATTTCAGATATGTATGTATCGAAAAATCTATATTTTTGACAACACTACATTGAACTTAGTTTATTATTTCAGATGCCTAGTTTCAGACTACAATTGAGAAATGTATACACTACCAGTCAAAAGTTGATTTCTGAAGGATCATGTGACACTGAAGACTGGAGTAATGATGCTGAAAATTCAGCTTTGCAGCACAAAAATAAATTATATTTCAGAGTGTATTAAAATAGAAAACCATAATTTTAAATTGTAATAATATTTCACAATATTATTGTTTTTTCTGTATTTATTATTAAATAAATGCAGCCTTGATGAGCATAAGAGACTTCGTTCAAAAACATTAAAAATAGTAATGTTTCCAAACTTTTGACTGGTAGTGTATATATATATAAATTCAACCTGCCAAAGTGGCTAGTAGGAGTGACTGAGTTACAAGCCACTGCTGAAATCCACCCGCATTTAGTGGGTAGGCAGATGCTAATGTCGATGGATGGATGGATGGATGGATGGATGGATGGATGGATGGATGGATGGATGGATGGATGGATGGATGGATGGATGGATGGATTGATTGATTGATTGATTGATTGATTGATTGATTGATTGATTGATTGATTGATTGATTACCTCTCTGGGTTTTTGATCTCCTCAGTGACAAAGTTCAGCGTGTCCCATCCAGAGTAGGAGAACAAGGCAGAATATAATGCCAGAGCCACATCACCAGGATCCTGAGATGAACCTGAGAACAGCCCCTCAAAATTCTGCGTGTAACCTGGAACAAACACACACATAAACCAGCATGATTTATATTAATTATATTGTGTACATACAGATACAAATAGTTACAAAAAGTATACAGGTGTAAAAAGTCTCTTGTAGTGTCTTTACCTTGGAATATCTTGACCAGGCCAGTGATGATGACGGCGATGAGAGCGATGACCTTTACATAGGTGAAGATGTCCTGAACGCGTGTTCCATACTTCACATAAGCACAGTTCACAAAGGTCAGCAAGCCTACAGAACAAACACAGATCAAGATGAAACACTTGTTCTCATCGCACCATAATGTATTTTGTTGAGCTCAGGTGACTTGCACAGGTTTTTTGTGCATTAGGTCGATATCTACTAGGCTTTAAAGGGATAGTTCACCCCAAAATGAAAATTCTGTCATCATTTACTCCCCCTTCATGTTGTTCCAGTCATGTATGCTGTTCTTTCTTCTGCTGAACACAAAAGAATGTTGATAACCTAACAGTTTCATTTAACTTCTATTTTATTTTTGTCAATGAAAGTCAATGGGAATGCAACTGAGAGTCCATAAATGATTGCAAAATTTAGATTTTTAGGTGGACTATCCCTTTAAGGAGCCACATGGGTGTTCTTGTGAGCCTGAGTCAGTCTAGTCACAACATCACTGCAATAACATGAAATAGATATGGTCTTCCCCTGTTTTCCAAAAGGATCAATGATCTTCAGGGGTCAGTTTGTTTTGACCCTGAAATGTCTTGATTTGTGTGGGAGGTTCAGACAAAGGGAGCGTGTGAGCAAGTGTGTGTGTGTGATAACGTGTGTGTCTTTTGTAAGGTAGTCTTCCTGGCTTGAGGAAGCAGGTCTGCTGACTCTAGCACTCCTGCTGGTTGTTTTGCAAGGAGCGAAAGAGCTTAGGGCAGCACTAAAGTTTGCGTGCGTGAGTGGGGCATTTTTCTGTCATACAGAAAATCCAGCTGTAAGCACCTGTGCTTTGATATTGCATTCCATGAGAGCACATTCAAATAATAATACAGAATGGAAGCAAATTTGTATTGCTTTATATTGCAAATACCCCTTGGTAGTGCATTCACACAAGAAAATAAACCAGTGGAAAGTGAACTGAAACTGAGAGTCAGAGTGGGCAGTTTGTGTTAACACCAAAGAGGAAGTAGCAATGTGTCACATGACACAGTCTGACCCATTAAACAATGAGGGAAACTGGGGAATATATATATGTATGGATGTGGATGTTACAATTCTACAATACACAAACCCTTCCTGTGTCCTTTGCCCATGGCTCACATTTCTGAAAAAAATATTTTCTAGTTTTACTCTGACTTCATCTTATCTGTTATGGCTGCTATCAGTGTTGCCTCAAGTTCATAAACTGCTCGCACACCCATTTCTAATCTACAGTCTCACTGCTTACGATGGGCACATATGTGTCTCATTCCTGTATGGTTATTTCATCTTTTACAATTAATGTACAATGGAAAACAACTTGAGTAACTGATGAAAGATGTTCATTTTTTAAGGTGAGTATCCTCCTGGGACCCAGGAATAGACTTTTGTCCTCTGTAGTGGACATTATATTTTAGTGATTTTCTCTGACATCATAGATGTCACAGCTTTGTGGTTCTGGATGTCCTGTAAAGAGCACATTCAGGGCTTTTCAGAGATACCAAATGTTCTGAGGTTTCATCATGACCACTCCCTCTGCTTGGTCTTTAAATATGGTCAAATTTAACACCCTTATGGAAATATGATAATATTTTGTTATTATCATTTACATCTGACTAATTTTCTAATTGTTTGTAATAAATCAGCATCTCAGGAAAATGTTATGGGGTTTCAAATCAAAATATGACTTTCTGTTACGAAACAGGACACTGATTTTATGAATGTCCACTGTAAAGGACATTACATATTGCCCCAAGAACACATTAATATGCAAATTAGATACAGTGTATAGATGCATTGTATTGAATGGGAAAACCCATGTATGTCTATTTTAGCCACATATTGCATAAAGTAAAATGGTATATCAATTAATTCCATTATATCTTTCATAACATAGTTGAGAATCATCTTTAAACAAAGTTTGGTAAAAAAAAAAAAAAAAAAAAAAATCCTGAAGGCTAAAAATCTATTTTGCCTATACATGTCATTTCATGTCATTTTATTTTTTAAACAACTTAGTCCTGGCGTCCACTACAGAGGACATAGCATAACATATGAATAAAATATAATTTTTCAAAAAAAAAAAAAATGCTCTAAACAATGTAATGACGTGAAAAAAAATACTAAAACCTTTTTTTTTCTGGGTCTCAGGAAGATATTTCTTTTTTTGTGGAATATGTCCATGTTATCATGTCATTAAATTTTATTTCAGATGGGCTTGATGATTGAATGTAAATATTTAGCATATCTAAAAGGATAGTTCACCCAAAAATGAACATTCTGTCATCATTTACTCACCCACAGTAGACTGGTCTGACATTCCTGTGGAACATAAAAAAAAAATTTTTTTTTTTTTTGGTTCATACAATGGAAGTCAATGGTCACCAAAACTGCTTAGTTACCAATATTCTTCAAAATATTTTCTTTTGTGTTCTGCAGAAGAAAGTAAGTAATACAGGTTTGGAAAGACACGGACAAACGATGAACTACTGAACTACTACTATAGCACAAATACCAATAATATTAACATTGTATTATTGTCCCTTAGAAAAGAGATAACCCCAGAAGAAGGTACACATTGTATTTGTGAGGAAAGAGATCAAAAGTGTGTCTCTGGCAAAAGATTCCAGATGTGTCTACTGGAACAACTATTGCTCTCCCTCTCTCTCAATGTCCTTTTGGCTCAATGCCATACTGAGCTGTCATTAGCTATTAGCAAGGTTGATAATCAGGAGGACTTTACCTTCCAGAAATCAGCAAGTTCTTGGGAATGCTTCTTATCTCTCCAAGCGTGCATGTGTTGCACACTGATTAACTTAATTTAGATTTGTGGGTGTAATATGTATATGAAAGACATTTTTTTTTTTACTCTGGTTCACAATATCTTCATCTAGATTAGTGCTTCTCAGAAAGAACTTTTTAAATGTCTCCTTTGTCTGACACACATATTTCAGGTCATGAAGTCTCTGTAATAAGCGGATGACCTGAATCAGGTGTGGTTGATTAGGGGGGCATAAAAAAGCATGTCCCAATTCAGAGGCTGTATGCTTTGAAGAACGTGGACTTTAAAATCCAGACTTTTCGAAGTCTGCAAAGGTCGAACCGAGCATTGTTGAATGGGACGGTCTAGCCTACGGAGGATTGCTCTTGCCTAGAAACTGTGACAGGTGCTGTTGATGAGCAGCAGTAACGTTTGTACTAGACTATTTTGAAAGTTTTATTCAACTGTCTGAAAACAAAACAGGGTTCACAACCTGTCTAAATATGTTCACCTTGGACCATTTTAGTGTTAACACATTACGACATAACACATTACATCACAGTAACGTGAGTTCTGTAATTACTTTTTTCAAGTACCTAGTAAAGTAACGCACAACTTTTAAATTTACAACAAAATTTTTCAAACAAGTAACTCAAGTTTCCATGTATTTACTGGTGCCTCTCCAGTCCCCATGTTTAGAGAAATCAGGAGTAAGGGCAGAGGCATTGTGTGCGCTGTGTGAACATGATGGTTATTGTAGTTCTAGACTAAATGTGAGCAGGCATTTACCTTACCTGCACAAAACATTCAGTATTCCTCAAAATGAATAAAAACTGTGAAATGCAAACTCAGAATATTATGCAAAACTGCAATATTTAAAAGATTAGTTCACTTTAAAATGAAAATTACCCCAAGCTTTACTCACCCTCAAGCCATCCTAGGTGTATATGACTTTCTTCTTTCTGATGAACACAATCAGAGTTATATTAAGAAATATCCAAGCTTTATAATGGCAGTGAATGGGAAACAACGAGTATGAAGCTCAAGAAAGTGTTTCCATCCACATCCATCCATCATAAACACACTCCACACGGCTCCGGGGGGTTAATAAAGGCCTTCTGAATTGAAGCGATGCGTTTGTGTAAGAAAAATATCCATATTTAACAAATTATAAAGTAAAATATCTACCTTACGTATTCAACTTACGAAAAAAAAAGCGTAACTTACACAACGGCAGTTTACACTTTCTTCCTAAGTTGCAATTAGAAGGCGTAGGACGTAGCGTAGCATTTTGACCTGCGAGAGTTTTACACTTTCTTCATAAGTTGAATACGGAAGGCGGTCTGGCAGAAGCTAGATATTTTACTTTATAACTTGTTAAATATGGATATTTTTCTTACACAAACGCATTGCTTTGCTTCAGAAGGCCTTTATTAACCCCCTGGAGCCATGTGGAGTACGTTTATGATGGATGGATGTGGATGGATGCACTTTCTTGAGCTTCATACTCGTTTCCCATTCACTGCCATTATAAAGCTTTGACGCGTCAGGATACTTATTAACATAACTCAGATTGTGTTCATCAGAAAGAAGAAAGTCATATACACCTAGGATGGCTTAAGGGTGAGTAAAGCTTGGGGTAATTTTCATTTTAAAGTAAACTAATCTCTTAAATATGTTAAATAACACAAAGGCTTAAGTCTAGTCCCAGACTTAAATGCAGGTTTGAGCTGTTTTAACTGAAAGCAACTTGTACTGACATATCTTAAAATATGTCAGTGCCATTGTTTGTCTGAAGATGAAAAACAGTAATGTCTTTTTTTCTAAGGCACATTTTAAAAAGCTACTTAAATATCCTAATTGAACTAAGGTCTAATCCTGGCTAAATCTAAGCCCTGTCTGTGAAACCGGGCTCATTTAATCTCACTTTATTAACCAATGTCTTTGATGCTGACTTTCGATGATCCAATTCAACCATACTAATAAGTAAAAAATGACTTTAGTTAAACATCACATTTGTTTTTCATTTTTTTGATTTCTCAAGCAAGAGTGTTGAACTTTCTTCTCCTGTGTCCTATTCTTCTGCAATATAGGGCTAAGTTTCCTAAAAGCATTGTGAGCCCAAGTTGATCATGGAGACCAGTGTTTTCTACGATCAGCTTAGCTCACAGTGCTTTCGGGAAACGCAGCCCAGAATGGCAGCACAGCTGAAATGTTTGTTTGAGCTGCACCCTCTACTGTACAGGGGAGAATTTGCATTTCCTTTAGCCTGAGGCTTATTTATTTAACTTTTGTTGTGAAAAAGCTTTTACATTTGCCAAAAATAGAACTTTTGGGTGTTTTGTGATTAAAAAACAAGCAAGCCCAGCCCAGGTGAGAAAAAGTAATGCAAAATTAATGTAAACGCATTATTTTCCATAAAAAGTAACTAAGTAATGTAATTAGTTACTTTTAAAGGTAGTAATGCCATATTGTAACGCATTACTTTTAAAAGTAACTTAAAAGTAACACTGGTCCATTTATGTACAAAATAAAGAGTATAAACTATCAATAAATTTGCATCTGCAAGTCAAAATTTGAACCTCTTTATAAAGTTTAAAAAAAAAACAAAAAAAAACAAAAAAAAAACATTTGTATCGTTACATATTCGGGTAAGATGAAACCCAAAACTTAAATTTAAAAGTGTAATCCGGAATTTTCTCTCAAAAAATCCAGTTGTCATTGGCGCACAATGAATCTTGGGATAGACTAGGCTGCGAAGAATCCACTCTTTCTATCCTTCATGGCCCAGGGAAAGAAGAACACATCTGTAGGCCGCATTCAAAGGATGCAGCCTCTGAATTGGGACGCAGCTAAAATGTGTGTTGTTCGGGGGCCACAGGACCAGGGTTGATCTAGATTAACCACTGATCTACATTATGTGATGTGTTGATTATTTGAAGTGATACAAAAAAAATTTCTCAGATTTCAAAATTCCGGAGCATTTGAAGAACTGCCAGTTCAATTGTCACTTTCTGTATCAGTTTGCAGTTTTTTTGCTATTGTGCATGTCTGTGCTGAGCGAGACTAATCACGTGAAATAAACCCTCAACATCAGCAGCACTTGCCTGACTCATTCTTTTCTTCTTCCCTTTTCCATTCAACATTAAATACTGACAGGGTTTCATTTTTTCTCATGATGTCATAATTTCTCTTGTGCTGTTTTCTCCCCTTACAAAAAAGTAGGCTAATGTGATAGTAAAGTGATGGTATCAGATGGTGATACCATAGAACATTTTTTGTGTCTTTTGAACTCAACATATTTATCATTACGTTTTATGCCACTTCATTCACTCCTCACTGTTCCTGTCTATGGAAAATGTAGCAACTGTGTTTATGTTTGTGTAATGTTAACCCACTACCAACTTCCTTCGTTTCACACACTCTTTGTGCAACCAACAAACATTCAGAGTGGCAATGCACACGACTGTTCAAAAGTTTGGGGTCAGTAAGGTTTGTTTAATACTTTTGAAAGAAGTATGTTATGCTCACCAAAAGGCTGAATTTTTAAAAATAAAAAATAGAGTAAAAACAGTAATATTGTGAAATATTAAAGGGTTAGTTCACCCGAAAATGAAAATTATGTTTATTACTCACCCTCATATCGTTCCAC
Source organism: Elopichthys bambusa (assembly GCA_037101425.1). Lineage (NCBI taxonomy): Eukaryota > Metazoa > Chordata > Actinopteri > Cypriniformes > Xenocyprididae > Elopichthys > Elopichthys bambusa. The sequence continues at coordinate 10,100,322 of CM074432.1, read as the reverse complement.
ACCCGTAAGACCTTCGTTCATCTTAAATTAAGATATTTTTGATAAAATCCGATGGCTCAGTGAGGCCTCTATTGCCAGCAAGACAATTAACACTTTCAATGCCCAGAAAGCTACTAAAGTTGTATTTAAAACAGTTCATGTGACTACAGTGGTTCAACCTTAATGTTATGAAGCAACGAGAATACTTTTTGTGCGGCAAAAAAATAAAATAATGACTTTTCAACAATACGTTATAAGTGTTTTGTAATTTCAATAGTTCATGTGGCTTTGGCAGTTTGATACACGCTCTAAACCACTGATTCGAAACAAAAGATTCGTAAAGCTTCAAAGCTTCGTGAAGCAGTGTTTTGAAATCACCCATCACTAGATATTGTTGTAAAGTTGTTATTTTGTTTTTTTGGAGCACAAGAAGTATTCTCGTCGCTTTATAATATTAAGGTTGAATCATTATAGTCACATGAACTGTTTTAAATATGTTTTTAGTAGCTTTCTGGGCATTGAAAGTGTAAATTGTCTTGCTGGCAATGGACGCCTCACTGAGCCATCGGATTTCGTCAAAAATATCTTAATTTGTGTTCCAAAGATGAACGAAGGTCTTACGGGTGTGGAACAACATGAGGGTGAGTAATTAATGGAGTTCAAAAGAACTGTTTTTCTATTTTAATATATTTAAAATTTAATTTATTCCTGTGATGGTAAAGCAGAATTTTCAGCATCATTACTCCAGTCTTCAGTGTCACATGATCCTTCAGAAATCATTCTAATTTGCTGATTTGGTGATCAATAAGTATTTCTGATTATTAACTGTTGAAAACAGTTGTGCTGTTTACTATTTTTGTGGAAACCATGACACTTTTTTTCAGTATTCTTTTATGAATAGACTAATTTAATGCATCCTTGCTGAATACAAATATTATTTTCTATCAAAAAAATCTTAACTGACACCAAACTTTTGAACGGTAGTGTATTCTCTTTAAAATGTCTCATTCTATGTTCCACAGAAGCAATTAAATGAATAAAATAAAAGGTTTTGGAATGGTGGGTAAATGATTCTGGGTGAACTATTCCTTTTAACTTCAGTTTATGTTCTTGAAGTACACAAACCTTCACAGATAATCTACAAAAGCACCTCCCAAATACAGCCACACAAATCCACACACACCAACTCACAGATGCAGGCTGCGGCCAGCAGACGATTGGCTATGTAGGGCGCTATACACGTTGGGAAGATGGGCTGCACCATGTAGTTGGAGAAAGTGATGGCTATTACAGCCTGACTGGTGGGCTCGATGATCAGAAGTGAAGTCCATAGACGGATGAAAGCCAAAAAGCCCCCAAAGGCCTCCAGGATGTAGGCGTAGCTGGCGCCCGACTTGGTGATGGTGGTTCCGAGCTCGGCATAGCAGAGTGCACCAAACACAGAGAAGATCCCACCGATTGTCCACACTACCAGAGATAACCCGTAGGAGCCGCTATACATCAGTACGCCTTTGGGTGAGACGAAGATCCCGGAGCCGATCATGTTTCCCACGATGAGACACACGCCATTGAGCAAAGATATTTCTTTTTTCAGTTTCATGGACTCCTGCGAGCTGCTTGCCTTCAGGTCTCCATTCGATACCTCTGAGGATGGTTCTTCTGTTGGTGCAGGACTGTAGGATGCCATCGTTTTAATAGATTGTATGATACAAATAAGACTGTCTAGATCTACAGTCAGTTACAAGAGTTTCAGGAAGATCTGAAAAGTTCCCAGCTAGTTCTTGAGATCCTTAGGGGACATCTGGGGAAGATAGAAGGAGTGTGTTCAGTATTTATACAAACACACACACACATGCATGCACATATAATAATCTCCAAAGAAACAGGGCAATCATAAAGAGCTTACATACACACTCTTACTTTTCAAATGTACATATGGCTATTACTGATCCATTAGACGTCTTGGCAAATGGCTTTTTAAAGGTGTGTAAACACAGAGCTGGAGAAAGAGGTCTACATGTAAGAAAAACATCCATTCCTTACTGCGAGAGACAGGATTGTGTGTCTAAGCCAACAGCTTACTCAATCACTCTCTGACGTGGACATTCATCCACCTGATCTCTAGTCAACCGAGACCAAGTGGAGGGATTTTTAATATGTCATGTCCAATTCAACTCTCTCACTTTTAGCATGGAGACTTCTTGGTGAGTCAGCATGCTGATCTGTCACATGCTCCTCAAGGTTCACTGGACTCAAAAGAGCTACGCTCAAGAGCACAGGCTGCGAAACATCTCCACATGATATAAAAAATGCACATACAGGGACATGTCTAGTTAATTGACAGCTAGTATATTTGAAGCTCAAAGTTGAGAGCCATTGATGCTGACTTTGACAAACTATACCCTGACAAGGCATGATTTTTGGCATAGGTTATCTATAAGACTCAATGACATCCTGAAATCTGAAAAAGAAGGAAATGGGAATTTTACACATTAGAGCTGCAGAATTCTGGGGCTCTTGACTGTTTAAATTCAAATTTGAAATTTTGTAAAAAGACATTTTCAAATTTAGAAATTAACATAGTTGCACACCCACTTAGACCTTAGAATCGTTCCCACCTTTCACACACTAACTTAGCAGATCTGATTAATTGCCCTGTGTAATAGTGAGGAAGGTCTTATCACAAAAGATGAAAGTTGCATTCAGGAAAGAAAAAAAGAGATAGAGAGGATGATTAAAGTGCTGAACTGAGTGGGTGGACAATAGGCAATTACTGCACGTGATAATTAAAAAGCCTCTCCAATGCAAGATCTTTAGGGACAGGAGAGCAAGGTTCAGGACGTGCTGATAAGCGCTCTGATAAAAAACAACTATAAAACAAAATCACTCAAGGTTACAGCCTTTTATAAAAGGTGAAAAAATACTATAGTAATTTATAGTAAATACTACAGTGTTTTTGAACCATATTATAGTAAAGTACTTGAATTAATTTGTTGTGGTAATTCTATAGTTGCTGTGATAATGTAACAACTATAGTAATGTAAACAAATTACTTTACCTAATATTGTTTTCTACAACTGTAGGGTATATTATACTACAATATATGCTACAGTTTACTGTAGTAAAAACTATTTATTACAGTTTATCAGTTCACTATAGTTAATACTACAGTATGCTGTAGCATTCATTAACAAAGTGTTGTAAATACTATAATATATACAGTATACTACAATTTACTATAGTATGGTTCAAAAACACTATAGTATTTACTATAGTATTTTTTCACCTGGGTAGGCTTACAGCCTTATTTTCTGTATACTGTATAGAAACTACTTGCAATATAATACTTAACATAAAGTTGTAAGAATAAAGGTTTATATTGATAATGCAGTCGTGTAAACTTACATCTTTCCCATATAAAACCTGTAACTATACAATATGCATTTTATAATGAGGTCTATGTGAATCGAAGCGTGTTGAAATAATTCTGACGGCAATGACCACAGTAAGTACATAAGAGCGGAGTTGAATGGTTCTGCATTACCTTTTCCTCCAGGTGCTGAACTGGCATCAGGATGCAGCTTGTACTTGTGCTTTATCTGCCGTTCATTTTCGTAGACACGATTTAAGCCAATGTGGAGTTCATGTTATTTCGCCCTGTGAGATCTTAGTCATATGGTCTTCTGTCACGGCTCACGCTCGAGTTCCCTTCCGTTCAGCTCGTGCGTTGTTCGAGACGTTTGGAGTAGATTGATGAACTTCTGCTCTCAGTCAAACAGATACAAACACACAGCGAGTAAGGGGAGGAGAAAAGGGATGGATCGCAGCTCTCTAAACTATTGAACCATTATAATGTGTGTCTGGGTGAACATTTGATAAATACCAGCTAAACCGATCTCAAAATGGAAGATATTTTGCAGTCGAGACATTAAGGTAAGCTAGTTGTTGTTGCTTTTAACTAAAAACTATTAAAATACTTTTCGGTAATTGAAATTGAAAGCTGAAATAAAATAAAATAAAATAAAATAAAATAAAATAAAATATTAGCCTATATGAAAAACGTAAACTTTAAAAAACCTAAATGGAAATTAGAAATGTTGCCTTCGCAACTAACTGAAAAATTATGTTGAAGTACTAAAATACTGAAGTAGGCTAGGCTACTGAAATATTAAATAAAGCTATATAAAAATATATTTAAAAAAAAAAAAAACTAATACAATTTAAAAAAAATGAAAGAATAAAATGAAAGCTAATTTAAAATATGAATATATAAGCTACTGTAATAGCCTAGTATAAAAACGATACTAAAACAACACTGATTTATAGAAACTGGTTTTTAAAAACAATAAACAGACCCTGAGAAATAGGCTATTCGCTGGTGTAAAACGTGTGACAACAAGCACCGGTGTCTTCTACATGAATTAATGAATGAAAAAAGTCATAAAATATGATGATCTTATAGCATTCGCTTACTGTAACTGTTTTAAAAGAGGGACAATGGATTTGGATAATTTACGGCACACCTGTGCATGTGTCGCTATCGTGCGGTCAAAATAGGACATTACACCACATCTGCTTTCCCTGACTTGCAAAGGAAACACTTTCCCATTGTTGCCGTTTTTACTACTACTACTTTAGTACTTTCATTACACTTTAAAATTATCTATGTTATGATTGCAACTATATTTTTAATATAAATATAAAATACATTTTAGCTAGTATTTAGCTATTTTTGAAACTTGTTTACAAGATGATGTTTTCTAAATTACACATTAATTACTAAATGAATTTGCAAATCAACATATTAAAAGTTAAAATAAATATATATACATTTCATATATATATATAAACAAACAGAATTTAGTTGTACAATTATTTACAAATATATTGTCGGGATAACTGGTTTATGTACCACATGCACTGTCGAGTCTAAATGAAAAGCTTTACTTTTCATCAGTTGATTTAATAAATTAGCAATCTTTTAAATATCTTTGACAACTGCTCATTAAAGACCTACTCATCAATCCTGCTGCTTTTTTGCATCTTAAGGCACTACATTCAGGCATATTTGGCATTGTCTCTGGAAGATTTCCTTATTTTTGATTGAGACATGTCTTTATCCCTTCCTGAATGCATGTGGACAAACTTCTACCACATGCCTCGTTTCTGGCTCATTGTTCGTCTCCCTCTCAACCTCAAAATTTCTATCCTTGGTTACAGGTTGTCATGGTTTCAAGGGCCTGGCAGAGGCAGGATTAGGAGCCATTTTAGGGACAGCTGGCCGGGTCGGTCTCCACCTCCCCTTCATCCCGCGCAGAGACGCTCAGGGGGGATGAGGGGGGACATTGTGTGAGGATTAGAGCTTCCTGTGTGTCAGCCGCATTACACAGGGAGAGGGGGGGGGGGGGGGGGGGGGGGGGATAGAAAGAGAGTGAAAGAGGCAAAGAATGAAAGAGAAAATGAAAGAGCGAGCATATGAAAGAGAGCATGACACAGAAAGCGAGAGGGTGTTTGAGGGGAGGAGTGAAGTCTGTACAGCTGCACACTCAATCACATTACACAAGTATATGTGTGTGTGTGTGTGTGTGTGTGTGTGTGAGAACAAACAAACACACAACATACACACATACAGCCATCAACATGCACACCAACAAACTGGGGGAACTAAACATATTAAAGGAAACAGACTTTTCAGAAAAAGGGGGGTGAATGAAGACAATTGCTTAGGAATATCGAACCTTATGGAACAAAAACAAAACGACACCTCACAGGATGCTGAAAATAGCTTTTCAAATGGAAGTTTTGTGTTCAATGCAATTAAAATAACAGGAAAAAAAAGTAAAAACTAATTGTGAAACATTCATTCTGACTTTATTTTCCTCTTTGACAAGTTAGGACCACATTACATCCAAGAAATTTACAAAACAGTGTTCAACAGGGCCAACAACCTTCAAGATAACAGAAAATAATGCATAAATGTTTACAAATTTTGAGCCGCTTTTTCGCATCTACAGCATTGTGATAACTGATCTGATTTGCCGTTTTTCATAATTAAAGAAAAACAAACAAAAAAACCCAATACTTACAAACCACTACATCAAGAAGGTTGAAGAACAGGCATTGATTGGGCAGAAAAAAATATGACTTTCAGCATTTCGGTTCCATCATTGTTAATATAAACCTCCCTTGTCAATAAGAGTTTCAGCAGTCACAAATATAGTGCAGCTATTTAGAGAAACACCTACAAAGAACAGCAGCATGAAAGAAGATAAAAACAGAGTACATAAAACAAAAAGGATATTTACATTCAGCTGCACATTGGATTTGGTATGATCCCACATCCTCTCTCATCTCACACATCAGGTCATTCCCTTTTTTCCTCGAGTTTGCACGTTTTTTTTAAAAAGTATTTGTATGTATATCCTGGAATTCCAAATTGATTTCTGAAATTGCACTTAGACACATAATTAATTTGCTTGTCATTTGTTATACAAATACTATTTTCAAGATCCAATTTCGGTGCATCCTGATATTTGAAGTCGGAAGACTTACTAAGTCTTTATCAATATGATTTAATTGTCTTCATGAAAAGGCACTACAATTACATATGGACTGATTCACTACCATTCTACAATATCAAACAATTAAAAACTACTCCTAACCACAAAACTGAAAAAAGTTGTCATAGAAATCAGTAAACAAGAATAGTGCTAAAACCTAACTAATCACATTCTTTTAAGCAGTGTCTTCAGTTCTGTCGTCTCTGTCAGCAGTAGACACCGGATGCTCAGTCAAGGACAGTTTATCTGTACTCTCCTCTGACAAGTTTTTAGCATCCTCTCCTCTCAGTTTTCGATGGGTCGACTCCTCTGTACGCTCCATGACTTTTCCCTCAGAGGACTGTGAGGATGCAGTACTGGCCAACTGATTCATACTCCCGCTGTGGATTTTCATATGCCCCTGTTGAAACACAATAATTAGAAGTCTTGTTTCTCACATAAACAATATCACAAGAAGTTCATAAATATTTAATGGATAAAATGTCATCTAACATAATCCACCTTTTAAAGTACACATTAATCTCTGTACCTTCAATCCACTGCGGCTAGCGTACTCTTTTCCACACTCTGTGCAGCTGTAAGGTTTCTCAGAACGCTGCGGTTGTGGAAGGGCCACAGGAGTTTCTGATGATGTCATTTCAGCCTTTTCTCTATCTTTCCTTTGATCCTCTTCTGCAGACTCCTCCATTTTGGATTCTTGTGCATCCTCAGCTTTCAGCTTCTGCTCTACGGCTCTGTCAGGAATTTTAGAGTGCAAAGAAGCATTCTCTGTGGATGAGTGAGAGTCACCATCATTGGGTTCAAGAACATGGTCAATTCCATTCACATGAAGTGTTGTCTGCTCGCTGCTTTGGTCTGATTTTGACTCAGTGGACAACCCTGGGCTGGAGGGTGGAGTTAGGGCAGGTGACAGATTGAGAGCTTCAGAGCTTAAACTAGGTTTTGGCCCACTGATCACCGTGTGATGCGAAGGCCCGTTGTGCCATTTTTTATCAAACAAGGTATCTTGGGAATTGGTCCTGGTACAGAGGGATAAAGGTGTGTCTTCATCCTCTTCTGCAGAGCCAGTGACAACTTGAGACTTGCTGTGATGGACTGTGCCATAATGGTTCTCATCTAAGGCTATGGAATTGTCAGGTGGGCTGTTTTCTCTGGAGGGGTCCTGCTTCTCCAGGGTGAGGGTTGGACTAGTCTCAGGTGTGTTGTCATAGGGATCTTGATCTGACTCCATGATCTGGTCTGCATTACCTGATGTAGCATTTCTTAGGCTAGCACCAGACTCCAGTACGCTGGCAGAGGAAGACATGCTCATATTGAGAGGAAGAGACTGAAGGGTCTTGGGTAAGGAAACTCCATCCATTTGACCAGTGTCCATCTCTGACTGCAGGTCCCCGTTACCTTCTGGCGGTAATTGGCCCCCCAAATGCATGCGAATGTGGTGCTGCAGTACCACAGCATTGGTAAACTTGCGCTGACAGAGTGGGCATGAGTTCTGGCCACGTGCATTGGCTGGACGTGCTCTGTGAGTGGCTAAATGAGCCCTTAGACTCCCCTTTGTGGAGAAGGAGCGGCCACAGAGTTTGCAGGGGAATGGACGTTCCCCTAAGTGAGTGGCCTGGTGGAGACGTAATGCCCTTGGGCAGCTGAGGACACGGAGGCACACCCCACACTGATTAGGGACCAAGGAGGAGGCAGTTGACCCTTGGAGCTCTTGGCTAGTCGGCTCACTGCTGGGATTCGGGTTCAGACCTAAGGCTGCCATCATCTCCCTCCTGTAAGCTGAGATAGCATTATTGTTGGAGGTTGTGGATATGTCATTAGCCTGAGTATTGCAGTTCACCTGGCCTTCATTGGTGCTTTTTGGGAGAGGCTGCTTCTCTAACTTCTGAGCCAGTCTCTGCAGCTTGGAGGTGTCAGAGGTGGCAGAGGATGAAGATGGAGAGGAGGATGGAGAAGAGGAGTTTTGAGGTTTGGTGTAAGAGGAGAAAGGGAAGGTAAGTGGGAGGTGAGGGGAGGGAAGGTGAGGAGGGCGAAGAAGAGCAAGACTAGGATGGTGAGCAGAGGGACCTGATGGGAAGAGAATCTTCGGAAGATGTGCCAGCTGGGAATATGGAGAACCAGGATGTAATGTGGAGTGTGGTGGTGTATTCTCATCAAACCTCTGCTGCTTTGCACCTTTAAATTGACTGTTCATGGCAGAGGAGGTGATGGATGAAGATGACGACTGCACACTTGTAGAAACGGAGGCTGCGGCTGCAGCCGAGACACGGTTAAGCTGTAGCAAAGAGTGGGCGGTGGAAAGCAGGGCCAGATCAACACTGGGTGGCAATGGTAGGGAGGAGGGAGATGGATGAGATGACCCAGATAGGAAACTCAGGGCTAAACTGTCTGGCACACCTACACTACCCTTAACCCCAAAAGGCTCCTCGTCCTCAGCTCGACGTTTTCTGCGTCTCTGTGAAGGCCCTGAGCCAGATCCTGATTGGCTCTGCTCGGACAGAGCAGGTGGCAAGAGCGAAAGTGACAGCTCAGGATTTTGCTCACGGTGACGAAGGAAGTGGGCTTTGAGGTTGCCGCGGGTAGTGAAGCGACTGAGGCAGACTGGACACTGGTACGGGCGCTCACCGGTATGGGATCTCAGATGGATCTGTAGGGAGGAGTCGCTGCTTAGAACCTTCCCACAGAAACGGCAGATGTGCTGTTGGCGGCCTGAAGAGGAGCTTGAAGATCCATTTGACGTACTAATAGTAGAACTGAGAGATAGCTGGTCCTGGGAGAGGCTGACCGTGGGCAAAGGAGGAGTTGAGAAATTCACACCATTGCCATGACTGATTGAGGTGTTGGGAGACTTTTCATTGAGGTAACGAGGTGGAAGTCCAAGCGTTAGAGAGAGAGGGTGCATAGAGGCTGAAGATGTGACTAAGGATGAGGAAGATGTTGAAGATGAAGTTGTGGAATAAAGAGCTCTGGTTCCATTAGTGTGAGATAGGTTGGGCTTGGATGCAGGAGCTTGGGGAATTAAAGAGGCACCAGAGACAGTATTAGGTGGAGAGCTAGAGCCTGGATCTCTCTGTTGACCCTCCACAGATCCCTGAGGTGCATCTTGGGCACTGACCATACCACCTAGACGTAGCACCTGCCTGCAGATCTCTTCTGTAATCTGCATTTGGTGAATCTGTCTTTGCTGCAGGACCCTAAGCTCCTCCAATAGTACAGCAAGGGTCGGAGGCACCTGGAGTTGCTCTGAAGGTGACGAAGGAGTTTGGTGGATGGGACTAGGGCTTCCTTGATGTGGTGGGGCACCCAGCGATGATGAAGATGATAAAGAGGAGGAAGAGGAGGTAGTAGTGGTTGCAGAAATACCCATCGGTGGGGACGTCACAGTGGACAGGGGCTGATGAGATGGAATATGAGTGGATTTCTGCTGGCCAGGAGGAGGAGAGTGGGTCTGGGAGGACAGAGAAGGGTGTGGGAAGTCCGGAGAGAGAGATGAGTGTGCATTAGGCAATGATGTGGAATATGAGGCAATGTGATTTGGCCAGTGGGGAGGAGATGAGCTCTCGTTGGGGAGCGAGGGAGCATGAAGGCCACCCGGAGACGGTCTTGGGGCCAAAGGAGGCTGACAGTCCTGAAGGGATGTAGGAGAGGAAGAGGAAGATGATGAGGTAGCTTCAGAGGCAAGAGAGGTGGATGGAGATTTCACTGGAAGCTGGTCATCTGGAAAAAAGAGAAAATTAAGAATAAGTTTATACAAATATAGTATTTATCCTCAGACAACTACAATTATTTAAAAACATATTGCTATAGCATTGTTGTATTATTTTATAATTTTAGTTTATATATTAATTGTTTACAACTGAGTTCTGTAACAGTGAGTTATGAGAAAGCCTTCATATTATAGGCCAACTCCTTTGTCAACGGTTTTCTTTCACAAAACGCTGAATACCACTCCACTCGTCATTCCGCATTCTTAATGATCTTTCACCCTTAAATCACAACCTTCATATACCATGCTCACGTCTTCTGTCGTTACTATTGCCACAACTCACTAACCACCTTGCAGCTATTGCAACGCTTTTTAAAGGACAATAGATATCACCACAACAACCCACAACCCCTCTTAACCCAACCCTCTGTCCATCAACTACATCTTTCATCTCTCTATTCACCCTTCCCCCTGACCCTACACAGGGTCAGAGGTTAGGGCATAGAAAAGGTTTTGGGCACTGTCCATGTGCTCTGATTGGCTAGATGACCTAACCTCATGAGCTCTAAGGTCAAATTCTTTTAGAATCTTGAGCGGAGAAAAAGAACTAGAAGAAGGGGGTTGGGAAAATAGTGGATTGACTGACAGACAAACTATTTCAACTCTCTGTGGCATACTGATACCCTAAATGACTGTACACAGACCTGTGGAATCAAATCTACTGAAATGCCCAGAAATGCTTAATCCTGATAAAATCCCCTCACATCATACTACCCGTTCTTGCCAAAAACTATACAAATCAAATCACAAAGGTGCTGTATCTTTAAGATTCCATAGCTAACTTTTTTCCCTTCCATGCATGCACGCAACGGTGCATTCTTTCTCCTCTCTGTATTCTAACAGTGGAACCCCCAACTGAGCAGAGGTACAAAGTGAATAGAGGCAAGGGAGTGGGAAGGGGGGAACACGGTAGGAGCAGAAAAGAGGAGCACATGGAAACATGAGAGAGAGAATAAGGGAGAAGAGGACAGAATAGAGCGAGAAGAGATTAATCTTAACCCAAACACCCCCTTTGTCCCCTCCCCCTTGCCTGCACCTTATTCAGACTGAATAGGAGACTCATCTAAATGCATAAAAGACCCCCAGCAATCAAACTGACTATGCTGCAAGTTTCTTGGTGGATTGACGTTACTGAAAAGCTAAAGCAGTTATGGCCCCTGAGTGATTCATGTCAATATAATGACCGGCCATACGGCTGAACACCTTTAGACCAGCCCTCTGGCTATGTCTTTAAGAGCCTTCTTTCAATACAACACATTTTGCAGGCATTTTTAGCGGGAAATGTCAGTAAACTAGGCCTACTTATATTAGTTAGGTCATGGTAGAAATGTGAGCTGTGTGCTGAAGCTCTTAAACAATGGCTCACTGAGTAGAGGGCCAAACACTCTAGTGCATTTTAACCTGTATCATAACACTTCAGGTGATAATAGTGCCCATTTTAAGCAATGAAACAAACTTACATACAAAATATTATTTTGGTAACAGGTGCTCTATGTAAAATTGTTCAACAAATACATTTTTATTAACCCACCGTTTTTAAACATTAAACATTATCAGTTAGTCTAGGGTAACAAATAATTAACAAAGGAATGATTTCCTCACCTTGCAGCATCAAGCGCGTGCCCCCGGGGTCCGCGTTAACAAGCTGTTGGGGCCGTTTCTGTTTCCGGCGTGACATGATTCACGAGCAGACGGGGAGAGTTAAGGGCATCAACCAACAAGTTGTAAGTTATGGGAACACCGGTTGTGAATAAATAAATACCGAACCCCCTTGTTCGCCAATAATCCACCTTGCAGGACGCGTTAAAACAGCACCGACATAAGTTAAAAGAGTTAGTTAAAAAAAAAAAAAAAGAAAAGAAAAAAAAAAAACTTAAAATTCGCGTGGACTGCTGAAGCGGACCGTGACGTCGTCCGCTGTTGCTGTGTGAACTGGCGAGTGCGTGTGTGGCTGTTTTTCCTCAACAAGTCCCCTCTTTCTCAAACTTGTCCACTCTGCGGACCCCCCTCCCCTCCTCTCCAAAGACACACACACACTCACACAAAAATACAATCTCTCCTTGTTCTGACATTTGCATTTCAATGGTGCGGAACACCGTCTCTTTTTCTTTCTTTCTCCCTCTTTTGCGTTCCTCTTAATGCTAAAGCAGCTCTCTAGTAATTTAGACAGCTGAGTTTTATCAATATGCGTCAATACGAAAATTCCTGACGTTTTATATCTACATATACACTTGTAATTTATGCAAAAAAACCAAGTTAATACCCCTCAAGGGTCTTACATCATCTGTCTGTTTTAAACAACTTAATGACTGCACTTCATTTAGCGCGCCCGAATGAGACCTTTTGTATTAGGTAGGTCTACTAAGATTTATGGGAAATTTAAATAGGCTAGGCGACACTGAAAATTTTCTGATTCACAAAAAGGTAAATAAATAAAGATTGTAACTTTTATCAGGTTACCTAGAAAGAAAATATAAAAGCTAAGTATTATTGAGAAAGTGATAGGCTATAGGAAGATTATACTGTAGGTTAATGTAAAATATGACAGATTTAAAAAGTTGTTAAAATGTATAATAATCGTAAATAAATAAAAAAGATAATAGTAAAGACTTGACGGAGATGATGAGGAAGGTGATGGGATGAGATACGTCAAGCGGCTTATAGACTATAACTGCACGGGCTGCTGGAGTAAAGACCCCCTGCGGCTCGCTCACTTTGTCGGTGCGTCCGAATATTCGGAGCTCTATTTAAAATGCATTGAATGGGAAGGGAATTTCCAACAATGGCGACCTGGACACAGTTGAGTGGGCATCTCTTTCTCTCTCCTCACCCCCAGGATCCATTGCCGCTTCGCACAATACCCCCCTTTCACCCCCGCCTCTGTTCCCATACACCACGTGGAGGAGGGATGAAGTGAAAAGCCATTTTTAATTAGATGTATCAAAAACAGGCACCCGACCTGCACCGTATCTCATACAAGGCCAAGCTGTCCACTAACTATATCGTAGGCTAGGTTCTTATCTGTGGTTCTTATTAGGCCTAAAACATATCATTTAAAAGAAAAAATACTCACAATAATCTTATACTGCTTTTATAGCTTTATTTGAATTTATACTGAAATGTCCTTGGTTGGGTGCTGATTTGCAACGATTTGGGCATTCAAAAAGAAATAAGTTTTTGATTTGCTTAACAGTGCAACTAAAATTAATAAAATTTCTCTCCTCATTTAGTTGCCAAAAATGTATGCAATCCTGTTTAGAGGACGTACCAAGTTTCCACACAAGGAATTTTTTTTCTCAAATATCATAGATTTGAGTCATAATAGCTAGTCAATCTAATAAATCCAAAATGGGGTAAAAAAAAAAAAAAAAAAAAAAAAAAAAAAAAAATATATATATATATATTGGGGGGGGGGGGGGGGGGGGGCATTGGCAGAAATGCTGTATCTGTGAGAAATATTCAGCAGCACAACGGTTTTCAACATTACAAATGAAATGTCAACATAATATGAAATGTTACTCGAGTATTTGTATTGTAATAGCTGTTGAAAATTAAGCTTTGCCATCACAAGAACAAATTATATTTTTAAAATATATTAAAGTATAGGATATATATTTAAAATTGTAATAATATTTCACAATATTACCTTTCGGGCTGTATTTTAAATAGTTTTGGTGAGCAAAAAAAATTAAATTTCCCGTTTCCTTTAGAGCCAACCATCAGATTTTTTTGGTAAGTGCAACATACTTGACCAATTAACGTCAATTCTTCTGATTACATAAACATTATTTATGACCGTTTTAGAGATTGTTTGCCCTGAGGAAAAAAGTGTATCATAATGGCGCGTTTGTAATTATTTGCTTTAGCTCAGTCAGCAGCCAATCAGATGAGGCCAATTGCGCCCGCGCGGCGGCCTACCTGAGACTGACCGTAAATAATGAACAACAACACAGTTGCGAATTCTCGGTAACTATTATAAAGCTACATATTTGTGAAAAGCGATATACATTTTATAACAGCATTAGTTTGATTTAACGTTTTAGTATTCTAACAGAGATATGAGGGGAATATTTTTCCCGCTCTTTGCTATTATCTTATACGTAAAGCGCACGCATAATCTTTGTCATTGTTCGTTAGCTTAATTATAAAAACATCCTACATACAGAACAATTACATTTAACCGTTTGTTGTCTGTTTTCTTCCATAAGAACTGCCATGTCGGCATCTAAGTACACCTTGCAGTGTAATTCGCATAAATGCCGGGCAAAGCTGAGTGGCTTCGCGTGGGTCACGGCCTGCTCTCATGTCTTCTGTGATCACCACGGTTCGGAAGCGTTCAGCCGCACACCTTCCATCTGCCCCGTATGCTCCACCATGCTTTCAGGCAAACTGGATGTGCTGCGTACAGAGTTGACACCATCAGAGCAATACAAAGCTATGGTTTTGGTCGGACTACAGCCTGAAACGGTTTTGGAAATCAGTCATAACGCACTAGTCTTTTGGACCTACCAGGTTTGATGTCTGCATGGTTGCAATCACACAATACAGAAACGGAGAAAAGGCTGGGATTGATGAAACATCCATCCTTATCACTGTTGTTTGTGGTTCTCTTCAGGTAAACCAGGAAAGGTTGCTGATGGAGTACAATTTGTCCAGAGCTGGGGGACAAGTGCTTCAGATGGAGAAGTTTATGACCCAGCAGAACCAGAGCAGAGAGCTTGAGTTAAATGCATTAAGAGGGGAGATCGCATCACTGAAAAAGGTTTCAAGCATTATCATGCCATCAAACCAATGCCAATACTCGTTGTTTATATACAGTACCAGTATAAAAAAAATAAATGAAAAAAACAGCTTTCCACAATTCTGAATAATAGAAATGTTATCAAAACTATTAAGTGGCGAAATTGCTACCAAAAATGTAAACCATCTAAAAGCATATTCATGGTTCTTCTTCAAAAAAGTGACTCATAAATTACTGTAATGATGCTGAAAATTCAGCTTTGCCATCACAGAAATGTTACATTTTAAAATATATTAAAATTAAAAGAATATCATTAATAGCATTTTATAATATCACTATCAATATCACAAGTCATACCCTTGAGATGGCAAGAAACATTTAAATATGACTGGTACCATATATATAGAAACATGAGGCGGATGCTTTGTGTACTTTATTCAAACATCTCTTAACAGCCATGAATGTCCATTTCCAACTTATACATTCTCTAGGTGCTGGATGAATACAAGCAGAAGTACCATGAGGTTTTGGAGCGACTGAATGAACGCAACGGGCAATATCAGAAGCTGCAGAGACTTCTCGACTCACTTCGTATGCACACTCTGGGAATGGAAGAGAAAGATCCCACACCCCACACTTTCCTTACAGGTTAGGGGTAAAAGCGACAAGTAGAAACAAGTATAATACTTTAAATGAATCATAGCAATTGTCGACTTTTACACTGCATGAGGCTATTTCTATTGCATTCAAATAAGGTAAAGAGTTCTTTAGCCCATTGAGAGTTAAATTGTTCAAATGTGATTGACTGTTGTAAAGCATAGTATACAAAATGTGTTTGCAATTATTGTCATCAGGGTTGGTCAAACAACGCTCTCCCCATAGCAGTCCTTCATTCCTGGGACCAGAAGTTGACAGGTTTTTCTCATTGGGACCAGACAATGCTAAAACTTTCTTCCAGTTCAGCACACCCACCCGTGACAGAACCCACTCTTTCGTCAAGAAAAACTGAGTTTGACTTGAGTTTCACCAGGATGCATTAGCTGTATCAGTCTTTTTTTCCATTTATGAATTTTAAATTCAGTTCTGACTGCCAAGTATGGTTGTTGTCTTCCATGTTCTTTCAAATGTGTTATTTATTGATAAAGCTGTTTCTCAGAGTTTGGAGAATGTGTAAATACTCCCAACATGTTTCTGCTAATGTAAATGACTTTAGTGACAAAAAGAAGTCAATTAAAATATATGTGAAAACCCCTAGGGCTTATCTGTAGGCACTGCCAAATTGATCAGAGTAAGACTTAAGTACACTTCTAGGTTTTTTTATTTATTTTTATTTTCACAACCCAAATATGAAACAGACCACAGAACAATCCTAAGAATGACACCCATCAACAAACAAGAGGAAAATTAAAAAGGGAAATGATTTGAAAAATATGTACAAAGAGTCTTCCTGTACTCACAAACAAGAACCAAACAAAATATATACAAAAAGAAAAAACACTACCCTCATTGCTCTCAATATTCTCACTATGTATGTCCTTTCTCTGGGGTTTTCATTCACTCTGTGGTTTGTAAGTAACAAAGGCTGCACTTTGGCTTTTCATCACCTGTCTTTTCCCATTGACTATGAGGAGCAAGGGAGAGTCCACACGTATACTTCGGAAGTCATATGACTGTATAGGGAGAAGCAAAGAAGAAACATATTACAAAGACATCAGTATTTATTACACCTATAATAATGCAAAAACAAAGCACTTTTAAATTACAATTGGGTTATCACACCTGTGATCACTGATGATGGCTGCAAACTTGTTTAACCCTCTGGTGCTCTTCAGTAATTTTGGTATTTTAGAACTTTTAACTTTGGAATGTTACGAAACTTGCTATGTGAACAACAAAGAAAAATCATGGATGTTATTTGAAAAGGTCCAGAAAAAAAAACAAAAAACAGTCACACTTGTACAAAAATGACCACATTGGAAATGAATGGAAAATGAATTTCAGCTAGTGGAAGCATTTCATTCTGCGCCCAAACAATCTTACTGAGAGTTATTTATTTTTATTTAGATGTCAACCTCAAATTTGGAAAAACTTGTTTAGATTAATGGCTTTGATTTTCTCTCAGTTTTAGAGTAAAACATGTTTTTGAAAATATATTTTCAAAGCATTTTGAAAGTTTAAGTTCTAAGGTCTAAGCTCAAGTGGTTAACAGGTAATAAATGGATGACTAAAGCATAAATATAATTTAGTAACATAAAATTCCCTAAAAATACAAAATTTTAATAATAAACATCAAACTAAATATAGTACATTCATTTAATTGAAATAATAATAAAAGCTACGCAAGGAGCACCAGAGGGTTAAATTAGCTAATTTTTGTAAATATATACCCTACTGTTCAAATGTTTGGGGTTAGATTTCTTTTAAAGAAATTAACACTTTTATTCAGCAAGTGCACATTAAATTGATCAAAAGTGACATTAAAAACATAATGTTACAAAAGGTTTCTACTTCAAATAAATGCTGTTTAACTTTCTATTCAGTAAAGAATCCTAAAAAAATGTATCGTTACAGTTACAGTTATCGTCCTTGATGTGAAAAGGCCTTTTGAATAATTTCTGAAGGACCATGTGACACTGTAGTAATGATGCTGAAAATTCAGCTTTGCTATCACAGGAATATTTTAAAATATAATGAAATTAAAATGGAATTTAAAACCATCATGGTTGTGGAGATGTGGAGAAGTGTGGAGATATAAACCTTTAAAGTTTCGTACACAAACCTTATCTTTATGTGTAACGCTGTGCCGTTTGACCTGTGGTTCAGGAATGACTACAGTATCTCCTATTAAAACACCCCAGCTGTCTGCTGTATTGTACACCATGACTAGACAACAGGTCTCATCACTGTCCACCATGCCAAATGTGCTGCAAGACAACAACAGAAAACCATTTAAAAAGTAAAACACAATGCTAAAAGCAAACATTTAAAGGTGCAGCAAGCTTTTTCTGAGAAGCGCTGTTGAAAGTAGATCTGACTGAGCAGCACGATACACTTGTAGCAGTAAGGGGCGTGTCCACTCATGATGGGGGGGGGCATGAGGGAGATTTGAAAAAAGACAGTAGAAAGAGAGATGGCTGAGAGACATTACAAAAGAGAAAAGCTCAGAGGAATAGCACAGGATAAAGAAGGGTTATCAGGCAAGAACTTTAATATTAGAAAAGCTTTCCAGCACTGGAGAGACCTAAGCGGGAAGGCCTGAAAACGGTTGCTGTGGTTGCGTTGTTTCTGCTCCATATGTGAGTAAAATTGGTTTTGCTGTTTCACAGAACCAAGATATGCTGTTGTTGTAATGTTAGCTATAACAGGACAGTTTTGAGAGTCATTGTTTGCCTGGAGCTGAGGAGACATCCACTCTTGCATTGCATGCTTGTGCATTTTGGGGGCGGAGCAATGAAAGGAGGGGTGTGTTTGTTTAGGTTGACTTAAAATATCAACAGTGTTTCTCGCTTACTGCACTTTTAACTATATCCAGTATCTGACTGCTAATATAGATGTATGCATACATATTGATAAATGTTTATTAAATATTCATTAAATGTACAGGGGGCAGCAGAGGCATTCAAACTCACAAGGCCATACGGCCCTCTGAGGCCAGGCTGAAGACAACTTTTCCCAGTGCTGCCACCCCGCCGTTGTGGCCATGAGTGAGGGCGGATAAGCTGCAGGGTTCAAGGGATCCCACGCGGCCTGAGGGAGACCGGAACTGAGGGGAAGAGCACGGGCCCAAGGAGGAGGTACTGAGGGACGAGAGCATGTTACGAAGACGCCGCGCTTTTACTTTTCCCTGAAACACAGAGAGAGTGTGGTTATTGTGATTGCATATGGAAGTCTGGAATATTGTTTGACTGTACTCCACTGCCATCTGCTGGAAACAACCCAAAATAACAACTAAACAACTTTTTCTATGAGCTTTTATGGCATCAACTGAACTAAACAAAGATTCTGCCTAAGGGTGTGTGCACACTGCACTGGCAAAACTCTACTTAGTGCCACTCAAAACACTACAACGGCTCCGCTTTGGGCACTTTTTTTTATACTTCAAAGTAAAGATACAGCATCAGTTTAATGAACTTTTGTAACCCAGCGATTTAATTCACAAAGCATCCAAACTGCATGTAACAAGTGCAACGCCTGTAAATAATATGATTTACAGACTAAATTCTACAGAAATTCTCAGATTTTGAAACACATCACTACCTGCACCTGACAGCGATTGGATGCCACATGCCATTTTTCACTTACATTTGCATAAAGTTGAGCCTTTCTGAACTTTTCGAGTTCTTGGATGCTCTCAAAGTTTTTTCTGATCCGTTGTCAATCCCAGAATAGCTCAGTTCCCATAGGAATGAATTGAAAACACCTGCTCTGCGCCAGTGTATTTCTCTCACCTTGGTCTCTAGTAACATTGTAATCTGGTCTAGGTATTTCAATAGCTGTTTTTCCCTCTCCTGTGCCTCTTCCCAGCCAGGGTCTAGGGCTGCAGCACGGCTGTATCCATCCAGAGCAGAACTGTACATCTCCTCATACTGGAACAACTGGTGACAGAAAGGACATGTTAGTTTCGTAGGCTTGACTGGTACTCAATATCAGTGTTTTGTCTGGTACCCAAACTGTATTAACAGTCTTCCATCAGCCAATAGGTTGACTGAGAAAGCCAGAGAAGAGCAGAAAGCAGGAAACAAAGTAATGATAATAAAAATGAGCATTGAATAATCTTTTACTGTGACACATTTGCTGGTGCACAGCTCTGTTTGACAAAGCATGTGTCAGAGATTGAAAGAATTGTTACCGTAGCTCTGTTGAAGTGGAGGTCAGGATTCATGGAGGATGCTTTGTCAATTTTCTCCTGTAAATATCGACAGATGAAAATCAAAAGGTAAGATGATGTCAACCGCTATATTAATGATTAGAAGATACATGAGAGAGATACTCACAGCCTGTGCATAGGCACTGAGGGCCTGTTGAGAGAGCTGTGGGTTTTGTCCACTGGTGAAAAACATGGAGATATATGCGTTCCCTAAAACATCTGTTGGGTCAAAGCAAAACAATATAAAATTAATTTATTCAAATTTGTCTCGTTATACTAACATTATAATCTGTCTGTATTCAGAGATGCTAAATTAAATTCAACCATGGTTTCCTCAATGACTCGGATGCAGAGAGTCTATGGAGACTCTTATGTTCGTTGGTACATCCAATAACAGAACATTTGTAATGTTTTTTGGCACATACATTATATCTCCAGCTGCTACAGTGAGGAAACAGAACTGGCGGACTGCTGCGGCTCACTCAGGGCGGTATCTATGCTAATAGGGCAGATTATCACCAGTCATGGCCAGGGCTTCCCTACTCTTATGTAAGAGTAGAGGGAAATCTGGAGCCATGCGTTTTGAGGGACTGTTTATGATTATGGGGATTTTAAAAAGAAAGGAGTGGATGGATTTCTACCATTATACCATATTACCCTTTAAGTGCTGTAGTGTTGTGCAAATTTCCCTCTCCACTTCCTGTGTAGTGATGTATTGACGTTCCCTTATTCCCTATGCCTTTCGCGGTGCCCTTCCAACTGAACATGTTTGCTCCCTTCGGACTGGAATCTCAATTAAGACTGCAGAATACCCTGTGAAGTCAACCTTGCATGGCATTTAAGGTCGAAAGGAACGCACCTAATGTGTCCTTTTCTACATTATCAGAGTAATTCACTCACACCACGAAGTCCCATCAGTGACGTCGAGTTGCACAGCCTGCCTGGCCATCTCCACACTCTCCACAATGCGCTTGCTCTGCTCCTGTGCGTCCCCTTCTGGTGGCAGCTGTCGCAGCACCATAGACAGGCTTCTCAGAGACACTTTGTTCCTACTCTGAATGAAGATAAGACACTAAGGGTTAATCTGTGCACTTCATGAGCAGTACCATATCAAAACAGGCAGATATCATAAAAGACATTGGGTCTCATTCACTAATAATTGCACGGATTACTTCATATTTATACGTACAGGTGAACTTGAGCCTAATTCACAACATGTGCGTTTTTAAAATCCTCATGAAACAAAAGTTGTGACAGTCTTTTCTTGCCTATAATGACATATATCCTAGTGAAATGGTTTCTCGAACAAGAAAAAAAATGTAGAAAGGGACTTGATTTTGTCTGTCGGGAATTGATTAAATTGTTGGTTTGCTATTGGTCAATCTCATGTGAGTGACAGGTTGTCCCTTTTGTACAGACCTCTCATTAGCCAGCTGTACATATGTAGATCCATGCTGATATATCCACTTTATTTTGCAACTGCAGAAGTAAGCTATTTTACGTGAATGTGCAAGATATATGATTTATTAGCCGTTATAGGTAAAACGTTACTGTAAAACTATTTGCGCTACAAACAGTTTGTTTATGTTATATATAATATATTAAAGTAATATAATAATAAATACCAGTTTGCAATAACAAGCAGCATTATTGCACAGCTAAAAAAAAAACTGGAAGCAGATGACACAGAAACCTTGCACATTCACGTTACAAATGGTGGCACCAGCTTGTAGCTCAAGCTATAAAGCAACTTTTCTTCCTCTTTCACTGGAAATGCATTTAAAATGACATATTTATGTAAAAAATTTCATTATAGCACAATTATAAGGTCATCCAGAGTATGTGAGGACTGTGGAGTTTGCTGAAAAACAGTAGGTGATTCACCCTGGAATTTTTACTGAGACTTTACACAGACTTGGCAGATTCGGACAGGATTAAAAATCACAAAGTACGTCTGCGGAATACACATTTCTCTGACGTCGGGAAAACTAATCCTGTCCGGATAGGGCTTTAATGAAAGAGACCCATTGTTTTTTGCTATAATAATATTTACCTGCTGTAGTGCACCTGTGAAGCAGGTCTTGGCTGCCGTAAGGTCTCCTTTTTTCCAGTACTGCTCTCCCAGTGTGTTCCAGCCTTCCACCAAACCCGGTTCCAGTTTAACAGCCCGGGACAGACACTCCTCTGCAGCCTGACTGAATCCCGAAGCAACATTCAGACACCGACCCCGTAGCAGCAAGAACTGGGCGCTGTGTTTGTACAAGTCTGTTGAAAGAGAGGGCAGGGCATATTAATAATAATAAAAATTATAAAACATTTTAACTTACCGAAGAGTCAATAATGAAAGATTTTGCTATTTTTTTTAGCAACATTCTTAATTGTCAGAATCAATTTTATTAAACATTAAGACTTCTTTACAAGAAAAATTTGTAGAAAACAAAGACCTAATGCCCACCTTCCTTTTCCTCCAGCCTCTCAAGTGCCTTTTCCATCTCTTGAGCCACATCATTCTGTTTCCTACCAGCATCTTCAACACTGTGTGTCTCAAAGTAACGGTCCCTAAAGGAGTACAGATCATCTACCAGCTCCTGTGAGAGAAACGTGCTATTATTAAACAACTGCACATTTGAAATTCCTCAAGAACTCAAAGAGATTTCATGCATTAAAGGAATAATTTAGCCAAAAATAAATTATGTCATCATGATTTAGTCCCCCTGTGAAAGACAAAAGCAGGACTTTTAAAAAGCCCCAGTCTCCACTCACTTGCATTGCATTCGTTTTCAATAAAATGAACACAACTGGTGGGGGAGTGAGTTTGTCAGAAGATCTCCTTTTGCATTCATGGAAAAAAGAACATTTAAGAGAATCTACTTATTTATTTATTTTTTACAAACATTATTATTGTACATATTTATATACTGCTTCTATCAACATATTAACTGCAGTTATGAGAAACTGTGGCATAATAGTATTTGTCATAAAAAAAGAGATCATAGTAAAGATAGACAGTATAGAGAGTTATCTTAAAACGACTAAAAGGGTTCAGGTAGCTTCTTACATTACTTAAAAAGGAGATCAAATTAGTTGGATAACACGTCTGTCGACACTACAAAAGAGTTTAATCAAAAAGATGAAGATGCTGCTTGTCTTGTAACCTGTTCGTTGAATATTGTTGCAATGCAGTGTATCAGTTGTTATAGTGACAGGCGGTGCAGCAGTCATGTGTACATTATACATCATCGACAACATCATATGAATGCGGTGATGCCTATTTATTTGAGCTCACGAAAAGAGAGAAGGGAAGTGAAAATGAAATGGTCAGTTCAAACCTTTAACGCTTGCAAATAATCTTTGTCTGTTGTTTTCTCCCCATCGTTGTCAACCTCGGCCATCTTTAGTATGTAAAGCAGGACCCGAGTAAGCGTGATAAACACAGACGGGTGTGTATGGGCGCCCCCTACTGATCAGGAGACGACAGTTGTTGTTTTTTTTACAGTCTATGGTTTTGATCAAAAGAATGAGACGGGTAATAATAATGGATATTTACAAATATTTTATCAAGTTTGTATCATTAAACACTAAAGAATTTTAGGTTTGTATAAAATACTTTATAAATAGGAAAACTATCCTTCCAATGCTTTGAGGTTGAATTTTCTTTTGTTTTAGTCATATCCAGGCAAACAAACGAGCAAAAAAAAAAAAAAAACATTTACACACAGACATACACACACACACACACACACACACACACACACACACACAATTTATTTATTTATTTTTTGGAAATGGTGAAAAAATAGAAAAAATAGTAGTTTTTTTATAGAAGCTCCAGTTTAAGCACAGCGAATGAAATGGGAAGTAAAAGTGCGCATGCGTATATGATCACAGGCAGTCATAAGACTCTGAAACAGGTTATGATGTTCTGATAATCTTGTAGTGGCGAATGGCGATGATGTTTTTATCTTTCTTTCTTTGTTTACTGTTCATGACAGTATCTGAAAACGATGCGGTGGAGAAGATTCAAGCTTTCGTTATTCCTCACAGTCACATGGATGTTGGCTGGGTGTACACAGTCCAGGTAAAATGCAGATTTTTAATGACTGCTCTGTTTCCACATAAGTGGAGCTATCATCAGTGTTGTCTGTCAAACTTTTCTGTCGTAGGAGAGCATGCATGCGTATGCCAGCAATGTGTACAGCAGTGTAGTTGAAGAGCTGTCAAGAGTCAAAAGCCGCAAATTCATCGCGGTTGAACAGGAGTTTTTCCGACTCTGGTGGGTTAATGTGGCATCAGATTGGCACAAGAAACAGGTATGGACTGATTGATGTCTTTTTTGTATTACATAATGTAGGTAAATCAGTTTACCTTAAAACCCAAGGGTGCAGTTCTCAATCTTGGGTCCATGAACCCCCAGGGGTCCACAATAGGGGGTTCCTTGGAAAAGTTTATAGACAAACTGTGGAAAAAAAAGGCAAAATATATAAATAGTAAAAATAAAACTAAATAAATGAATATATTAAAATAAATTAATAAAAATAAATAATTCAGGGGTCGACTTTTTATGCGCTGTCGATTTATTTACATGATAACTGCGTTTTAGGGACCTGAAAAGGCAAAGTTTTGAAAACGGGTTTCAAAGTGCAAGTTTTTGAAAACAATAGTCTACGTATAAACTACAAAAAAAGCGAATTTGTGAAAACTCATGCGTATTACGTGTTCAGTATTACGTAGTGTTTCTTTACAAAGTGACATCGCCAACTATTGGCCTGGCAGCATAATACAGCGGTTTTAGTTGTTTTCGCGGATCAGTGTGAACGGGGTTCGTTTTGACAAGGCTGTCGTCTATACATAAGGATAATGAGGATGGTTATATTTGAGGGTCCATGGTATCTGAAAAATTAAAAACTTCTGGTTTAAAGGCACCTGGTTTAATATCCAAAAACCACTAGAACAGTGTTATATATTTTGTTGACTTGTGTACTTACATTATCCCAAACGTTTTCAACAATGTTTAAATCCAGAGAAATCAGCAATTTTAACCAGGACATGGACCGTGTCATTGCGTCGCCTGTCAATGACGTCATATGTGCACTACCTAAGATTTCCAGTAACATTATAACAACTTTTTTGTAAAACGGCGCTGCGTTATCCCACATATGCAACGAAAAGAGCGTAAGCGGCCGACTGCAGCAAAAGCATAGTAAAAGTTCCACTGGATTCAAGATCGGTGTGCATCACAGGTGTCTATCATTAGCAATCGCCTTTAAGGTGACTTGTTTTCATATGTCAGGTGAGACAGCTGTTGCACGAGGGTCGTCTGGAGTTTATAATCGGTGGTCAGGTGATGCATGATGAAGCTGTGACAGATGTAGATGATGCCATTCTTCAACTCACAGGTGTGTGAACCCAACACTCTCTTTACAGATGAAACCATAGAGAATGTGATACAGATGGTCTTTACTATATGATTACCATATTTATGTAACATCATGGTATTAACACAGTACTTAAAAATACTATGATATTAGTGTTGGTAAACTTATTGCATATAGTTATAGCTCTTCTATAACTCTGTCTGTCCCTCTGTCTGGCTTCTAGAGGGTCATGGCTTCTTGTATGAGACTTTTGGTGTTCGGCCACGTTTTGCATGGCATGTTGATCCATTTGGTGCATCAGCCACCACCCCTGTCCTCTTTGCCCTGGCGGGGTTTGACGCTCACCTCATCTCTCGCATCGACTACGACCTTAAAGATGACATGCAGAAAAAAAAGGTTGTACTTTTGCACCAATGGTTTAGTCTGTATTTGTATAGTGGGAAATGTGTTTTATATATGAATGCAGCTCTGCATATTTAGTTTTCAGAGTGCCGCTTAAATTATGATACATTGGTACATGTGATAATACTGCAACTGTATTTGTAGAAATTGCAGTTTGTGTGGAGAGGTTCTCCCTCCTTAAAGGAAAAACAAGAGATATTCACACACACCATGGACCAGTTCAGCTACTGCACACCATCATACATACCCTTCTCGAACAGGTGATGTCCAGTAACATTTTTATTTTTTTTATACCTCTACTGTGACTTACATGTTTTCTATTTCTATTTCAAATTAATACTGTTCTTAAAAAGGTGTCACAGTTTCCACAAAAATAATAAGCAGCACAGTCATTTTCAATCATTCTCAATCCACATATTAGAATGATTTCTGAAGGATCATGTGACACTGGAGTGATGATGCTGAAAATTCAGCTTTACCATCAAAGGAATAAATAAAAAATTTAAATATATTAAATTAGAAAACATTGATTTTAAATTGTAATAATATTTCACAATATTACTGTTTTTCTTACTCTTCTGAGCAGAAGAGATTTAATTCCTAAATAGTAAAAAATCTTACCAACTCCAAACTTTTCCCCTTGTAGTATATTGTCACTGTCGGGCAGAAACCGTGTATTTCCAAAAATGCTACTTTTTAGGAAATGGAAAAAACATTTATATAAATAATTAAACACTGCATTGGTAAAGTTGATATTCTGGCTTTATATACAGTATGGTCAGACACTTGCATGTGTCATTATATTATAAAAATTTTACCAAAATCAAGTTCAGATGGAGTTAGAAGGTTTTGGTGACCAGCAAATTTTGATCTAATGAGTTGCGAGGTTTAGTCACAAGATAAATATTTGTAAAACCCACAGAGAGACCTAAAGGGTGACCAGTAGTAATGATTTTTGAAAAAATAAAAAATATGGAGATACTAGGTTTCCTTCCAGCAGCATTATAAAAATGTAATGCTTTATTGCTTTAATGCTTTAATGCATGCTTTTAATATTGAGGGTGGTTGTGTCCAGGTCTGGCTTTTACTGGAATGGTGTTGCTTTGTTTCCGGACCCTCCTAAAGATGGCATATACCCTAACATGAGTCTGCCAGTGACCAAGGAAAATGTAGAGCTTTATGCACAAACCATGGTGAACAACATCAGAATGAGGGCCCAGTGGTTCAGAACCAGCCATGTTCTCTGGCCTTGGGTCAGTTTAACTCCATCATCCTGCAGACTAACTTACGCATTGTTTCTTTTATATATTCACTCATTAGGATTACAATTTAAAAGGATATTGTATTTACAGGGTTGTGACAAGCAGTTCTACAATGCATCAGTGCAATTCATGAACATGGATGTTTTAATGAACTACATTAATGCACACAGTGACAATTATGGAGTTGCAGTTCAGTATGCCACGCTAAAGGACTATTTCCAGATGTTGCACCAAACAAATCTGTCCTGGGATGTGAGGGAAAACCAAGACTTCCTTCCTTACTCAACAGGTTTTCTCAATAGCCACTTCTATAATTGTGATTACTGCATTTCTGAATGACAAAATGGTCCTGAATGGTCTTTTATTGTGGTTTCCCAGAACCGTTTCAGGCATGGACTGGGTTCTATGGTTCCAGAAATGTTCTGAAAGGAGTGGCCAGACGAGCGAGTTCCCTCTTGTATGCAGCAGAGTCTCTCTTCACTAGATACCGCATCAGCTACCCAGAAGGCCCGGTTCAGAGAGAGTGGGCTCTAGACAAACTCAAGGCCCTGCGATGGGCTGTCTCTGAGGTGCCTGGTTTTAAACTTATCTTGTTGTGCCACAATCAGTTCCATGTGGGCAACTTTAGGTACAATGGCATTCACAATTTAGTTTTAATAAGTTGCATTGACTTTTTATAATAAATGTATTTCATTAAAGGTGCAGTAAGCGATTTCTGTGAAACACTGTTGATATTTGAAATCAACCCAAACAAACACACCCCTCCCTTTATTGCTCCGCTCCCAAAATGCACAAACACGCAATGAAAGAGTGGATGTCTCTTTATCATAGCTGAAGCAAAGCAAAATAATGCTTCATAAAGTGAAGATGATGAACGAACAACAAGGAAAAACAAAAAATGAACATACTGTACACAGGAGTATATACAACCAAGAGTTGGTTGTTAGTCTCCAGCAGCACACAAGCTATAGACAAACAATGACACTCAAACTGTCCTGTTATAGCTAACATTACAACAACAGCATATCTTGGTTCTGAGAAACAGCAAAAGCAATGTTATTCACATATGGAGCAAAAACAACCTCAGCATGTGTTTTCAGGCCTTCCCGCTTAGGCGCTGGAAAGCTTTTCTAATATTAACAGGTCCTAAAGCTCTTTCCTGATCATTACCCTTTTTTTTCTCTTTTGTAATGTCTCTCAGCCATCTCTCTTTCTACAGTCTTCAAATCTCCCTCATGCTCTCTCTCCCCTCCCCCATCATGAGTGGACACGCCCCCTCATGCTGATTGGCTACAAGTGTGTTGTCGTGCTCAGTCCGATCTGCTTTCAACAGCACTTCTCATTAAATAATTTACTGCACCTTTAATGTCTACCTAGTACTAAAATCCATTTATTAATTACACCAAAATCAAACAGTATATATAATAATGGTTTGACAAGACATGATTGACTACCATTATCTGGTCTGACATGCCAGGTTCAGCATCATGATGGCATCACAGGGACAGAATCACCCAAAGTGGCTGATATGTACATGGAGCATCTCATGCAAGGCATGATGGGAGCTGAGGAACTCTTGGCAGCCATTTTCTTGCTTCCACAGACCATCGAACCTTCCAATGACCTCCATCACCCATCCCAAACCAAACCCACCACAGTGAAGACTGGTATATTTATTTGTTTAGATTCCCTGAATCTTTCTTCTCAGCACATAGATCTATATTCTCTGTCCAAAGCCATCTTTATCTTTTCCTGTTAATTGACCAGTGATATGTTTTTTTTATATTTGATTTTAATTTATATTTAATTCAATTTAAATTAATATATAAATTAATTAAATATACCTTCATTAAAAATATCAGCAATAACTACAAGATACGAGTAAACGCTATAAAGATAACTATAATTACAGCAATAATATAGTTATATTTCTCTTCATCTGTTTATATAGTAAGCACAGTGCAGATATGTCGTCTGCTCGAGCTCTTTAAAGCAGGATAGATTCTGATTGGCTGTCAGTGTTTTTAACGTTCATCAGCTGGAAAAAAATAGTTCTGAAAGTGATTCCAACAAAATCATCCTCTGTGTCGTTACTGTTATAGCTGGAGTGTGGATTTTTCTTATTCTTACTGAAGATAGAATAGTTATCATTATAGTTAGCATCCTTGGTGTGAATAATCTTAATACTGATTGAATTATCTTGTTCTTCTTATGTTCTACTTTACTGATAGATACACAATATGTGACTAGTTTTTTGCCTCTTCCTCTGTTTGTGATTTCTATTATTTGATACCTGTTCACAATCAATTGACAATTTAGTGCATTTTTAATTAAATTGTCATGGTCTATTTGCCAGCACTAATATCAGTGTTAATAGTCATCATTATTAAAATGTGAAGAGTTTGGTTGATCATGGGTTGCACTGTCTAATAGATGTTTTTTTGTGGTTTCAGACTTAGGAAATGTCCTTGAACAGCATGTCATCGTATACAACCCCCTAGCCTGGAACATTTCAACTTATATTAATATTTCTGTGCCATATGCAATGGCAGTTGTGCTTGACGATGATGGAAAAGCAGTACCTGCTCAGGTACCAAAACATAATTTGTTTTTAGACATCTGTGCATATTCCATTCTCAGTATATATACACTGATATGTTTGATTTGATATGATATTTTCAGAGTTTTTCATTTTAATATTCGGATTTCATATTCTTTCTTTTTATCCCAATCATTGCTTCTATCATGTCATGTTGATAACAAGCTCAATAATTCACTGCAGATCCAGCAATCAGTGGAGTCTTCCACTGACTACGATCTCTTCTTCGTTGTTGAGCTGGGTGGACTGCAGTACAGAAAGTACATTGTGCAGTTCCCACAATCCCACTGTGCCACTAGCTCTGCGTGTGGGGCGACTCATGTGGCCAGAGTAGTGAAATTTAAGAAGAAGAATGTGAGCCAGTGGAAGAGGACAGGTAGGAAGTTGTTACCAGTGCTGAATGAGTGCTACAAACTGATGTTTGACCAAGAGACAAACCTTCTGCACAGCATCACAGACCGGCAAGTTCTTCTTCAGTGTGTTTCATGTGTCCAGATCACCACAGTTTTGTTCAATGGGACATTTAAAATTTAATTTTGGACCTTACCTATCCATTACAGGTGCAAAAAGATGAGAGTTAGAGTACAGCAGGATTTCTGGGAGTACGAGGCCAACGGTGACATCCACTCTGGGCCGATCTCAGACAACTACATCTTTACTGCCAACGGCTCTGCTATTCCTGCATACAAATCTGTGGCCATGGAGATTGTGCCGGGGAAGATAGTTTCAGAGATACGTCAGTATTTCTACAGGTGAAAGAAAATATGTTCTTTGATATCCTTAATCTATTATGCCTGTTTTAAGGCAGTTGTTCTCCCTAAAATACAAGTAAACAATCTGCCTTTATTTGAAGTAGCGATGTGATGGGGCCTATGGTGCCATGATTCGTTGCTGTCTTTTTTTTTTGTAGGCAGTCATATGCAAATGTATTTGCCCGTGCGACATCACAGATCCCGCAAAATAAAAAAGAGATCAAGGCAAATTTGATGTCATGACCCCTTTAAACACCACTCACATTTTCTCCAGAAACGTAAAAATCTAGTAGTAGTTCTCAGAGGTGAAGTGTAACTGTTATCTTTGCAGGGATGAGGAAGACAAAAATCACACTTACTCCGTGGTCACCAGAGTGCCAGTAGGGTTTCAGGGTCAGCTGGCGTGCTTCAGACTGGAGCAGAGCTATAAAGTGGGCCCCCTAGAGGTGAATCGAGAGACCGTGTTCAGAACCCGCACAAGTTTGCAGAATAACAAAACACTGTTTACTGACAACAATGGCTATCAGATGATGAAAAGGACATTCAAGAGCTTTGTCAACAACACAGTCTCTCGTGTAAGGATGCTTGACAATTAAGATTTTAAATTATACTAGCTTATCAGATGTGAATAGATGCACTTTTGATGTCATCTTTTTTATACATTCATCTGTTGTGTGTTTACGTTCACAGAATTACTATCCAATGGTACGAGCGGCCTACATAGAAGATGATTCCAGCAGACTTGTGTTCCTCAGTGAAAGAGCTCATGGAGTGGCCAGTCTGAGTCAGGGTCAACTAGAAGTGAGGGCTCGCATTTGCCATTCACACTTTCTTGGCACTGTTGTGTCAGTCTCTTAGGCCTTTCCCAGCCATTTACTATCTAAAAGTACCATTTGTATTCTGTGCATTCTATGTCTTTGTATCAGGTTATGCTTCATAGACGGCTTTGGAACAACCAGGAGTGGAATCTGGGTTATAACCTGACTCTCAATGACTCCTCTGTGGTGCGGCCTGTTCTTTGGATGATGCTGGGCTCCCCTGCTGCAATATCATCCATCTACCAACAGGAGGCACTAGAGCTGCAGCACAGACCAGTGGTTATGCCTATTGACCAACCCCGTGAGTTTGCAGACATAGGCATTGCTAGACTGTTTTTCAGTCTAAATGTAAAGTCAATTCAGTTCATTTCAATTCAGTATTACCCCTTTAATGAGTAAAAGACCCAGTATTCGTTTAAAAACATCTTCCCTTAAAGTTTGAGTTATAATTTTTGCAAGAGCACGATTATAAACACGACGGGGCTGTGAAAGTGGACTAGTGAGTAGATGAGTTTACCTGTTCGGCTGATGACGTTTATTGTCCCTGACAACCTCTGAAGTCCCATTTGGCCACTTGTTAGCAACCGCCTTTTACAAGACAAGTAAAAGCTATAAAAATCACAAGAGGGTTTTACTGATGTATTTTATATGGTAGAATAAAATGTAATAATACATTGAGCTTGTGTTCACCACAGACCTTATTTAACACATATAACCAAAACCCATTGACTTCAGGACGATGGAACCAGAAGTGCAAAAATGTGAACTCATTTCCAGGTTTTGGCCTACAAAAATATGTCATCCCTGCAGCACTCTATTGTGTTCCCTCCACTTACCTTTTATCCAAAAACTCTCCATTACAGTGAAATCACAAAATTATATGCATTCAAATAATCACCATTACTAATGTATAACTACTGACAAACTATGGAATAAAAAATGGAATATGTAATTGTGAGTTTTTACCTCACAATTCTGAGTTTAGATCTTGCAGTTCAAACTTTATAACTTGCGATTATAATGAACTAAACCATAAAAGCTTTGTTATTTTACATAAAATAAACTTTAACTGAAATAAAATAAATTATTTAAAATATTTAGTTTAATTTAATGTACTAAAATAACCGAAAATAAACTATATAGGCTTTTTTTTTTTTTTTAAGTGCAAGTAAATGACTAAATCTAAAACTAAACTTTTAAATTAAAAACAGAAAGTATAAAAATTCTAAATATTAATAAAAACTATAATGGTCTCTCAATTATACTAAAATAACACTGACCAGTTCATCTTTCCTTTTCTATTTAGAAGCCTTTTTTGGCATATATACACACAACTCAATTTGGATCTTCCATCCTAGGCACAGAATATTGCACGTTTGCTTCATCATCCAGATGATATACGTATAAAATTTAGTTTTGTACTTTTTGTTTATCTATGTTTGTAGATTTCAGTGCTTTACCTTAATATGTTAATTAATATTTTATTAGATTTTTATCATTACCTCCCTTTTGTCAGAATTATTTTTCTTTATTGTTTTTTTTCTTTTCCCACCCGGTATGTAAAAAAATAAATAAATTTAAAAAAAAAAAAAGTTGTGTCAGTTGAGCAAAATTATCAACTTTGACTAAAGTGCACTGAACAACAACAAAACATTTTCTATGTCATGTTTTGTGTGTTTCGTCCATTTTGTTAAACAAACAGAGACAAAGTGTAAAATTTTCTTTTTTCACAGAAAAGCCATGGAATCAGAGAGAGAAATTGAATGGGCCGTCTGTTCAGCCGGTTGTGCTTCCCCAGAACCTCCACATGCAGACCCTCAGCATCCCTGGCTGGAACTACAGTCCTGATCACACCCAGCACATCCACAATCTCAGTGCAGGTAGGCCACAATAGACAGTAGAGTCCAGTACACAATACACAATAAAACGGCCAACATGTATCATAACAGTTATTTGAATCAGAATTTGATGGGAGTTTTCTGCGGTGTGTGGAGTGATTTTTTTTTTTTTTCTTTTCTTTATTCAGAGTGCAATATAAAGTCTACATAAAACCAGATGCTATATTCAAAATGTATATGTTGTTTTCCTAGGTGGAGAGAGAAAAATAGACTTTGACCGTATTCTTTTGAGGATTACACACCTGTATGAATTAAGAGAAGACCCAGTCTTATCACAACCCATCACTATTAACCTGAAGGTACATGAAATCTATCCATTTTGGTGTTTGTATTGCTAGAATATTAGTGGATTAATGTTTTACTTATTAAGCAGTGCCATTAACAGTAAATGAATTTATTAATTTGTTAATAGGAAGTTATGCGGGGCATAGGAGAGGTAACTGAAGTGCAGGAGCGTTCACTTACTGGAACATGGGATATATCAGACCTCCAGAGGTGGAGCTGGAAAACTAATGAAAGAGTACTAAAAGAAGGTGAGTTTTCCCCCTTGATTGATAACTACAATGCTTGATCTGGCAAGTAATTGAATCAGATTGAATAGACGTCAGTAGTAATTGTTTTGCCAATTACATTGTTATTTTTCTCCTCTTTATACAGAGGAAGCAGATGTTTTCAGTGGCGTAACCCAGGACTTCAATGTGACCATTCACCCGAAGGAGATCAGAACCTTTTTCATTTACTTTAAATAGACTGTTTTGCAGAAGCTGATGATTATCTTCTGTGAAGATTCTTTATTAAGATTATGTGTCAGTGATGATTTTAAGATGTGCACAATTTGAATCATTGAAACTTTTAAAAAAAAAATTGTGTTTTTCTTAGGATAAATGTCGTAAGTGTTAAGCATTTTTTTTTTTTTTTATCTAGTTCAATCACAAGTACAATTCAAAAGTACAAGGCAAAAATAAGGCATTGTGATGCAGTTCAGGGTCTGTGAAACAAAGAATAACAAAACATATATAAAACATAAAATTAACTTGTATGTAAAAAAATATATAAATAAACAAAAAAAGACTGGGATAATATATTAGGGCGTAATATTACATGAATTTGAAAAGCTTTAAAATTTTAATTGTTTTTATACGTTTTTTGTTTTGTGATCTCATGTTTTAAAGTATATTGTGAGGTCAGTTTTACAAAGGGTAATATATGAGGATTTCTTTTGAGCTATTTCTGTCTTATGAATATAAAACTTTGCCAAAATATTTAAAAGATTAATCATGTGATTTTGTTTTTCAGAAAAATATGGGTTTTGAAAACAAAGTTTTCTCCTTTTTTATTTTTATTTTATTTTTTGTCATGTCTATTTTAAAGTCAGTCCAAAAAGAAATAGAAAAAGGGCAATAAAAAAAAAAGTTCAATATCTTCAAATGATGTGTTAAAAAAAGTACAATTATCACAAACAGTATGAATGTTAAGCATCATGCACAGTGGATATTTGGGACATGTTTGTATCCTTTGTATTTGTTCTTTCAATAAGCAATCTTGACTTCAGGTCAGTGAGTAAATGTAAACATTGTTAGTTCAAGTTCAGTTCAAAAACTTCATCAATATTAGCTATGTTTCCATCCAAAGTTGCGATTTTAACTTGTGCACAAAATTTGAATATCACATAAAATTTGCGAATAAAGCAGCCTTTCCATGCCATGTGTTCAAGAGAAAAAAAATTGGCACTTCCTGGGAAACTGGCGCGAAATATCCGTAAAAAAAACCCATCATAAATGACAAAACACAAAATAAACACTGTCATCTTATCTTGCGTTAACTCTGATGCTGGTGTTTGTGAACACAATCATGTGAGACGCTTCTGGGAGGAAATTAAACCAAATCATTCTGATGACAGACTTTGGCTCAGGCATTTCAGAACAATCTAACTAACATTTGAGATGCTGTGCGATGAACTGGTCCAGTTACATCAACTGTTGAGGCAAAGTCACGTGAGTGTGTTATTGCGTATCAAGAGACTTATTTAAATGTGTTTTTATGCGCATTTTTAGAATTTATGCACATCTTGCCGTTTCCATCCAGCGTTTTTTTTTAAGCAATATCCCAGAATATGCATAAAAATAGGTGGATGGAAACATGCCTATTGATACATTAATAGCTTTTTTGTCATGCGTTTATGCTAGAAGAATGCTGTCTACACAGAAAATCATTAGTAATAATTTTTAAATATTACATTTTAATAACCTCTTATTTAAGTATTGACACTGTCCATATAGCAACTGATTCTTATAGTATATGTTCTGTAAAAGGTCCTTTTTTACACGTTTTACATTTTGTATTGTAAAGATATTAATTCACATTATTTCATACTGGCAATTATACGACTTTGTGTTCAGAAATAATTCTGCGCATTATGTGAAAAGACAAACTTGGGTTAATGTTCTCATGCTCTTAAAATATATGTACAGAAATAATGGTATTATGTCTATGATGTATTGGTGTTTTATTAGTATTGTTATATTATTATATCTTGTTAGATGCACACACTCTCACTTTCATTGTGGAGCTGTGGGTGGTGTCATGACGACGACAGGCTGAAAAAGACAGAAACAGTTGACAATTGAGAACTCTGCATCCTATTTCACTTCATTCATACTGCTCGCCAGCATCGACAAGTTTATGAAATGAGCGTTGCTTACCACATGAGATCTGGGTGTGCAGCACGGAATCACCTTGCAGCAATATGCAGCCAGAGTGGCGGACAGAGCAATCTGAGTCGCTTCCATGAGTTGATCCAATAAACTCAGATGATTAAATCCATCCTGTGAGTAAAGAGGGTAAACAATATATAAATCAACATTTAATGGCAAATATTTCATCATCATGTAATAGCTGTTTTGTCAACCCCCAAGCCCTAGGGCTCCTAAAAGTGTGAAATGGGAGATTTTTTTTCCCTGTCTGCCTCCTTTCACCTCAGAGCTAATAAGCATTATCATTGGTTGGTTGCACTTTACAATCAGGTTCATTAGTTAAAGAAATAACTCGGCAATTATTAACTTGGTTAATATTAATTTACACATTTAGAAACCATGTCAGTAGTCTATGAAAGTTTTTGCTTTCTCACATCCTAGTATGCAGAGCATTTTTTTTTTTTTTTAAAGGAGTACAGCATACAGTGACAATAATACCATTGAAATTTTATCTTTAAAACGGTTTAGCTTACCTCTAAAAGTAGACATGTGCTGTTTTCATGTATTATCTCACTATCATTGTGAAAAAACCAGCAGGAACCAGGGTGTTCATGTTGATTAAGTGTGAAGATAAGACAGAAAGTATATGCCACACATGTGATTACTTGCATTCCCAAACATGCCTTGAGCTGTTAAGAAATAAAATGACACACAGTGTCAGAAATGCTTATTTCCTGACACATTCTGAGTGGGCACATTCTACATATAGTACATTATTTAAAAGAAACATTTTTTTTTTTTTTTTAAATGAAATGTCCTTCTTGTTGCTATGTGTCCAGTCTTACTGTCGATAGGTCGAGTTTCTGCGCTGCTATTGCCACACTGCCAGCAATTATGCCCTGTTTAAGGGAAACACAGTGTTACATCAGTGATGGGCAACTTCAGTCCTGCAGAGTTCTTCTACTTCCCTACTATATAGTGAATGAAAAACAGTACATAACAAAAGTAGTATGTACGAATTCACAATACTCACAAAAGAGTAGTCAAAAAGTTTGCGGATGACCTACTACTTCTGGCGAGATTCTGAAGTGTGCATAAGATGGACACTTTACTATCCCGGATTCATACTACGGTACACACACACACACTGTTACATCATTTTTTCTAGAGCGCTGCTGAAATGCTGGAACATTTATACTATCAGAAATTGTTCCAAATTATTATGCAAGCGACATATCAGTAGGATTTTATTTCAATAAACTTTCAGATTCTAGTTTTTCAAAAAAAGTGTTTGTTTTACACCTCATGTCTTTTTAGATAACTGTATCAATCACAGGCAGGTTTGTTTAGTAGTTTGCCAGGTCTTCTTAGGTAAATGGAAAACCCTAAAGAGGGTGTTCCACTTTATTAGTGGCTCGGGACCATTTTGGGGATTTCTGCCTGGATTTGGCCTATCCAAATTGAAAAGCTTCCCATACCCACATACAGTGCTCCAAATACAAAATTATGGTGTCATTTTACAGGAAACCCTTTTAAGTTACATAAAAAAAAAATAAAAAATGTTGAAAGTGATAAAAAATTATAGCATATGTTATCTGTGCTGTAATAGGTCTCTTGGCTACAGCTAAATTTGCATTTCAGTAAATGACACACACAAACACACACACACACACAAACACAAACAGGACCAGCTAAATTAAATCAGTATTGGAACAGTTTACATTTGTTAATACCAGCTCACCAACTTATGAGCAGGTTTATATGGTACAACAGGTATAAATAATTAATTAGTTAATTAGTTAAAGCATATAGAATGGACACTTACAACACAGGAAAACGCTAGCATGATGTTGTTTGTAATCTGTTCAATAGACACTCCCGTATAAAACTGAATTCTGCAACCAATGAAGAAGACGGTCAGCGCGATCTCCGTCACCTGTGGATGAGACATAAAACTCTTCAGTAGACATGTTTCAGAATACATTGTATACTACTTTGACGCGGACTTAACGTGTACCCCTAAAATCTTCGGTTCTGCCTCCAGGTATTTGTATTTCTGACGGGGGTTCTTCTGGAAAGTAACTTCCAGTAACGTTCCTACCGCCGCGTCTCCTGAATCGCTCGTGCTCTGGGGTGTAGCAATCGCCGGAGCAACATCCGAAACCTCTGCCTCGGGTTCGCCTGTTGAACAGCGGTAGAAGTTTTGGATCAGTCCAGGTTCGGTTGTTACAAATAAATAACAATTTATAGAAATACGCATTACTTATAAGATAGCTTACTCGTCATTTTCTTCGGTTGCTCCTTAATGTAGGCGTTCAAAACAATCGCGATTATTGCGGCCAAAATCCCTGAAAAGGGTCCTTTATGGGGGTTTCGGAATGTTTCCGCCCTTCTCCCATCTGGAGCATAAGGATTTCATACAGACGTCTATGGCAGGCCATTTTAACATTGGGTAAGATGCCACCGGGGCAAGACGACACTTGACTTGCTAATTCAGTGGTAAGAAACTAATGTAATGTTATCCCAGTTAAAGTCACATGATGGTTATTCATTTTTAATGTCTGTGAATAAAATTCATGTTGTAAAAACCCCATATTGTGTTGAAGTCATAATTTGTTGCTTAAGATAATTTGTTGCTTAACATAAAATCTGGTTGTTGTGATATATGGGACGTGGGAGTGCTGGATGAAAACCAATGTTAATTTCGTTGACGAATAATTTTTGTCAACAACATTTTTTCACGGACGAAAACGAGACGATGACTAAATAAAAATGCGTTTTGAATGACTAAAACTATGACTAAAATCTACTCTAATTTTCGTCAACGAATAAAAACGAGACAAAAATGAAAGAGAGGGACGATTTGGGAAGATATCCAGTCAGGACTGCTGTCCTGTGTGGAAGATGCGCACATTTGAAGTTTAACGTGCTGATCTAACCACGGGAAACGCGGCGCTGTTGCGCACTCTACAGGCTCGCCCAGCAACACTTCAGACTGCTTCGCAATTAATGAATAGTGCACATTTATGCCAAGCGATTGCTTATAAGCTACTGTTGATTAATTATGACAATGTTTACTACACAATGTTTATATGGTAGTATGTTTTAGACGGTTGTAAGAATGCATATTTTATCACCCTCATGAGCAGCCTGCTACAGTAGCCTACAGACCGCAGACATTTCAGAATAAGAGTCACGGTGTATTTCGGGATGGTTTATAATTATTTTTTCCTGGTCATTATTGTTATTTTGTTTACACAATAAACTGTATTTAATTTCATTTCTATTTAAATCATAGTAAACTTGTATCTTCTGTCACAGGAAGGTACATTATTTGACACATTATTCAATTTTACAAATATAAGGGTTATTATAGTTAACTAAATCTAAAACCAAAGAAATCTTCATTACTTGAAATAAACATTAACTGAAATAAAAAATAAATATATATATTAAAAAAAAAACTTATTTTATTTCATCTAGTTTCTAAGCTTTAGCTTAACCTGAGGTATTAAAATAACAAACAGAAATAAAAACTTATAGACATTTAAAAGCAAAAACTAAAAGACATAAACATACAGATTACTAAAACTTTTAACTAAAAGTACAATGAAAGCAGAAAAACTAAAAATCAAATCTAATAAAAATTTTAAATGAAAACTATGTGTGTCAATCACTGAAAAGTTTTGAATTTTGCTCTTTCGTGTCTTTTTCACTTGAACGGTCAAAAACCGTCTGCTTTGGGGAATATCAGGAGTACCTATAGTGTATTGGATCTGTGTATTGTTAGAGAAATGCTTAATGCATTACAATTTAACTAAGATTTTAGTCGACTAAATCTACTGTAGATTTAGTCGACTAAAATCTTATGATATTTAGTTGACTAAAACTAGACTAAAACTAAAACAAATTCCTATGACTAAAATATGACTAAAATTAAATGGCATTTTAGTCAAAAGACTATGACTAAACTAAATCTGTCACATGTGTCCTGGATCTGTGTTCTGTTTGTTCACATGGACTCCATTTCCCACAATTCCCCACCTAGGAACCAATCTTGCACTCACACCTGTTTTCCATCAGTGACCCTTTATAAGCTGCAATCACACACACTCACATTGCTGAGTATTGTTTTGCATTCTGTTTGTGCCTTGCCTTGCCTTGCCTTGCCTTGCCTTGCCTTGCCTTGCCTTGCCTTGCCTTGCCTTGCCTTGCCTTGCCTTGCCTTGCCTTGCCTTGCCTTGCCTTGCCTAGCCTAGCCTAGCCTAGCCTAGCCTAGGTTTTTAACCCTGAACTCAATCCTTGTTTGATGATCGTTTGCTGCCTGTCTTGACCTCTGCCTGTGTTTTGGATTACTCTTTTGCCTTGCCCTCTTGTATCTGTTTGCTGGTGTTTCCTGTTTTATTAAAGCCTGCACGTGGCGTACAACAAAGGTTAAGGGAATGTTTTGGGAAGGTTAGGGGAATGTTCTCCAAACCAACAAGGCACATTCTATTTACGTTCCTGGCTAACCAACAGAGAACGTTAGGAAGTATGTTCTGGGAATCCGTAACTAATGTTCCCAGAACATTCTGGGAACCAAAAATTGTTAGCTGGGTTCGGAGAGACATTAGATCCCACCCTTGCTTCAGAGCGCTCTCCAAAACCACCACACCTTTAAAACACAATGCACACACCAGAGTTTGCAAAGCGTCATGAGAGGAGAGACACGTTAAATTACCTCATGTAGATTACCTCAAAGCAGATAACAGGCTTGTTTGAGATTAACCTTGCCTGAAATGTAATCGGAATGCATCTCGTGGTGACTGGTTCTGAGCAGATTTTGCTCATCTCAAACAAACCTAACATAACTGAATGTAAACAACTTACGAAGCTCTTACTTGTACCACCTGACTGCTGCAGATTAATTACGGCGTTTGATAGTGTTGACATAGAAACGCATAAATCCAAGTCTGAGGATGTGAACAGCTCCGGGTAAAAGTCACAGGTTGCCATCTTGTAATTACGATTATGTCATGGCGTGAAGCATAAGCTTGTTGTTTTGGTTCTGCAACTCTGCATAGCATTACGGAACGCGCTGATGACGTGTGATTTCTGCACAAACAGGGTGCGCAGAGGTATGGAAATACATATGCTGACAGACAGGACATCGCATCATTTCATTCGGACCAAATGCAATGATTGGACGAACATCTTTTTGGTCCTGATGTTAAATGTTAAAACGGCTTGCCAAAGGTCTTTCGACAATACAGATGGAAAGGCTGAACTGAGAGCTGAAGTGTGGGTTTCTGATAAACAGGAAAAACAGTTTGCAACAGAGATGTCAACGAACACTACTGAGCTGCACAGACATAAGAATATACAAGTAGACATCTTTAAGATGAGGCAGAAAAGACTAGTGTATCTGGTTTCAAATTTCCTACCAATTCCCAAGGTAAAGATGCAACCACGCTGCACACGCTCTCGAGCTCCACCTCGATTGCACGCAGTTTGAAAATGGCACAAAAAAAAAAAAATCTCAATCTTTAACCTTTAAGCATGAATAAAGGGATGAAAAGGGTTAAAAATAGTTGACTCTCTCAAGAAGGACTTACTAAAATCAAAAACAAATTTAGAATTTTTTTTTTTTTTACAGAATTTGGAGGGTGATTTTAGCTATATTGCTTTAAATAATTTTAGTGAAAGCAAGGACTCATACTTGGGTGAAATCAATAAAAAAAACCCTGTTATAAAAACGCTTTTGAGTGATTCTGCATCTGCACTGCCAAAAATAATGCTTGTGTTTTCCCCTGTTCCTCTTCCATTTCTACAGAATTAGCAGCCAAGTGAACAAAAATCTTTAGGTTTTTTTTGTTGTTTTTGTTTTTTTGCACTAATATACAAAAGGTAATCCACATTAAATTAATTAGCGAGTAAACTACTAAAACTCACGCAAAGCAGGGTAAAAATGACAAATCAAGACCAACTCTAAACATGTGTTACCATGACATTTACAGTTATTTATTATCTGTCTCCAAAATTACACATTATTTCCATTATTCAGTGCATTTAGTGCATAAATGCAGCTCGAATTAAAGGATCTGGCCACAATACAGTATAGTAAAGCACATCAGAAAGAAAACCAGGATGCAGAAAAATCCTTTCTATTATTAATTACAAAACACAATGTAGGCCTATATATATTCCAACTTAAACGTAAGCAACTGAATTCCCTTTTATGCAGCCTTTTAGGTTTAAAAACAAATTTGGACAGATTAACATTGGCTTATCAGCCTATCACAGAAAATGTAAATGCATGTGACAAGCAGTGAAAAGCACCTATAGAAAAGAACACTTACACAATCTGGAGCAAGATTAGATTTTGCACATCCTTCTGTAATGTCAGTAT
This sequence comes from Elopichthys bambusa, assembly GCA_037101425.1. Classification (NCBI taxonomy): domain Eukaryota; kingdom Metazoa; phylum Chordata; class Actinopteri; order Cypriniformes; family Xenocyprididae; genus Elopichthys; species Elopichthys bambusa. The sequence goes on along the minus strand of CM074432.1, from coordinate 10,058,222 downwards.
TAGGTTAGGTTATTTTAAAAATATTTTTTATTATTTTATGAAGGTATGCTAAATAAGGCATGCACTGGTTGTATCATGATCTTATAGTGATGTAGAAATTTTGAAGTCAACTGCAGCTTGTGTTAGGATGAGGCACACAGTCTCTAGTAAACATTTTTTGGACAGATCCTAAGCCATCCATGTTCATCAGTACATAAGTAACATTCACTTAAGACATACATAACAGCAATAAAATTCCTGTAAACTGGAAGTGCTGATAGACTTATAGGCCTCTATAGTGACTGGTACCCATCACTTCTTCGTTTCCTGCTAATAAGATAAGCAATGACCACAATGATGATGAGAATGATGAGGATTATTCCCACGGCAATAGGAACGCGGTAGTCAGGTTTATCAGACTTGCATAGATCTGCTGTTGTACAAACACAAACAGAGCACAGTCAACTTGTATCTCATTGTAAGAAACAAAAACAGTCAATTTTCTAGTTTTACTGGCAAAAATTAAAGGCTGGAATACACCACATGACATTTCAAATCTGAACAGATTTTAAAACACTAGGCATCATAAACTTGCCGACTTTGTAAATGATCTGAGGACCACAATGTCAAACATGTTTGATTCTCTGACTGGAAAGAATGATTGTCTGAAACTAAAAAAAAAATGTCTGTGGCCATTATATACTATGCAATTTTCAGTAAAATCTGTCAACTCAAATCTGAAGACTGGATCTGACTTTCGGCAATTAGCATCAACTCATCCACAATGTAAATCTGGGCAAAAGTTGTGTAGTGTTTTCCAGCCTTAAAATAGCAATACTTAAGTAGATACAAATATAATTAAACAGGTGGCCAAAAACTGCAGACACAACTGCTCATTTACAGTTGTACTTCAGATAATATTTTAATTTGAATGACTTTTAAAGCTAACAAGAGTTGCGGTCATGTCAAATAAGAAAAAAACTATTTAAAAAAAGTAGTAGACTTTCACATGATTTAAAAAAGCATGTAGGGATCAAGATCCATATTAGTTAATAATATGTTAGGTAGCCTTTGGACTTTATAACAGGCGTACCAGTTGTTTAGAGTCATCTGGCTGGTCTAACCAGCTCCTTTGCATTGCCACATTTGCAACAATGTTTGAAGCATGTATGACATAAGGGTGAACTTGATTTCGCCAAGTGCAACATCTTTGTTGATCCTTGGACAACAATCCAATCAACCAAGCAGATTTGAGGGACAATTTTACAGTTTATGTCAAGTTTAGGCCTAAAACTAGGGTTATGTTGCTTCTACATCAGTGTTATTCACTTATCATTTCCCTCTGATATTAGAGATAAGTTATGGGTAGGGTTCAAATGTTGCAAAATATGTTGATCCAGGAACATGTCTTGCTTGGCAAAATCACAGTGACCAGGACATAAGCTATACAGTGCATAAAAAAGGCAAAGAGTATAGTTCAAATAGCAACATAACTTGATGTCGAGTGTCATTCACTACAAGGATGGGGTGCTTTAAGATATTGAAGTGTCATTACTCTATACTTACGTGCACCGAATTGGTCGTTTTTGATGTTGAAGGCCTGAAGTCGGTAATTGCTCAGATCTAGACTCACACCGTTCCCCATAAACACAGTCTCAGCACTGCAGGAGTAAGAGTGACCCTGAGCCGCGGCAAACAGCTCAATAGACTTGTTCTTCCCACTGTACGTTACTAACTCTTTGTAGACAAAAATAAAAATAATTTGATCAATCACACAAACATAATTGTAATGATAATAGTCATAATTATAGTCAAAACTCTACCACTACCACTCATGTTTGAAATAGGGAAATTGTATTCACATGGAAATAAAAACTAAATAGTCTTTAGTAAAGAGTCTTTATGCAAGGTCATATTGTTTTTTGAATTCAGAATGAAATGCATTCACATACATGGATTTTTCACGGTGAGGGAAAGATGACATTTACTGTAACCAAAATGACAGTAATACTTCCTTACTCTTCCTTGTCAGCATGTGACATTAATTGTTGCCAAACTGGTTGACCTGCATAGTGTTTATTTGTTTTATTGAAGCTATTTTGAGGCTTTCTGTTTTCAGTAGATTTTTGAAAAATTAATAAGTTAGCAATAACTTATTAAAGTTGAAATAGACCAATACTAATATGTAACCTTTTTATTTAGATGTCCAGTACAAAAACTGTATACAAGTAAAAGTTAAAAGTCCTGTGAATAAATTGCTGAAAATTGAGGATATGTGTTTTTACAAGGCAAATGGTACTAGTCATATGGCAGGGAATTTACCTCCTTTTGTGAAAGCATAGGTCAATTTATACTCCACATAATCGACATAGACCTTTTTTGCCGTTTCATTCTGAAAAAAAGATCATTAGAATATTAACCAAAAATATACAAACACAATAGAATAAGAACCATAATGTATTATAAAACCATCATACAATTTTCAAATCACAACAAAAATCCTGTAAAAATCAATAAACCTGACCCTAATGAGTAACAAACTTTATCTTCATAACTGCAGCATACTGATATAATGTGGGTCACCATATCATAATCAACCTTCTGAGAACACCTGGTGACTTCCTGTGAGCTTATTGGTTTATTTGTTGCTGGGAGGCGGCTCAGGTTGCCATTAGGTAGAGAATAAATAACAGTCTTTTATACTTCCCCTAAAGTGCCTCAAAGTTCCCATTTTCAGACAACACAAACTCAGGTTGTAATGAAAGATACTTGAGTTCGTATTGCCAATAAAGACCACTAGCCTGATATAAACAAACTACAGATAAAAAAGGTTTATGGAATCTTTTGTTGCCACTTGCCACGTTGGAAGTAATGAACATTTTGATTAAATTCCATCATATATGACAACATTATTTAGAATAGGCTATTTTTGAAAATCCATAAGCAGACTTACATTATAAAATTTTAGGGTTAAACTGCCTTCTTTGAACCCGAGAGTGATATATGCTGTTTTATTTTCACATTTTCCACTGGGAGTAGTTATGCTTGGCTGAACAATGAACGTGCCATTAACCTAGAAAGACAGAAATGTTTTAGAATAAAGGATAATATTTTTATATGGAATATAGAAAAATGACATGGTAGTCATTGTGAAAGATAAAAGTGGTTTAGATTTAATAAGCAGGAATCACATTTGAATGTACTGTAGATCTATGACTCCAACAGAAAACATCTTACCTTACTGGTGTTCACACGGATCCCGATTTCCAATTTAGCCAGAATACATATTTTGCCTTTTCCATCAGTAACATTATAGTTCCCCACTGTCAATTTGGTGGGTGACGTTGGTGCTGGTGTTGGTGGAGGGGTCGGAGCGTGAGTTGTTGAGTTCGGGTTGTGAGTTGTTGAGTTCGGATTGTGAGTTGTTGAGTTCGGATTGTGAGTTGTTGTGGGCGGATTGTGAGTTGTTGTGGGCGGATTGTGAGTTGTTGTGTTCGGATTGTGAGTTGTTGTGTTCGGATTGTGAGTTGTTGTGGGCGGATTGTGAGTTGTTGTGTTTGGATTGTGAGTTGTTGTGTTCGGATTGTGAGTTGTTGTGGGCGGATTGTGAGTTGTTGTGGGCGGATTGTGAGTTGTTGTGTTTGGATTGTGAGTTGTTGTGTTTGGATTGTGAGTTGTTGTGGGCGGAGTGTGAGTTGTTGTGCTCTTGGCAGGCAGAATGGTTGGAGGGGTTGCCTTGGCCATAAAAGCTGAACTATATTCACCTGAGGTGAGAGCTGAGGAAAAAGATCCAAGAAAAGAAATGTGAGAAAAATTGTTCCCAAAGGAAAGCTAAATCTGACAAAAGAATTCAGTAACATCCTCAATTAGAAAAATATAAATAACCTGTATAAAAATAATAATTACCATATATATATATATATATATATATATATATATATATATATATGGTAATTATATATGTGTGTGTGTGTATGTATGTATGTATAGCTAGTTAAACGTTTTGGTGAGGAAGAAAAATACACACTTTATAGAGAGCCTCCAACTGTTTTGCACATGGTGTTTACATACATTCACTTCCTCTCAAGCGCGCGCCTTATCACAAGTTCACACACATTAAAATTTCCCAACAAGGAAATGTGATAATTCACATCAGCCAATTTCACGTGATGTTTGATTGTTAGATTAGCCGCATAATAGAAAATGCTGACAAAGTAATTGACACTTTCTTTGCTTTAGGGAAAGTTCAGTTTACCACTAGACAAAAATGTACACTTGTGACTTGTGAACTTGACTAGTCAGCCCATTTATATATTAATTGAAGAAAACTACATTATCCCAACTTCAGCAAAAACATTAAGGCTACTGATATTTCTAACTCTCTACTCTTTATGTTTTGACGTGTAACTACAAAATGTGACCTCAGTATGTCCTCTTCATAGGAAATCTAAACTAGTTTCTGAAAAGTATGTCAAATAATAAATCTCTTATATTTTATCTCTAAATCTCTTTTTTTTTTAAAACCTAGTCACAAAAGTTAATTATTAATAATTAAATTAGGCTATAGTTTACAGTTGCATATTGCAGCACAGCCACTTCCTTAATGTTGAAAGCAGTCAGTTTTATATTGGTTTGCACTTTTTTGGACACGTTCATTTAAAATACCATATACCATATGTTAGTATTCTTTCAAGTTCCATATAGTGCAGTGCGATTCAGTAGCCTAATATTTCAGTACCAAGTAGGCTAGCCTACATCATACAGTATTTAATTAATGGTGGACACACGGTAAACGCAGAAGTCAACATTTCCTTTTAAAGCGATTAATAAAGTAAAATGGTGTCCTTTACCTGTTGCAGCAATAAGAAGCACGATCAATAATAATCCGTGTCCCATTTTTACGCCTTTATTCCGGTGGAACCTGACACAAAAACTGTCTGGGTCGTCAGCTGTAATGCTGCGAAAGTAACTGAGTGTCGAAAGCCTGTAGCACACCGAACTTATTCGCCTGAAACGAAACCACTGATAAAGTAAAGGAAGTTCAACCTTACCACACTCGCTTTGAGTGTTTGTCCAATCACAGTCAGTGAGACAAGCGTCCCAGAAATTCAATACAGTGACCGTGTTAGCTTGCTGTGTAGAAAACGAAAATTTACAGACGATAGGATTTTGCCAGTCTCGCTGTTGTAACATTTAGAAGTACTTTTTAATGATACATTTATGTCGTGGCAGTAAAAACAGATAATCCTTGAGAATCTTGTTTACTTCATTTCATCATACTTACATTATGTGGCAACCGAGCAGTTCTTAGTTGTTACAAACTCTCGGTATTTTTTTTCTCAATAAAACGTTTTATATGTAAAGAAATACTTGTGAAAAATATAATTAAAATCACAGACATTCCTGTGAGATATAAATATGAGTAAAAGCGGTTTTATTTCACATGGGTTGCCTCAAGGGGGCCGTCGTGTTGAATTCACATCTCTGCCATAGAGACCCACCTATTATTTGGTCAGTTTCGTTTCGCAGAATCAATAAATAAAGTTTTTTTGTTTTTCAAATAGCGCATTTCTACAGCGCCATTAACTGAACACCTATGTTGTTTCATAAAACAAGATGGGCCAGGTACTGATCTCATATCAGTCCTACTAGCCAATAAATAAAGACAGAAAGCTCTAAAATAAATAAGTAATTACAAAGGAAATGGCATCAGCTACATTTATGTCTTGATAAGGCAAATAGCTATAGTTGTTAAAAACTCCTTATACAGAATGAGTAAAGCAGGAAGTGTTTAGCTTATCATCCATGTGACAGAAATGCAGGAAGTGAAAATTTGACTCATGCTCACCATGCATGACAGCTACAGAAGGTGAGTCTAGTTTAGCATGTCTTACTATACACTTTAAACTGGACTGTCAAAGTATGCACACATGTAATTACATCTGTTCTGTTAATATACATACATCTGCAGTTCAGGAAAATACTGAGATAATGTAAAGTGAGAACACAGGCTTGTTGAGATTTGTTTTATCACAACCTCTGGATCTCATGACTCCTCTAAGGGTAAGACGGGAAGTTCTGGTAAATTCATAGTATGTGGAAAAAACAAGCACTGGAAATGCTGACTGGAATACCTCACATTTCTCATAAAGACAGAAGTCACATGTCTACCTTTCACAATGTGCTTTTTTCCCAATGTACGAGTAAAATTTTCCCTTAAATCCTGAAGATCAATACAAAGTGAATGCCAGAGATCATAAAGCCCCATATTTTCATTCAGACTGAATTCAGTCTTGGTAAAGAAACTATATTATACAGTACATTTAACTGGTCCAATGCTCTTCCATTCAGTTCTTGTTTGTTTCTTCATCGTCTTCACTACTGCTGGATTCCCCAAACAGGTCTTTCCCACAAGCAGAACTGGATTTTGTGTGTGCATTTTGTTGGCTGACCGTCATGGTGATTAGAGTAGAAATGTCACTAAAGCCCAAAAGCAATGTGCCGTTGTTGGGTCCAAGTAGAGAGATGGTCTGGATCTTAGAGTCAGGTGTAAAGACAGACAACAACGTCCCATTGTCCAGGTCCCACATGCTCACTGCATCTGTTGAAAAAAATAATTTAAAGTATTGAAATATACATCCTGTATACATAAGGCATTCTCGCAAATGTTGGCATATTTTTCAGACTTGTGGAAAAAAAATCTCTTTTTGGTATCTCAATAAAAAAGTTTAATCCTATTGTGAAGATGTAAAAATCCTATCCAAATATTTCACCACCAAACTAGACTACCAAAGTTTGAATCTTTTTCTTGACCTAGATTAGCATTAAGAGCAAGCCAAAACAAGTATGATCAAAGGTCTACTGTACCTGATAATAAAAAAGCTTTTGATTGTCCTTCAGTGATAAAGAGCAAGCTGAACCAGTTCAGATTTAAACTTCCGTAACCAGAGATGGTTTTATGTTTTCTCCGGAAGGGCTCCCATACTTTCAGCCTGTGTTTTAGCAAAGAAAAAAAAAGTTTATTTTTCTAAAGAAAACCCATGATAAATGCAACAATAACCAATGTTCTTAAAAGGGTTTTTTATTTTAAGAGCTACATGTATTTAAAAACTGAAATAGAATACGTACACTAAACATCTGACATAAGTATGCATAAGAAACTTATTTCAAAAACATTAAAAAATCCAAACTTTTGACCGGTAGTGTATATTAAAAAAAGCTATGATACAGATGAACAGGTTTTAAACATTGCGACTGGAGTGCCACATACTTGTTGAATCCTGAAATGCCGAAAACCACTCTGCAGGCATCGTTGCTTATAGCAATGCAACAGATCCCAGGTTCATTTTTCAATCTCTTCCGCACCTTTACATATAAAAGGAATATTCAGCTTGCAGAATCTTACAGAAAATACTTATTAAATGAAAAGAATTTACTGTTGGACCTTAAATTACCAATGTATCCACTTTAATTTGAATAAAGAAAACACAGCTGAAAAAAATGTAAGATTATTAAACAGATTGGCCCCTGGTGATTAGCATACCCTGCCCTGTTGTGTGTCCCAGAGGGTGAGGTATGGAGCATGTTGGGCTTCACTGTAGTTAGAGACCACCAAGTACCCTCCTGTGTGAGTGACTGCAGCAGTACGGAGGCTCAAAAGGGACCAACGGTCCTCAAGGGTGTGCAGATGTTCCTCAGAAACCACACTGAAGACGTTGAGATGATGGGCAAAATATGAGCATATGACCACCTGAAGTGATAAACAGAGAAAAGTGAGAGAAGAAGAGAGATTCAAAGATGGAAAACCAATAAACAAAGTCAACACTGATATTGCTTTGTACATGCATAATGGCTATATTAATATATTTTCATTATCTTAGTTTATTATGTACATGCTACATATTTGTATTTAATTGAGCTATATAGGCTGTTTTCTGTATTGTACACTTATTGCACACTTCTCTCTTTCTGTCTTTTTCCTTTTCTGCCTAATAACATCAGGCAAAATTTACATTTTTAACATTCACCTTTGTTTGAATTTTTATTAATGTACATTGTCCCTTTTTTAATGAACGGATGGACAGAACGATAGACAGAACAATAAAACTATAGGTAGAACGAACAAACAATAGAAAGATAGATAGACAGAATGATATAGATAGATCAATAGATCAATAGAACGATAGAATGATATATTGATAGATAGATAGAATAATTGATAGAATGATAGTTAGATGGATAGATAGAACAAACTATCGAACAAATGATAGAACGATAGATAGAATGAACGATAGAATGATAGAACGATAGAACAGATCGATAGAAGGATAAATAGAACAACAGATCAATAGAACGAATGATAGAATGATAGATGGAACGAGAGAACGATAGACGAATGATAGAACGACAGACAGAACGAACGAACGAACGATCGCTAGAACGATAGAATGAACGACAGAACGATAGATAGATAGAACGAACGATAGAATGAAAGAACAATAGATAAAACAAATGCTAGAACAGATAGAACAAACGAACGATAGAATGATAGATAGAACGAGAGAACGATAAACGAATGATAGAACGACAGACAGAACAACCGAACGAACGATAGATAAAATGAACGACAGAACGATAGAATGAAAGAACAATAGATAAAACGAATGCTAGAACAACAGATAGAACAAACGAACGATAGATAGAACAAACGATTGATAGATAGAATGAGAGAACGATAGATAAAATGAATGCTAGAACAGATAGAATGAACGATAGATCGATAGATAGATAGAACGATAAAATGATAGAACAATAGATAAAATGAATGAAAGAACGACAGATAGAACAAACGATAGAACAAACGAACGATAGATAGATGTGTACCTTGAATGCAAGATAACAGCATCTGCCAAAATGCATAAATGTATTTCATAATTCAGTTTAGTGTTATGGTCAATGGACAGTATTGGTGGCTTGGTTGTCTCTCTACCTGCTCATCTCCACTGAGAAGATACTGGTCTATAGAGTTGAACTTCTCTCTTTCGAGGCGCTGCTGTTCATCTTTTTCTCTTTTCACCTCACGCTCCCATCGCCTCCTTTTTGCTGTCTGGGTTTCGGTGCGCCTGTCCCATGGCATCACTAGACCTGTGCAACAAGGTAAAAATGTATAGGGATAGTTCACCCAAAAATAATAAATTCTGTTATCATTTACTCACCCTCAAGTTGTTCCAAACCTGTATGAGTTTCTTTCTTCTGCTGAACACAAAAGATGATATTTTGAAGAACGTCTGTAACCAAACAGTTGATGGGCCCCATTGAATTCCATAGTATTTTCTATACTATGGAAGACAATAGGGTCCTGGGCCTGTATGATTACCAACATTCTTCAAAATTTTGTGTTCAGCAGAACAAAGAAACTCATACAGGTTTGGAACAACTTGAGGGTGAGTAAATGATAACAGAATTTTCATTTCTGGGTGAACTATCCCTTTAAGAATTGTTTCTTTTATGTTAAATATATTGGGAAAATCTATGTGGGACTGAGATGTTGTATAAATGCAATGGTAAACACAAGCATCACAAGGTTAATGTACTGTTTTAATACCTGTCTTCTCTTTTGAGGATATAATCTGGGAATCTCTGTCCATGCTGGAGAGCAGGGTTTCTTTGTAGGACGTCTTGATACGTCCTTTAATATAGCCAGAGTCCAGATCCCACAATATCAGATGATCCCTACATACCATATCCAAGCCACCTCATGATTATTACTCAAGCTAGACTAAGCAATACAGTAATTTTCTGTTTCTGCTGAAAGAGGAAGTGACAAATTTTTGGTGTTCATACCGTGTTTCTGAAAGGCCCAACAGAATTTCACCCTCCAAGAGCCTATAGTCTTGCCGAGGACAGGGCACGATGAACAGTCCAGTCTGTTTTTTAATATAGCTCTTTTTAAGAAGGTCATACACCAGCAATGTCTACAACATATACAGAAAAACACTTTATTTTACAGTGTCCTTAATACACAATACATGTAGTTAGTGTAGTAATAATTATAAATTATGCGTAATTACATGCAACTAATCCTAAACCAAAGAGCATGCAGAGCACGAAATGCAATAAACACTGTCACGTTATCTTGCATTCAGATGCTGGTGTTTGTGAACGCAATCATGTGGGATGCTTCTGGAAGGAAATTACCAAATCATTCTGATGACAGACTTTGACTCAGGCATTTCAGAATGATCAAACTAATATTTAAGATGCTGTGCAATGAAACTGATCCCAAAATGTGCATAAAAATTGGTGGATGGAAACATAGCTATTGCTGAAGTTGGACTTGACTCAAGTGGATGATCAGTCTATAAACAGCTTCAATTTTAGGTGACAGATCTCAGGACAGTGGTTTCAGATCAGCATAACTATAAGTCCTGTATAAAATCTTCAGCCTGTGTAGTGCACAGAAGTACCTGGTAGACAGATGTAAGTGCATCAGTGAAGTTGGTGGTACCGCGGTCAGACAGTATATAGAGTTTCAGGTCTCGTACCAGAGCAATGTCTGAACTTGAGAACAGACCGTGCTCCACTTGCACAGGATGGCCCTTGAATCGTGTCCGCGCCACATTCCATATTCTCACAGTACCGGGACGAGTGCTTCGACATACTACATACCTGATTCAGAGGGAAATTTAACAAAATTAACATATAACATAAGGACAGCTCTATTTTATTAGATCCATGGCATTTGGGTATAAAATATTTAGGCCTAAATGTAAGATTTATGTATTTAAATTGCATATAAAATTCCCATCCATTTGGATTTTAACAAAAACTAATAAACTTAAAGTGATGCAAATCTGTCAGTCATACATAAATGAAACTGGTAAGAAAAAGGTTTTTAGTGTGCAAAAAATTACTATTTACATCATGTTTTTATTTATATAATCATATTTTCAAAATGCATTAATAAGAATAAGCATAAAATATCTGTTCATAGTGAAAAGAATGTAAAAAGTATGAACATGGTTAAAATATAGCTAGCTGTGGAACAAGCTGTTAAAGTTGTACTGTTAAATCCCATTTAATTTAACAAGAGGCTGTGCTGTATCGTGAATAAGTCACAGCTGAAGGGCGTTGTTAGGCACGACGCAAAGCGGAGTAAGCCATGAATTATTCACGACACAGCACTAGCCTTGAGTACCTTATTGGTTTTATAAAACGGTTACCACACAATACAAATATTAAAGCCAAAAATATGTATCAATGCAACTTTCATGAAGTAAACTTTCACTAAAAGCCTTCCTTCTGCCAGAAAAAAATAGTCCCTGACCTTGAACAGCAAAATAAGTTACATTATTACGCCAGTAGATGGCGGCAAAGACTGTCTTTATGAATATGTCAGTCAGTACTTTTACAACATTAGACTTTTGCATTAAAAAGACTGAATTGTTGTGAACACGGAACAAGACGCAACAGACAAATGCTTTGACTAGCGCTGTCAGTCACGGGAAAACCCCCTTAACTGTTAAAAGGACAGGATAATACATTGGACATTTAAACAGATTTTTTATTATGAACATAGGACTGACCTGAAGGAAAATGCTAAATCTGAATGCAGGTAATGAACTCGCTCACTCGACCTCTTTCTCACAGTACTCTTCTACATAATACAGTAAGCTTCAATGAACAATATCAACTGAGAACATACAGTTTACATTGCTAAGAGTGGTTGCTAAGCGTGTTATCGTGAATAAAACACAGGAACTAATCGTTTTATAAATATGCATCACAGTAACTTTATTAGTTTTCCATGATAAAACTTCACTTGGTGGTCTGTACAGCAACAACAACAGTAAGCTATGGTTTCATAGTTACATTATGCACAGAAAAATGGTTATGATGGCTGATCCTGAAATATGTCTCCTGCTTGCTCATTGTTTTTTTACAGTTATAAACTGTGGCCATATGCATGTGAGCTGTTCAGTGGACTTTGTACCTAGGATATCTCTGCATGGTTACAATCTCCGCTGTGCCATCACTGTGAGCTTTGTGCACGTTGTATGTGAGCGTTTGGTCATTTATCCTGGATCCCAGGTTCCATGTGCGTAAGAATTGCTCCCCGGCACAAAACCCCACACAGTACCGCAGGTCAGAACACACACCTACAACATGGTGAAGAAAAAGTGACAGATACGAACAAATAAATGTCACTGCTTAGAGCTGAATTTAAAAAAATTACACAAACAATAAACATGACTAAAACTGTTCATGTGCCACTTGTCTCAAAGCAGTAAAATAGCTTTTAAAGCATAATGCTGTTTGCTTTAGAGGAATGATTTGTCTTAATTGCATGTGTTAATTGCACATGAGCTATTATTTATGAAGTCTATCTACTGAAAACATGTCAGAGTCATACAGTAGTAGTGAAAAGTGATGTTCAGGGTGATATTTGTTTTTAATAACACAAGTTCGATCAAAATATGAGGATATTTGTTAAATATTTTAAATATGAAGGAAGAACAAAACACTAAACTTGTTTAAAAGTATGTATCTGACAAAATTATTTGGCAAAAAAGCATGCCACAGCTACAGGTTAGAAAAAGCATACATTCAATACAGTTTAATCAGTTATTAATATTTCGCTGGTTTCTTTATTGTTTTTTTCATGTGTTCATAATTTCTTTGTATGACAGCCTAGCCAAAAATTTGTTTCTGCACAAGTTGGCATGTTTCATTGTGTTATCACAAATAAAATAATTGACTCCAAGCACAAATATGCAATGTGCATACAAAATCTTTAACAAATTTTTAATAATATTTGAATAAAGTGTGAAGATGTCAATTTTCCTAGGCCAGACATCACATTTGGCCACTACTGTATTTCACCAAACCAAAGACAAAAAGCAAGGAAATATATTTTGCGTAAATATATAAAATTATGCATAAAATTAAGCCTATATTAGGATAATTTATATTTATTGCATTGTGAACATTTTTATATGACAATTAAACATTTTCCTTCAGAAATTCTCATTACTGTAATATGTTTTTTTGTCTCATTCTGAATAACGAATGAATATGTATATTATATATATATATATATATATATATATCATATTTTGTGCATTACAGTAATAAGACTGAACTCTGTGTTTGTTTTGACAAAAGATTCATAATGCTGGCAGTAATATTCAAAAGGTTTACTGACTAACCATAAGCCAGCAGGCCTGGAAACCGTGCAATGTGTTTATGGTCTTCAGTCTCAAGGTTCCAGATAATAATCTCTGTGGTGGTGCTATGCGGGGCGGGACAAAAGGCCACAATGTGGGACCCGCCCCCTGCAATGGTGACCTGGGAAATGTTGTCCTGACTGCAACCCAAGATAGAGCGCAGGTACTGGAAGGACACTGTACTGAATAGTTCAATATGAATGATTTCACTGTGTCTTTTATAGGGGTATCTGTAAAAACCAAAGAGACAGACATAATAGATATTAAAGTCTCACGGACGCACCATGGTAATTTTCACGTTTGGGTGAATTATTCTTTTACATTACCTGCAAAAGAGCAGTAAATACTGAGAGCTGATCTCTACAGCTTGTATAGATGCTGCAGGGTGCTGAGCTTTCAGTGTGGAGGACACAATTCCACCTTTTGCATTGAATATTACCGCTTCTCCTCCATCCCTAAAAAATTAGAATTGAAGCAAAAAAGAAACAAGAAATAGCATGAAAGTGAGGCTCAGTGTGGCAGGACTATTAGCAGTCTAGCCACACTTCAGTTGCCACAGCATTTCACAACATTGAAACAAGTCAACCTGGTTTTCTCTTGCTTTTACTTCACTACTGTAGGTTTATTTGTTCTTTACACATCATATGGCTCATGCATAATCATTTCCTATAATTTTTATATATATATATATATATATATATATATATATATATATATATATATATATAATGTCAAGTTCAGATTGAAATGATCAGGGACAGTTAAAAATAAACTCTCTCCTAAAGGTTTGGTCACACTACACTTTTCATTCCATTGACTTGCATTCAAACACATGCGAATGCAGGGGACCGGAAACGCAAGATCATGCGGAGAAGTTTAGGATTTCTCTGTGTTCCAAAGTTCAAGTTTGGTGAACTTTGACTTGCGAATTCGTATCACGAGAAGACATGACCAGTAGAAGAATGATAAGTCAAGGCAACACCTCTTAGCTGAATTAAAATAATGCAAACTTTTTTGCATTAAAGAGGAGTAGATTGTATATTTTTACATTTTGGATTTATTATTATTTGTTAGATGTTGAATTTGTGTTTTTAAAAAAAGATGCTACAGAGTGCGATGGCATATTATGACCGTTGCAGTGTCCGTAGAAATCTTGTGTCTAGAAAGTCTATTGTGACCTCAACTTAACATTGAGATCCTCAGGATGACAAGTGGCATGTGCCACATACATCTGGAACCAGCATAAACTTTCCCACATCTTTATCTTTTACCATTACTTCTTTCTGAATACACAACAGGAGTCATTGAAGTGTAAATGTGTTCATCTATCTGCGGTCAGAAAGCTGCTGAAGTATGAAAAATCAATTTTGCAGCCTAGTTTCAATATTAGGCAGTTTTGAACTGGGGAGGACGTTTTGGGTTCTGGCGGTATTTTTTCACAGTACAATAAACTCTTTTATCACAAAGTATTTGATTCCTTATGACATGACCCCTTTTAAAGCTACTACCATTTTGGGAGCTTTTTAGCCACTTTTTGACAGAGACAGTAGAGGACATAAGAAATCGTTAGAGAGGGGGAAAGAAAAAGGGACTGGGACACAACACGGGTCATATTCTGACCTTTTGTTCCTTGTATGAATGTTGCATGTGTCCATAGCTCTAACAACAACTGTTCAAACTCTTCATATTATTAGTCAATGCAATTGTGTGTGTATGTGCATGCATGTGCAACAATGTTGCTTTTAGCTTAATAACATTAAAAGCAAAGGTTCATTACTCCCTTCAATCATCTCTATTGGAAAATCCATGCTTGTTAATCGTGTAATGAAATACGAGAAAGATAAACAGCTTCTGGGAAAGCCTTTACACATTTTTTTTTATAGCTACAGAGTTACATGAAACCACTGACAAGAAAGGTAACCAGTAATGCAAACACACACATACACTCGAGCTGCGTGAGTGGCAGACTCTTAAATAATACATTGTGTGATCAGACAATATAAATCAGTCCGGGAACAGTGGCATTGTTTTCACACATGGCCGGAAATCAGATATGTAGTTTATTATAATTTAAGAGTGCATTTTGTTATTTAAGAACAAAATACTGTGATGATTAATTTATCTTAATGTGCATCATGCGTTTATGTGTGCAGTAATATACTAATAACCTGTAGGCGAAGAGAACAAAGTCTTTAACAGAGTGACGTGAGACTAAGATGGACTGGTCTTTGTGGATGGGCTCAAACTCAAGGGCGAGGTTCACACAACACAACAGCGAACAAGTTGCCACAAGATCAAACACCTAGGAACACAATAAAAGAGAAAAAAGAGAGGAAGTTAGATCCGAACCGATAACTGGTCATTTGCTTTCATAATATCAATGACTGTTAAATGGCTACTCTGCAAGTTACCTTACCATATGCTTTATAGCTGATTCGACTTTGTTTCATAATCGACGAGTTTTGCAACTGTTATTGAACTGAACTGAATCAACATTATTGTCTTCTGTAGAGCTGCTTATTTATATAATTGAACTCATTTCCTAATTGATGAACTTTACAGTTATTGATCTGAACTGAATCAACACTGAACTGACTGATTCATTATTATTTTCCTGTTTATCCCTGTAACGCTGCTTTGAAACAATCGGTATTGTATAAAGCGCTATAAAGGTGACTTGACGTATACAGTAAAAAACTGTAAATGGTTCAACATCACATTGTATGCAAAATATGTAGTATGTAAAATATTGTCAAACTTGTAAGTACAATCTATAAAACACTAGGACATTTTCAGACGTCCCTATGTGACATCACATTTATATTTTATTTAAATAATTTTGCTTCTTTACATAAGTTGTGACATTTTCAGATTTTTAATGAATGTTTATTGCATTATGTTGGTGTCGTGTGTTACCTTGAAGGTGTTTTGTCTTTGTGTGTATGACCCTGTGCACCTTCTATGTATGAGTATTGACCATGTTTTATGTACAGGCTACTTAAAATGAACTCTGATTCATCACTTTATTCATCATGTTGTTATCAGTACATTTTAAAGGTGCAGTAGGCGATTTCTGAGAAGTGCTGTTTAAAGTGGATCAGACTGAGCAGCACAACACACTTGTAGCCAATCAGCAGTAGGGGTCGTGTCCACACATGATGGGGGAGAAGAGAGAGTGAGCAAGAGGGAGATTTGAAGATAGACTGTAGAAAGAGAGATGGCTGAGACACATTACAAAAGAGATAATCACTGGGAAAAGAAGGGTTACGATCAGGCAAGAGCTTTAGGACCTGTGTTAATATTAGAAAAGCTTTCCATCACTGGAGCGACCTAAGTGGGAAGGCCTGAAAATGGATGCCGAGGTTGTATTGTTTTTGTTTTTGAAATATGTGATTAACATTGTTCACAGAACCAAGATATGCTGTTGTTGTAATGTTATCTATAGTAACAGGAAATTTTTGAGTATATTTTTTTGTCTGGAGCTGGTATGCTGCTGGAGACTAACAAGCAAGTATATACTCTTGTGTACTGTGTGTTCCTTTTTTGTTCTTCCTTGTTGTTTGTTTGTCATCTTCACTTTATTTTTCACAAAGCATTATTTTGCTTTTGCTATAATAAAGAGACATCCGCGTTCATGCATTTTGGGGGCGGAGCAATAAAGGGAGGGGTGTGTTTGTTTGGGTTGATTTCATATATCAACAGTGTTGTTCAGTAACTCGCTTACTGCAGCTTTAA
Source organism: Elopichthys bambusa (assembly GCA_037101425.1). NCBI lineage: Eukaryota > Metazoa > Chordata > Actinopteri > Cypriniformes > Xenocyprididae > Elopichthys > Elopichthys bambusa. The sequence continues at coordinate 10,041,282 of CM074432.1, read as the reverse complement.
AAAAAGAAGGGTTCCCTGGTCCCAGAAAAATTTCCAGCTCAAAACCAACCCAAAAGAAGTGAAAACTGTCTCAATTTTTCTGTGTCCAATCACAGTTTTTGCACTAAAAGCCGATTTTGGTAGTATAAGAAGATTGGAATATTAACATTATATCTCTCTAATAAAATATACAGCTATATGTTGGGAAATATACAGACACAAATATGCCATTCTGTAATATATGAAACATTGTCACTGTATTTTTTTTTACAATGAATTTCTGGCACCCACACCTGAAGTTTTTTTTACAGTAAATTTAACAGGTTATTTTTCCAGTGTCCAAGGTCTCACCTTAACCATGTGACTTCCATCATAAAAAACCACCAGCAACCGTCCATCACAGGCAGATGTGACAACAGGAACATCCAAAGATTCCTTCTCCATGTACAGCACCTTCCCAGAATCCACCTCTCTCACCTGCAGACAGTGGCCCATCTGTAGCACAAGCACACTGTCATCTAGACAGAGGGTGAGTGAGTCGGCAGCCCAGTTTACTGCAGATCCATGAGCCCTCGGTAAGGACCTAACGGGCCTTGTTTGCTCATCCAGACGCCACATATTCAACATTCCATCAGAGGAGCAGGAAACGATGTGATGCCGACCATGAGCCAGGGCTGTCACAGCACTCATATGACCTAGTAAGATATGGGTCAGGGTGTTAAGGACAGTTCATTCAGTCATTATGTGATAAAGAATCTTATTTTAGAGTTAAATGTTTTGGTCATAAACCACTAGATTATAGAGCTGTTCACTTAGTTTGTAGGCCAACTAAATCACCGTGGGTTGGGTTCCCTCCGGAGTTTCCTATGGGTTTTCAGCGTGACAGCTTTTGGTTTTTGAATAAAATAACATCAGTGGTTGAAATGACTTCAATAGATTTGTTCTGTAACATTCAGTAAATTCCACACAGCCAAACCTCAAACATGAATTTTGAAACCACTGTGTGTTAAAAATCCAACTTGCTAACAAGTTGCTACACAAGAACTACAACAGCTGTGTGCTTAATTCCATGTGACACATCATTAATCTGTCAAACCGCATGAACTGACTTCCCTCTTCTGCGTGCAAAAAGAGGGCAGTAGTGTTGCCGCTATTTAAATAAAATCCATAATAGCAATTCATGTATTTAAGAATTGTAAGAAGTAAAAAAAAATATATATAATTTAACTTATAATAAAAAAGTGAATCTCTGGAGTCATCTGAGATGAGATTTATAGAGAGTTTCACCCCTCATAACACTCTTTTTGTTGTTATTGAAGAATTATGTCATATGTAGAGCAGTGTTATTTTATTATGTATGTACTATAGTATTTATTAATATTTTGAATTAGCTTTTATTTTTACATTTAATTTTTAATTTAGCTTTAATTCATTTTTATTTGTTAGTTGCCAAGGCAACCTTTCTAATATTCCTTGAACTATTTAATCTAATGTTTATATTTTATTTAAGATTTTTTACAGCTACTGAAAACCATTTTTAATAGTTTATTTTTAGTTAACAATAACTGGTGTAGAGTTTATTCTATGCCTAAAACTTCTATGCCATTTTTTGTGTACAGTACCAGAATGTTTATGTGCTTGTCAACTGACGTGTAATTCACTGGATAACCACTGTAGTCTGTATTTGGTAACTTATCAACTTGCACTTTAAAAGCATACGGTGAATTCAAAATTCACAGAGTTGGTATAACTGTGTGTGTAAATTATATCTCTTCAAGTAATATTAACCACAGACCTTAATTTACTCATAAATGCCAAACCAGCATTCTAAACCCCCCTAGGAAATTCCCAAGGAAACCCACGACTCCAAGATTTTTTCAGGACACAGGTTAAGCCAAAATCACTGCCTAAATGGTGATGTTGGGAAACTGAGCCCTTCAGAAGTTGTCAAGAAATGTGTACCTGAAAGGAGTGTGTGTACGAGTCCACCTGGAGGAAGCAGGCAGGTGTAAGAGGGCACAAGTACAGGCAAAGAAGAGCTCTTGCATTGTGCTAACAGATCATGCAGAAAAGAGTATCGTCTTGGGTCACCTGGAACAACATACACTGAGATATGAGTTTTGGCTTGACATTAAAAGATGTCTAAAGGTGTTTTAGGTTTATGTGTGTGTGTGTGTACCTGAAGCAACAGGTTTATCTTGGGAAATGATCCGCTCCAAACGGCCCAAGAGTTGGGATGCCAGCTGACAAGGATCATTCAAGAGCACAGAATGAGAAAGACACAAAACCTGACCCAACACCTTCACGTCCAGAAGCTCTCTGTAACACACACACACACACACACACAGTCTCAGCATTTTTTGAAACTTCAAAATATACAATTAGACATTTGAGCTGTGGTTAATCCCCATATTATCAAAAAGCTATTTTTAAAATGTATTTATTCAATTAGTTATAAATATTTACTTATATATTTTATTGTTGTATATTTATTTTTAGATTAAACAATTATACTAATATTGTCAAAGACTAATATATATATATTATGTGCGAATTGCACTTTATGTCAAGGTTTTATGGAGCGTTCAAGTTTTAATGGGAAGTTCGGAAGTTGTGTTTAAAACGTCAGGTGCATTCAAGTCACTTTTAGAAGACCATGATGACTGTGTACCTTCACTTAATTAACTACACAAAAATTTTAAAAAGATTTTTAACTCTACTTCTAGAAAATGAAGAACAATTAATGTGCATCAGGTGTGTTTTGCTTTTTTACGTTTTTAATTAATTATGAAGCCACTGTAAACGTTATCGTTACATATTATTATATTGTTGTATAATTACAATGCTATCATTTTTTGTGCAGGCAATTTGCTTATTTTGTTGTAAACAAAAAAGCCTGACAATGTCACTGCTAGATACAGTGGGTACGGAAAGTATTCAGACCCCCTTAAATTTTTCACTCTTTGTTATATTGCAGCCATTTGCTAAAATCATTTAAGTTTGACCCTTTGCTGTGACACTCATATATTTAACTCAGGTGCTGTCCATTTCTTCTGATCATCCTTGAGATTGTTCTATACCTTCATTTGAGTGCAGCTGTGTTTGATTATACTGATTGGACTTGATTAGGAAAGCCACACACCTGTCTATAGAAGACCTTACAGCTCACAGTGCATGTCAGAGCAAATGAGAATCATGAGGTCAAAGGAACTGCCTGAAGAGCTCAGAGACAGAATTGTGGCAAGGCACAGATCTGGCCAAGGTTACAAAAAAATTTCTGCTGCACTTAAGGTTCCTAAGAGCACAGTGGCCTCCATAATCCTTAAATGGAAGACGTTTGGGACGACCAGAACCCTTCCTAGAGCTGGCCGTCCGGCCAAACTGAGCTATCGGGGGAGAAGAGCCTTGGTGAGAGAGGTAAAGAAGAATCCAAAGATCACTGTGGCTGAGCTCCAGAGATGCAGTCGGGAGATGGGAGAAAGTTGTAGAAAGTCAACCATCACTGCAGCCCTCCACCAGTCGGGGCTTTATGGCAGAGTGGCCCGACGGAAGCCTCTCCTCAGTGCAAGACACATGAAAGCCTGCATGGAGTTTGCTAAAAAAAACACCTGAAGGACTCCAAGATGGTGAGAAATAAGATTCTCTGGTCTGATGAGACCAAGATAGAACTTTTTGGCCTTAATTCTAAGCGGTATGTGTGGAGAAAACCAGGCACTGCTCATCACCTGTCCAATACAGTCCCAACAGTGAAGCATGGTGGTGGCAGCATCATGCTGTGGGGGTGTTTTTCAGCTGCAGGGACAGGACAGCTGGTTGCAATTGAGGGAAAGATGAATGCGGCCAAGTACAGGGATATCCTGGATGAAAACCTTCTCCAGAGTGCTCAGGAGCTCAGACTGGGCTGAAGGTTTACCTTCCAACAAGACAATGACCCTAACCACACAGCTAAAATAACGAAGGAGTGGCTTCACAACAACTCCGTGACTGTTCTTGAATGGCCCAGCCAGAGCCCTGACTTAAACCCAATTGAGCATCTCTGGAGACACCTAAAAATGGCTGTCCACCAACGTTTACCATCCAACCTGACAGAACTGGAGAGGATCTGCAAGGAGGAATGGCAGAGGATCCCCAAATCCAGGTGTAAAAAACTTGTTGCATCTTTCCCAAAAAGACTCATGGCTGTATTAGATCAAAAGGGTGCTTCTACTAAATACTGAGCAAAGGGTCTGAATACTTAGGACCATGTGAATGACCAATGTCAACAATTCTGTGTTTTTCTGTCAATATGGGGTGCTGTGTGTACATTAATGAGGAAAAAAAAGAACTTAAATGATTTTAGCAAATGGCTGCAATATAACAAAGAGTGAAAAATTTAAGGGGGTCTGAATACTTTCCGTACCCACTGTACCTTTAAGTATTGTTATATTCCGTCACGTTTCTCAATGACCCCAACTCCTAAAGATCGGGACTCCAGAGATTCCCACTAGCATTTACCACTTTGTGGTGTCATTCATGTGCATTCAACTCATGAATACAATCTTTCTGACATGACTTGAATGCACCATTTGACTGTTCTATCTCAATAATGGCCCTGTCCCAAAAGGCACCCTGAACACTTGTGGCCTTCCTATGAGTCTGCACTTTCGTGATGTAACTGTCGGGTAGAAGTCTGCTGCGGAGCTCACTTCAGTGCAAGCTTGGAAAAATTGAGCATCCAGGGCGCATATCGACCACAAAGGGGGCGCTAGCGAGCTCCCTTTCTGAAACCTAAAATAACAAATGGGAACCCTATGGTCTTATGGACTTAAAGGTGAAAAAGTATTATCCTTTGATTTATTCACCCTCAAGCCATCCTAGGTGTATATGACTACAATGGTAGTAAATGGCGCTCATGATTTTAAAGCCAAAAAAAGTACATCCATACATCATAAAAGTACACACGGCTCCAGGGGGTTAATAAAGGCCTTCTGAAGTGAAGCAATGCGTTTTGGTAAGAAAAATATACATATTTACTTTATATAACTTTATATACCATAATAACCAGATCTTCTGCAGTAAGTCTACTTAATGCAGAAGCGCAACCTCTAATGCGACACATGACGTATTAACAAACGTGGAAGCACAGAGGATAGAGCAAAATCATGGGATAATTTTCATTTTTGGGTAAACTATCCTTTAAAGGACATGCACATGCGGCAGCCAATTGTAAGTCCACTAACCAAAAGTGCATATGAAGTGTGCCATTTGGGACAGGGCCATAACCAACCAGCTATTCCTGCAAAACACACTTGTTTGTTGATCATATCGTCGTACTTATCGGGTATGACGGCAGCTTTAAGGTCCTCCTCGACATGATGGACGGACAGACCCCACAGTTTATGCAGCAGGAACTCGTAGTTAAACAGACATTGCGTGAGTAAGGGAATAATTTGCCCTGAGTGGATGTAATGATACGGCAAACAGCGGAGTTTGCGCAAATTGAATTCATAGCACCTCCTTCCCTTCTCGTTTCTGATCCAAGCTAGTGGCTGAAAAACTTGGCTAACCGGGACGTTCCCATTAAAGTAATCTGCAAAGTCTGCATGAACTGCTTTTATCGAGTCTTCGGTTGGTGAGTATCGCTGCAGGATGACGTAGCCGAACTCCGCATGAGTCCAGCGCAGCACCCATGTGCCGTCACTTTCCACTTCTTTAACGTAATCCTTCAGAACGTGCAGCAGTCGTGCCACAAACGCATAAGGCACTGGGGAGTATTCGGAAACAGGAAGTGTCTGATGATGCAAAACAGCTATCTCACGTGTGACATTATCATCACGTCCCAAAAGCACTAAAAGTTCCTCCTCGGTCACGCCAGAACAGGACAGTGATATGAGCAAAGCCATACGTCGCATCAAACACGGCCCATGCTCTCGCTCCAAACTAACAAGGATGCTCATGAAAAGTTGGTTTGGATCCGTAGGGATGTTCAGACTCTCTTTTGGTGTAAATGAACTCCATTGCCTGGTCTCAGCATAGGCTAAATTGAGATAGAGAGGGGATGGACAGGATAGACAGGACTGGAATAAAAGGCTCCACTGGTTTTCAGTTAGTTGGCGAAAATCTGAAGCTAGTCTGGAAGCCAGTCCTGACGCGATCTCCTCACGGTGAAGAGCAGGTAGGGACAGGACAGTGACCTTAACCTGGGACTGAAAGAGATGAAGAGTAAAAAGAAATTCAAACTGAAAACCATCAATTTGATTATCATATTCACTAATGATCAGTGAATGTCTAGAGTAGAAATTCCCATTGCTTCACTGACCTATATGAATTAAATAAAATATTTATTTTTATATTATTATAAAAAAATGTATTATATAATTTTTATTATTATTAAAAAAACAAATATAACTGCACCACACTAGGCCTCATTCAAAACTACACTACCAGACAATAGTTCTATACTTTGAACAGCATAGAAAGTCAGTAGAGAAAGACATATAGTTCATTATAACATTGTTCATTGCCCCCTGCACATTGACAGGATTGGTTACATCTTTGTGATGGTAGGAAACAGGTGGTTTCAAACCATATTTTTGAGACCGTCTTTGGTACACTGCAGTTTTAAGGAGAAAATACTCAGCAATGATGTTGACTGATGAAATTACACATGGTTTGTCTTAAAGCATATTAAAGACACGACATACACATAGAAACAACACTAAAAACTTAATTTTCACCATAGGGGGTCTTTAAACAATTTTTTACTGACCCCAAACTTTTGAATGCTAGTGTAGCATTATGACCCATCTGCTCACCTGTAGAATGTGAGCACATTTTGACTGTGTGCTGGCAGACAGGACAGTGAAGACGTTTGGCAGTAGAATATTACTAAGCCAGGAAAGATCAGCCTCATGTTCCTCACTCAGATTATCCAGACCATCCAGCACCAGGGTCAAGGGCCGGTCTTCTGTCAGCAGGCCCAACAACGAGCACAGCTCACTGGACAACTCTGATAGTGACTGTGAGGAAAAAACGTAGACTGTATTTCATAGTGCAACACTATCTGTGAGATAGATAGGAGATAAGCAATCTCATAATATCGTGTATCCATTATGGTGTAAAAGACCTTATGAATATTTGATTTACCTTTAAAGTGTTTACGTACCTCAGATATCTCTGTTTTGAGGCTATAGATGTTGGCTATCTGCAGACACAGGGTCTGGAGGAGCAGACGCACGTTTCTGCTGTCAGATGTCAGACCCACAAAGCAGGTCAGCACTTTGGCATCCCTAAGAATTAACCACAATAATCCAGATTAAGCAGTATAATCCTATAATTATATTATGAATATAATAACTTTTAGCAATAAACATTACTACTATTATTAATAAAATTAGCATTAAATTAATTTTTAAATAAGGATCTTATTACTATTAGAATGTTAAACCACATCAGATCCACATTATTTATAATTACATTTTTGTTCAAAAGTTTGGGGTCAGTAAGTTTTTTTTTTTTTTAAAGAAATTAATATTTTTATTAATGATAAGAAATTGTTGCTGAGCAGCAAACCAGCATACCAAGAATGATTTCAGAATGATCATGTGACATTGAAGACTGGAGTACTAATGCTGAAAATTCAGCTTTGCATCAAAGGAATTAACTACATTTTAATTATATACTTAAAAAGAAAACCGTTTTTTTGAATTGTAATAATATTTCATAATATTACTGTATTTTTGATCAAATAAATGCAGCCTTGGTGAGCATAGGAGACTTCTAACAAAATCTTACAGACCTTAAACTTTTAAACAGTAGTGTATTTTTTAAAACTACTTGTTCAAACTCAGATTCCCTTTGTTTGCCTACCCAGATATCCAAGTAGGTATGAGTTGTGCCAGTTTGGCGAGTGTCGTGCTCTTTCCAGACCCCAGATCCCCCAGTAAGAGCACAGCATTCTGGGAGGACAATGATGCTTGAAGCACATGCTTCACTTCCATCAGAAAGTCCTGCCTGAACACATAGCCCTGTGCTCTAACAAGGAAAAAGAAAGAATATTTATGTTGGAATTCAAACTAATCAATCATTCAAAAAATTAAATCATGTTTTGATTCTGTGACTTACAGTGTTTTCCCAAATCTGACATGACGCTGAATCTCTTCTTCAACTCGGAGTCTGGAAACCTCTTTCCTCTGCATGTCGAAGGAGCCTTTAGCTTGACGGACCTGCATAAGTCTGAAGCAACACTTTGAGAACAACTTGACAGACCGTGATAAAGTAAAGTGAGATGACAGGAAGAGAAGGACAAATGTGTCATCTTACCTGTTGAGGGATGCAGTGACTGTGCGCTGGAAGTGTGAGCAGAGCCGTTCAACATAGAACTGATGAGATCTGTTGTGTTTGGCACTCAGACCTTTCCTTCCCCAGCTGACGTTTGTGTCATGGATATTAGTGTGTCGCAGCTTGAAAATAATAAAAATACAAGATGTTTACATCTGTACAACAATGTTTTATACATTCAGATTTACATATAAGATGGAATAATTATGCGGTTCTACCATATGACATTTTCAAATATCTCTGAAAGGATTTTTTAAATAAAGACAGATAGACAGATGACAGACAGACAGATAGATAGACAGACAGACATACAGATAATTAGATAGATAGATAGATAGATAGAAAACATTTAAAGAATAGTGAGTGTGATAGATAGATTAGAGACAGACCTTGAGGTGGATGTAACGTATAAAGCGCTGCTGAGCCTGATGTAAGGTTTGGTTGATTTCAGGTCTTCCTTTGTGTAAGTCTATAAACTGTGATGCGTATTCATTTTTCAGATTGTACAGAAGGTCAGTGATGATCCTCTTATAACAGTGACTGTACTCCTCTGGTGGTTGTTTCCCTCCGAGACCCTGTTCCACTTCCCAGTCCAACACTGAAACATACGCAACATTTGGATTTGTGATTTCAATTAGGCTTCTTTACATCCATTTTCACAACTGAATCAAGTAAGACGACTGCAGGCTTTATCTGCATCTGACACAAAACTTCTATGCAACTTTATTATGTCTGCAAAACACCTGTTTTAAGCAGATGGCAGGTAGCTTCTTCTCCAATGGCCTCGGGTCCAGACCGCCACAGCACGTTCCACAGTTTCACACAGGAAGAGCGCCATGCCTTCCTTCCCAGCTTCCTGCGATGCCCATCCCGGCTGAGGAAGTCAGGGTGATGTTTGCTATTATAAAATAAAAACTCTTGATGAAAAACAAAGGCATCTGAATAAAATGAGCTCTAGGGAGAAATCAGAGAGGACGACTGGCCAAGTGGGTACAGTTACAGTCGGCATGAAATGAAAGTTGTGATAGTCTTTTCTTCCCTATTGTGATGTATATCCAAGTGAAATGGCTTCTCAAACAAGAAAAAAAAAAAAATGTAGGGCGGGACTTGATTTTGACCATCAAGAATTGTCTGGATTGTTGCTGTTTGACATTGCTGTGATGTCATGTGAGTGACAGGTTGTCCCACCCTCACGCCAGTAAACACATCATCAGAGAAGAGAAAAGATATCGCTCAGAGGAAGGGGAAGTTAAAGAGGACCTATTACGCTTTTTTACATTTTCAACTTTCTTTACTTTGTAATGTTGCTGTTTAAGCATGAGGTTTGCAAAGTTACAAAGCACAAAGTCATTTATCCTCTATATCAGTGCGCACTGTTTCTGAACTCCTTGAAATGCCTCCATTGTAGTCTTGAGTTTTCTTCTAGGAACAAACACGTCACTATATTCCTCATTTAAGTAATTCCTGCCCAAAACACACGCAAAATAAAGGGGACGAGGCCTGGTTCAGTTGAGTTAGTAGTGTGTTGAAACTCGTGGTTATGGTAAGGAGTGTGTCATTTCAGAAACACACTCAAAGTGGCTGACCAATGATAACACACTGATCCAGCCAACCAATCAGAGCACATTGTGCTTTTTGGAAGGCGGGGCTTCATAGAGATAGGAATTAAACAGAGCGTTACTGACAGAGAGGTGCTGCAACAATGTCAAATATGTGAAAAAGAATGTGCTTTTTGAACATTCAAATATGAAAACCTATTCAAGTAGACCCCAAAAACAAAATCAAGACTTTGTAATGCAGACTTTGATGCAATTAAACATGGCAACTGCATCAATACAAGTTGTATTGTGTCTACCATCACTATTCTCTGCCATGGGAACCAAACAAAGAGAGTTGTATATATCTATTGAAAGCTCAGTAACGATAGTAGCAATTACTCCATTGTTTTCAACTTGTTCGGCAAGTACTTCCTGATTCATATAAATTAATATATAACTCGCAGTGACTTGTGCTGTACATTTTCAATAAATTGAACTATGTTTTCACTATTTTAGTTTTGCAAGTAATAAACAATGGAGTCAGAGTGAAAAGATACTTATGTGATATGCAGGATTACATCACTAAGGCATACACTTACCTGACAGGAAGTAAGCGGTATACAGCAGGGATTGTGTTTTTATCCAGCTTATACCATGTCTGCAAGAGAGTCGAATCCTGGTCATAGTCCAGCCAGCTTCTGGCCAGCTGTATCTCGTCTCCATCTGACATGGAACTGCTGGAGATGGAGTTCTCACTCATGACGGCAGAACTTTGCATAGGTTCCTTCTCCTCGGATAAAATAGGTTCCTTATCAAGGACAAAACTCCTACTGTCACCAGTGCCAATACTGGTTTGTGACTCAACAGCCATGTCTGACGGTCTCCTGGACAGCTTCTTCTTGCTTCTCTTTACCAATTTTAAAATTGCTTCAAAATCTGCTTGGGGAATGGTATTAGGCAGTGACCGGATCTCATGCTTCTGTCCAGTGAACACCTACAAGACAAGGAAAAAGACTTGATTACAAATACTCAATTTTCTCTTGGAATGTAAATAAACTATGTACAATTAATCTTACAAAAAAGTTTGGCCCCTCGGTCTCCTGACAACGCCTAAGTGTCTCCATGTGCATCTCTGCCAAATCATGATGGTCTGAAACAGGATCTCCGACTCCTGCACGCAGGTCTATCATCCTGAAATCATATCCTCTCTGCTTACAGTATAGATACAGCCGAGGATACACGCTCTCCATCAGTGCACTGCGCTCTGGGACGGTATCTACACACAGAAAAAATATAATAATAAGAATCAGCATATTAGAATGATTTCTGAAGGATCATGTGACACTGAAGACTGGAGTAATGATGCTGAAAATTCAGCTTTACCGTCACAGGAATAAATTATATTTGGAAATATATTCAAATAAAAAGTTGTAATTATATTTTACAATCACAATATTACTGTTTTTACTGTATTTTTGATAGCCTTGGAGAGCATTAAGAGACTTCAATAACATTAAAAAAATCTTACAGACACCAATTTATTTCATACCTTTATATCCACCACACAGATAGATCATGAATCTCTTCTGTTTAAAATGCAACGATGAAATACTGTCATCATACAAGGTGTTTGGAGAAGAATGTTGTTGCAGTTTTGGATCTCTTTCATCTCTTTGTTTGTTGTCATTATCAGCAGCTCTAAATGGTCCATCCGAGAGGGATCCCTGGCCATCCGGGGCCTCGTCCGTACATGAAGATGCATTTTGAACAATTACTGCTCCCTCTTTTTTTTCTTTTTCCTCCTCGTCCTCTTTTTCTTCCTTCTCCTTCTCCTCTAGTGGCACAAGACTCTGCAGGAGATGAGGAGGACTGTTTGATGAAACCTGGTCCTTTAACCCCCAAAAAGAGTGATGAATGTCTATAAGATCACATCATGGCTACATAAAACTCTGTAATAATAATAAATGCTTAAAACATTAACACATCATACTAACCTTAAACAAAACAGTTTTTGTTTTCTGAAACACTACAGCACCTTTCTCCTCAAGAGATGAATTATTTGAGTGACGCTGATGCAAATGGTACTGGACGGAGAAAAGTTGGCATAATACAAATTACTCAACTTAATAATTATTTAACTAATTATTTGCATTATTTACAGTTTCTTTTGTTGGAATTTCTCAAACTCAGATGATCTTTTGAAAATAGCTTTTTGGCCTTGTGCATACAAAAGTTTCACTGGATTATTACAATTAATGGCAAAAGAATTGTGTGGAAATGTGAACAAGAAACTGTATGTCTCGAATGTTCAAAGAACATTCAGAAATAATGTTTTCATAACTTAGTGGGAATGTTGGCAAAACGTTCTTAAAATATATTTTTGTAAACTGGGAACTAGTTTCTAAAACATTTTCCAAACTTACTTTAAGGTGAGCTGTGATTTCCAGCCCTGTTTCCACACTCACTTTGGATAACGGAACAACCTGGTGGCCTAAAGTGTTTTTCTATTACATATTTAAGGGAGTTGCATAATATATTAGCACATAAGTCTTATAACATACAAATATATGATGTACTTTGAGTAGAATGAAATCTGAAATCTCTCATTTCACATGCACCTTCTTCCTGACAGTTCTGTGTAGGGGGCTGTGATCCCTCGGTCCCTGGGAGAAGAATAGCTCCTGTAGTCGTTGGGCTGTGGTTTGGCCTTTGGTGTGGTGATCCTGAACAAGTCATGCATCTTAAATGACGGAGCAACAAAGTGTGGTACACAAACAGCTCAAATGATTGGCTTCCCCAAGTAACACAAGAAGCCAAATTAGCAACAGTAAATTAACAGATTGTGTTACAGCTGATGCAAAGCCTTCCACTGCGAAAGAGAAAAAACTGTCACAACTGCAGAGGATTTGTTCATTTAAAAAAAAGGGAAACATTAATCAATGAAAAAGCTTACCAGTATTGCTGACTTTGAGGGAATCACGTTGGAAATGGGAGGAAGGTTGACAACTTCATTTTCCTGTTCAGTTAACACATGATTATTATATGAGAGTATACTTGCAATTATGTAATTATGAGAGTTGACTGTGTCTGTTCATTTTAATAAGTAAATCATGCACTTTTAATGCTTTTTAGTCAAAAGTTAAGCTATCAAACAAATAAATCATCCGTTTTAAAATATTACTATACTCATTTACAACAGTTTTATTTACAGGGAGAAGAGTTCTCTATTAATAAATACACTGCAAAAGTATAAAATATATTGGATTCATATGGATTGGATTGGATTCAAAATATATTGAAAATGCAATCTTACCGGTTTCTGCTTATTTCTTTTCGGTACAACTCCATTTCTGTAGTAGGTCCACATGGCACCGGACAGCAGGCTTCAAACACTGGACGTCTGTTCTGAACTTCATATAAAAAGAACAGCTAATCGGCCTAAGTTGCATCCATATATGCACTAATGTGTCTTCTTTATATTCCGCTTATATGACACCTAACCTGGAGTCAAGAGAGTCTGAGGAGATTCTTTCGTTCTTTCTCTCAGCAAAAGATAAGAGTGCACTATTCAATGATGCACAATCACCGCTAGATGGCGTTCTGCATGTGTTATTACACACTGCCATGGGAACGTCGGCAGATCACCGTAAATTTCAAACTGCTGCCAAACTATATATATATATATATGTGGAAAGGCTTTTGTATCTATATATTGGACTTTTTTAAAAATATTTTTGCATGCATTTTATTTTCTATCATATTTATTTCATTTTTTTTATTTAGTCTTCCATTTTTATATCTGATTTTTCTTATTATTCATATTTTTCGGTCTATATACACACGTATTTTATTTTCTCCTGTTATATTTATTTCAGTATTTGATTATTTATTTAATATTTCTTTAATTGTAATTATGTCATTATTGCAATATTTTCTTCAGATATAATTCATATATATGAAATGAATACTTTTTTCTATTTTTCTATTATATATTATTATTTTTATTTGTTCTATTTTCCCCTCTGCTTGTCAGTATTCTACTGTGTATCTTTATTTGTATTTTTATTATTTAATTAATGTTTTTAAAAAGATATATCTTTTATTTTCGTTTTCTTTCTACCGTTCTGTGCTGAACTCAATCTCCCACAATGCTTTGTGGCATTGTTATTGTATCGCGCAGACATGGCTGCCCTGTCAGGCAGTTCCTCTGAGTGCTGCACACTCAAAAAGACTCTAAAAAGGTTAGTATCTAACACGTCTGCTTCCCCACGAGCACGAACCCGCTCGGAACCGCTTTACGTGATCTCTCTGGAGCGCTACGGCAGAGACGCAGACTTCGGGATCCGTTTCCCGGACAGTATTTCGATGTCAGAGAGTCTGTTTGACGCTACTATCACGGATGGAGACTGTAAGATCCGCGTGTCTCTGGATCCCGTTGTAAACAGACTCATTAGCGTGAATAAACTTCACTGCGGCTCCGTCATACGGAATGTGGAGTTCAGCCGCGGGGAAGACAGCGACGGAGACGGCGGGTCTTTTCATGTGTGCAGTCTGGAGGTGGACAGACTCTCCGGCGGTGATGCGGCTCTTCGGGCGCTCTCATCCGTCAATGTGAGGTCCATTCCGTGGATGGGAGCAGAGCCGAGCGCAAGCCCGCTCAGAGCCCGCAGAAGCTCCTACCTGCCGCTGTGGAACAATCACGACTTCTATGGAGAGATGTGGCGGGAAACGACCCCCTCTGAACCCGACGCAGAGGACTCTGGAGATGAAATAGATGGTGTGTTCATAGGCTGTAACGTAGGCAGCATTTAAGGGAAGGGAATCGATCATAAACGTTTCATTTGCACCATAGTACCTACCCTCTAAAATACTTAACTCTTGTATTAGTTTCAAATTGCCTAATTGGATTCAATAAAATTCACTAAAAATGCAAACTAGGAATTGTAGGCAAAAAACAAAACAAAAACACAACAACAAAAAATGGTAAAAAAAGAAAAAAAAAAGTAATATTTCTCAAACATTTAAAAAAAAAGAGAGAGAGAGAGAGAAAGAAATAATAATAAACATGAGAACTTAGGATTTTTTAAAAACAGTTTTTAACACATTTTAATATATCGAAAGAAATGTTGTTTGCGACAACTGACGAATAAAATTGACCCACAACATAATATAAGGCAATGGTTCACTCAAAAATGAAAATTCTACTATGAATTATTCACCCTCAACCTGTATTTCTTTATCTCTTCTGTGGAACAAAAAAGAAAATATTTTGAAGAATGTGGTAACAAAACAGTTTTGGTGACCATTGACTTCCATTGTATAAACAAAAAGACACCGAGACATTTTTCAAAAAATGTTCCACAGAATAAAGAAGGAAATGCATTAAGGTTTGAAACAGCATGAGGGTGAGTAAATGATGACAGAATTTTCATTTTTAGGCAAACTATTCCTTTAAATTCAGCCTAACACCACATACCATGATGCATCCTTTGTGAATGCACAAAAATGCTGTCCAATCTCAACCTCTTGTATGACTAAATAAGAGTAGGTGTTTCTGAAAACAGTAAGATGAGTGCTACGTATTAATATGATGTATGATGAAATGTTGCTGTTAATGCATGTGCTTTTGTTTCTGGTGGTAGATGTCGGGTCCACGGTTTCACTCGCAGAAGTACGCCGACGTTTCTTGAGTGGATCCCGCCGGTACCGGGGCGCCCTGTGTGTGCGGATCCTTCACAAATCTAGACTGATATATTATGGGAAAGCAGATCAGAAATGTGAATGTCCCTATAAGGTCAGAGTTCAAATACGAGACTTTCTTTTCCATGCTAATCTTTGGTACCTATAGGAACTTGGTTATATTAAAATGTGTCATAAGATAAATGTTGTTTCAACATATATATTTATTATTATTATTAGAGCTGTCAATAGATTCATTTTTTAAACGTAATTAATTGCACACTTATCGTGAAATTAAGCATACACCATTTATCTTGTTTAACATGTCTATTTTGCCATCATTGCCTGTATCAAGCAAAGTAAACCATCAGATTGAATTGTGATTCTCACAAAACATGTTTTTTTCAGCTTTTTTCAAGATAAATTTAGATGTCTTTCCAAAAAAGGACACCAAATAACCTATTTTTTAAAAATATAATTCATACATTTATGTGCACCAAAGTACCCATAAAAAATCACAGCAAAAAAACGTTTCAGAAGTCACATTGTATAATATGTGCAACAGCAAAGAGCTTGTTTACATTTTAGACAAGTCAAGTTGCCATACTGAACAGGACCACATGGGGATGCCAAAAAAAACCTAAACCAACCGCCTTTACCTGCATATATACGAAGTACACAGTAACATACACAGGACAAATCCAAACATTATCCTGAATGTGTGTGAAAACAACGTGCATGTACCAAAATGTGTCTGTGCATAAAGACAATGTGCGTCGAGAACGTTCATACATGATTTGTTTGCCCATCAATATAACAGACTCACGTGTGCTTAATGTACGACTCCTGTACGTCACCGCAATCGTCTTTACTTTGATTGCAATCCTCATCCATCAAAACTTTCATAGCAAGAAGCTGGTTTGCTTTATCCAGCCGAGAAACAGTTTTCATATCATCTGGCCATACAGCGGTGGGATGTTTCGACGTTCCGTTCAGACAGGAGGAAGGGCTCACGCTCTTCAGATACAATGACAGAATATGACAGAGAGTTTTAAAGCGAAACAGACACTGGAATGAATAATTTTCTCTGCCATCTCTGATATAATCAGCATGGACTTTAAGATCATCTAACTGTGTGACGTAAATTTTTTTTGCGTTAAATTATTTTAACGCGTTAAGAATTTTGAATTAATCGCATGCGTTAACACGTTAACAGCCCTAATATATATATATATATATATATATATATAAGGGGTGGGGGAAAATAACAAGCTGCTTCTTCATCATGATCCTTTTCCTTTTAAAACACTTTATAGATATTGTTTTTCCTTTAGTATGTTGCAACACACTTATTGTGTTTTTATATTTTACTTTTTTTTAATTAATTTTTTTTTTCAAAATAAAAAAAGAAAGAAAGAAAGAACGTTTCGGAAAGAATTTAAGTTGCTTTGGTAAGAAATAATCTAATACGAAGTAAAGATGCAATATATTGGGATTCTGGACCATACTGGCTCATATTAGTGATTTTATTTTATTGGTCGATATTTGATATGTATTGACTGATATTGTGGGCTGTTTTTTTTTAGATTTTAGATTATGTTTACCAGCAAATATTTAACTATATTTCTTTACTACTTTCTCATCCGAACCATTCAACTTTCCCATCAACTATTTTTCTCAAAATGAATAGTTATCTATATGTCATAGTGAAAAATGCCTAAAATCACTTAAGTATGACAACATTGGTTTGACATTGAAATTAACTTCTTCCATCAATCTGTGTTTCTCAGGCAGAGTTGCAGGTCGGTGATGGCTCATCCAGTGCTTGTGTTGTGCTGTGGAACACAGTCTGTCTGGAATGGTACCGAATCCTACATCCGGGTCAAGTTGTAAGATTGTGTCACTACAGAGTCAAGGAGAGTTACAGCAGCCGCACGGGGCAGGAATCAGAGCCTCACATCGGTAGAAAGAATTTTACCCATCTAACATTTCAAGTTATGACATATATACTACTGTTCAAATGTCTAGTGTGTGCAAGTTTTTTGCATGTTTTTAAAAGAAGTCTCTTATGCTCACCAAGGCTGCATTTATTTGATCAAAAATATAGTCAAATCTGTAATACTGTAAAATAGTATTACAATTTAATAAAAATTTATTATCTATTTTATCTATCTATTCTATAATCTATTTTAATTTGTTTTATTACTCCATTTTATTACTGTCACATGATCATCATTATTCTATTATTCATTATAATATGATGATTTGCTGCTCAAGAAATATTTCTTATTATTCTCAATGTTGAAACAGTTGTGCTGCTTCATAATTTTGTGGAAACTGTGATACGTTTTCTTTAGGATTATTGGATGAATAGAAAGAGCATCATTTATATGAAATATGATTTTATGTAATATTGTAAATGTATTGACTGTCCCTTTTGTTCAATTTAATGCATCCTTTCTGAATACATGTATTCATTTCTTTTAAAAAAATCTTTGGCCACAAACTTTTGAACAGTGTGTGACTCTGTTTACACCTAGTATTAAGATGCATTTTGGTCAGTCGGATCACAAGTAGTCGAGGGTAACACATTCCTGTTTACCTGATGTTTTCATTTGTCTTGTTCATTTTCAACCACTTCTGTCCTGATTTCTTCAAGGGGAGGGTCTAAGGGTGGGTAAATGTATAAAGATGAAGGAAAAATATATGGAGAGCATCAGCTTTTGTTTCTGCTCTGACAACCACAAGACCACGCTGATAGCTGTGAGTGTGTGTTAGAAATCAGGAATGATAAGAGAACATTGTGCTTTGTTTTTCATCTTCAGGCCAAACTTGGGTCTTTAGCTGGCAGAGTTTAAATCCCGTCTGGCTAGTGCGCTTCCTATAATGTTTATGCATTAAGTCAGTAGGCAGAGAGTAGGCGGTCTTTAGTGCCGGTTCGAACACATTCGACCACATGAGCGTCTACACTAAGAAAGCAGGCCGGTCAAATGCGTTTTTGACTACCTCTTGAAGTGGTCGAAAGTGGACAAGCTCAAAACATTTTAGACCCCGTTTACACCTGTATTTAGCGTCGTCCACTTGTGATCCGATGGACCAAAAAGCATCTTAGGCCCCGTTTCCACCTGGTATTATGTTGCAGTATATGAATTAGACGTAAATATTTGTTCTCATTTATAACATTTTGTATTCTACCCTTTTCTGTTCATCCTTTAGAGATCAGTCTTAATTCCAGGAACCCCACTGCTCAAATTACTATCATCCCCAAGAACCAGATCTCTCCAGATTGGGTTTTGCCAAACCTGCCTCATTCATTCATCTGCAGGTATGGATACAAAATCACAATCTCAATATCCTCTAGAGTCTTACACTGAAATCAAAGACTTGTACAGCTCAGAGAAATGTATTATGATCATTTTATAGGCAGGAGCTTCCTAGTTGTCCACAAGGCCACATCTGCGATGTCATTGGTGTGGTGATCTTTGTTGGTCGACCAGAACGTGTCAGAAAGAAAGGTGAGATGTTTGGTACACACAGAAATATGCTTTATCTTAAGCCAGTGGACTGAAATATTTTTTCCTTGTAGATGGGCAAAGGTCAGAGATCGAGGAGTATCGGTGGCTCCAGCTGGCAGATAGAACATCAGACAAGCCAATCACAATCAAGCTTTTCTCCACATCACAGCCTGACATTCAAAGCCGTGTCTATCCAAGTACCACGTCACTGTATTTACTCATTGTTATTCTCTGTCTCTGTGCTGTTATTACAGACAAACTGTATTGTTTTTTGTTATTTCAATTCAGTGGCACTGGTTGTCTGCACTAGACTAAAGCTTATCAGAAGTGCAGTTGACAGAGCTACAACTTTTGAATATCTCACCAACACGTCACTGACCCAGATTTACTGCACAGGTAAATAACACACTTACACCTTCATAGATCAGACATATAATATACACTACCGTTCAAACGTTTGGGATCAGAAAAATGTGTTTTTGAAAGAAATTAAAATTAAAAAAGATTCAGCAAGGATGAGTCAAATTGATCAGAAATGACAGTAAAGACATTTATAAAGTTACAAAAGATTTCTATTTCAAATAAATGCTGTTCTTTTGTTCTTTCTATTCATCAAATAATCCTGAAAAAAAAAAAGTATCGCAATTTCCACAAAAATATTGATAATAATAAGAATTGTTTCTTGAGCAGCAAATCAGCATACTAGAATGATTTCTGAAGAATCATGTGAAGGCTGGAGTAATGATGCTGAAAATTCAGCTTTACACAGGAATAAATTACATTTTAAAATATATACAAATAGAAAACGGTTCTTTTAAATTGTAATAATATTTCACAATATTACTGTATCTGCTGTATTTTTGATCAAATGAACTATCTGAAATATCAGATTGTACGCTCAAATTTGTGTGTGCGCATGCTTAGTGAATGAGACCCATTGTTATTCTCACTTAAGTGTTGCAACATTATTATCAGATTCAATATAGACGGCACTGTATCTTCTTTTGTCTTTTATGTATCTTTTGTCTTTAATGTCTTTTATTTTCAGTCTCTCTGAAAAGCTTGCTTTGAACTGTCACTTGTTTAAAAACAAATCCGCAGTAAAATGAACCAAACAAACAGTGTCTTACTGACGTGATCTGGGACTTCGTTAAAAATAAAGCTCATCCACGTATTCTTAATGTTAGGATCACAAGGAAGGCAATCCAAAGACTGTGTTTTTCCACAATTCGGCACTTCAAAACATCTTGTAATCTTCAGAGGCATCTCTTATCGTTTTATTTCTGGAGTAATCCTGTGTTTTCGTCTCTCTCGTATTTACTTTTACATGACATGCAAAGAAGCTATGATGTAGAAGTAGGCGTTGTTGATCTTCTGCAGAGGCAGTCTTTCGTCATACACACTATCACAAAATCTGAAACGAGCCATTTTCTGAGTTTGGTTTCAATAAAAACAGGTTTTGGACTAACAAGGAAGTTTTGAGTTCTGAAACTTACAGGAGGTTTTTTATAGTACAATGATGTCTTATATGTCAAACGATCAAGGAAAATTGGATTTCTTAAATCATGACTCCTTTAAAAAATGGTAAAAAAAAACTTGAACGGTAGTGAACTATGGAAGTAAAATAATGCCATGTTTTTGAAACAAAAAGCATGTTGAATTTGCACTAATTGAAAAAAATATGCATTGCATTAATCGTGCTTGTATTTTAATGCATTGTATTTTTATGGGCTGAAATTCATCATGGTTATATATTTAAGCTGTGAATATTTCAATTCAAAACATTTCAAACACATTTTTATTGTTAAAAATTCAATAATCCATATTCACCTTTAAGATTTCACTTTCAAAATATTCATTCAGTTTAAAAATACAACCTATAATATTCACCAGGTAATTTTCGGTCCATTTTATTTTGCGTCCTCAAATTCGTGTCCACAAATTCAGTGGTTCAAATTTCAACGTTACATCCAGGAACTGCAGGAAAAGCAGTAGAGTACCGAGCATAATCTCCATCCGCTATTAGTCGACCTCACCAGAAGGTGGTGCAAGCGCCTGCAGTTCCCGGATGTGACATGTTGAAATTTGAACCACTGAATTTGTGGAATTGAATTTCAGCCCATAAAAATGGCAAGCCCTAAAAATACAATGCATTAAAATACAAGCACGGTTAATGCAATGTATATATTTTTTTTCAATTAGTGCAATTCAACATGCTTTTTGTTACAAAAACATATGGCATTATTTTACTTCCATAGTGAACATAGACTTTTTTATTTGCATAATTAGTAGAATCCACTGCTATCATTTGCAAACATGAAAACAGGCACAGGGTCTCACCCCGTGATGCCATACAGAGGTGTACGGCCCATCCGCCAGTTTCTTCACTGGCTGAAGCAGGTGGACGAGAGCAGCCTGCTGGAAAGAGCTGTGATTGGAGGATATTTCTGCTACCCACCACTTCCGGTTTCACTGAATAGCTTCATGGAAAACAGACAAGGTGAGAAGCAGAAAACGACTTGAGGATGTTTGTAGAGTTTGCCAGTGTTTATATAAATATATATATTTTTGATTGGACCAAGCATAGAAAAACGCTCTCTAATAGCAACCTGTTGAGTTTACTGAATTAATTTATTCTACACTATACTCAAATGTGTTGCTGTACCTCTTCAGGTCTTCCTGTGGCTAATTTTAGTGTGTGTGTGTGTGCAGGGGAAGCTGGTCTCATCAGTGGAGGAGAGATGAAATTAGAGTGCGAGAAGTTGAATTATAGAGAGAAACGACAGTTTGCTATTCAGTGCGTCATCACTGCAGCCTGCTACCACCACAGAGAGGTACAGACATAGACAGAAACAAATAACCCACAATGTTATACAACATACACTGATATAATACAGTACCGTTCAAAAGTTTGGAGTTGTATGTTTTTGAAAAAAAGTCTCTTATGCTCACCAAGGCTGAAAAACAGTAATATTGTGAAATTGTTATTATAGGTTCAAATAACTGTTTTCTATCTAAATATATTTTAAAATATAATTTATTCCTGTGATGCAAAGCTTAATTTTTAGCATCATTACTTCAGTCTTCAGTGTCACATGATCCTTCAGAAATCATTCTAATATGCTGATTTGATGCTTAAGAAACATTTCTTAGTATTATCAATTATTAATGGTATTAATTGGTATTAATTCTCAAATATTATGATACATTTATTCAGGATTATTTGATAAATATAAAGTAAAAAATAAATAGCATTTTCTTTACTGTCACTTTTGATCAATTTAATGCATCCTTACTGAATAAGAGTATTCATTTCTTTAAATAAAAAAATCTTACTAACTCCAAACTTTTGAGTCGTAGTGTACCTCTGTTATATCTCTATTTTCTATTCTTTTATAGAACAATGGGCGAACACAGTATTCAGATCTTCCATCGGCTCCACTCAGCCCTAGAGTGCCACGGCAAAGAGAGGGGTATGTGTGTTATTTTGGGTTTCTGATATAACAATATTATATCTAATATTGAATAGTTAATGATCAAAAATCTTCTTGTATGTCTTGTAACTTAAAGGGTTAGTTCACCCAAAAATGAAATTACTCACTCTCAGGACGTTGCAAACCTGAAAGACTTTCCTTCATCTTCGGAACAAATTTTTTTTTTTTTTTTGGCCTCTGATAGACTGCAACGTTACCACATTTAAGGTCCAGAAAGGTAGTAAAGACATTGTTAAAATAGTCTACATTAGGGCTGCACGATTAATCGTATTTTAATCGCGATAACGATATCTGCTTCTCTCAAATGATTACAAATAATCGGCCCGCTTGTTATTTATCCTGAAAACGTGTTTTTTCTTTGGGATTTGCGTGATCTTGCATTGGTAACAAGTCTCCACTAGCAGTCATGCTTGTGGTTGCCAGATGCAAAGAGCTTAAATCCCCCAAATAGAGCTTTTCCCTTAAAAGGATAAACTTTCTTCCCGGTGTTTTATTTAATCTGTGCAATCTGGCAACTCTGTGCACGCGCTCCCTCTAAATGCGGAAGAAGCGCTGATGATCTGAAAACCTTCAGCGATGAATTACAACAAATGCAACACGGATCTCCACCTTACTGTTTGCAGAATGCACTTTTGCAACCTATGTGACAATTCAATCGGGAAAATTAACATAATTTGGAATTATTGGAAATAATTTTAGGAGTTTCGCTGTTTTATCTTTTGAAGTTCCTAAAGGTTTCATAATGTTAATCAGTTGAAAATGATATCGACACTTGGACATTTATATTTATATATATATATATATATATATATATATATATATATCAAAGAGCATCGTTTTTTGCTTTACGAATTTGCAGGGCAATCTGAATCTGTGGTTTGTCTCATTTGCAAACAAATTGTGTTGCTTTAAAAATCTAATGTGAATACAGATTACAAAGCGCTCACCAAAGCCATGTCTTTTGTATTGATTTACCATCTAAATAAGGTAGGTGTGCCACCTACAGGCCTTTTGGGTGAAGCGTAGGTTGGTAAAGAACGTGCCAAATGGCTATAACTAACGGTTTTGAGCAAAATAATCGTGATTATCAGTTTAACCAGCCCTAGTCCATGTGACTACAGTGGTTCAACCTTAATGATATGAAGCGATGAGAATACATTTTGTGTGCAAAAACAAAACAACTTTATTCAACAATTTCTTCTCTTCTGTGTCAGTCTCTGATGCTGTTGAGTAATTAATGATAGAAACTTCATTTTTTGAACTAAGCAGAAGTGTGAATGAGATTCGATATCTATCAGCTTGACGGAATATGTTCCCCTTCACTGTCGTTGCGTGGAAAAGAGCAGCTAAAGCCCTCCTTTTGATTTTCTAAGAAAGACAAGAATATGAGATTGGATCTTTTATTATATTTTCATTACTAGCTGAACTGTCCCTTAATGTTCATTTATAACTGTTTTTACCACAGGTCTGAATCTCACAGGACACCTGTGAAGCGGAAACTTTTCAGCAGTACTAGCCCTAGAAAGAGGTAAGAATGTGTTTCTGTCTGATACAGAAGAACTGCTATTATTCAGGGGAGAATAATAATTCACTCTTTCTCAGGTTGGCACCACCTCTGCAACCATTTGCAACAGAGGATGACGCAGAGAGGGGTAAGAGAATGCAGTGGCGTTGTTAACCAATTACACAAACCATACAAATTTACAGGTATTCTTGGGTGCAAGTTTACAGATTTTCAACCTGCTTTGTATTGTGACCGTGTCGGTAGTAAATGAACAATGTTTACTCGTTCTCCATGTTACCTGGACTGAGAAAGTTCCATTTATTTGTCAGCAAAAGTCTTTTGACAGCCCCATGGCTTTTGTGAAACCTACTGATTGTACTTCCACATTTTTGTATCCCCACAAAGTTGCATTGAATTTCTAGTGAAAGATCCGTGTGTCTTTGTGCCCTGCAGATTTTTCTCTGTTTGATGGCGCCATGGAGTTTCTAGTCGGAGAACAGGACGATGATAGTAATGATGAAGATGATGATGAAGAGTTCTCGACACCGCCCACTAGTCCCATGACCTCACGCCTGGGACTGACACGTGTTGCCATTGAAACTTTGCCACGGGTTTTTTGTTATGAGCGACGACATGTTCAGGCTGTTGCTGTGGGGATGCAAGTTAACAACTTTCACAAGCTCCTCCCACAGAGAGAGCTTGAGTCATTTAGCCCCGCCTCCTGCTACACCGGCTACTTCACTCTGACAATGAGAGGTGCTCATGTAAAACACACACTATTTTTCTTGTTTTTTGCATGAACAGTGTGAAGTCAAAGTGTCAGTCACAGCGTGTTTGTAATATTGTGATAATTTTAAATTTTTCTTTGTTTGCATAGCTTTATCAGATGGAGTGATGCTTGATGTTCTTTTTCTGCCTGCTGCCCCGGGAAACTTGCACTGGATGCCCCTCCCCCTTTCACATGATAACTCCTGGGAGTCTATCCTATCACAAGGAGGGTTTTCACCACATGCCCCGCCCCCAAGCCCTGGTAAATATGAAGAGAATGGGCCTTATTTATTTTCCGAATGAATTTCAATATAAAAACACATTGTTCGTAAATACATTAACACAAAAAATGTCATATTTTAACTAATTTGATAATGCTTTCAGATAATAAAAATAGTAGTACACTTTTTTAAAAAATGGTTTAGTGGGGTTCTATATAGACTTGACTCAATTTTAAAGAACACTTTATGCCAAAATATACTGTTCGGTTATTTAATTATTTATTCTATATATATATAAGCATTTTATTTTATTTATCATTTTTATTTCCTGTGTGGAATAAGATAGCTAAAAATTTAAATCTGGTTTCTCTTTCTTCTCCAACAGCTGACATGATTGCCACTGCAAATCAGCTGACCAATCAAAGACTACTGTGTGTGTTAGATGCATGTGCACTAGGAGCAGAGAAGTTGGAACTGGTACTAAACCGTGCATTTCCTTTACGATGATAGAAGCATTCTGGAAATGGAAGGACACATTGATATAAAACAAGTTTGTATTTATTTTTTTTATATTGATTTCATATTGATTTTATATAGCTGTTGTAAACAGAATCACCCTTGAGATATATATATATACATACACATTATTTATTTATTTATTTAAACAACAAAATATGTTTTTTATTTTTTTATTGAGTATGGTTCCATGAGGTTTACTATTCATGGTAATAAAATTTTACCACACAATCTTGTGTTGCTTCATTGAAGGACTGGCTGTGGTGCATGATACTCAAAGGTTCAAGACTTTGTCATTTTCATAAACAATCTCGCCTTTGATTATGACATATCTGATAAGCTCCTGATGGCCCCCGAATTGGTAGACCAGATGTTCCCACCTGCAGCAGAGGGAAAGAGAACTCAAATTATAACAACCTCCTTAACAAGTCCCATCAAGCACCAGTCATAATCTGAATCTCAATAACTGATTTCATATATTTTTATGCCTTATTCAAACAGCTTGTGAACAGTGTTAGGGAAACACTGTTACTTTTTTTAAAAGTAATGCATTACAATATTGCGTTACTCTCTGAAAAAGTAATTGCGTTACTTTTTTATGGGAAGTAATGTGTTAGGTTACTTTTGCATTACTTTTTCTCACCTGACCTGGGCTTGCCCGTTTGTTTTATAACAAAAAAACAAAAGTTCTGTTTTTGGCAAATGCAATGGCCCTTTCACACCAAAAGTGTAATGATGCAAGAGAAGAAAGTCCAACATTTACATCAGAAATAAAAAATAAAAACAAATGTGATGTGTACCTAAAGTCATTTTTGCTTATTCATATCATTGGAATTGGTTCATTAAAGGTCAGCAGCAAAGACATTGGTTAATAAAGTGAGATTAAATACATAAAGTATATTTGTGTTATTTAACATTTAATTACTGAAGTGTAATATTCTGATTTTGCATTTCACTGTTTTATTTATTTTGAGAAAAACTGAATCTGTTTTTGTGCAAGTGAGATGAGTAAATGCCTGCTCATATTTAGTCTAGAGCAGGGGTCTTAGAGAAATCGTGAGTAAGTGCAGAGGTGTTGTGTGCCCTGTATAAACATGATGGTTATTGTAGCTCTAGACAAGGGGTCCTCAACTCTGGACCTTGAGATCCTCTTTCCTGCAGAGTTTTGCTCCAACCCTAATCAAACACACCTGAACAAGCTAATCAAAGTCTTCAGGTATACTATAAAGTTGCAGGTAGGTGTGTTTAATCCAGGTTGGAGCTAAACTCTGCAGGAAAGTGGATCTCGAGGTCCAGAGCTAGAGCTACAATAACCATCACGTTTATACAGGGCACACAACACCTCTGCACTTACTCACGATTTTTTTAACCATGGGGACAGGAGAGGTGTCAGTCAATAAAATGGACTCGGATATTTTGTTGTAATATAAAAAGTAATGTGTTACGAAAAAAAGTAATCTGATTACATAACTCGCGTTACTTGTAATGTGTTACCCCCAACACTGCTTGTGAACAAGAATTCAGCAGTTGCCCCTTTAGATCTCTAGCTTCTGTATGCATGTGATCTAACCGTGGTGCACTGATGATCACAAGGTCTCCCTGTTTCCCGATTTCAAGCGACCCATGTGTATGTGAACGGTTAAGAGCGTAGGCTGCATTTATAGTGCTTGCGGCCAAAGCTTCTGGCATAGACATCTTCATCATCACACAGGCCAAGTGCATCACCATAGGCTAATAAACAAACACAGACAAAATGGAAAGTGATCAGGTCAAATTTCTACTGGCAACAATTGTTCATTAATACAAAGGTTTGTGTGTTATGGTCACCATTGAGCAGCAGTAGGCATTGGGGTTGAAGTCACTGCCCAGGGCCACTATGACTCCAGCCTCAAGCATATTTCTCGCACGTGGTGGAGAAAGCCTTTAACAGACACAAGGAGAATCAAATCCGTGATCTTTTATTTATAATTATTGCATTAAATCATTGTATTGCATTGATAATTGACAGGACAGTGAAGCGAAAGGAAAGGGAAGGTGAGAACATCAATGTTGTGGTTATTTACCTTAATATATAGGCAGTGGTGGGTAGGAGGACCGCTGATGTTTTAGCTGTTGCCATGGCAGCGATTCCATCATCTGTAACTTCTTCTAAATGGCTGATGGCTAAAGCGCCAAGTTCTGCTCCGAGCTGTTCAATTGGAAGACAAAGAGGAGACACAGATGATGTAAGAACAACATCATTTGAATGTTTAAGCATGTATGCTACGTGAATATGCCAACATACATGTGCCGAGTTCATGGGATGGAGTTCATCGCCATGAAAATTAATGTTGAGGCCCATGTCTTTGCCAGCCTGGAGTATGCAACGCGTAGAGTTCAGATCGAACACACCTTTCTCACAAAATACATCAATGTTGTCCACCTGCAGATCACCTGAAGCAGTTAGCTTTTTTATCTTGGGCAACTGCACTGCCACAATGTCCTGAGTGGCTTCTTCCATAGTTTTACCTCTGAACACACAAAGAAAATATGCAAATTAAGAGTTGTTTACAGTGCTGTTCACTGTTTAAAAGTTTGGGGTCCTTATGATTTTTTTAATTGTTTTTGAAAGTCTCTTGCTCACCAAGGTTGCATTTATGAGATATGAAATATCATTACAATGTAAAAACTGTTTTATATTCTAATATTTTTTTAAATAAAATGTATTACAGTGATCAAAGCTGAATTTTCAGCATCATTATTCCAGGCTTTAGTGTCACATGATCTTTTAGAAATCACTATAATATGCTGATTTGATGCTCAAGAAAGATTTCTTATTATTAATGTATTATCTATCTATCTAGTTAAAATATTTGTTAACTTCAAAATGTCTAAACTTTTCTTTTTTAGTTATTATCCTAACAAGTGTGTGTATTTAGTTTATTCAGAAACTTTAGGATTGGCAAGTATCAATTTAAAGGGTTAGTTCACCCAAAAATGAAAAGTTCAGTCATTAATTACTCACCTTCATGTCGTTCCACAAATTAAGATATTTTTTATAAAATACGATGGCTCAGTGAGGCCTCTATTGCCAGCAAAATAATTAACACTTTCAATGTCCAGAAAGGTACTAATGATGTATTTAAAACAGTTCATGTGATTACACTGGTTCAACCTTAATGTTATGAGGCGACGAGAATACTTTTGTGCGCCAAAAAAACAAAATAGCGACTTTATTCAACAATATCTAGTGATGGGTGATTTCAAAACGCTGCTTCATGAAGCTTCGAAGCTTTACGAATCTTTTGTTTCGAATCAGTGGTTCGGAGCGTGTATCAAACTGCCAAAGCACACCCAGTGGTAAACCTTAGAAATTTTGAAACACTTATGGCGTAACGAAGCCTCGTTTACTGAAATCATGTGACTTTGGCGGTTTGATAAACGCTCCCAACCACTGATTTGAAACAAAAGATTCGTAAAGCTTTGAAGCTTCATGAAGCAGTGTTTTGAAATGGCCCATCACTAGATACTGTTGAATAAAGTTATTTCGTTTTTTTAGCGCACAAAAAGTATTCTCGTCGCTTCATAACTTCACGAGATTACATATACATAAAATTAAATAGAGTAAGTTATGCGTATTTGGCGTGCTGTCCGGAGGGAGGGCTCCGAGCTCGGCATTTTGGCCCGAACCCAGAGTACTCCCCCCGGATGTGGTAATAATAGATAGACCTAGAAGTGAGGATATGGGGTGGTGGAGGGATGTTGACGAACTGTCAACGAACAGAGGTGAGTCTGCAGTATATATACCTTTTTTTGTTGGTTGATTACACGAATGCTTTCCACTTGTGCTAATTAGGTTATTTATCTGAACTTGCTCCTCCTGAACTTTGTTAATAAAACATTGTTTTAAGGTTGAACCACTGTAGTCACATGAACTATTTTAAATAAGTATTTAGTAGCTTTCTGGGCATCTGAAAGTGTTAATTATCTTGCTGGCAATGCAGGCCTCACTAAGCCATCGGATTTTATGAAAAATATCTTAATTTGTGTTCTGAAGATGAACGAAGGTCTTACGGGTGTGAGGGTGAGTAATTAATGACAGAATTTTCATTTTTGGATGAACTAACCCAAGGACTAAAATAAACTACATGTAAATTTTTGTATTACAAAAAACAACAACAATAACTTTGTATGATAAAATCTTTTTGTAAAGAGTATGTACTTGGGTACTGCGTGGGCTCCGCAGTATGTTGCTGATATCCCAATTGGCACTGACTTTCTCGCTGAATTGATCACCCTCAGCATCTTGAGTTCAGTGTCCAGCTCAAGTCCATATCCGCTCTTACACTCCACCAGTGTAGTTCCTGCTCTCATCATGCGCTCCAGACGGCTCTTTAACCCATCTAATAGATGTTGTTCAGTTGCTGAGCGAGTGTGTGCCACTGTGAAATGAATTCCACCTCCTGCTTCATGCACTTCCATGTATGTGGCACCAGCCAGCTGTACGCAGAACAAGATGCTTTGATATTAAGATACTTGTTCAGATATCTTCTCTAACACCAAGACTTACAAAATGCAAAGGGAGAGATAGATTGAACTAAATGAGAGCAAAACCTTCATGGCAAACTCATGCACTCTGTCTCCAGCCCACACTGGATGTGTGTGTGCATCTACCAGACCTGCAAAATTAAGATTCTTTAAAAACAATTGTCAGCAGAAGGGGTCAAACTGTTTCTTTTGGGTGGAAGATGTAACACTTACCAGGGAGAACACACATGCCGGAAGCATCCAGAACATTGTCAAACTTTGCTCCTTTGAACTGAGACTCAATGATGTCTGCTGATCCAACAGCTTTAATAAGTCCATCACTACACACACACACAACTAAATGAGCACATACCATGAACTTAAATTGTTATTTTAAAAAGTTATTTATAATTACTAGAGACTAACCCAAACCATAACAAAATATACTTTTTAGAATTAAAAACACTGGTAACACTTTACAAAGTTATTATGCATTAGCTAACATGACCTAAAAAATTATAAATATATATTTTAAAGCATTTATTAATATTTGTTAACATTAGTTAGTAAAGATCTAATTATTAATTGTTTGTTCATGTTAATTCACAGTGCATTAATCAATGTTAACAAATGTAACTTTGGATTTAAAAATGTATTAGTAAAAGTTGTAATTACCATTGACTAAATGCTGTAGAAGTATTGTTTATTGTTAGTTCATGTTAACTGCGTAGTAATGTTAATAAAAGAAACTTCCATCCATTTGACCTTTGTGGACATTATGTCTTTTCTGTGGACAATTTTGTACCTAAAGTATTTTTAATACAACACCGTGCAAAAATTAATCTCTCTTTGATGGAGCCATGAATCCTACATTTTTTTTTTTTTCATTGTAAATATTAATTTAAAAAAAAAAAAAGGCTAATTGTTTACAAAGGGACAATAAATATCACATATATGTTCTTTTGCGTTTTGCAAGCGTTTATTTACATGCTGAATTCAGCAGGCAATAAATAAGAGACAGACAATCAGTAATATAAAGAATTAATCTTACTTACTGTCCAATCACCACACTGCCATTCTCAACGACAGCCAGAGTCTGCATCCCATTCCTGGTGAGATACTTTTCACCATTTCTACAAACTAAGACCACTTGTGTTGCATTCTTGACCAAAAGTCTAAAACTGTTTGCAGACATTGTTAGTATAACTTTGGTGCTAGTGTTTAGAGAAGAGCTTAAGGATGAAAGAGTGGGTAAATATTTAGCAAAGCCAAAATTAGATAACGTGGCCGAAGGTCGGAAGGGAAACAGGTAGATAAATTACCAATGGTCAGTCAGTAAAGGAGGAGCTCATGTTAAGATTCAGCCGATTTCTGTATAAGGAAAACAAATGTTATCTTCGTTGTGCTTCTTACTTAGAACCGATTGCAATGATATCCTGCATTCTGTGAATGTACTTCCGATTCATTAAATTCATTAGGATTAGTTCACTTTCAAATGAAAATTACCCCAAGCTTTACTCACCCTCAAGCCATCCTAGCTGTACATGACTTTTTTTCTGATGAACACAATCGGAGAAATATTGATATCCTGACGCATCCGAGCTTTATAATGGCAGCATGCGTTACCAAACGAGTATGAGCTGAAGAAAGTCTCCATCCACATCCATCCATTATAAACATATTCCACATGGCTCCAGGGTTGTTAATAAAGGCCTTCTGGCGCAAAACGATGCGTTTGTTTAAAAACAAATATACATACATACATATATATATATATATATTTAATAAGTTATTAAGTAAAAAAATATGTAGCTTCCGCCAGACCGCCTTCCGTATTACGAAGGATGGATGAACTATAATAAAGCTGACATTCATTGATGCTCTATTGCTGTTTAGTTTAAGACTACATTGAGTTGCTGTGTGTGCATACATATCAAGTAAGTGAATATTGTCTATATATTTTTTACTGAGAAATGCGTAGTTTAATTTTCAGTCTAAACAGTAGTCGATTAGCATCATTCTGCCTGTATAATTACTCTTTCTGTTCAATGTATTTCGAAGTTTTTCTGTGTGCTATTTGATGTTAGATGTTTATGTATTACACACTGATATTACTGAGTGCACGCGATTTTGGAGATTATTATTATCACGTGTATGGCATGACCAGTTGAATGGTATTTACGTGCTACTAGCGCCCTCTTGTGGCGAAGTTCAGAATGATTACTCATACTTGCCCAATAATACTTGAATAATAGGCATATCGTTCTTGTATACAGACTTAACTGTTTAATTATTTAAATGGATGTTTATGTTTGTGAAATATATGTATATATTAATAAGTTTATTTCTTTTGTATAATTTGTTACAGAACCACACATGTTTACTCAAACAGCTCTTCAGTAAACAAAGTGAGAACTTAGACCCTGCTTGGTGTCTCTTTAACTAAGACTTCACACAGTTCTAACCGACTGCCTGCTGCGTTTAGCACAAACCTAAATTAGCCAAACTTCGAACCTCTTAATTTCAAGGTCAGACGTACCAAACATGAACGGAAAAAGTGTTTTCAACCATAAAGCAAAGATATATCTTATAAGAAATAGCTGAAGTGGATGAATAGTTAAAGTGAGTGGAATTCTTAAATGTTTTAATTAAGTGCATACAAATGTAACATTTATGATAATTTTCACATTTTTATGGGACTGAAGTTAAAAAGTGTACCTGTATTCTCTGTCGACATTGCACAACCAAGCATAGAATACTCAGCTGTATTTATTTATATTTATTTTTTGTTGCGCTGCGTTTTTGTGCTGAACTTAGATCACTTGTGTAGGCTATTAAGTGAAGAAAATATAGAAATCCCTTTTATTTCCCTAAACAATCTAACAAATTTCCTCCCCCTCCAAATAAAGCAATTAGTAATTAGTAGAGTATTTTTAAAGAGAGAGCGCAAGCGTGTGATTACCTGCGTCTGTTAGAGCTTTCATTCTCTAGGTCAAGTCAATGTAACCTGCACTGAAGTTGCTGAAAAATTCCCACCACTAACACAGACCATTACTCAATACCAGATACACTAATATTTATATAAAATTATATTTATTGAACAATAATATTTAATGAACAATGAGCCAGATGCTAAATGCTTAAGCAGAGGGATGGAGCGGCCAAAGACGGGAAATTCTGTGGCATCCAATGCAGGATCCTTTGGAGTGGGCCGTGGAAGGAGCAGCTTTCACATGAACTTCTGGAGCGGCCAACAGAGGAATTCTGACAAGTAATATCGCCAGATGCTTATATTATTGCCATAAGCCAAGGGTCACTAGCCAAGGCATGGAGGGAGGGATGCCACTTGTATCAGGCCACCAGATGGTATGTCTACATACATTACAATTACAAGAATTAGAAGACATCTAAAAAATAAAAATAAAATACACAGGACATTCTTAATGAATATAAATTGTTAAAAACTTTCAAATGAAAAGCGAATACATCTTCAAAATCATTTGTAGCTGATCTAAATACCATAAACCATTCGTGGAAAATGATTTTCTTCAAATCAATCCGCCAGCTTGGGTTTTTCTGCAGGAGGGATCGAATCAGCTGGCAGCATTCTGTGCAGAACGATGGAAGAAAGTAAGATTATTACTTTAAACTTTACACCTGCTGTCTGTAGGATTTGACTATTAAAATTCATGTTTTATCCACATTATCCCTCTTTAATAAAGCCACTTGGCTCGGGTGTTACTTTTTCCTTGTTTCTTTGTTTTGTATGATTTAAATTACAATTGGTCTTCCTTGTTGTGATGAATGCCATCTTACCGTTTGACAAGCCAGGCTCAAACCAGACATCGTCATCAATCCTCTGCAAATCTCTGGGTTTTGGAAAGTGTCCACACACCAGCAAGAATAAGAGCACTCCCAGAGACCACACAGTAGCTGGTTTACCGTGGTACCTGCCCTCTGTGAAGTACTCAGGTGGACGGTACTTTCGAGTGCCTGAAGGAAAGCGATTTTGTTTAGTGGGTAAGCTTGAAATCCCACTGCATGTTTGCTTTTAAAAGATTCTTCTTCAAAAGTGAGATATGGTTTATATGATACCAATTTAACTTTTGATAACAATGATAACAATTTCACTAGAACTTCTAAAACTAGAGAAGTCTAAAACTACAGGTTTGATGCATAATACATACCACAGAAGACGTCATAGGCGGATTCTTGCAGGAGATCCCCACACCCGAAGTCGATCAGCTTGACCTCAAGTGTGTTTGTGTTTATTAGCAGGTTCTCCAACTTAATGTCTCGGTGGAAAACTCCACGGGAACAGCACATGTGAGCGGCCATTGTTGCCTGCCTCATTATATACCGTGCTGTGTCCTCATTGAGGGTGCCGCCGTGACGCTCCAAAAAATCCCAGAGATCTTGGCAGTGTGAGGGACGCTCCAAGATCATGATGTATTGGACAGGTTGGTCCTGCCAGTCCAGCAGCTCAATGATCTCTGGAACTTTGGGGCCCCTGTTAACAAGGATCAATAGGCCGACCTCTAATGGAAGGGGTGCAGGATGACCAGGCTAGAAGAAAGATCACGAAGATCATGAAGAAAGAAGGTGCTGTCAGTGTGTTTACACATTTTAATTTGAAAACAGTGGAAGAACAGTTTAGCGAGTATCGCCTACTTACAATGGAGATGTATTTCATGTTTCGTGGCTTTCTTGCAATTTTTACAGCCACCTGATCAACCATAAACAATTGTAACATTTCCAACATGTCAAGTGCACTAAATAGTGAAAATAATAAACACTGAAAGGATTTGAAATAGATAGAGTGAGATAAAACAGTTTGTTAGCTAAATATTGAAAGGAAATGACGATACCTGAAGGTCATCCTCCAATCGTTTCCCTTCATAAACAGATCCGAATCCTCCCTCACCAAGCTTTCTGCCGATTTCATACCGGCTCAGAATGTCGTCTGTTAAAAGATGAATCATTCAGTTGACAAAATTTAAAGCAAGGACAGCAGTGAGTGAAATGTTTGAGGTTATGGCCGTAAACTCGCCCTCAGTTGTCACGTTCACTCTGTTGTGATCTGGTTCTGGACTGAGGTGAACTGGAGCTGGAGGGGTTTGATCCTGCTGATCTGCAGGAGGAAGGACTTCAAGACCACTAGAAAGAGGTTGCTGAAGACCATGATCCTCTAGAGCACAGGCGCTGTACCGTAGAGAAATCTGATCTAAAGCAGGGGATGTTAAACCTGTCAAACATGTTAAACAAGTTCCCATTAATGGACACTTAAATATGCCTGAACATTATGTAGACTTCATGATGTACAGAGCTCTAGTAAACAGAAAACAGTTACACATTTTCAAATGGTCATTTGATTTACCCTCAGCACTTCTCTCTTGATCTGAGCTGCCGCTCCAGTCACAGAAATGACGAGACGGCAGCTTCTCAAAACTATCCGTCCTCCTCCTCTTTCTCACTGGCATCTCAGTGTCCTCACCAACACTAACATTAGTGCTGGATGTTGTACTCTGATGGGAGTCATACACCTGAGCGCTGTGAGAACTTCGTTTTCTCTTTCGGCCATTGTTAAAAGATGTCCGCTTGGGTTCATCTGTGTTTAAAGATATATGAAATGTGCTGGAATAAACATCTAATCATGGCTTTGATCTACTGTACCTTCGACTGATTTGTGATGGTGTGGATTTTTAACATATTGTAATGAATGACACTTCATCTGAAAGAACAGAAATGTTCACCCCTGATTTATAAATTTCCATTAATGGACACAAATTATGTAGACTTTATGATGTACAGATTCTCAAATGGTCACTGGATTTACCCTCAGCGTGTCTCTCACTAACGGCTGCAGTGGTCTGATCCTCCACTTTCTGACCCTGACCTGAACTGCAGCTCCAGTGAAGAGTGAGCAGCTCTCCAAAACTACTCTTCCTCCTCTGGCTCTCCTCACTATCACTTCCCTCACTAACAGGCTGACGATACGCAATAAACAAGAACAGCAATCAGGGTAGGTGCCGATATACATTACACATAGAAGAGATTTGACCTCAAATTTCTTCCCATATCACAAAGAACATAAAACAAAAGCACAAAGTGTAAAAATCTTCCAAATATTAATATATATTCAGAGTCATGTGTAGCTTATTAGATTCAATACCTCAAACCAATTTTTAGTTGTCACGTCCACCCTGTTGTGATCTGGTTCTGGACTGAGGTGGACTGGAGCTGGAGGGGTTTGATCCTGCTGATCTGCAAGAGGAAGGACATCAGGACCACTGGAAAGAGGTTCCTGAAGACCATGATCCTCTAGAGCACAGGCGCTGTACTGTAGAGAAATCTGGTCTAAAGCAGGAAATATTGAACAAGCATGTTTCAATCAATAATAATTATTAAATATTACATACTCATAATATGGTGATTTTACAGTTAACATGTTCTATTAACTTTATATAGTTTTTAACCATGCCTCGTTTAGATATTTAAGACATGTCTTGGAAGAAAATCTGCTCATTGCCTTGATCAAACTTCAGTTGTATTTTGATATAATGTGTTTTGGTGTGGATTTGTAACATATAATGACACTTCAATGACATTCAAATGTTCATTTGATTTACCATCAGTACTTCTCTCATTCGCAGCGGTATCTTGATCTGAGCTGCCGCTCCAGTCACAGAAATGAAGAGACGGCAGCTTCTCAAAACTATCCGTCCTCCTTCTCTTTCTCACTGGCATCTCATTTTCCTCAACAACACTAACGGGCTGATGGATTTTAGCCGCATCGGTGCTGAAAGTTGAGGATGTGCCGCTGTAAGAGTCGCACACCTGAGCGCAAAAACTACGTTTTCGCTTCAACATTGCCATGATAACAAATGTTAACTCGGGTAACTCAATACGAACAGCAGAAGAGACAGCAACGAGAAGAATGAGAAAACTGAGGATATGTTTCACAAATCAGAACAGACAACGTTCTATTTTATTATGACGTGACTGAGGAATGTGATCCTGAGTGAAGCTTTCGAACGCGCGTGAGACTGAGCTCTTCGCAGAAATGACTTGTTTCTCATTCTTGCTAAAATTATTATTTGTTATATAGGTATATTTAGAAAAATATTTCTAATTAAATCATCTTACCCCAAGGGTCTCACTTTAACCTTTCACTTCACATTACAAAAACAATATTTTACCCTATTTAAATAAATTCCTGTCCATTAACAAATAAGGCCTATAAAAACTTACAAAATACAACATAAATTCACAGACTACTATTATCCATTGATAAAATAATTGCTTTGTTATATAAATTAATAAATAAAAAATATTTTTTAAATACGTAGTATCGTTTATTTACGCATTGTGCATCCAAAGTGATGCATAAAATAGCTTTGTTTTAAATTTTAGGGAGTTAAATCTTTGAGGTTATGTGTATGAAATACTTGAATTCTCTTCTTAGATGTTTTCAAGTAGAAGACCTGAACTTCCAAAAGATTTATACTATACTAGCTAAAAAAACATATAACATTTTCCACATAAAGATAAATGGAAGTGTTTGGAAAATGCAGAGATGTTTACATAATATTTGAAAATCAATTATTAAACATGTTTTAAAGCTGAATCCAGTTTTAAGAGAAGCTAATGTGCATTACTAGAGGTTGTGACAAAATGTTAACTGCTGCAGTCTATTTACAAGAAATGTATTACTTTTAATGCATTTTTTTAATTGTTATGCATTATTCAATAACTCTCATACAGACCCGTTTTTCATTACTGGACGAATCAGCGTTTTTGAATTAATTTCATGATAAATTCATTGACACATTTTTCAAACTGTCACTTGTCACCACCAACTTGTCTAACTATGTAACTGATACAATCTTTATTTGAAGCATCAAATTACTTTCAAAGATGATTTACTTTTTTGATCCCTACTGTAGACATCAAGACGTAGGACCTGGATGATCTACAATGTGTCTTCAAGATAAACAGCATATAGCAGAATGACAGGGTAGAGAAAACATTGTTGAATAAAGTTATTTTTGTTTTGTTTTTGCACACAAAGTATTCTTGTCACTTCATAACAAAGGTTGAACCACTGTAGTCACATGGACTATTTTAACATCTTTACTACCTTTCTGGACCTTGAATGTGGTAATTTCTCATATTTCATCAAAAATATTATTTTTCTTGTGGAACAACATGAGGGTGAGTAGTTAATGACAAATGTTTTTGGGTGAACTAACCCTTTAAGTAGGGTCAGTTTTGATTTTATGTTGACTCTAAATTTTAAAGAAATGACAACTTAAACATACAAAAGTGCACAATTTATTTCTCATTATGCCACCAATAGCTTTTACAGTGTAAAAAATAAACTAACAATTTTACAAGGAAAAAAGAAACAGTTTCACATAAAACCGATACAAACTGCAAATTAACCAATAAATCAATTCACTCTTCATTCTCTCATCTCTCCATCTTCCTCCTCTTCTTCTACTCCTCTTATGTACAAAACATTATTACACCTGGAGGGGGAAACAAAAAAACAAAACAAAAAAAAACACATTAGTAGAACACAAAACATGCATTTCCTGTTAATGCAGAGTCATGAACTGAGTGGTGATGTCAAAACCCAGAAGAGTAATTTGCCGCTAGTTTCCTCAAGATTTTGCTGTGGAGTTTTATAATGGGGTTTTTCCATTTAAAATTAAGTAAAATTAAAGCCTGTGGTAAACATAACTTGACAATACTAGGACATTTTGTTCCACAACAAATTACACACACTATCTAGTTGCTTATTAGAAACAATTTTTTTTTTTAGTTAAATAAACATAGCTTCACAATTTGCATTTTCAATATGTGTGTGTGTGTGTAATTTATATTGTAGAATAAAACATCCAAGTACCATCAACTACCGTTTACCACGGACCTTATTTTACGTTATTTTACTTATTTTAAAATAAGTGAAAACCCCCAAGTTTTCAAGGGAACCACTGGCAAATTAGTCTTCAGGGTTTTTACGTCATCGCTGCACTACTCTATTGACTTTCAATCCAAAACCTTACCTGATGAGCACCTCACCAAGATGACCTGCTAATGCTCCATCCACATACTCTTCTGTGTTGGCCAGCTAGATACATCAGAAGGACAGAGCTCAGTTAACCCATAAGGACTATTTACAATGTTTAAGTTCTGCTGAACCTATTGCAATCAATTTTAAAATCAGATGTGAATGGGAATTTCAATTACACTGGATATTGCACCTGTAGAGACAGCGAATTTGCTAAAGACATTACATGTAGCAGATCAAAACATCAGCATCAATGACTAATGCATTCATAAATGGTTTATTATATTCAGACTTACCTGCATGTTCATGTAGCCATCCACGGACACCAGGTACCCCTTGTACTCCATCCCCCACTTCAGCTTCACCATCACAGGCTTTCCCGTGAGACCGTTCAGAAAGGGCTTGGGGTTCAATGGCAAACTCTGCAGAAAAGTTCAGTGTTAGCTATTAACTTTGAAAAAATTTGTATCATAATTTGGAACCTAAAATTCAAACCTTTTCAAATTCATTCATACCATTCCAAAAAAATAAAATAAAATAAGACTAGGGTCAAATGCTTCTGTTGGATATCACAAGGAACTGAATGATTATTATTATTTTTTGGTATAAACATTGCTAGAACTGCTCAGTAGAAATACATTAGTCCAATGAAATGCAATGCATGATTAAACTATATGTAATATTGCTTTATTCTCAAAAGAAAAGAAGAGATCAGTAGGAACTCAAGTTTAACCAAGGATCTTTTAAGTGTAATGGTATTCTTATTAAACTCCACTGCAATTACGTGCAAAGCAAACGAACATGGTAACTCTACACGCAGTACTTTAGGATCTTCCCAAGGAAAACAAGCGAGCGATTTTACACAGAGAGCATTTTTACTAGCTATCTTCGGAGTGTATATGATTAGATTGTGACAAGTGGAAAATTTGATGATAAGAAATCAATGTTTTGAAACTGGAGACAACGTTTAGTCTACGTTGCAGATGCTAACACGCAGCCGCATTGTCAGCTCATTCATGAATGAAAACCACCTCGTTCCTCTAAACAAAACCTCAAATATTGAGCCAAAGGAAAAGATTCTGTTAAACTTACCATGACTGGACTGCTAAAGTAGTATTACGGCAGAAAAAAATTGTTTACTCAAATAACATAGGCTACTGCAACACACTCGCACGCCTTGCCGCCGAAAGAGGGAAGGACTACGAGCGACCTTTGACCGCACGACGGGAGAGAAGAGCTAGTTCGCCCACAGCGCCACACGCAGCACTGGCGTGGAATACGGCCATTGAATCACAATTGGGCTAGCCTGATAAAAAGGCGTTACATTTGTATAAAGGGTTACGAGAGTTTCTCAGTACCTAGTGCACGTTTTCAAAGCTCTTTTAAAAGACTGCCAGCACAGCAGCGGTGTCTGTGGATCAATTTACCATTTGTTTTGATTCACAATGCATTCATTGAGTACAACACTTTTCAGTCATAGCAGAACTTTATATAGGCTACTACTGTTACATTTATGTTTGAAAACGACAGTAAACTAACTAAATCGCACAGCAGTGTTCTTTATTTGCACAGTAATCCTGTCTCAAATAAATAAATAAATACATAAAATGCAATTAGATCTTCCACAGTTGTTTTATGTTCTAGCTGAAGACTTATCCAGCATTTTTTGTTTGCATTTCATTACCATCTATTTAAAAGAGGACACAGCCGCTCTGTAATGTCATGTAAACTTGGCTGACAGGGATGACATGGCAACAGATTTGCTGTATCTCCAGAGAGGACGTATACAGAGTATATAGATAGATCCTGCATAAAATAAACTCTGAGATATATTTGCAAATAGTAGATCCTGATGAATTGCTCTAAACTCCAATGATGTGTTGGGTACTTTGTGAATGAATCAAAGATTAGAAAAGCTGCCTGAAAGCCAACAGTAGCGGATTAGAGCGGAAATCTTTTGCAGATCCGCATTCCAGACAAGCATTTTTTTCAATATTTCAGAAAGTGGCCCGTCTTTCATCTTTTATTATACCTTCCTGTTGACCAATCTTAAAACAAGGCTTTTCTGCCTTGATCAGATCAATATACACTCTTTTCAGTCAGCTGATTTCACATGATTTAAATCTCAAAATATCCCTAATGCTTTGATTTCTTTTACAGTATTTTCAACATAATTTGGAACCAAATCCTAATGAGATCAAACAAGAATCATCCAAGAATTTTCTGAGAATCAACTAAGAGTCTTTGATAAACTGAAAAATAAAACATTGTGAAAGTGTCATCATAGAATGTTGAATGAAACCGTGTTTCTTAAAGTGAAATTATAAAATGCTGAATTACATGTATATTCTTAATTGAATTACTTTTGCTAATTAAAATACATTTGAATAATCATTTAAATGTATTTAACCTCACCATAATTAGTTTACAGTGCATTGCTGTTAAATGACAGCTTGCTATATACTTTCTTAGATATTAAGTATAAATCTGAACATGATATTCAACATTGCTATTATACAATTACATATATAGAATATAGCTGTGAGCAGCAATTATCGGGGTTCAAACGCTTTAAGGCCTTTAAGCACATGCGTAAAAAGGTATTATGTTTTAATTAGCAAGCCTGTAACCATCTCGATCATAGATGGAAAGGACCATTTGCAGCTGATACAGGCAATTTACTATAGGAAATATATGGTTTATAAAGCCTTTTAACAGTTATCGAGGGTGAACCAAAAGCATAGGACTAGTTCGCCAAAATTGGTTTTTGAAATCTCCAATATTTAATGAGCGATTTAGTGGACAGCCGCGGTCCTATAAAGGGAAAGTTGCTCAGAATGAGGAGTTCTACCGCGTGGTACGAACATTGTGGCTGTGTGTGAAAAAATGTGTGATGCACAATCCTTTACTCACCTGAAAAACACAAAGGTGCCCCCATTGGCCGATTTCTTTTACATTTCTCAAAGGCCTCTAGGGCTGTGAGTCAAATAGGCCCAGCGAGTTTCGTTCCCATCGGCCTCCATTAACCTTGTCTGATAGCTGCTCAAACTTCATTAGCTGCTGCCGACTGCGTTTTTTGAGATATGAGAATGTCCTCAAAGCGGACATTGACCAGCCAATATTTGAAATTCTTGCACTGCTTTACTGGACTTCATTACACAGCACTCTGTCTGTTAGGATGACAAAAAGGTTTAAAAGGTACATTTTTAATCTAGTCTGGTCTAGCGCCACCAAGTTGCCAGTCTCTGCGTCCTTTTACACACGACAACAGAATGAGTTCTTACATATGTGTGCTGAGTTTGGTGAAAAGATCTCATTCCGTTCATGAGTTATAGCCATTTTAGTAAAAGTGGCCCCGCCCACTTCAAACATTTCTGCAGCTCTTAGAGACTGTGAATCTAAATTTCACCTTTTTTTTTTTTTTTTTTTTTGATAATTATTGTCAATCAGACTCCGGAGAATCATGCTGCACTGGTTTGGTTCCGGTCAGGCCAAAAACCTAGGACTAGTTCACAAACGTAGGTTCTTCAAAAAAATCAAAAATATCTGAAAATTTCACAATCATCGAATTTTGTCCATCTTGATCCAAGATTTGAGCCTACTCCTAAAGCCCGGAACACACCAAGCCGACGCCGTTGAGCTAGTGGCGACGAAAGCAGACTGTGAGGTTGGCTCACATTGCAGCGTCTGGGTCCAAAATTGCCCTGATACACCAAACCGACGCTCGACACCCGACGGCCAAGTAGCACGTCTGTTCTGCACCTGCGTAAGAAGAAATGCCTTTCCGTACCAGCAGGTGGCAGTAGCTGAACAGCCAATCAGAATGATCAGATGGCCCGACTGACCGACGAGCTCCGACGCCGATTCAACAGTCTGACGAACAAAAACTGCCTGACGGCCGACTGTCGACTTGGTGTGTTCTGGGTTTAACGGTTCAGGAGTTATGAGCGATTTCGTACTTTTCACCGCTGTAGCGCCCCCGTCAGGCCGATCGGGGTGAGCCTTTGTGACGTTGTAGACGGTGTGAGTACTACCAGCCCTCTGAGTTTCAAGTCTCTAATACTTGGTTTGGTATGCCCGATCACTTTTAGGGGAGAATGCTGATCCTTGGAAATTTTAACAATTACCATTTGGTTTACGCGCTCCGTGCTTGAACCCCCAATAACAGGTAGACATTTGTCATTTTCACGGTCATTTTGACCTACATAAACTATTATATGGGGCAGTACGACAAACCTCCTTTTAATATAAATTGATGTAATATAAAATTAAACGTGAAAACAATTATTTTATATGAACAAAGATACCTTAATTGAGAAAAAAAAAAAAAAACACACACACCAAAAGAATATCAC
The DNA here is from genome assembly GCA_037101425.1 of Elopichthys bambusa. Taxonomy (NCBI): domain Eukaryota; kingdom Metazoa; phylum Chordata; class Actinopteri; order Cypriniformes; family Xenocyprididae; genus Elopichthys; species Elopichthys bambusa. The sequence goes on along the minus strand of CM074432.1, from coordinate 9,997,812 downwards.
GTGTGTTTTAGGGTTAAGGAGAGACTAAATGTTTTAAATTAGTATAGATTAGCCTTATTAATAATTCAAAAGAAAGTGTAAAAATTTTGATAGCTGGGCAAAGTGAGAGAGGTGGAAAGCGAGAGCACATCCTGCAAGATCTGACGTTGAATGACTCAGATGACTCGTGCCAGGAATGCTCCATTAAATCGAGAAAAATGCTGGGTAAAGGGGCGTGGCCTCTGTTCTTCAAAGGTCCTGTCACTCAGAGGGGCTCCAGATTCCAGCTCAGGTGTTTCAGAGCTGCACGCGCAGCCCTACGAGTCGCGCTCAGAGCAAAACACACGCATAATTCACTTTTATACGAACAGCGTGAGCGGACAGCTGTCACCGGGGACAGAAGTGACTCCGATAGACGCATATTAATGATTACCCACCAATGGCGCTGTCGCGAGAGATTTTTGTCCTTTTTCAGGTGAATAGTTTCTGTTTGTTATGGGGGCATATCACCTCAGCTCAGCGTTTGCGCACCTGGCCAACCCACGCCAATGAAGTCGTGCTCCTACATGCAATCTGAAAGGCTCTGGAGCGGAATCGGGTTCCTGTGCGTATTGTGAATTAAAACCCTCGCGGGGTTTGATACGTGTAATTTGTGGATTTCTTCCCCCTGGATTAATGACTAATATGGAGCTTCCAGGGAGATGTATGTTATTCGCGGCGCTCGTGATGAGCGTTCCTCACCCTGCGTGTTCAGGTCAGTGTTTAAACTATTCACCCGCACGTGCTATCAAAAGTTGGCTGGTTGTCAACCAAACAGAGACGCATGGTGTCAGACGAACTGATTGATATGGAGATATGTAGATAATTTGAATATGCAAAACAAAACCAAACTTTGCATGTGCATACACACCCAGCAAGATGTTGCTGAATCCAGCCAAAATGCATTCAGATTGATTTTGCAGTTCTAGAATATTAAAGCACGTTAAAGGTGCGTTGTTTAATACATTTTAATTGTATTAATAAAAAAGAATGTTTATATGTTTGCAAGTGTGGTAATTACACAATGACTTTAAAACGCCTGCTAAATATAAATATAGCCTATAAAACGAGCTGGGTAGTAACTGATTACATGTAATCTGGATTACATAATCAGATTCCACAAATTAAGTACTTGTAATTAGATTAGATTACATTTTAAAATGCTTATAATCAGACTACAGTTACTTTTTTTTATTGATTACATAATTACATGTTATTCCCACAATGGCAGTAAATTATTCAAAAATCATTGATTCTACCCCACTACTTTTTTTTTTTTTTTTAATCTTTAAATTTTTTTCTATAAAAGTCTACTGCTTATATACACTCAGACTTGTGGAATTGCACACACAGACCAGCCACTAGTCATGTGACTATCACTGAAAACTGAGCAAAACACAACATTTGATCACTGGATTTACAGAAATCATTTCACTTTTAAGAAGTGTTTTCTCAACATGGCAGCATTGCATATCTAATCAACTCCCGATGAACACATTTTAATTATTATTTGAATTAATCACTCAATGAGTCATTTAACCATGTATTACTATCTTTGGAAGTCTTTTTTTCATTAAAACACATTAAAATGTACAAATTAACATCATTTCATATTAACATGCAGTGCAGGGATTCCCCAACTTTTTTTGTCAGCTGAACCTCCTGAGATTTTAAGCTAGGCCAATAGGTTTTCTGATAATGGTCACATGACATGCAGATAAATTAATAAAATATATATTTTTTGTCTTTTTTAGTTGATTTAGTTGATTGCTTCTTTTTTTAAAATGATTTATTTTAACGGTTACATTTTTATAATTTAATTACGTAATAGCTTTTCATTAAACTCACAAACCCCCTGCAGTTCCTTCTGGGAAACCCTGACTTAATGTAATATTTAACACACTTCATGTTGTTGACAAGGAATGGAATATATTTTCTTTTTCTTTGTATTTTTATATCAATATGGTACAAGATTATCTTATTCAAATCAATGTGATAAATGAGTTTGGTCAAAAGTAATCTAAAAGTAATCAAAAAAGTAGTCAGATTACATTACCTTAAATGTGTAATGTAATGGATTACGTTACCAACTACAATTTTTGTCATGTAATTTTTTGGAATCAGTAGCTGATTACAGTTTGTAAGTAATCTACCCAGCTCTGCCTATAAAGTCATTTTCGGATGCAATCCTGTTGATGTTCATCTCGCACAATGCAAATTGTGTTGATTTGTAAAAAATCTGACCTGTAATTTGGCTTAAATCAGTGCTGAAACGCTGTTGAAACTCAGCTAGTATGAAAAAATAAGTACTTTAGCCCACTTTAATATGTATGAATTTCATTGCATTATTTGACTTATCTATCGAACAAGTGATCTGGAAACATATTATCTGCAAACATCTCAAAAATACACGTTTTTGCAGTTACTTTGTGTTTTGTTTGTATTTTATTTTTATTCTGCAGTGTGCAAAATCTTTTTAGGGCAAGTGTATCCTCTAATCATTAATTTTTTTTCCCCATTCAGGCAATTTGTTTGTGTAATGTAGTGCTGTATTTAAAGTATGTGTTTGTTTATATGTACCAGGATGTGAGAATCAGGTTTGTAATCCACGCATGGGGAACCTGGCAGTTGGGCGTCCTGTACAGACAATTTCCCAGTGTGGCTCAACCTCTCCAGAACGCTACTGTAACTACAAAATGGGTAGTTGTGTGTTGCATTGCGAGGTGTGTGATGCTTCAGTAATGCATCGTGCACACCCACCCGCCTACATGACAGACTCGCCCTTCAAACACCCGCCGACCTGGTGGCAGTCTGCTCAGGAGGTTACAATAGAAACTCTACAGTTGGATTTAGAGGTGGAATTTTACTTCACCCATCTCATTATCATATTCCGGTCTCCACGTCCTGCTGCCATGGCAATAGAGCGCTCGCAGGACTTTGGGCACACATGGAGCGCTCTGATGCTGTACGCACACAACTGCAGTGAAGTATTCAAGCTGGAGGATGGACGCAGATGCACTCAGAAATACTCCACATCATGGCCTTGCAGCAATGGAGAGGTGAGAGTGTGCACAGAATCTCACATTTTAGAGAAGATGCATTTGCGCGATGCATTTTTGGGTGCATTTTTTTTTTTTTTTTTTCTCGAACCTAACATATCTGAATCACGTCCATGATTTTTTGTGTGTATTTACATAGCTAATGTGACAAAAGTCACCAAGTGTCATCTCATTCCGATGGAGCAAAAAAAAAATTAAAATTTCAGAATGTAAAAATTTTCAGTATAAAATCAATGGAAGTCTATGCAATGTCCTCACTAATGTAGTGAAACAGATGTGTGTGTGTGTGTGTGTGTGTGTGTGAGCAGGTCATTTATCGTGCACTGTCACCTTGGGACAAAATGGATCCATACAGCATTAATGCCCGTGCCCTCCTCGGCATCACTAACATACGGATGCGTCTACTTCAACCGCAGTCCTGCCCCTGTCAGCCTAAACTTCCTGATGCCAAAGGGCCTACTGCCCACTATGCCATCTATGACCTCATTTTAAAGGGAGGCTGTTTGTGCCATGGACATGCAGATCAGTGTGTGCCTGCTGGTGACCAACAGATCACACACCCTCCTAGCAAACATATGGTAAGTGTATAGGTGTAATGCAATCTCATTATTTTTTTAGGTCTGTGCATACTGTATTCTTACACAATGTGGTATCACAAAGGCCTAAGTGTTAGTTTTGACAGAAACAAATAATTAAAATCTACATGTAGTATCAAACCCTTATAGATTTTTTTTATTTACAATGGAAGACAGTGGGATCCAGTGTTGTTTTGGACCAGAGTTTTAGTATTTTTAAACTATTTATATATTGTATATATTAATATTTCGAATGAGGTTTTTAAAAAAAATATTTTTCATTAAAATTGCTTTTCCCATTTGTATTACTATTTTTTTTTTTTTTTTTTTTTTTTTAATATTTCTATTTTGGTTAATTTTTGTTTTGTAATTTTAGTATGGAACCACACAAAATATATATTTTTAAAGAATTTGTTCTATCATTTTAGTTAAATCATGGCCTAGAATTAAGAATTCATTCCCCTCGACTTATTAATTTGTTCCCTCATTTTAATAACTCATGGCCACTTTGAACTATGTAATGAACCCAGACTCAAAGTCAGGTTAGAATCCATTTTTCAGTTTAATGAAAAAATCCAAAACAATGTGGTCAGGAAGGCAGGCAGTGGTCGAATAACAGGTAAACGGTCCAACAGGCGATCAAGGCAGAAACAGTAATCCAAAAATGTAAATCCAATAAACAGGCTGAAGATCATAACATGAGGCAAGACAATGGCACAGTGGAGAAATGCTCGGTAAGGCAGGTGAACTGGCAATACTTCCTTCTGCAGCCATATTTGGGCAGCTATTTTTTGGGCACCTATGACCCATTTGAATGGGGAAATCCTGAAATCTCAAACTGCTTGAAGAACTTACAATTCAAATCAGCAATAAAATCTGATATGAACTGCCCCATAAATGTTCTTATGCTCAAATAGTGTTAAAAAAAGCTTATTTTTCAGACTAGACCAGCCAGTGGTGGCAGTCGTGGCCTAATGGTTAAGAGAGTCAAACTGGTAACCTAAAGGTCGTGGGTTCGATTCTCAATACTGGCAGGAAATGACTGAGGTGCCCTTGAGCAAGGCACCTAACCTCCAATCGCTCCCCAGGCGCCAAAGCAAAAATGGCTGCCCACTGCTCTGGGTGTGTGTGTTCACTACTCACTGCTACTAATGTATGTGCACTAACCAAATTCTGAGTGTGGGTTACCATACTTGGCCTTCACATGTCACTTTCACAGAACTTGATTCATCCACCTAACCAAAAAAAAAAAAGTAAATGTGCATGTGAAGTCCTAAGCGCTAGTCTCAGGTTTCGGTGTGAACCGGAGCTTCTAACGGCAGCTGCCGTTGAATGACTGAATGACTTTACCAATTAGCTCTTTTATTTAGAAGGTGGGAATATTCCACCATATTGCTCGTTGTAGTTTCTCCCATCCATAAGTAATAGAAGTAAACTGTTGATCTGCAGTGACGTCACATTTAAGTTGAATCGTGGGATATAGAGCAGCTTGGTCAAAATCGAGAGGCTTAGGGTCTGTCCATATAAACTTACCTCGTCCACTTCACAAAGTGGAACGCACTTAAAAATGGCGGCAGGGATTCCCCCAAGGGGAAGTGCTTAGGGAAGTTAGCAAGTGTGTGTCTAAAACTGGAGTGGAATGCAGCCAGGGCCCACATGGCTTATAAACCTACAAACAGGAAGTCCCTGTAGAGGGAATGCAGAAATTTTTGGGAGAGGACTCCCTCTGGTGGCTGGATGAATGAGTAAATGGTTGTGGCCTTATAAACTAATGGGGGTTATGCCCAACAAACTTCATCATTCTGTAAAACAGGTCACATTTGTATGTGCTTTGTTAAATATATAGCCGTTTTACTCAAGATTTTACTCCTTCAAAGAAGTGAGTAAAGATGAGCATTACCAATGTTTATCGCATATGCAGATTGATATCTAAAAGTTTATTTTTCGTCTTCTCACTAACATTTAGATATTTAAATCAAATAAAATGGCAACAATAAAAAGAACTGGCTAGGTTAGCTGATTACCTTTAAAAGTCCATAGATATCACTGTCAGTTTGTACTGCTGTTAACACTTTCTCCGACGGCGGATGTTTTCCTATTCGTTCATGCAACGTTCTGTATAAAGCCTTTTCGTTCCCTCGTTTTGATTTAACTAAAACAAGGGAATGAGTTATTACAACGTGGCCATGATTTAGTAAATTGAGGGAATGAATTATGTTGTGCACAAGATTTACTTAAAACAAGGGAACGAATTAGTAAAATGTGCTGACGTATTAAGTTGTGGGAACAAATTGTTAATTTGTGGTCATATACATTTTTTTTTTTTTTCTCTATGTCATGTGTGGGGCTCTGTATTTTAGTACTTTAAACTTCAACTAGTACTTAACATTTTCAGTTAGTTGCCAAGAAAATAATTGTTTTATTTCTGCTTTATTTTAATTAAATTATTAGAGATTGAAACCACATGAATGATGTAAATCATGACAGAATTTTCAACAGTGGCAATGTAAAACAAAAATGGCAAACAACTTTGCATTGTTTATGGTCATCCACATTCCCAGAAAACATGTTTCCTGTATGATTACATAAACAGTTCCCCATCTTTCACCCGTTCGTTCTCTTTCCCCCTCTCACTCTTACTGTCTTTGTTTGAGATTATATAAGCCGTGTGCTTGCTGTTCATTTGGCTCTATCTCTGCGGAGAGATAAAACTCTGATAGCAACTGAAGGGTAAAAAGACAAAGTTGGACAGGAAAACAACGGAGGGAGGAATACCGATAAGTGGCGAGACAAAAACGAAGGGCTGTGTTGCTCGCCCCTTTTCCTAATTGAGTTGTTGTTTGCATGCTGTGATCAGACAATAACAGCAATTAGTCTTTCTCGCTCAAACACACACACATCAGCTCGTTGCTCTCTTATCAAAGGTCAGACCGTTTGATCTGGCAGCCCAGACAAAACACACACCCCGTGCCAATCGACAAGCATGCACATACAGACATGCAGACAAACACGGTCGCATTGACATGCTTTGTCCATCCACACTCATAATAGAAACACGTGCTCACACGCAACCCTTGTGTGCCCCTGCAGGAATGTTTTGGTTAGCAGGGAGAGTGTACGTCTGAGTGCGTTTCCTCCCATATTATGATGATAAACATGTGAAAGTGTTTCAGATGCCAACTAGATGGAGCGCCGGCCAGTTCACCCCCCCCCCCCCCCCCCCCCCTTCTGAAGCACTAATTTGTCCTTCTTTTTTTCTCCTGAAATATTTTCAAAATTCTTTTCTCACTTGTTTGTTTTCACTGCTCTATTTTCATTCCGCATGAGAGTGACTGATAATATTTATCTGTGCTTTCATTGAAAACTCACAGTCTGGGATATTGAGGAGAATCATTAGGTCATCAGGGACATTGCAGACAAGGAGGATGTTTTTATATAGGACTATTGAGTGAGAGAGGTTGAGCACATAACTAATTTAAAAGGGATGTAGGAGAGAATGAGGGTCTGCAGCAAGTGAAAACTGATTATTCATCTCCCAGGCAAAATTGTACTAGCTTAGAAAAGAAATGGCACAACTCCCCACAACAAGATGCATGGTTTGATGTAACATTCATGTCTGTTGCACAAATCCATTAAAAAGGTTAAATATTTAGTTATTATTTACATATTCCAAATCCCTAAACCAAAAAAGTCAAAATGTTATCAATTACACTTCTGTTTAATAACGGTTATATTGTGAAATATTATTACAATTTAATATAATTGTTTTCTATTTAAATATATTTTAAAATGTAATTTATTCCTGTGATGGTAAAGCTGAATTTTCAGTATCATTACTCCAGTCTTCAGTGCCACATGATCCTTCAGAAATCATTCTAATTTGCTGTTCAAGAAACATTTATTATTATTATCAATGTTGAAAACAGTCTTTATAATTTTGTTGAAACCATGATACATTTTTTTTTTTTAGGAGTCTTTGATGAATAGAAAGTTGAAAAGTACAACATTTGTAACGATATAAACTTTTTTAAACTTTTGTGACAGTGTAAAAGTCTTTACTGTAATGTTTGGTCAATTTAATGCATCCTTGCTGAATAAAAGTATTAATTTTACTTAAAGTAAACTTCTGAATGGTAGTGTACCTAGTGAATCTAATAATCAGTTTTGGCAATGAAATGTCAATTGGAAAAAGTCCAGTGAATCTAATGTAGCAAACAAGCTGTAGGTTCTGGTAAGGACAAAAAGTCTTGGGTGTTGGCCTATCCCATTTGGTTTATAGTTTGGCAAAGTATGTGGTATCATAAAATATTTGGCACCGGAATGAACACCGTGGATGCTGGAGCATGTTGACGATCGGCTTAGTAAATTTCTGCTTGTAAGATTTTTAACAAGCCTTTAGACGGAGGTCCTCTAAGGTGAATGTGTAACAATATGTCATTGTATTGTGAATTGTGTTTTTCTGGCCTCTGCCCACAGGTGCACGGTAAATGTCTATGTCGGCATCACACGACTGGGGATCACTGTGAACGCTGTGATCTCCTTTACAATGACCAACCATGGCAACCAGCTAACGGTTTAACCGGGGAAGCTCATCCGTGTGCTAGTAAGTTTCGGTTTATATATAAAACGAAGCAGTAACATGGAATGAGAAAATTTTTTTTCTTTTTGGTTACTCTCAGTCCCTTTGATATCCTATTTCTTACACTATTGTTCTGTTTGGGGTCGGTAAGATTTTTAACTGTTTTTGAAAGAAGTTGTTGATATTCACCAAGTCTGAATTTATTTGATGAAACCGTAAAAACAGTAATACTGTGAAATATTATTACAATTTAAAATGACTGATTTCTATTGTAGTATATTTTAAAATGTAATTTATTCCTGTGATGGTAAAGCTGAATTTTCAGCATCATTACTTCAGTCTTCAGTGTCACATGATCCTTCAGAAATCATTCTTATACACTGATTTGGTGCCCAAGAAACATTTATTATTATTATTATTATTATTAATGTCGAAAACTGTTTTTACTGCATGGAAACTGTGATACATTTTCTTCAGGATAATGTGATGAATAGAAAATTCAAAAGAGCAGCATAATTGAATATAAATCTTACTGACCCCATTTTTTTTTTTTTTTTTCTTTTTTTCTTTTTCTTTATGTAGATATGTCTCTGCTCCCTCCTTCAATGCAAACCTATAGGAAGGTTGCCAGGTCTGTTAAGGACAGACCAGTGATAAATTATAACTATAAATAACTTAGTTATAACTTTAGTCTACAACCAGCCTATTATCTAAATATGATCAAAATATGGATTTTAGAGTTCAGTAGTTATGGTAAGCATTCAGAATTTGAGCTGCACTGAATTGTCAGCATCTGTTGGTTGGTCAAAAAGGGATAGTTCACCCAAAAATTTACTCCCCCCTCAAGTTGTTCCAAACCTGTATGAATTTCTTTGTTCTACTGAACACAAAGGAAGATATTTGGAAGTATGTCAGTAACCAAACAGATATCACCCTTCATTTATTACCATAGTAGGAAAAATAAATACTATGGTAATCAATGGGGGGTGAGATCTGGGTGAGTAAATGATGACAGAATTTTCATTTTTGGGTGAACTATTCCTTTAACATCTATTTAGTCCAATATTTCCTACCAGAAAATAAAACGTCAACCACAGCAGTTCAAAAGTAGCCTAAATCTTCAGGAAATCTGGCAACCCTGGTCTATGAAAATGATTCATGTTCATAATAACCCAATATTTGTGAATGCCTGTGTCATTGTTTAGAGTGTAAATGTAACGGCCACGCAGAGAGCTGTCACTTTGACGAAACCGAATGGCTACGCACTGGTCAGCGGAGTGGTGGCGTGTGTGACTGCCTTCACAACACCAGTGGCCGCCACTGCCAACACTGTCAGAACGGCTTCTACAGAGACCCCGAGAGACCCTTCACTGCCCCGGATTCCTGCAGACGTAAGACACAATCATGTATCATTGTGTAAACGCACATTCAAATCAATGTTCACACATTAATTGCTCAACATTGGCACATTTATATATTTTTATACTACGGTCAGTCTGAATACTCAATTCTGATTGGCTGGAAGGTGTGTATGTTATGAGAAAGAACCATATTCATCCGCACAGTCGCACATAGCTGAAGCACAACCAAAACAATGTCATTTTTACTCTTCCAGTCAAATATTGTGCTGCAAACATCAATAACAGCTTTAACTTGTCAGTGCTGGCAAGTGACCATGGTATAAGCGGGATAATCCACGTCTAGCTGTGCTTTAAACTATTTAAATGCACTCCATCTTTGCCTCCATGTTGTGCATTAAAATAATTGAATGCACAGCTAGCCATGGATTATCCCTTACTTAAACACAATATTTAAACTGTAACAAAACGGCTATCCAAGTGAGGTCTTCTATAAACATTGGATGCAATGTTCCTTATAATTAGTAATAATTTTTGTTAGTGTGTGTGTGTGTGTATTTGTGTCTTGGACAAAGATGAAAGCCATTAATCTCAGATTTTGAAAAGCTGCTTAAAATGGAATGTGGAGTATCTGTGATTTCCCCGCTGTACACTTCCTTTTCTGATTTCCGTCTTTCTTCAGCATGTGCATGAAAATGTGAGTGAGTGTTTGAGTATCTGTTTACGTGGCTTAGATGATGTCAAAATTCAAGAACTCGTCAGATCAGCGAACATGTCCAATATTGTAGAACACACACGCATGCACACATTGAGGGGATGTTTGGTATTGAATGTTGTTCCTGCTCGGAATGCTAATGGCTCTTACGACAAGTTGAGACATGTAGAATAACAAGAACATTGATGGGATCTCTGCTGTGTGTGTGCATATTGTGTATGTGGAAGCAGACAGATTAATCATCAGATGACACCGGTCTCATAATAATTAACTGCGCATGCTAAGCGTCAGTCTGGTCTGTATAGCTCTGTGTTCGTTCTTATGGTGCGAGTCATTGAGAAACTCATTGCTTAGAGCAAAGCATATTATTAAAGTAGTTAAATTAGCCTAATTTAGAGTTTATTTTGCAGTCTGATGTGTGTATTTTGTGTAACTTTCTTTCTTTCTGAATTACAGCTTGCATGTGTTACCATGTTGGTTCCACATATTGCAACCCTGAGAATGGAGACTGCGTCTGTAAGCCAGGGGTGGCTGGGCCACACTGCGACCAGTGCATGCTGGGATATTGGGGTTTTGATGAATATGGTTGCAAGCCCTGCCAGTGTGCTGGTGATTGTGACCCGTACACAGGAGACTGTATGTTTAGGTGAATATGAAGCGTTTTGATTACCTTAAAGGATTCGTTCACTTTCAAATGAAAATTAGCCCAAGCTTTACTCACCCTCAACCCATCCTAGGTGTATATGACTTTCTTCTTTCTGATGGACACAATCTGACATATTTTAATAAATATCCTGACTCATCTGAGCTTTATAATGGCAGTGAACAGGGGTCACGGGTATGAGCGGAAGAAAGTGCTTCCATCCACATCCATCAATCATAAACATATTCCACACGGCTCCGGGGGGGCCTTCTGAAGCAAACCGAAGCATTTCTGTAAAAAAAAAGTTATGAAGTAAAATATCTAGCTTCCACCAGACCGCCTTCCCTATTTAACTTGACGCAAAGCCAGTTTACACTTTACGGTCTGGCAGAAGCTAGATATTTTACTTCATAACTTGTTAAATATGGATTTTTTTTTTATTTTTTTTTTTTTACACACATGCATTTTTTTCACTTCAGAAGGACTTTATTAACGCCCTGGAGCCATGTGGAGTACACCTTTATGATGGATGTATGTGGATGGAGGCACTTTCTTCAGCTCATACTCAGTGATCCCTGTTCACTGCCATTATAAAGCTCTGATGCGTCAGAATATTTAGTAAAATATCTCCAATTATGTTCATCAGAAAGAAGAAAACACCTAGAATGGATTTTGTTTTATAATTCATTTTATATATTCATTTAAATAATATAATTTACATATTATACTATAAGTTTCATATATAGATAATTATATAGATATATAATCATGCATATGTGTGTGTGTGTGATCCTTGTCTAGGTCTGAATCAGCTCACAACATCACGGCAGAAAATCATCTTTTTCGAACAGAAGAACTTTTCTCCGCCCTTAGTCATCCAGGTATTAAATGGAAATCTTGGAGCTAATAACAGCACTGTCTTGTTCCTATGAAAAGTTTATTGTCTCGTCTGAGTTAAAGGCATGTGCTGTTTTTAAATTGTCATAGCAACAGAAAGAAACTGACAGCCAATACTTTAATTGCTGGGTATTTCTTTTCTTGACAGACAAATGTTTATGCAAACAGCAAGCTCTTGGAAACAGCAAAGTATTCTGCAACGTAAAATATGCCTATGGTAAGCAGCATATAAAACAGTCCTGGACCAGAGCACGCTTGCTGTGCACTCACCTCAGTGTTCTGTTCACTTCATATAATTAATGTGTGTTTGCTTGTGTGATTGTGTGTTTGTAGCAGTGAAGGTGAAAGTGCTCAGTGCTCATGATAAGGGGTCTCATGCAGAGGTGGATGTTAAGGTTCTCAAGGTGCTGTGGGATAACTCGCGCCTCAGGCTCTCTCGTGGAAATCGAATTCTTTATCCCGAGTCTTGGACCTCACGAGGCTGCACCTGTCCTGTACTTTTCCCAGGTTAGCAAACATGCGCACAGATTTATGTTATGATGGGGAAAATACGCAAGCCCATATGGAGTCTGCACATTTGCCTCCACATCTGTGGATGTCTGTGGAATGGATTAAAATATGATCAGATGTGTTAAATGAGCCTCGGAGAACAGTATTTAACCAGAGTCGTCATCATCAAATCAAATGCAGTGTAAATTAAGTGTAAATTCTGTAGAAATCTGCAGTGCTTTCTGCTGAATTCTGTGAGCGTCAAATAATGCCATATCAGACACAATATGATAACTACGGTGACCGGGAGGCGACATGTTCAGTTAACTTGTGGGAACGTGATTATAAGTCGTGACCACAAGGTCATTTTGTCGAGGTATCAACATCCTTATCCGTGGCTATAGGTAATAAGTCTTGGCCTCGAGATCCTATGTTGAGGAAATGACATCTGTTTCTCTTTTAACAAACCCGCGTTTGTTTATGCACTAAATAATTTTCTTTTGAATTAAGAATGACACAAAAGTGCAGAATTAAGAAATGATTATATTAACCTATATTATAGGCCTACCATTATATTAGACAGCCTTTGACAGCATTGTTATTATCAATAAATGTTAAAGGAATTTGTAAGAACATAATACAGGCCTATGAGAGAAACTTTATCCATCCCATCCCACAGCCATTTGAATTTCATTGATCGAGTCTTAATTCAAAATGAAATATTAATTTATTAATATTCATTTGTGATAATCCCAGGTTGCTATGGTCACACGGGTTTGTTTACGCATTAAACAAGAAACAGATGTCATTTCCTTAGCATTGGATCTCGAGGCCATGACTTCACATCGTGTAGCCACGGGTAAGGATGTTGTTACCTCGTGGCCATGACATATTACATTCCCATGAGTTAATATATCGTGGCTATGACAAAACTAAGTGAACTAAACGTGTCCCTTGCCGGTCACCCTGGATAATAGTAGTTTTGCTGCATTGTTTTTCTAATATTTCTAATGGTGTAACTAATTCACCAAACTTATTCAGTGACTATACTCATACTTAATTAAGTCTTGTTATTGTTAACGGCAATTGAAATAAAATATTAATATTAATGGAAAACTAAAATAAGTGTAAGCTGAAGTACTAAAATGACAAATATAAAAATTGAAATAAATAAAGCTAAATAGAAATTTAAAAAATAAACTAAAAAAATGACAAAAACATAAAATTAAATGAAAATTTAAAATATAAGTTTGAGTTTATTTGACACAAAAGTAGCAATACACAGTTACAACTTTCTTGTCAAGGATAATACAAAGTTGCATTAACTTATTTATATTGCAGTCCTTGATTTAAAAACCTTGTATTAGTAACTACGGTTAATTTGGCTTACATCTCCACCCTAATTACAAACAAATATCCACTTACATAAAATGAATATGGATTCAAGACATCCTATTGTAAAACAGTCTCTTCACTCTTATACTGAAACATCACAGTTTGTTAGTACCTTGATATCAAAAGGTAACTTATTCCACTCCTTTGCACCTAAATATTTAAAACGACCTTTGACCATACAAAGTCCTAAACCTACATATATTAAGATCCATAATACTTTGTCTGGTAAAACTGCCTATGTCTTACCTTAACCCGAAGGAAATAAGAGTTAGAATATACTAGAGCTCTATTATTAGTAATTTTATATACCATTTTTAATTTCTGGAATACTAATCTTCTTTTAGTTAGTAACCAACCAGGCTGCTGAAGTTCTATTAGCTAGTACATATCCATCAACTTTGACTGCCAAGTCATCTACCTTGCATAAATTAAATTTAGACCCAAAAAGAATAGATTCTGTTTTACCTACATGTAATAAAAGCTTATTTTAAGACAGCCACTCCTTCACCTTAACAAGCTCCTCACCTCAACTTTTCTTGAATTCTATTAGTCTCCTTCTCAGAAACATCATCAGTGTATAAAAACATATTACACTCACACACAGCTTGGATATAATTTATATATAATAAAAACAAAAGGGCCAAGTACAATACCCTGTGGAACGTTATATATACAGTTTTAATCTCAGAAAGTATCCTTCCAACTTCCACCCTTTGTTCTCTCCCTGATAAATACACAGCCAACCGTGATTTAACTGTATTCGAAAAACCCACAGAACATACTTTATCCAATAATATTGAATGGTTCACTGTATCAAAAGCTCTTTAAAGATCCAGCTGGACCATTCCACACAAATTTCCTCCATCAATCTCTTTCCTAATAAAATCTGTCAAATATCAACAAAACAAGTGCATTTTAAATAAGTCCTTCTAAAATATAAATAAATATAAGAATAAAAGCTAGTTCAAATATGAATAAATACTTTAATTTGGTATTATTTATTATTAATTTTGAACACTGCCTATGTTTTTATATGTTTAGTGAAATTAGGCTAATATGATAATGATAATTTTGTAAACTGCTAAGACTGTTTTTCCTCTTACTTTAGGGATGGAATATCTTGTAGTTGGACATGAGGATGTGAAAAAAGGCCGTCCAATGGTTAACATGAAGAGTATAGTGAAGCCGTGGAGACCCAGCTTGAGCCGAAAAGTCCATCAGCTTCGGAAAACCAAATGTAGCTCAAAGACCTAGAGACAAAGAGAGATGTTTAAAATATGTCTTCCATGCCACATGTCAACTTAGCCTTTATTTTATAATGATCATTTTTCACCCTCTGAATCATGCTAATTCTTTAAATTGGTGGTTCTTGACCGTTTTGACTTTTAAGGCCCCCTTTTCATCCAAAACAAAATTTGGAGACCCTTCTATCTAAGCTGATATGTACCCCTGGTAGTCTTATGTAATAATAAAATAAAAAACTTAATTTAATTACAGTTTAATGTTGTAAATGTTGAGTTTTTATGTGAATATAATTACATTTATATCATTTTAAGATCTACTGGGGCCTCCTGGTTGAGAACCACTGCTTTAAAACCCACTGTTTGGATGCATTTGCTAGCTGTCAGGTGAATGTTAGCACTGTACAGAATGTATAATATATATATGTATGTATGTGTATATATAAGATAATATATGTAGTTTTTTATTTCTATAACTAACCCTGTATATAGCATGCATTTTGTACACACAAAAATACAATGCATATATGCAATATTATTGTCCTATGTTTAATTCACTCACTCAATTGTAAATCTAAAAAACTATTTTATGATGTCATTGATATGAGTTTTCTCACATTTATTGCATGAATATACATTTTAGTACAGGCCACGACCACAAGGTGTCAGTCTATGATCATATTAATGAGTATGTTGACTCATATTCACAAAAACACGTATTCATGTATGCAACATGATGATTTTCTGCTGAAAGAAAAGGTAGGCCAAGGCTATCTTACAAAAATCTTATTACAAATGTGATATGGCTAAAGCTCACACTTATTTTTTTTTTTCCACATTATTGCTTTGGAGACTTTAAATATTTTTAAACCAGGGATTGCTGAATATCAGGCAACCCTTCGCGATGGGCGGGGCGGAGCTAACGCTGGTCCATGGGGCCCCCGCCCGCATCCGTACCTCTGTCAGACTCGCAGATTGGAGTTCCGCGATGTCGCTTTCCGCAATGAGAACGCTGATGGAATTACAGTCAAACTAAAGAAGGAAAGAACCATGTCCGAAGTACGGAAATTCACAAAGAGGTTGAGCAAACCTGGGACGGCTGCGGAGCTCAGACAAAGTGTGTCGGAGGCGGTGAGGACGTCCATTGCTGTGGTTAGTAACTCAAGAGCGTCCAGTCTCTCTCTTTGGGGTGTGCATCTGTAGGCTGTCGTAACATTTTTTTTTCTATAACTGCGTTTGTAATTATTATTGATACACGTACCAGGCTGCTGAGGCATAACGTCTAGTGCCTTCAAGGCAGTTATAGCAGCACACCTTTAACATCTGTCTTACACATCACATAGCAGAAGTAACCTTGTACATTAACATACTATGTTATGTATTGATTTAAATACAAAATGAGGGATCTACTCTAAACGGTTTGGTATTTAGGTGAATCCTGACCGTTTCTTAATGGGAAAAGACATTGTTCTGTAGCTCCTACTGGAACCACATGGAGCATCCTTATGCCTTTGTGTAAAGAGACGCGTGCATGTGTTCATGCACCAGTCCAAGAGCAAAACCCATGCTCTCTTGGTGCCTTTATTAAACCATTGAGAAATTAATTATCAGAAGATATGTGTCATTAATGTTTTTTTAGGGAGGATATAGATTGTTGCAGCATTCATTAGAGGCATGCTCAGAAATTATATTTTCAGCCAGACATGTCACGAGGCTGATATTTTCTGTGTTGTATGAGTACAGGTCTATAATGTCATGATTGTCAGTTTGATTGTGGTTTCCAGAGAGACAGAAAACAAATGGCAGTCTATGGAGATTGCAGGGCCCTTGTGTTTCCCTTGAGAATACCCTCTGGCTGCTGAGCTATGCTTCCTGTGTCATCTGCATGTACTGAATAAAGTATTTGTTTCATCCCTTCTCTTTTGTGCCTCTTTTGCACACTTGTGCATTTGCACAAATTCGACCAAAAGATGAAACAAGTGACCACTCATTTATTTACTTAAAAACCCAATGGATTTGATAAACAAGCACAGCTTTATTTGTGTTGACTTATTTCTCATGGGAAGTTTCCTTATTTTGTCTCTTATTTTTTTTAAAATAGGGAATTATAAATCGTTTCATAGCCATGAACATTATTTTCTACTTGTTACTCTGTTTCAGGTGGTATAAGGGGGCAGGACATTGTAATTCAAGAGAGAATTTGATTGGACAAAAATCTGTGTAGCGCAGGAGGAGTCATTAAGATTTTTTGCGTTGTTTAACCAAAAGAGTATGATTGTACATTTTAAATGTGTATATTATCTACACTAGCACATAGTGCTGCAGGGATGACATTTTTGTTGGCCAACCTGAAAGTTTGCATCACCCTAATTGGCTTGACAAAAAGCCAATAGGATTTTTCCTTTAACTTTTGGATAATTGCAGAAAAATAAGCTCTGTGACTAAACGTTTTTACACATTTTGTTCATCATGATAATCTCCATAAATGAACAAAACTGCTATAAAATTTGAAGCCTAAAAGCAATCTGTGGATGTAAAAAGCTGACTACACCACAGTCCCACAACTTCATTGTCACCATCACTAAGCTTCTGACAACTTTCAGTTTTTGTTTAAAACCTTTCCATTGAAAGTTCAAGTTATAGTAGTTTGCAAGAGTGTGATTATAAACACCCTGAGACTGTGTAAGCGGATCAGTGAGTAGATGAGTTTACCTGTTAGGTTGATGACATTTAATGTCCCCGACAACCTCTGTAGTCACATTTAGCCACTTGTTAGCAACCGCTTTTAACAAGACAAGTAAAAGCTTTAAAAGGTTAGTTCACCCAAATAAAGCTTCAAAGCTTTACAAATCTTTTGTTTGGAATCAGTGGTTCGGAGCGCCAAAGTGCGGTGAATTCAGTAGACGAGGCTTCGTTACGTCATAAGTGTTTCGAAATTTCAATAGTTCACGTGACTTTGGCAGTTTGATACGTGCTCTGAACCACTGATTCCAAACAAAAGATTTGTAAAGCTTTGAAGCTTCATGAAGCAGTGTTTTGAAATCGCCCAACATTAGATATTGTTGAATAAAGTCATTTTGTATTTTTGGCGCACAAAAAGTATTCCCGTCGCTTCATAACATTAAGGTTGAACCACTGTAGTCACAAGAACTGTATTAAACAGGTCTTTAGTAGCATTCTGGGCATTTGAAAGTGTAAATTAACTTGCTTTCAATGCAGGCCTCACTGAGCCATCGGATTTTATCAAAAATATCTTAATTTGTGTTCCGAAGATGAACGAAGGTCTTACAGGTGTGGAATGACAATTAATTACTGGGTTAGTAATTAATGACAGAATTTTCATTTCTGGGTGAACTAACCCTTTAAATATCACAAGAGGGTTTTACTGATGTATTTTGCTATAGACAGACATTAAACACTTTAAAGCCAAAACTGAATTTATGAATGCACATTTATCTTTTTTATTGTAAATAAAATGGTGCATATTATTTCAACGCAAAAAAACAAAAACAAAAATTGTCATAATTTCCTCTTCCTCTTTCTATTTCATAACTAAAAATAGCCAAGCTGCAGAAAGTTATAGTACTAAGTGTAAACTACTTGCAGTGTTTTATGCTATGTTTGCTGCACAGGACTCACTGGATGTAAATATTTCAAGATGCTTTAAAATGGTGGGCCTCAAATGCTCATGGATCAACAGAACATGTGGTCCTCCATGAGATTTACAAGACAAGATAAGCTTTTCAAAAGGCTTGTAATGATACAGAAAATAGATCAGATCTGCGTTTGCATTGTAACTCAGAGGTTCAGACAGAGGCTGTGGCAGTTTAGTTCACATGCTGGCGAATGTGTTTACATACAGTGGCCTAATTCACATCAGCTGTGGTAGGAGCTCTACTTTTTGTCTGTTTAGCCAAAGACTCACATCTGGAAAATACAAGAACCACCTGGTAGTCGTGCTCCAGTCGTAGATTCTGTACAGCTTTAAGTCGCCCACTTTGTCGCTCTTCAACTGTTCATGTTGCGTTCTTGCATACGGAAATAACATGACTAAAACGTGCGTGGCGCCAACGCCCATGAGCTTGTGAGCAGCCAGTAATCTGGCTCATATTTCCTTTTACCTCAGCCTGTGGTTTGATGGCCTGTGATTGTTTTTCTTCAGTTCCTCTCTGTCCTTAACAGGGTTGATGTTGATAGCCCTTTTTTAAATGATCTAAGGCATTGTGGTTGTTTTTGTAGAGGTTGGGCTATTTTTGGCAATAGGAAGCTAGTCCAACCAGGGTAAGGTAGCTTAACCTTGGCCCTGAGATTTTAACGCCTGGCTTGCAGCAATTAGGGATAGGACTTGGACATACGCAAGTATTCCCATTGGGGAAGTTGGTGCTAGTTTGATTTGAAAGGGCAGTTGAGAGAGAGTGCAACCACAAAGCAACAGAAGTTGCTGTAACTTATGCTCTGTTGCAGTGGGACTGGCTGTGGTTTTTTGCCTCTGACACATGACAGGAAGTTGCTGCTGAAACACTTGCATTGGTTGTCAGCTCATGTATGTGTTAGAAACACAGGAAGCATTAATGTGTATTATAAGAGATGGTATTGATGTATGGCTGTTTTTGTCTGGGTATATTTGTGCTGTTATTTCCCCTTTTTAAGTAAGACAATTAATGAAAGTTGGCAGTTTGATGCGCACTCCGAACCACTGATTCGAAACAAAAGATTCGTAAAGCTTTAAAGCTTCATGAAGCAGTGTTTTGAAATTGCCCTTCAGTAGATATTGTTAAATAAAGTCGTAATTTTAGTTTTTTTGGCGCACAAAAAGTATTCTCGTCACTTCATAACATTAAGGTTGAACCACTGTAGTCACATGAACTGTTTTAAATACAACTTTAGTACCTTTCTGGGCATTTGAAAGTGTTAATTAACTTGCTTTCAAAGCAGGCCTCACTGAGCCATCGGATTTTATCATAAATATCTTAATTTGTGTTCCGAAGATGAACGAAGGTCTTACAGGTGTGGAACAACATGAGGGTGAGTAATTAATGACAGAATTTTCATTTTTGGGTGAATTAACCCTTTAAATAAATGCTGTTTTTTCCAACTTTCAAAGAATCCTGAAAAAATGTATCACAAAAATATTAAGCAGCACAACTGTTTTCAACATTCATCATATTAGAATGATTTCTGAAGGATCATGTGACACTGAAGACTGGAGTAATGATGCTGAAAATTCAGCTTTGTCATGAATACATTACTGTTTAAAATATATTCAAATTGAATTCAACCTTGGCAAGCATAAGAGACATCTTTCAAAAACATAAAAAAAACTTTAGCAACTTAACCAAACTTTTGAACGGTAGTGTACATTTGTCCTGACCTGTTTGTATTGTACAATGGTTAATTCACCTAAACATAAACATTCACCTCATTTCTCAAAAAGTCTGAAGATGGTTCGTTCTAAGATTCTCTTTGTTCTAAGGTCTCTCTAAACCCCTCCTTTCTGAGAGCCTACTCTACTCTGATTGGTCAGACGGTCCAGTCTGTTGTGATTGGTCTACCGCTTATCATATCTTCCTCAGCACTTGATACAGAACCGTAACGATGGCATCGTTTTTTCCTTATCAGTTCCAGCGCAGGTCCTCATCTTTTTGAAGTTCATGCAAAGTGGATTTGCAGTGCTGAAAACAGCATCTTTCTTGACATGTCAACAACTCAAACCAACTCTTCCAGGCCTCAGCCACAACTACAGTGTTTGAGGGTCAAAGTAGACGTTGTTCGTGGGCAGCCAGTGAGGACCATAGGCTGGCAATATGCAATTTGTTACATTGTTACTTAGGTTTGTAATAGGAAGTGAGACTGGAATTACTGATGACTCTTTTCAGCAGTTCAGAATCGATTTATTTTTATTTGAGACAATTTTATTTTTTCATGCACTTTGATCTTAAAACTTTGAAGACATGTTACATTCACAAACAGCTATATTACACACTGCATGAAAGGTAATATTCGAAAACGCATAATAGAACTGTAAGAATTTTCTGCAGCAGCGTCCAAGCTAGGATTAGTTTCCACAAGATGATTTCTAAAAAGGATTAGTTGAAATTGCTTTAATTTGAACTCATTTTCCTTTATTCCTTTGATTTCAGTTGAAATATTCACAAAAGACCTGTGTGATTATGAGTTCAAGCTCCACTGATCCTGTCAAAGCTGAACCACTTTAAACATGAGAAACAATGAGCAGCTTTAACCAGCCCTGAACTTTGAACAGGAGGCAGCAACTACTTATTTTTTTGTCTAAACCTTGACTACTGTAGTTATGAAATTGTAACTTCCTCTCTTTATATCATAGTGTGTTGCAATGCAAACAAACTGACACCTTTAATAGAAGGATAAGTAAATTGAAGTTTTCCTAACATGACTTGCCGACAAGTCAGCTGAAATGTCATCTTGTTGACAATTCCCATTTGGTTATGGTGCAACATGGGTTAAAGTAGTGCAAAAGAATCATGTTATGAAAGGTGAGAAATTTGAAATGGATCATTAATCAGATAGTTCAGCTTAATGTGGTTCACTTCCTCTTTCTTCTGTCTTTCCCACATGGTTTGTTCTGGTGTAAATACTCTCTCTTCTGTGGACTAAACTCTTTGAATGAGTATCAGACCATGACACAGGCATGTCAGCTGAGTCAGGAGTGTGTGCTTAACACATGATTCTCTTTTAGAAGGAACTTGAAAAGGGAAAGCACTTGGGAGAAAGCTTTGAACCAAACTCAAAAGCTTTAAAAGTAATAAATCGGAAGTCCTGCAGCTGATTTTTTTTTAAGTGGAAAGGTTGTAGAGGGGCAGTAAGCTGTGTCTGCTAAATTCACAAGCTGAGCTGTCAAATCAGTGTAAACTACACTAACATACAACAGATTTATCAAATCTGAAAAACAACAGTGTGCATTGCTTTAGTATGTTCAATAGCAGCAAGAAAGAGTGAGACTTTTTTGCTCTAGACAGTACAGGGCTTTTGAGGGCCACTGTGTAGATTCACTGATCCATCTTGTGTGTTTCCAGGAACAGCCGAAGATCATCGAGCCGCTGGACTATGAGAATGTGGTGTTCCAGAGGAAAGCTCAAATCCACAGTGATCCACAGAGAGACCTGCTGCTGTGGCCAGCTGATGATGTATCAGTAAGTCATTTCACAAGCACATTTCCTGCTGTTTATTTGTTTGGCTCATTTTCAAACTGGCACCCTACAAATCTAATTTGGCAGGCTGGGCTTTACAAAGCCTAATATTACATAGCAAATATTACACAATATAAGATTAAATACTATTTAAACAACATAAATCTATCTATATATCTGTCTGTCTGTATCTATCTATCTATCTATCTATCTGTCTGTCTTTTTTTATCTGTTTATCTCCCTCTCTATCCGTCCGTCCGTTCATCCATCTATCTATCTATCTATCTCTGTCTGTCTGTCTCTCTGTGTATCTGTCTATGTCTATGTCTATCTGTCTGTCTGTCTATCTATCTATCTAGTCAAGTCAAGTCACCTTTATTTATATAGCGCTTTTTACAATGCAGATTGTGTCAAAGCAGCTTTACAGTGATAACTGGTATATAATTTCATGAACCATGACAATGCAATTCCACTAATGCCAACATAATTTTCGAGTCTATTTAAAAGAATGTTGTGATCGATAGTGTCAAATGCAGCACTAAGATCCAGTAACACTAAGAAAGAGATACAACCACGATCTGATGATAAGAGCTAATCATTTGTAACTCTAATGAGAGCAGTCTCAGTACTATGGCACGGTCTAAATCCTGACTGGAAATCCTCACTCTCCTAAAGTAGCGAATGAATTGAATTTTTCCTCAGGGACACTACAATGCTCTACCTGACGCGATACTGTAGTAGACGGTTGCATGGTTATAATTTTCTCTAATATTGTCAATCTTGCAAGTAAAGAAGTTCATAAAGTCATTACTGCTGTGTTGTTTGGAAACATCAGAAGTTGAAGCTTTATTTCTTGTTAATTTAGCCACTGTATCAAATAAATACCTAGGGTTGTGTTTATTTTCTTCTAAAAGATTTGAAAAATAGGCAGATCTAGCAGTTTTTAAGGCCTTTCTGTACTCATTCATTCTCTCTCTCCACGAAATGCGAAAAACTTTTAGTTTTGTTTTCTTCCAGCTGCACTCCATTTTTCTGGCAGCTCCCTTTAGGGCCCGAGTGTGCTAGTTGTACCACGACGTTGGATTAATTTCCTTAATCTTTTTTAAATGCAAAGGAGCAACTGAGTCTAATGTGCTGGAAAAGACAGAGGCAATAGTTTCTGTTGCAACATCGAGGTCTTCTAAGCTGTCTGGTATGCTAAGGCGATGAAACTGATCAGAAAGATTATTTATAAAGCGATCTTTAGTGGTAGAAGTGATGGTTCTACCATATTTATGGCAGGGAGGCAGTTTTGCAGCCTTGACTAAATGTAGTATATATGAGACTAGATAATGATCTGAGATGTCGTCGCTCTGCTGCAGAATTTCAATATCGGTGACAATATTAGATCTAAAGTATGATTACGACAATGAGTGGGTCCTGACACGTGTTGTTTAACTCCAATAGAGTTTAGAATGTCTGTAAATGCCAATCCCATTTGTTTATCAGTATTTTCTCTATTTTTTATTTGTTGAACATCAATTACATTTTTACCCTTAAATGGGTTTGGAAGTTTTTTGTTTTTACTAATTCTGGTACAGACACAGTCTCTATGTGATAATATCTAGGTGGAAGAGTTTCTGTGTGTTGGGAATTATCTGACGTCTGTAACGTGAGACAGCTAGCAGACGGTTTATCCATCCATCCATCCATCCATCCATCCATCCATCCATCCATCCATCCATCCATCCATCCATCCATCCATCCATCCATCCATCCATCCATCCATCCATCCATCCATCCATCCATCCATCCATCCATCCATCCATCCATCCATCCATCCATCCATCCATCCATCCATCCATCCGTCTGTCTGTCTGTCTTTTTTATCTGTTTATCTCCCTCTCTATCTGTCCGTCTATCTATCTATCTAATCATCTTTCTGTCTGTCTGTCTTTCCGTCCATCTGTTTGCATATTGGTCTATCTGTCTGTCTACCTGTGTATACATCTGTATATCTATCTAACTATCTATCCATCTAATCTATCTAGGAGGCACAGATTGATCGTCAAAGGAGAACAATTGTTCCTTCAGTTCCTCAAAATGCAGAGAATGAAGCAAAAAGCCTGTTTGCCAAAGAGGTAAGGATTGAGCAGAACCTCGCAATACTAAAACAACAGCAAAGTCTGCAGCTTTCCAGACTAATAAAATATGAGATGTTTTTCTGATCATGTGATTGAGTAATTGAGCAATTCTTACACTCTTTGGCAGTGCATTAAGATGTACAACACCAACTGGCACGTCATCAACTATAATTACGAGGCCTACTCTGGAGATTTCCGGACGCTGCCCTGGTATGTCAGTTTTGCTCTTTTTTTTGCCAAAGGTTTTGCAGTGCTATTTGCAAAGTTTGGCGTAAGCTTCTTTTTCTGTCTTGCAGTAAAGGGATGAAGACGGAAAAGCTTCCCAGCCAAGTGTTTGAGGTGGATGAGGGGGAGGAGGTAAGAGACGTTAATGTTGGGCGGTGGAAAACTGAGTACAGAATATTGCACTGCCTTTTCTCATTTTCTTGTTTTTAAAAATGCTTTTCTGCCCATTTATCTTTAAAATTATTTGCAGAATCAAACAACAAATTGACTACCATATAAAAAAAAAATATATTTTTTGTTCATTTTATCACAGATAAAACAAGCGAAAACTAAGCCTTTATACAAATTATTAGTAACATACATTTTTGAAGCAAACAACATTTTTGAAATCCAAAATGACATACACACTGTATGTGATTTATTGTAGCACAAAACAGGAAAGTCTCTTCTAATAATGTTAACCACAGACCTTATTTTAATCATATATCAAGACCAAATATCTAGATTGTCGTCAGATTGTCATCATGACTAAACAGCTCTATTGCTGTCTAAAAAGGACTGTATGCAATCAAAAAATTAAAAATAAGACTTCTTTTTATATTTGTGTATAGTTTGTACTGAATTGTGAACTCTGAAATGCTTTGAGGTTTAAAAAGTCAAACATTTATTGTGTTTTACTTCTGAATACTGTATATGTAAATGTTGTGAGGCTTCTGTGAGGTCATAATCCGATGTAGAGATGAAGGCCAGACGGTCAGCAGAGAGGCCTGTTACATGGAACCTGACCCTCATGGTCTATTAATAGACGCACATTAAATGTCCAGCAGATCTTGATAAACTTAGATGTAAGAAGTGGTGATTACAGGGCAAAGAGATTGCTTTTCCACCCTATGTGTGTGCATGTGTGTGTCTGAATCTATGTGTATATGTTTAGACATGGATAGTCTTGCCTGTTTTCTTATGGTTCACTTAAATTAATTGGTGAATCAAGTTAAATGTGTTGTCTAAACACTAATGTGAAAGTAACTTTTTGGGCTAAAGAGAGAGGCCAATGAAGCCAAAATATACACAATAATAAGGGCATTATATGAGAACGAATTCAGTATCTCATTCAGTTGCAAAATGAAAATATACTCACCCATATGTCATTCCAAACCTGTATGCATTCTTTTCTTCTTCAGAACACAAAAGATATTTTATAGAATGTTGGGGTCCAAGCAACATTAGAACACACTGACTAAAATATATATATAAATATATATTTACTTTATTATTTTCAGCTAATAAAATAATATTTTACATTCCAGACCTCAAAGATTGGTACATTTACACAACTTCCTCCTTAGATCAACAATAACATTATATCACTGTCATAGTACCTCATATACAGTTGCATGAAAAAGTATGGGAAGCACTTGCAGAATCTGTGAAAATGTGAATAATTTTAACAGAATAAGAGAGATGCATGTTATTTTTTATTTAGTACTGTCCTGAGCAAGATATTTTACATAAAAGATGTTTACATGTAGTCCACAAGATAAAAAAAAAAAAAAAAAAATAGCTGAATTTATTAAAATAACCCCATTCAAAAGTTTGGAAACAGCATTTTCTCCATCATACAATACGTTTTAAAATTAATTGCATGCCATATATCAACACAAGCCATCCAGCATTTAATATGATATTCTAAAATCGATGTAGCTTACTGCAGTGTGCAACAAGTGTCTCACAGCAGCTGCCGAGCGAATTCACAGAGTAACGTTATAACATTTTCAACACACTCAAATGTATTTAATATGATAAACAGAGTTGTGTTACCTCATGCTCATGACCAGAAACTCATGACCTATCGCAATTCTTTTCCACCGGCTATGAGGTGAAGACCACATGTCCCAAGATTCCACGGTCAAACTTGACGTCATCAAGCTATGCCTTTGTTTTGAATAAGCCTTTAGCGACCTCTAGCGGACAGAAGTCCTACATATTGCACCTTTAAGACCCTTTTTTAATAGTTGTTTCCGTCCCTCAATTGTCCTCAGTGTGAAAAGATGGATCTCAAAATCATACAGTCACTGCTGGAAAGGGTTCAAATATGCAAAAAAATCCTTGAAAACTGAAGAATCTGCAGGACCTGGAGGATTTTTCTGAAAAACAGAGCTAAACAAGGGACTATTATTGTATTTTTGGTCAAATAAATGCATCCTTGGTGAGCTTAAGAGACTTCTTTCAAAAACATTACAAAATCTTATCAACCACCTCAAACTTTTGAACTTTTGGGTAGCGTGTGTGTGTGTGTGTGTGTGTGTGTGTGTATACACACACACACACACACTACTAAAAAGTTATGATATATATATATATATATATATATATATATATATATATATATATATATATGTATATATTGGGGGAGACTGTTCAGATGTCTCACGGTTCAGTTTGTATCACGGTTTTAGTGTCATGGTTTCGGTACAGTTCAGTATGTGCTATGTTCAGTAAAAAATAGGACAATTGTCAAATAAAGATAAAGAAAATAAAAACAAATAATCTAACTACAAGAAACAGCACAAATAAATACATGAGAGCTAAGATACAAATAAAATAAACAATGTTTTACAGGTTTTTCAGGTATCTAACAACTTTCAGGTATAGAAATTGAATAAAGTAATCAAATACAAAATAACACTGCATATAAACTTCTTTGAATAGTTAAATAAAGATGAAACATTATTGAAGTTACAAAAGCTGTTTAGTCAAGAGTGATTTCTTTGTGCTTTGTCGTTCGATTACCATTAAAACTCATAAAGCAGGAATATTAGACTGCTGTCCCTTTAAGACATAATTCAAATATCCAGTGCACGGATACTGATACACATTCGTTGTCTGTCTTGTTTTTCTCTTAAGACATAACCTACTATGTTTGTTAGGATACTCGCTAAGATGGGCGTGTTGACATAATTTTTGTGTGAATTTGTCCGTTCAGGTGCAAGACTTGAAAGAGAATTTGCCCGAGAGTTTTTGCTCGCTGTGACGCGGCTCTCCATGTACGCGCTTCGGATGAGCACACACAAATCTCCTCACAGCACGCCCGAGTTCTCTTTCGCATCTTACAGATGAATGTTTAAATTGGCTAGGTTTAAATGAGTTTAGTTTAAACACAGATAGCAACGTGAGATGTTCAGGTCTCACCTGCGCTCGCGTCGCGCGCTATCAACACCCGGGTGATGACGGCGTAAATGATGGTCATAGAACTTTCGGCACGTCATGGAACATTTGTTTACAACGTGTAACTGTTTTGTCCATGTTCTTTTGATCATCGCTGTTGTACCATATCAAAACTAGAATGCATATCCATCGACTGAAACATACATTAGCTGAATCTGTCTGTCTGTACGTTGTTTTCAACAAACCATATTATAGATGCGTCGTCAGATTTGGGATGAACCGCGGTGCAACCAAACGGTTCGTTTTTTTACAGTGAACCGTCCCACCCCTAATATATGTATGTTGGCTGTGTCATATCCATTTAATTTAATTAATTAGCTGAGTGACTGAGGAGAACAGGGTGCAAGCAATTGATCAGTCTCAGAGGGGCTGAGAGGGAGGGAATGAGAAATGTTAGAGGGAATAGGGGAGAAGGGCATTTGGACAATTATATTACAGTGGAGAGCTAGAGAAAAGCACATTCATAATGGATGCCAGGCCACTTGAATTACATTAACACACACACACACACACACACACATACACAATTATAGTCCCTCTAAGTAAAAAAATCCCACTACATTGTACCTTTCATAAATACATTAATATTACTGTTATATCCACTATATTTGTTTCCAAGCATCTTTAAGCTGTGTTTTACATGATTATTGTATTGTGTTAATGTATGTATGTGTGTGTGAGATGTTGAGTTGGGTGTAACGGTGCACAATCATGACCTCTGTATTATAATCACGGTTTGGTACGTGTTTGGTACAACGGGGGAGAAAACTAAACATAAAATGACTTCTTTTTTCTTCTTCTTTTTTATTTTTATTAAACAGTGGTTTATTGAACAAATTGTGTCTCTCTCTTTAAATAAATTCAATTATAATTTACTATCTTAAGGATAAAAAAAACTATCAGCTAATGCTGTAAACTATATACAGGGTGCCCTTTCTTGCACATTACTGTGATATTAAAGGTTAAAATTAACAACAGAGCCCAAACTATTCAATTCAGTTTCTGTTTATTTTTATTATTATTTATAAATTTGTATTATTTATTTTAATCAACACTCAAAAAAAAAAAAAAAAACCTTGTAAACTGCACTTAAGGCAGGTTTCTCAACTTCTGAATCTAATTATACAGTTGTTTTTTAATTATTTTTGTACTCTAATTAATTTTTGAAATATAATCATTTACACAGTTACTGTCATAACTTGTTTTCATGACCAAATTTATTTAAATATATTAAATAATTAAGACATTACTAACAGGTAAAATACATATAATGAATATATATGAACTAAAATAGTGCATATGTTTAGTGAAACTCTGCCCTCTAGAGTTCATTTCTCTAGTGAGCTAACATGCTGTGGACACAAATTGACTAGCCTGAGGTAAATGTAATGCTACGTTAGATATTATTCTCAAGCTGTTGTATTGATGTCTGTCCACAGTTAAAACACTGGTTGAGAGATTACACGCAAACATATCTATGCAAAGATCATCTGTTCTTCTTCTTCTGCGCTTTTTCCTGTTGTGGCGGTTAGCAAACAGCGTTGCATTGTGGATGGCCTGTTACTGGCTGTTTTTGTCTTCTGACTGTATACACCGAACTGTGACATCCGTACCGTGACAGTTTGAGATGAATACATGTACCGTTACACCCCTATGAGTTACTATGCAAGGGATAAGTGACTTATTTGCATCAATTTGTAAATGCAAAACACACAGCGTTCATGTTCAGAGCATTTGATCTTTAGGGCAGAGAGGTAGCGCTCATAGACATGTATTGATCTGTGTCTTTGCATTCAGATCAGTTTATCTACTTCCGTAGTTCTTACTCTGTCTGTGTGTTTCAGGATTCGTCATCTCTTTGCTCTCAGAGAGGAGGAGTAATGAAGCAGGGCTGGCTGCAGAAAGCCAACATCAACAGCAGTCTGTCTGTCTCTATGAAGGTTAGTGGAATCATCGGCACATGACATCAGCAGAACTGTAGCAGTCATTGTTGCTTAATATAATGTATGTCCGTCGTCTACTCATCAATACAGACTGAGGAACCACTGCTGGATAGGACTATAAGGTCTTTTGTTTTGTCAGTAAATCAGAAACATCAATTACATGCACTAATGTGCAGCACTCTCCCCATAGTAAAACATACAAAAGGATAAATGTACATAATACCACTTAGGACACGAAATTAATTTGTAATTAAAATGGTTAAGACCATTAAAAGACCACTAAATATTTTGGAGTGTAGATTGGTCAGGAGACCAACACATATTGCTTTCATATACACGATTAAGTGGTTAGTTCACCCAAAAATGAAATTTCTGTCATTAATTACTAACCCTCATGTCATTCCAAACCAGTGAGACCTTCGTTCATCTTCAGAACACAAACTAAAATGTTTTTAATGAAATCCAAGGCCCAGAAAGGTAGTAAAGACATCATTAAAATAGTCCACGTGACAGTGGTTTAACCTTATTTTTATCAAGCAACGAGAATACTTTTTCTGCGCAAAAACAAAACCAAAACAATGCCTTTATTCAACAATTTCTTCCCTTCCATGTCGGTCTCCTACACTGTTCACGTAGTAAACACAGTGCAGCGCTTCCAGGTTCTACATCAGAACGCAGGCTCTGTATTGGCTGACGCTGTTCATGTGAGCAGCACCATGCATGTGTGTGAGGAGCCGGCCAATAATGAGTCAGCGTAGTTAAACAAAGAACAATGTGTGTCATGGTTTCCACAAAAATGTTAAGCTGCGCAACTGTTTTCAACATTGATAATAAGAAATGGTTACTGAGTGAGCAGCACTTTTTTTTTTCTCCACAGGTGTTCAAGAGGAGGTATTTCTACCTGTCTCAACTCCCTGATGGCTCCTACATACTGAATTCATACAAAGATGAGAAAAACTACAAAGAATCAAAAGGCTCCATCTATCTGGACTCCTGTATAGATGTAGTTCCGGTAAATGCTCTGAATAAGTTTGTATACAGAAATTCTGAAACGTTTTTAGCATTATAAGTTACAAATTGTAAAATGTAAATATGTAATTTATATTTATTAATTTAGCAGACAATTTTATCCAAAGTGACTTACAAATGAGGTGTACAACAATTGATGATAATTAAAAATTATAAAATGATTTTGAAGTTGATTATAATTATTGATACTATTATCATCATCATCATCATCATCATCATCAAAACACTACAAATGTATTGCCTGTTAAGCTTAATTTTTATTTTACAATTATTATGTCCCACTTATCTTCATACTTCAGATGGAAGTGTCTGAACTTGGTTTGATACGTTTCTCAGGAAGTTTAACAGCAGAATGTAGCAGCCCTCAGGCTGGGGTGTAATATCATAACACAACAGAGGAATCTTCCTTGCTTACAACCACAAACAGCTCTTAAAGTCATACAATTAAATTCCTCTACTGACTAACGCAGCACATTTCTTGCAGTGCTCTAAGATGCGGCGCAATTGTTTTGAGCTGAAGATGCAAGAGCGTTACAGTCACTATCTGGCAGCCGACAGCGAGGCTGAGATGGATGATTGGGTGAACACGCTGAAACAGGCCTTACTGGGCACGATGGAGGACAAGAGGAACGGATCAGAACCTTCTGAAAGTTTTCTGGGTAAGTAACACACACACATCTTTATTGGCTGCCTGTGAACAACGTCTACTTTGACCCGCCCTCAAATGCTGTAGTTGCAGCTGAGGCCTGGAAGAGTTTGGTTTTTATTAACGTATTGTAGGAGACCTCCAAAACAAAATTAGGAACCTTTAAAATAGCATAATAGGGGCACTTTAAAACATTTTTATTTTGCGACTTATTACATCATCATCAAAGACATGATGTCACTCTCAAAATTCCAACAATAAACAGTTTTTAATTGGCTGTTCTCAGTGTTTTCCCTTACATTTTGGAACACAAACCACCTTCTTTATAAATAAAATATTCAACCACGTAACCAAGTACCAAGCATTTTGGCAATGTAAGGAAATTCTGGTCTGTGTCTAGTACTTCCTAAAGAGGTGCATAGTTCCCGTTCTGCTAAATATGTTTTCATTTTGGTGCCTTTTTAAAGCCTATCGAACTTGATGTTTTCACTGTATTCAAAATAAGACCCACTGAATAATAACAATAACAATAATAGTACAGTTTCTGCTCTTTTATTGTAGGAGACTCAGTCTTCTGGACTCTGAGTAAATATTTTCTCTTGTGATGACCGAGTACTGAAATGTTAGGGAGGCTCTATTCACATAGAGGAGTAGTGAATGGAATGCTGCTTTTGGTCTGTTAAATAAAGACACTGATAAACAACTCCCTGCGCTTTTATAGTATAAACTTTGGCCAGTGGTGGTGCTTGTTTTTATGACCTTCCATGTGATGGTCATGAGGAAATTAAATAATGCTTTCAATAACATGCTTTCAATTTGTAACCTCGATTTTTGGAATGAATAATTGGCATAATTCAGATCTCTGAGATTGAAATGACAGTTATTATATGATAACTTTAACTATTAGCATTAGAATTAAACATAACCATAACTACACAAAACAACAGCATACAACAAATGCTGGATGTCTTCATGCAGCCTTCAGCCTCAAATGCTGCTTTCCAGTTCATATGGTTTTCTTTGCTCTAAGTTTAACAGACTGTCCTAACATGTATGATACCCCATGTCCCTATTTGGGTAGCCATTTTTTTCTTTATTATAAGCAAAGTCCCTTTAAGACAAGTCATTTCACTCAGCGTCTCTATAGAAAGCGCGCGTCTGACCGGAGCTGACCTGAACCGGAGCTTCTAACGGCCGCTGCAGTGACGCGATCACTTTACCAATTGCCGATTGGCCTTTATTTAGAAGGCGGGACTTATTCTGCCATATTGCGTGATGCACATTCTCCCATTCAAAACAATACGAGTGACACATCTTGTGTTATTCTATAGTTTTTGTTATAAGTCTAGATAGTATACAGGACACTTTCCATTAACAGCACACAAAATAGTATAAAATATTAAATCATTGTTTTTTTGCTTCAGAAAATGCATTTAACAGGGTTGGAGATTTAGCCTAAATGTGAACAATATTATGGTTTTGGTCATTAAAATAAGTTAATCATTTAAAACATTAATGCAATGAATTGAATATTGATAGAACAGATTTTAATTGAATTTTAATTGCAGGATTTAGGCCAAAATCACCAGGGGAGAGGCAGATATTTTATGTCCTGTGTTAGATAGTTATATAATAAATCTAATTAGATACAACATGAGATCAAGCTGTACCCTGTTCTTGGAAAGTGGCAGTATATGAATCAAGCAGCCATTTAAAAATGTTCCATCTCAGTTTGGAGATAAATCTTCAAGCAGCCCACCTTCTCTAGTGTGTTCATGAATAAATGAGGGCAGCTGAGTTCCCAGAAAGCTCCACCTAGTGTCCCTGATTTCAATGGACTCTGAGCAGTTTAGAAACTTGTTTGACTTTCAAAAATATCAGACATCTTGATCAGCAAATCAGCAATGTGACTGTGACTTTTGCTGTTTAAAAATAACTGTCAGTCATGGTTAAAGAAAATGTTCTGCTTGGCGTCTAAGATAAGCCCATATTCACCCACTGCATCATAAAATAAAGTTTTGTCTGTTAAGCATGTACCTTTAGTAGAATGAATCAGTTTGCCTTTTGATTAATAAATGCCTCATCTCCATAGATGACGACAGCAGTAGCCAGGGGAAACCAGAGAACGTTGCGGAGAGCTTTGGCCGGAGTCTTCATCCAGAGCTAATGAAGGTACTTGACAAAATAATTACAATGATAACTGTAGTGGTTTGAACACATCTTTGTACATTTTTAAGTTGCTGTGTTCTGCCTGCTAGGCCAGACATTAGGCCAAATAATTGTCATTCAAATAATTGCGATTAAAGATTAATTTCTTTTGTTCATGTCACTTACAGTGTAAGCCTAATATGTTATTTTTTTACTTGGAATAATACATTTACTGGCCACTTTATTAGGTACACTTGCTAGTACCAGATTGGACCTCTTTTGCCTTTAGAAGTGCCCTAATTCTTCATTGCATAGATTCAACAAGGTGTTGGAAACATTCCTCAGAGATTTTTGTCCATATTGACATGATAGCATCACGCAGTTGCTGCAGATTTGTCGGCTGCACATCCATTATGTGAATCTCCCGTTCCACCACTGGATTGAGATCTAGTGACTGTGGAGGCCATTTGAGTATAGTGAACTCAATGTCATGTTCAAGAAAGCAGTTTGAGATGATTTGAGCTTTGTGACGGTGCATTATCCTGCTGGAAGTAGCCATCATGAGATGGGTACACTGTAGTCTCAGCCTCAGACATCACGCTTATGGACCGTTGGCTGAACATCCGATGCACATGGCACACTTGACTAGAAACACTTTAGGATTTTTAAAGTCGTCATCTGGTTGGTTGAATTCTACAGGATGTCCGGGAGATGTGCGTGTCAGGTTCTTTAATGGACCGCCTGAAAAGAAATGCTGTGACGCCAAACCCCATCATGCAAGAAGAACACCTTCATGTTTACAACTGTGACAATGAGCGCTTACCAGGATCAACTAAACGCTGGGTTTTCAAAAGTATGTGAAATTCGTGGCTCCATTGTAAGCTGTGATAGAGTCTAGACCTTCTGCTGTCAGTCTGAAGGTATGGCAACACAAAACTACACTGTCAGAAAAAAAATATGGGAGACTCCCGGGAAAAACAGGAGTGTTGACAGGTATGACTAAGGGGCTAAGTGTGCCAGGAAAATATCCCCACACCATTACACCACCAGCAGCCTGAACCGTTGCTACAAGGCAGGATGGATTCATGCTTTCATGTATTTTACACCAAATTCTGACCCTACCATTTGAATGTTGCAGCAGAAATTGAGACTCATCAGACTAGGCAACTTTTTTCCAATCTTCTATTGTCCAATTTTGGTGAGCCTGTGAATTGAAGCCTCAGTTTCTGTTGTCTTTCTATCAGCTTGAACCAGTCTGCTCATTCTCCTCTGAACAAGTGTACCTAATAAAGTGGCCTGTGAGTGTATATAATAAAATAATAATTCTTAAAAAACATAATGCAGTCTGATTAAACCCACAAACCATTTTGTATGAAGGAAAACCTTTGACTATTTTTGTGTACTTTATAACAGGGTTTTTAATATTCTTTGGCAAAATGGGTTTTAAACTGCACAATTATTGCTGTAATCTCAAATAATTGAGATTAGATCAAATAACCATGATAATCAATAACTGTGACAGGCCTACTGCCTGCTGCATACTGTGCAGTTTGTACTGAATACTGTTGTAAAAAAAAAAATGTAACGGTATTTGACAGTACACATTTATTGTGGTATTGTGGTATTGTGATGGGTTATTTTGCATTTTAGTCTAATTTAGTATATAAATATCTTAAGTCATGGCAATCCAATAAAAAAGTCAAAAAGAGATTCACAGTTGATTTTGCTTCTGGTTTATTTATCATACTGGAAATGGAAGGTCATGTTGAGTTTAATGCATTGTGGGATAGAGTATATTGAGCAGAGCACAATGCTTAATGTACTTTCCCCCGGTTTCATAGACAAGGTTTAAGCTAGTCCTAGACTAAAATGTATGTTTTAGCTGTTTTAATTGAAAGCAACTGGTGCTGACATATCTTAAAATATGTCAGTGGCATTTTTTGTCTCAAGATGCACAACAGTAATGTTTTTCTTCTAAGGAATGTTTATAAAAGCTACCTAAGTATCCTAATTAAACTAAGGCCTAACACTGGCTTAATCTGAGCCCTGTTAAAGCAGGCCTTTCTCTCACAATTGGTGAATTTTGGTTTTATTTATTCTTCATAAGCTTTTACAAATGCAAAGAGTTCTTGTCCTGTAATCTCCAGTATGCCAGAGAAACTGAGCAGCTGAATAAAATGAGCAGAAATGAGGGCCGACAGAAGATCTTCACTCTCGATCCTGAGATGCAGGTTAGTGTACAGCTATTAAAGACAGTCTGAAGTAATGATGAAAATGAATAAATGATATCTCCCTTTTCCTTTTCAGAGATTAGATTTCTCAGGCATCGAGCCTGACGTGAAGCCGTTTGAAGAGCGATTTGGACGAAGAATCATGGTTAGCTGTCATGACTTGACCTTTAGCCTGCAGGGATGCATAAGTGAGAAGAATGATGGCGTCCTAACTAACGTGAGTAAACTCTCATCTATACATTTCATCTTTCTTGTCAGTGTCAAATTTTTGTTGGTTTTCCTGTTTTGTGATTAGAATTGGTAGTAAATGCCACCAATTCTACTGTAATGTTGAGCTGTTACATGAGAATGTTTATCATCCCTGTATCATTTTTAAAGCAAAAACATAAATATAACCTTTGTCTCAGTTATCCTCGTATGACCCCACAATTCATGTTTGAATGTTCATCTATAGATGACATCTATAGATGACATTTGTTTTTGTTAATTTCCTCATATAGAGTCCTGATATATCTTAAAGAGGACAACTTCCTCTCATTGGTTTTTAAATAATCTGACATCACAATTCAAAAAGGTTTGATCAATTGTATTTTGCTGATGTTCAAAATTCAACATCTTCAACAGTAAAACTTTAAATAAAAAAAAACATAAAATAATTATTATGTATCTTTTTTTTTTTAATATAAAAAGTTTTAGTTTGATGCTGAAAACACATTTCGTGAAAATGTATTGAATACAATTAATAATAATAATAATAATAATTATAAAAACTTTTAGATACAGGGACTCCTGATTTATATGTATATTATATTGGTGTGCATACAAAAAACATGAGATATTAGTGTTCTTTATCAGTGTTAAAAAATAAAATAACTCAAAACATAAAAATGTATTTGTAATTTAAAAACAAAATTACACCTGTGGTGAAAATCAAGTTTTTAATCTTGTTTCTATGTCTATATGGTGTTTTTAATATGCTTTAAGATATACCATGTGCAAATTCATCAGTCAACACCATTGCTGAGTATTTTCTTCTTAAAACTGCAGTTTACCAAAAACATGGTTTGAAACAGCCCATTTCCTAATGTCACAAACATGTAACCAATCCTGTCAACATGCAGGGAACAGAATTTCAGCCACTACGAGCCAGTCCCACAATGAGCTTTCCTTAGGACGTGCCATTTCTGTGTCTGTAGCTTTAAATGCTAATGTGGAGGAGAGAGGTGGGGCAAGGTGGATGGTGGGTGTGTGGCCTTAACCATTAAACGGTACCATGCGCTAATGTTGGCAGTGGATGTATCGCAATGGCTCGTAGACACGCAGTCATTCAAGCTTTTTAGTTTGACCCAGAATCTGATCCGGATGGAGAAGCACCGGATGAAGAAGTTGCAACTCACTGGCTACAGCAGGATGTTTCAGAATGGTTAGTTTAAAATATTGTGTCTGGATACGGTACTTTAGTTGGTTTGTTTATGTATGCTGTTACAGTTATTATCATGTAGCTAATGCTAGCCTACTTTGTTGGCTTTTCATGTTGCTCTGATTTGCTTCGCTCATTTGCAAGCCATGATGTCTCTCGAGGAAAAAAAAATATTGCACTCACCTCGCACGGTAGTAGCTTATTTTCTCATGGGAGGGGAGGTAACCTTTCCCCGTATGATCACATATAGGGAAGATTCCAGATTGGGCCATCTGAGCTTTTATTTTCTCAAAGGCGAAGCAGGATACCCAGGGCTTGGTTTACACCTATCGCCTTTTCTAGCCACTGGGGGACCATAGGCAGGCAAGGGAAACTCATATTAATGTTAAAAAACCTCATAAAGTGAAATTTTCATGCCATGGGACCTTTATGATGAACTATCTCTACTGACTTTCTGAGATGTTCAAAAAGTTTCTAAAGATGCTAATTTTTAGAAAGCAGCTGTCTTACTCTGAGATGGTGAATGGGATCATGGTTTGTGTAACATTAGAAACACAATCATATCAATTACCATTATGTGCCCGCCCAACATTGTAGAAAGTGATACATAAAATGTGATACCATTATGATACATCGACTTGTAGACGAGCCTGTATAATTCATTTTACCGCTTCTTCTTCAGAATCACTTTCTGGTTCAAACAGTTATTGCTGAATTAAACCAATATTCCACTTGCCATTATGTAGCGTTTACTACAGTTGACCAAGTCAGGTAGTCCGAGCTGGTGTGATTGAGTGGAGGCGGACACTAATTTGCATATTCATGGGTCTGCTTATACTAAATGAAGCAAGGGTGTAGAATTACATTCAAACTATTTTAAGACATGAAGAAATTATTTTCAGATGAAAAAACATTTTGATTATCAAAGATGAATTTTAAGGGATAAAATTATTGACTACAAAAAAAAACTGAATTCTCTTTATTGGGCTCCAGGTTTAATACATTTGTCAACTATTGTGTAACTTTCATTTTCAGAGAATAGCAGTTATAGGTCAGTATAGCTGAATATCAGGGAGTTTTTAATGAGAGATGCATTAGAGGTTTTTGGCATGAGGACAGAGGACTCATCCAGAACAGTGATGAATATGGTCATGCTCAGTGAAGCACTTTCAATGGCTCCAGGGAAGGAATGCTGGCACTCGTCAGCTGGGTTTGGAACTACTGCTCCCTCAGAACACTTCTTTTCTGTTCCACACTTTGTTGAAGGATCTAGACAGACATGATTGATTGGAATGTGGTGAAATTATATACAGAGATGTGCTGGTTCATAAATATGAAAAGTACAGTCTTTTGCTTACATCTAATTTGCTGTCATTATATAATCTGTATCATCAACAAACTATATGATTCTCACAGTACTGCTCAGACAACAGAAATTGCTCTACATCAAATGTTGTGTGTGAATTAAGGGGGGGGGGGGGTATCGCACACAGTTTCTGCCAATCTCATGTTAATCTTGAGTACGTATAGAGTAACAATGCACCCTTCATATCTCCGAAAAGTCTTTAGTTTTATCATATTTATAAAAGATAGATACGCTAAACCGAGTCTTTCCGAAAAAATCCGAGCTCCTGGAGGCGTGCCTGCCGTCAGTCCCGTGGGCGGAGCTAAAGAGTCACGAGCGCACGTAGCTTTTGTGTAGAGATCGTCTGCTAGCCGTGACATTATAAATACAAAGGGAACAAAAACGTTTGTGTTGTTTACATTTTATGCACTTGCGTGCCGATTACCAACAAAACACAGACATCTGATGCAGCTTTACTCACCACCCACGATCTGCAAATCCAGCGCCAAACTGGGACTTGTTTACAAAGTATTCATCACAGAAATTCCGGGAACAAACAAACATACGTGCACAACTCCTTTGTTCCCCCGGAAAAACAAACTTCATCCACTGTTCCCCTTTAAGCTTACCTAAAATTAGGTCAAATAAGTTAAACAGAGTAAAATAAGGTGTAATGACATTCCCAAAATTTTCGGTTTCTCCTCAGGTAGAGCCGTTCTTCATCACACTAGCGTTGTTTGATCTGTCCAAAGGCTGTAAGATCTCTGCAGACTTCCATGTTGACCTCAACCCACCCTGCGTGAGGGAAATGCTTCAAGAAGGCTCTCCTGGAGTGCCAACAGAACCAGGAGGAGGAGACGGAAATGAAACAGTCAGAGTAAATGGACAGGGCCTACCGGTTCTCCAGAGGGTTGCAGAGTCTCTCTTACGCTTCCCCACTCAGGTAAAAGCTCATGATACTGACATGGTAACACTTTGTATAATTCGGATGGCTTTCGAGAGATGTTTAATAATAAATGTGGATAGTCACTTTTGATAAAATCCTTTGATAAATGAGAATGTTGTTCTTCCAATACTATGATGAAATCATCTTATATAAAGACTTTTTTTATTTTATTTTATTTTATTATATTACGTTATATTATATTACGTTAATATAACATATAATATAACATAATATAATATATATATGATATTATATTATATATTATATTATGTTATATTATATTTTATAAAATATATTATATATGTTATTACGTTATATTACATTATATTATATTTTATTATATTATATTATGTTATATTATATTGTTTTATATTATATTATATTCAGATAAACCTTTGACTCTCTATGTTATTCTTGTCACTAGATATGGCTCCTTTCCTTAAAGGAAGGTTTCTCTTTTTTTGCCTGTTTTATGGTCCACCAGATGAAAAAGCATTAGCAAGCATCACTAAAAACCACGAGAAAGCTTTCTGTTCATTAGCTTGTGACAGACTTATCCTGGTCACCTTTTAAATTCTGCACTTTGCTGAATATTTCTGTAAATGACTGGCAACCCTTCCCAGTAAGCGTTATCCAGCACTGCTGAATAAGAAGGATGCTTCTGCTGTGCTTCTGATAAGGAAGTAAATGTGGTTTGCACATCCAGGCAGTTTTCAGGGCTGCAGGTGGCTTAATATAGTCATTGTTTGGCTGACTTGCGTCATTTTTCTTTGTCATTGTATTTCTGCATTTTGTTGAAAGCCTATGTCAATTTTGCAATAACAGGCACAAATGCAAAATCATGTGCACATGAACTTTCATACCACATTAGCACTCAATTTAGTGTATACAACTGAATTTTTACAACATATTTTGCTTTATTATTTACATCTTTCACCTTTTGCAGGCCTGATGCCTTTTAATGCAGGATGAAACGGAGACCTGTGCTAAATAAAAGCACCTTTTTTATCTCGGGTATTGAAATTTTCTAGTTATGAATCATGAATCGTTGAACTTCACTAATCCTCTCAAGGCCCACTTATCTGAGTGTACTCTCAAATGTGTGTTTTCATGTATTTGAGCTTGCTATGCCGTGCATGGCGTGTGGCCAGGGCAGAAACAGCTTTAAGTTTTAACACAGCACTGTTTCAAAGCACTAATGCTACACACTAAATCAAAGCCAGTGCCGTGACTGTCTCAAGCCTCTGCTGGCAGGCAGGGAAATGTGACGTGGCTTTCCTGGAACTGACATAACGCAGGGCTCTGTGCAACACAGGGCAGCTGACATGAAGAAGAATAGATAGCTGAATGTGTTGTTAGAGGAAGAAGAGAGGGAGAAATAGACAAAAAGATGGACAGACAGAGACTTAAGAGTTTTAGCAAGGTCTTGCAGTTTAGATTATCATGAGTTTGATTTGATTTCTTTTGATGACTTAAATGAAGCCCTATGCCAAACAAAAATAGTGAGTACACTTTATTCGACATTTGAGACCTCCTGTTGGTTTTTAAGATTGGGAGTTAGTTAAAATACATGCAAAGGAAAGTACTAACTTGCTTATTATTAAATCAGGTTAAAATCAGTAACAGATTAGCAAACTATCTAAACCATTGTACTCTCTCTGTCACATTTATTCAAATTACTTGAGTTAACTACACTAAAATTCCATAATTAACAAACCACTTACCATGATAATCTTTGAATAAACAACTATCAATCTATTTAATTTTCCTCTTTACTTAAAGCGATAGTTCACCCTAAAATGACAGTTAAGTCATCATTTACTCAGCCTGGTGTTGTTCTAATGCCGTATGCCCTTCTTTATTTTTCGGACCACAAAAGGAGAGTTTTTAAAAAATGTCCCTCTCGCACTCGTCCATATAATGGCAGTGAATAGCGACCAGCATATTAAAAAAGACGCAGAAGTATCACAGAATGGTCCCATGTGGCACGTGTCTTCTATTCCAAGTGTTCTGGGGTATACGATAGGGTTTGGTAAAAAAACAAACTAAAATTTAATGTATTATTTAACGAAAATCCTGACTTTGGCTGTGTTTTCGGTACTTAACTGCATGTTTGTGAGCGCCACAGTTCACTCCATCTCGCCCATGAATAGCAAGTTGTGAGAAATCAAGAATAATAAACATGACATGAAATAAAATGCCTAGAAATCCCAAAAAAGTATCCATGTACTCAGTTAAATATCTCCGGACAGGAACTCCGGATGTCAGCTGACAGATGTAAAAGCGATAACTTATTGTTGTGACGAACACAACGGATATATTCACCTCAGAGAAGAAAGTGCATAGATTGGATTTCATTTCATGTTTTTATTAATCTTGATTTCTCACAACTTGTGTGCTTTTTCTGGGTGAATCGGAGTGAACTGTGGCACTAATACAGTGTCATGTAGTGTCATGAACATGCAGTCGAGCACAAAGACCAACGGCCAATTTCAGTTTGTTTTTCACCAAACCCTATTGTATACCTAAAACACCTGGAATATAAGACACATGCCACATGGGACCATTCTGTAATACATTTGCATCTTTTTAAAAATTATTATTATTGCTGGTCACTATTTATTATCTGGACTAACGTGAGCGGGACATTATTATTATTATTATTTTTTTTTTTTTTTGGTGGTCCATAAAAGAAAGAAGGCAATATGGCATTAGAACAAGACCATGGTGAGTAAATGATGACTTAATTTTCGTTTTAGGGTGAACTATCCCTTTAAGAACACCCTTACATCCACAATGTCTTTTGTCTTATCCAGGGTATTTTCTCCGTTACAAACCCTCACACAGACATCTTCCTGCTGGCACGGGTGGAAAAGGTTTTACAGAACGGCATTACCCATTGCGCTGAGCCCTACATGAAGACCTCAGACATCAGCAAGGTCTGGTGCTGAATAACACATACATGCTTCAAGAGAAGTATAAAATCTTCTGAAGCATCACGTCTTTTTATTAGAACAGAGCATTGCATAACATCAGCAAGCTGTCTAGGATGCACTTTAACATTTTAGAAATCCGTCTGATGAGGAAAATAAAAAAATGTGTATAAAGATAATATAAAGATGTGTTGTACTTATACAATTATTGGTTGTTAAGTAATGTTTTGCTTTTAAAATATGCTTTAAATGCTTCCAGAATGTACTGTAGAATATTTACAAGCATTTTCATGTCTTTGTTTCTCAGACAGTACAGAAAGTCCTGAAGACTGCCAAGCAGACGTGCCAACGGCTGGGCCAGTACCGGATGCCCTTCGCTTGGGCTGCCAAGTAAGACACAGAAACTCACTTCTTATTCACTTAATGGGCTAGTAAGACTGAGTTATCTGTGTTCTATGTCAAGTAGAATTATGTGTCTTTCAAACTGAAATGTCACAGTCAGTACTCTCCGGACATAGCTTTAGGCAGCTTGTAAATATTTAGAAAATGTTCAAGTTCATTTCTGGTGCCAAAGACATCCGGATATACTGTATGTGTTGTGTGGCATCAGGCAAGTGTTCAAAGATTCCCAAGGCAGTTTAGACATGGATGGGAAGTTCTCTCCACTCTACCGCCAAGACAGTAGCAAGATATCCACAGAAGACCTCATCAAACTGTTGACGGATCTCAAAAAGTGAGTGATAACATATGTGTACACTATCTTTTGATGCCTGGTATCCCTAAATGGTCACTGTGATTTTGACAAGCAAAAAAATGATCCTGCATCAAACAATCATAGCCCTAATTTTATCCTTAAACTAAACCTTAAACATAAACTAGTCCTTAAAGAGGAAGTGATAAGAGTGGTGTACAGCCTCTAAGGGTGTGTTCAGGTTTGGTTTGAACTCTGGTGCAATTGCTCTGTTAGTGCTTTTCTTATAAAAAATGTAAACGCCGCCATCCGAAATCTGGTGCGCACCAAACAAGCGGACCGAGAAAAGGTGGGTCTCGGTCCACTTCCAAATTAACTCTAGTGTGATTCAACTGAAATATAAACACAATACAGACATCTCAACCAAAAAAAAAACAAAAAAAAAACAGGATGTGATGTCACAAGATGCGACCCTAAAAGAACAGAAAGCTCAAGCACACCTGGTTCTTCTCATCACGCTACTTGTTACAGTTTGGTACAGGTGTTGGAAACTCTCCTTCTGTGTCCTTGCCACAGATCTTCGTTTGTGTGCCACTGTTTTGATTCCTTTACATATTTTATAAGCTCTTTGTGACTTCTTAGCTGGCGGACCAAAAGAACCAAGAGAACCGAACTACAAGTGTGAACACACCCTAAGACTAGTCCTAATGTACCCCTTGCTTTATCCCTAAAATCTGATTAGTTGATGGAAATTATGTGCTCCACTTGTGATCCTGCTCATCCACCATGCATGTATTTCCTTGTTAGTCCTTTATTGTATTATGCATTAAGAGTTCAGTGTTTTGAAGAGATTTTTTTTCTTCATAGACCAGAGAAGAACAAACTGCAGATAATCCCTGGACAGATTAACATCACTGTTGAGTGTGTACCTCCAGACTTGTCAAGTAAGTTTGTTTGTCCCTTTGTTTGTCCCATTTAACATTTGTTAACACCTCTAAGGCCCTGTTTACACAAGTGGACAACACTAAATACAGATGTAAAAGGGGTGTAAAACATTTTGAGTTTGTCCACTTTCGACCACTTCCAAAGGTAGTCGAAAACACATTTGTTTGGATAGCTTTTGTACATGTGGTCAAATGTGTTCGAACAGCCACAAAAGACCACATACTCTCCGCCTACTGACCTAACGCATAAACGGTATGGGACGGGACAGGATTTAAACTTTAAACTAAGTTTAAAGCTTTGAAGAAAAAGTACCAAGCACAATGTTCTCTCACCATTTCTGATTTCTAGCTTTCAGCATGGTCTTGTGGCTGTCCGAATAGAAACGAAAGTTGATGCTCTCCATATGTTTTTCTTTCATCATGGGCACGTTTATATGTAAATTGTGCAAGCTTGTTTTGTCCATTAGATCAAAAGATCTGAAAAAAACAAACAAACATACATTTACAGTGCATGCTGAGGCGCAAAGTGTGCAGAAGTCACCAACTTTCTGCAGAGTCAATAGCTACAGACCTCCAAACTTCGTGTGGTTTACAGATTAGCTCAAGAACAGTGCGTAGAGAGATTCATGGAATGGGTTTCCATGGCCGAGCAGCTGCATCCAAGCCTTACATCACCAAGTGCAATGCAAAGCGTCAGATGCAGTGGAGTAAAGCATGCTGCCACGTGTTCTCTGGAGTGACGAATCGCACTTCTCTGTCTGGCAATCCGATGGACGAGTCTGGGTTTGGCGGTTGCCAGGAGAACAGTACTTGCCTGACTGCATTGTGCCAAGTGTAAAGTTTGGTGGAGGGGGGATTATGGTGTGGAGTTATTTTTCAGGGGTT
This sequence comes from Elopichthys bambusa, assembly GCA_037101425.1. Taxonomy (NCBI): domain Eukaryota; kingdom Metazoa; phylum Chordata; class Actinopteri; order Cypriniformes; family Xenocyprididae; genus Elopichthys; species Elopichthys bambusa. The sequence goes on along the minus strand of CM074432.1, from coordinate 9,952,943 downwards.
AGGTTTGGCCCCTTAGTTGCAGTGAAAGGAACTCTTAATGTTTCAGCATACCAAGACATTTTGGACAATTTCATGCTCCCAACTTCGTGGGAACAGTTTGGGGATGGCCCCTTCCTGTTCCAACATGACTGTGCACTAGTGCACAAAGCAAGGTCCATAAAGACATGGATGAGTGAGTTTGGTGTGGAGGAACTGGACTGGCCTGCACAGAGTCCTGACCTCAACCCGATAGAACACCTTTGGGATGAATTGGAGCGGAGACTGTGAGCCAGGCCTTATCGCCAACATCACTGCCTGACCTCACAAATGCACTTCTAGAAGAATGGTCAAAAACTCCCATAAACACACTCCTAAACCTTAAAAGAGTTGAGGCTGTTATAGCTGCAAAGGGTGGGCCAACTCCATATTAAACCCTATGGATTAAGAATGGGATGTCATTAAAGTTCATGTACACGTAAAGGCAGGCGTCCCAAAACTTTTGGCAATATAGTGTATATATATTAATGTAATATATAATATTTATCTTCATAGACTCAGTCACATCGTCTTATATTCCTGTGAAGCCATTTGAGGAACAGTGTGAGAGGGTGTCTGTGGAAGTGGAGGAGTTTGTTCCAGAAGAGGCTAAATACAACCACCCATTCACCATCTGCAAGAACCATCTCTACGTCTATCCTCAGCAGCTCAAATACGATAATCAGAAGACATTTGCCAAGGTGAGATTTCGCACACTTCACAAAGCACAATCTGTAATTAATGGAACTGGGAAGCTGTGGGTGGTGGTACAACAACAAGCTCCTTCGAGCAGTAACAATGTCTGCCTACGTGTTTTCAAACATGGAGCTTTGTGAAAAGCCCCCGGGATTCTATTCATAATCTATTCACAAAAGATCATATCTCTAATTAAACAGACTTCAGGGTTAGTTGCTTCCTCCTGCACTGCTGGAAAGCTTATGATACTGGCTGTTTGCCCTGTTACTCTCCGACTTCTTTTCTATTAAATTAGAGATGCTACCAAACATATATACACATGGTTTCTGATGTCATCTGTTTATTGGCTTTCATTCAGTTTTATTAATTTGCAATATAACAATTTACACACTACATATTGCTTTATAATGATCTTTTTAATCTGTATTTTACATGTTGCCAAATACATTGCCATCTACTAGCTTACCTACTAGCATCTAAAAATATATTTGATATTATGTCGTGTTTATAAACTAAAATATCCTTGTCTGTTGTATGTAATTGTTACAAGTGAGACTCCCGCACTTCCCTCCTCGCACCACCGGAGGGAGCCCTCACCTGAATATTGACTATTACCCATTCAGACTTCATTTCCCAGAGGCCCTCATTCCTAGGATTGATTGCACCTGCATCACATCACACTTGCACCCTTTATAAGCGGCACACACGCACGTGCGCGCTCACAGTGATAATTTCTGAGCGTTTTTGTGGACTGTTACTCTTGTTATCGATTGGACTGTTTCCTTTGTTTGATTCTCTTCTGCCTGCCCTGACCCTTGCCTGTTTTTGGATTGTGTATGTTTGCTGCCTGCCCTGATCTCTGCCTGTCTTTTGAACTCTGTTTGTCTGCCGCCTGCCCTGACCTCAGCCTGTCCCTGTTCACGCCTCTGCCTTATCCTTGCTTTGTTGTGTTTGCTTTTAATAAAAGCTGCAAATGGATCCTCGCTTTGTTGACCCATCATTACAATAATATAATATTTGCAAAAGCATCATGTCTATTCAAACTGAGGGGGCAAATTATTTTTGTCTTTGATAATTAAGTTTGATGATAAGCAAAGTATATGTTGAGGTTGCAAAAAAACCATAACATATTAAATATTAAATCAAATATTACGGTATATCATATATGATAAATGTATTGGCCATTAAGTTTAATACAGCGTCAGTGTTTCCTCTCAGGCTCGAAACATTGCAGTGTGTGTTCAGTTCAAGGATTCTGATGAGGAGGGAGCTGGTCCGTTGAAGGTAACTATGATTATTCTTCATGTGGTACCAGCATTATTCCATCTGTTCTTTAATATTTAATAATTAGTGCAGTATAATGTGTAAATGATTAACCACTGATTCCTATTAGTGTATCTACGGCAAGCCAGGGGATCCACTTTTCACCACCAGTGCTTTTGCTGCAGTTTTGCATCACAATCAGTGTCCAGAGTTTTATGATGAGGTAATACATCCATATATTATCATGCATATTGTCATGTAGTGTAATTCTTTTGCTCAGCTGCTCACATTCTCTCACCTAAATACAAATCTATTAAGCCGATGTTTTATCATAATTAATCATACGTTTTTGAGTAGTAAAAACATTAACATTATTATTATTAATTAACATCTGAATTATCAATACTGTTAAATAATAATTTATAATGTGTATATATCTGAGGACATGAATAGCTCATAAAATGTGAATGCAGCCTTAGATTTTTATTGAGACCAAAAACTATTTTACGTAATGTGCGTACATAATTCAGTACCCAGTCAATGCCCCATGGTGTTGAGCCATAAACAGCAAAAAGCATGAGCTTACCCAAGACGATATCTGAATAATTCCTGAGACACATCCTGTTAGGCTTCACTAGACCCTCAGGGCCAAGATATTAAAGGCAAATTGTAGATGAATGAGTCACAAGACATTGACACATACAGCAGGCACAGACATAGCCAATGACGTCATCAGCTGGCGAGCCTTAAAGGAGTAGTTCACCAAAAATGGAAATACACCTTATTGTATTGATGATATATACCATATACAGGCAAGCAGATGAGCCCAAAATATAAATGCAACACGCTAAATTGTACGTTAAGCATTTTCCCCTAGAAAACCTTTATAAACAAAATGCATAATTTGGCTTAATGCATTAAGACAAAGTGCTCATATTCTGGCATTATTTACTCATTCTGTGTTGTTCCAAACTAATCACATAATAATGACTTTTTCATGTACTGTATGAGTTAAGTTCCCCTTAATGTTGAGTATTTTCATTTCTGTCACAGATTAAAATCGAGCTTCCTGTTCATATCCATGAGAAGCATCACATTCTCTTTACTTTCTACCACATAAGCTGTGAGCTTGGCAACAAAACCACCACCAAGAAGCGAGAGGGAGTGGAAACACTGGGTGAGTGTTTGCTTGTTTCTGTACTGTATGCACTACCGTTCAAAATTTTGGAAAAAGTGACAGTAAAGACAATTATAATGTAACAAAAGATTCCTGTTTCAAACAAATGCTGTTCTTTTAAATTTTCTATTCATCGAAGAATCCTGAAAAAATGAATCACAGTTTCTACAAAAATATTAAGCAGCACAACTGTTTTCAACATTGATAATAATAAGAAATATTTCTTGAGCAGCAAATCAGCAAATTAGAATGATTGCTGATGGATCATGTGACACTGAAGACTGGAGTAATGATGCTGAAAATTCAGCTTTGCATCACAGGAATAAATTACATTTAAAATATATATATATTAAAATAGAAAACAGTTATTTTAAGTTGTAATAATATTTCACAATATTATTCATAAATGCAGCCTTAGTGAGCCTAAGAGACTTCTTTCATAAACATTAAAACAAACTTACCAACCCCAAATGTTTGAACAGTAGTGTGTGTGTATGGAAAAGAGTGCAACAGTCGGGTTCTGGAAGTAAAATTTCAATAGAAAAATTGTTTTTTAACGATTACTTACAAACCTTTAAAGACAGCCTTACTGTAAGCTATGAGGTTGATAATCAATGGTATTTGTTTCTGTTAAAGCCATCAGGCCACATTATTTCAACTTAGTTTTAAAATAATTGTTTTTAACAGCGGAATTCGTGGTGAAAAACTGCATTACCCATGATGTTGTACAAAAAATTCTACCAATCGGAGTCAAAACGTGCAAAATATCTTGTTAGCTCAGCCCATTTCCATGAAGCACTGCGAATGACATAAACGAGGCTCTCTCCTTACACTCTCAAAATTCTTAAATATTTGAATATGCATATTTTGCAATTTGATAGTGCTGTTAGTAATGCATCATGGGATTGTAGTTCTTTCCCTCATTAAAGCCGTTAAGTACACAGGCTTGTACCTTTGTATTGTTGTCTGATTTTCAAATACTTTTTCAAATCAAAGTTTGTAATGTTATGATTCACCTTGTAGCTGGTTTGTTTGGTTCATGGCTTAAAATGCTTTAGCAAAGACTTTTTTTGAAATCCCTTTTTGAATGATTGGAAAAAATACTTCTGGAACCAGCACTGCTGAAAAAGTGGGCAGGCACTGTTGCGCTCTACTGATCTTTAACTCTCGCTCTCAACAGTGGGTTATTCCTGGACTCCTTTATTGAAGGATGGCAGAATACAGTCCTCAGAGCTACAACTTCCTGTGTCTGCTAATCTGCCAGCTGGTTACATGTTTGACAAAAGCCAAGACTCAAAGAAGGTAAAATCTTCTTTTCAGCAACATTAACACTGAAAATTCATTTAAATATGCATTTATTGGTTGAGTTGTTGATTGGTTGGTTCGTTTGTACATTCAATGTTTGGATTTATTTTATTTTTTTATTTGATTTGATTTATTAGACAACATAATAGTGAAATTACACACATTTGTCAAGGATAGCACAATAAAGTTTAAAGAAAACTTGTTTCCATTGTGATCCTTGATGTGAAGCACAAACTTCACTCCTAGTGACAGGTTACATTAGCAATGTATACTATTATAATGACAACACTACAGCAAGAACACACATTTCCAAAATGTACATCATAATTAAACATCCACCCAAAAAACACTTAATACAAATTCATCTCTAAATTTCATACTAAAACCAACCATAATTGACATACTCTTTACATCTAGAGGCAACTTATTCCACTCTTGAGTATTCAAAAGATCTACAACCGTACATTGTTTACAACGACTTAATGTAATATCCATATCCAATGTCCTCTGCCTAGTATTATAACAATGTTTCTATTTCTAGGAAAATAACATATTAAAGTATGTAGGAATATTAAAGTGTGTATTTTATTATTAATTATCTTGTGTACTATCTTTAATTTAAGGTGTACGACTCTGCTTTCTGTAGCTAACCACTTAAGATGTCTAAAATAGGAAACATCAACATGTGTAAAACTACTAAAACCTATGATTGATTTGATTGATTCACTGATTCATTCAATCATTTTTCCCCCTCCAGTCTTCCCCAGACATCAAATGGGTGGAAAATGCCAAACCATTATTCAAAGTGCGAGCGTATGTAGCATCAACAATTTACACTCAGGTATGTTGATCTGATCTAAGGATTCTTTAGCCATTTTCCATTGTACTGAACAGAGAATAATGAAGTTTTATGTGAAATAACTTCCACCCCCTCCAGGATTTGCACCTCCACAATTTCTTCCAGTATTGCCAGCTGATGAGGTCAGCATCACAGGGTAATCTCGCTGAACTTGTCAAGTATCTAAAGGTGAGAATTACATGTCTGAGAACAAGGGAAAATGCAGGTGTCATAATTTAATAAACCCAATTAAATGATGAAATCTTTGTACTCTTTTTCATTTCCTGTCTCCTCTCCAAGTGCCTACATGCGGTAGAGACTCAGGTCATCATCAAGTTCCTCCCTACGGTGCTCGTTCAGCTCTTTGAAGTCCTCACTATGGCAAGCAAAGAGGGTCAAGATATTGCTGTCAACACCACACGGTGATTTTTCTTCCTTATTTGTCTTCTCAGAAACCAGCTGTATTACTGTTTTGTATGCCAACTGGCCTATGAAAAAGTTTAATCTTTAAAGGTACACTATGTAACGTTTTTTTTTTTGTTCCAAATTTAAATAATGATTCAATACATCATTAGTCTTTCTTCCAAAACATGTCTTACCCTGATTCACTGTGGTAAGCTTGTTGTAAGTGTTTATATTTTAGAACTGTCATGACGATTTTGTCAGGAAATTGCGTACATACGTCTCTCACTCATGTGTTTCATCATATCTGTAAAATAGAGGAAGTTTCTCCAGCTGCTTTGACACATGTATGGTGTGGGAGTGGCATAGGTTAGTTGTCACAAGGAGTGAGAAGGGTTGAAAATCTCAAACCTCTGGGGAATCACACATTTAGAAAAAAAAATGCAGATAAGAGGAGAGTCTGCTGGCAAAAAGAAAATGCGACAGATCTTGTAATAAAACAAGAATCAACATTGGCTTTGCTTTTCTAAGATGGCAAGAACTGAGGGATTTGAAGGCTGTAAAAGCGTTTTAAAATTGTGTTTTTATTACTTAACAGGTGAGAAAGGTATTTCACTGAACAAATAAATTGCCATATGTAGCTCTCTAACAGAGTTAATTGTAAAAGCATTATCTATTGTGAAGGGTAATTTTCATCCACACAGTCAGGCAGAGCTGAAGCACAACCAAAAGATTTCTTCTGCAAAATGCATGCAGTTTTGTTTTTTAACCACTAGAGGGCCTATGAAGTTACATAGTGTACCTTTAACATCATCTTTTTGGGTTATTTAAAGTGTAGAATGCTCCCTCATATTGACATTACTAATGTGCGTCTGTTTCACAGTGTAATCATTCACATAGTGTCTCAGTGTCACGAAGAGGATCTGGAGCAGTACCTACGCTCTTTTTTGAAGGTATGACTCTAAGGCTCCATGTTAAACCTGCCATTACCATGTATTTTTTTGATTGGATCATACAAAAAGCCAGGTGTAAATGCAATTTTATTTAAAAAACCAACACTGACAAACGTGAGTTTGGTTAAAAAATAAAGAAAGAAATAAAAAACTGAAAAGTTAATTTTATTAATTTGGCAACAAATCTATGGATTTGATGAGTGTAAAAGAGGTTTAAAGCAGTGGTTTTCAACAGGTTTGGCCATGGGACCCACAGTTTTCCATGGTCATTAAACCATGACCAAAATTTTTAGGAATCTAAGCAAATTTATTTCTCAAAAATGGTTGACACACACACACAAGTACCATCCCACTTTACTTAACATACACATAAACGTAAGAATATCGCTAACACTGGTGAATAAACATTATAAGGTAATTAGTATAAGGCTATTACATAACATTTCTAAACTAGTTGGTAAGTTGTTATGAGCCACCAGTCATAAAAATATAGAAAATACTACAAAGTAAAAATAAAGTGGTATTTTGGGTTACAAAAAGTTACAGAAACTACAGTTACCATGGTAAATACACAGTACTAACATAAACTGTTTATAAAACGTATGGACACTGATCCTGATTAATAGAATGAACATCATACCTGCATGTAAATCCTTCCCAGCTAACACAAAACATACCAGTTATGCAATTTATTGGTACTTTTTGGACCAATTTTATGACATACTAATTGAGAACACTGGTTTAAACAATTGCGTCTGTAATAAACATTTTTGTATTTTAAACAATGTTAGTTACTAATACAGCCTTACTGGCTTTTCCTTTTATTAACAAGTGTAAATAAATGTTTACAACCTTGATACTCTGAAGTTTTATCTTTTTTATTTATGAACATTGTAAAAAATCTTCAGAACCACCTTTTTCTTTTGCAGTACGTGTTTCGGATCCACAACGCAACTTTAGAAAACTCTGTGACGACACATGAAGTTTTGGCTACAGCAGTGACTGCCATCCTCAAACAAACTGCAGACTCAAACACCTGCAACAAACTCCTCAAGGTGACAAAACTGTTCAGTTATACTGAACATGACCTCTTTGCACAGCAGATGGCGCTGTTGCATTTATTTTCTGTCCTTTGGCTTCATTTAAGAATTTAGGTTTAACTTACTGTCTGAATAAGTTATGAGGAATCTGTGGGTTGTTCCAAATAATGATCATTATATCATCATTCACACCCATATAATATAAAACCACTTTCTTTTTTTGGATATTACTGGACCTTCCTCAGTGTAATTGAATGAATGTAGCCTCCTCCTCCATCATGTCTTCCTCCATGTCCACAAGGACACATTTTCTTGGAATTAATTTCTCAGAGGCATTTTCTCTTATACAATTAGATAACTGAAACTTTGAAATTTGACTGCCTGCTCTCATAGATTATGTAATAGTAAGGCAGAACAGTAGGTGCATTGTTTTAGCAATGCAGTTCACTTTGCTTTACTCTTGTTATTGTTCTTATAGTACTTATGTATATACTTACAATCAGTATTAATATTATTATTAATTTTAGATATATTAAATTTTTTCTAAAATTGTTTACACATAATTTCCCGAAACTATGTAACTCTGCACACAAAACCACAAAACATGCACACAAAATGCAAAATGTCACACAAAATCAAACACTTTTCAAAACTATTTTAACTCTTCTAAAAATTGCATAGTAACTACACACAAACCATCAAATGATTAGCCATATACACTAGTACACACGGATATGACAAATGTAAAACACTACTTGTATCTTTTGCTTGTTCTTGTCATAGCACTCACATGTACATGTATTTGCACAAATACAATAAAACACGAGCTGTTAGTTTTGAATGATGTATCTAATGTAGAGAACTGTGTTTAACGTTTTGCAAAAAGCTTACTTTACATTTGAAATCTGAGTGTAAAGCAAATAATGTGCTTGCAGTTTTGCAGACTTGGTTGAAGACTAGGAATATGAGTGCCACTTTTAGTGTGTACTTTAATATATTATTATTATTATTTTGAAAGAATGAAATTAATACTTTACAGTACAGTTCAAAAGTTTAGGGTCTGTAAGATCAACTTAGTGTTTTAAGCAATTTTACATCAACTTTATATATGTAACAATTTAAATAATATATTTTATTTGTGTATTGATGTTCAGCTGTTCATTTTGAAATTTGATCAAATTTTAAACAAGAGGTGGGATTTATCTGCATATTAGAATGATTTCTGAAGGATCATGTGACACTGAAGACTGGAGTAATGATGCTGAAAATTCAGCTTTGCCATCACAGGAATAAATGACTTTGGAAAATATATTCAAATAGAAAACAGTTATTTTAAATTGTAATAAATATGCCCATATGCAAAAAAAAATATTTTTTTTTTTACAGTTCGGTTTCGCAGGGGGTTGGAGGGGATGTGCATCTTATGTGAATAAATCCCAGGACTTAAATATGAATAAGATATTATCACTAACATGCAGACAAAAATGGTAAAAAACATTTCTAGGAATGACAACAACAGCACTACAGAATATGCGCTCCTCCATCATTTTGACTTTGCATTGCAGATCTATTTAAAAACTGTCAAAAAACTGCTTTTCAAGACAGTCCAAGTTTGAAATCGCCCAATTCGACTCTGGCTTTGGAATCTCAGAATGAACATAGCATCATTTCAGATGCAATGAGTCCGCAGATTATTCCGGTTATAAATTAATTATTCTGTCACAGACTTTTTTTAATGTACGTTTTATTCCTAATAAATTTACTAGAAGTTTCTTCTCTAAATATGTTTCCATCACGTTTTATGTGCATTTTATTTAGTTGAATAAAGAGTATCCACCCCAGCGAGTATGAGTTACATTTATTCACATCTTGTGCAGTATCTTAAAATGTGCAGACGTAGTCGTTTTTTTAGAAAACCAATATGACTCATTTAAAATTCTGTACTACATACATTACTGCATGCAAGTTTCAGAAACCCACTTTAAAAATGACAGAAAAGTGAATACCGGTCAAATACAATAGATCTTCTCTAAGACATGGCATGGACCATTTTATGGTCCATTTATTCAGATTCTTAATGATTTTCAGTACATTAAACATAGATAGGCTATAGCAAGGTATTGACAACACTATTTCTATTATACTTCATTTTTCTGAACATATGTACACTGGTTCTGTTTCTAGTGGACCTTTGTTTTCAAGTACTCAATTCACTCTCGCATGGGTTGTTGTACAGTACACACACTGTCCGTGTCATCACAAAAATTGGGCTGCACGTGGACGGGGAGTGCGGATGTCTGCGAACCCTCCTGATGACGAAAATTTCACGATGCGAGCGGTGCGCGGATGCCCCAAGTATACTTTGGGGTTAAGCTCGTAATAGCGGGCCCCCAATCCGCCCGGGCCCATATGCACGTGCATGCCTTGCATGCCCAGACACTACGTGTGTGTGTGTGTATTTTGTGAAACTCAACAATCTTTTGCTGCACGTCAGAACTGGATTCTTTGGCTTTACTCATTGTGATGAATGATTAAGAGAATTTTGCCTTTGTGTTTCCTCATATTTATACTCCTATGTAACAGGAAGTCATGGCTGGACAATTTCATGCTCCTAGTCACCCTGGTGTGCTAAAAAATATCAATGGGAATATACTTCAGAGATATTTATAATTTCTAGGGGTGCCAATAATTGTGGCCAAAATGCACTGAAATATGAGCAAAAACACTTTCAATTATTCAACTGATTTACTTCAATGAAAGGTTAGAATTTTGTGCATTTTTTGAGTGAAAGATCAAAAGAAAAAACCATGCAGATTTATTTTCACAGCCGCCTTTGCTCATATTTACCAAGGGTGCCAATATTAGTGGAGGGCACTGTATATGTTTTTTGAAAGAACAAAATTAATACTTTTATTCAGCAGGTATGCCTTAAATTGATCAAGTGTCAGTAAAGACATTTACATTGTTACAAAAATTATATATTTCAACTTAAAGCTGTTCTTTTGAACTATATTCATCAAATATAGTTCTTTTGAACTATATTCATCAAAGATCAAACACAATATTACTGTTTTACTGTGTTTTGATCAAATAAATGCAGCCTTGGTAAGCAAAAAAATTGTAATTGTTCCAAACTTTTGAATGGTAGTGTGTATGTATAATCTGGTTTTCGGTATTGTATCTGTATATTGTGTGTATTGGCACACATTTACGATATTCTTCTGTGTTATTGTATTAAATCCTCTCTCTTTCTGTCTTTTATTACAGTATTCCTGGTTCTTCTTTGAGACCATGGCCAAGTCAATGGCACAGTACCTCCAGGACGGCAACAGAATGAAAGTTAGTATAATCCATTCACATGTTTTTGACTGAAACAAGATCACAAAGTACTAACTTTAAAATAATCACGAGTTAACAACCATTTGTTATGTAAGAAGGAAGGGCAAAGGGCTTTCCTTTCCATTTCTTTTCTTTGTCATCATCATCATCAGGTAAATATAATAGCTGGATGTTAATAATCCTAAATTGCTGAGCATGATGTTTTCAACTTTTGCATTTGTACATAGAATGCAGTGAACTTCCTCATTCTTTAAAAGTGTACGTGACCAACATACCCTTTGAACTCATAAACACAAAACACAAGCTGAGCTGTACTCTACTGTTAACCAGTGGTGGGCGAAGTACACAAATCAAGAACTTGAGTAAAAGTACAGATACGTATAATAAAATATTACTCAAGTGAAAGTATTTAGTGCTCTTTTTCAATTTTACTAGAGTGAAAGTACAAAAGTACTTAATTTTTAATGTACTTAAGTAAAAAAGTACTGATTGATGAATGATTATTTAGTATTTTATATAGGCCACTTATAATTTTATTTTATTTTATTTTATATGTTTTATATAACCATATTGCTCAAAATAATTATGAATGATTATGAATTGTCAAATAGCCAGCACTAGTCAGTATGGATGGAAGATTAATGGATGCAGATACATAATATGTAATGTGTGTTGACAAACAATATAAAAACAGACAAAACATATAAGGCTAAATACATAACATTGTAAAATTGTTACAGCAGCGGGGAAGATGAACGTGCATGTGTTATTTTATTTGTGTTAGAGTTGCATGATTCTGGATAAAATGAGAATCAAGTTTTTTTGTTGTTGTTTCTTTCAAATAGAAATCATGATTCTTCCATGATTCTAAACAAAATTGTGTATAATTTTTTACTAGAGGACAAAATATTAATTGCTGCAGTCTATTTAAAAATATATATTTAATTAATTTAATAAAATGGGTTAGAATGAATGATTTAACTACTTCAACTACTTTCATTACTGGTTGAATAATGTTTTTGAACAAATCTTTTGAATGAATCATTCAATGTCAAATACATTTTGACAGTCACTTGTCACCTCCTAGTGCCGTAATGATGTAATTGATACAACCGTTATTTGAAGCAGTTTTAAATTGATCTGATTGAATCGATCTGTAGACACATTGATGTGGACCTGTCCGCATTAAATCATTTCAGTGGGCTTAAACAGCCCTTTACAGCAGATTTAGTTCAAAAACAACTGACCTAAATATGATTTTCAGTTACAATAATTCATCCTAAAATTCAACATTAGTAGGCTGTAGGGATGCACCGATACCGGTATCGGCCCGATACCAAGCTCATGTACTTGTACTCATACTCGTAAAAATACCCCAGATACCAAAGACTGAAAAATTCTGTCAGTTACGTCAAGTGAGGTATCAGTGCACAGAGACACCGGCGGCAGCAGCAGAAACAATGTCAGCCTCAGAGGTGTGGAAATACTTCAAATTAATGATGACAACACACACATTGCGAACTGCATGCTTTCAATCACAATTCATTATCGATTAGTGAAGCGGGATAGGCGGAATGACACAGACCAGAAGTGCTCTCTCTCTTTCCTGCGTGCGATCAGTTCTCCTCGCGCCTGAATGGTCTAATGCACACATAGTTGTCGAAATGTCCATCGTGTGGAGTATCTCACGTAAATACAGTCGGTTATGGCTTAAGTGGACGTAATCATTTGGGTGAAAACAGGATATGTGTCAGTATCCATGGATTCGGTCTTAAAGGGACCGTAGCCTATATTTGTCATTAATGTGAATAAAACAACAAAATATGTTAAATAAATGTATACATGCTAAATAAACCTACTGTATCTGAAAAACAGAAAAAGTTTAATTTGTTTGTAAATTTCAATTATATATACAACAATTATATATATTAGTAATTATGCCCTTCGAAGGCTATTGGACACTGTGAAATTTTTGTTCTTTAAGCAACATCACCAAAAAAAAAAAAAAAAAGAGAGAGAAATTAATAAATTTATAGGCATCGGTATTGGTATCGGTATCGGCGAGTACTAGAAAAAAGAATCGGTACTCGTACTCTGTCCTTAAAAAATGGTATTGGTGCATCCCTAGTAGGCTGACTTACTTTTCACCATCAGTGAAAAAGAGGATCCGCCAGTTCTTGGCTAATTTTCAGTCAGAGTCACTTTGAACGGATAATTGAATCAATGATTTGTTGACTTGAGAACAGCTGCAATACGATTTCGTAAATGAATTGTTGATGTGATTTGTGAACCGATTTAACAGGATGATTGAAAAGAATCCGTTTGTGCACGAATCGGACGTTGCTTTTGCGTCTCGTGACGATTTCTTTTATTTTAAAATAAGGAGTAACGATATGTTTTATGAAATGTAGTGAAGTAAAAGTAAAAGTTGCTCAAAATAAAAATACTCGAGTAAAGTACATGTAGCGCCTCCTACCCTCTTAGGGTTTACCACACCCAAGCTCTGTTAGGGTGGAGCACTGGGTTCTAGTAATATGTCTCTCGACAAGTTTATAAATTATTACACACCTCTGATATTAATAATAGTTATAAGTTATAAGCTATAAGCCTTAATTTTCCCTTTTCTGTAGCCAGATAGATGCTGTAAATACACCTATGTTAAAGGACTTAACAATACAGGTAAGTATAACTCACTACACCAGGTAAGTATGGGTAAGTATAACAAACTACAATGTTTTATTATCACAGAAAGTAGATCAATAAATAGTCAATATGTCAATAAATAGATTAAGATAATAAGATAATAAATAAATAAATAGTTCAATAAATATACCAATAAATAAATAATGAGTAAAGAATAATACAATTATACATTAAACAGTCTAGTATCACATGTATTAATAACACCCCTAATAAAGTACTCAGTTCACATGAAAATCGTCTCTGAGTGGTTTCTTCCAAATATAACTATTTATAAAATAATCTAAGTATCTGCAGATCACTGAACCGGATGTAACGAAAACGCACCGATCTGTAACCATATATAGACACATAAATGACCTCGAGCTATGTACGGCTTGCTGAAGGCATAACTAGACAGTAACCATAACAATAATAAACATTCAGACCACAAACACCAATAAACTACATATTACATATTACTAAATACTCAAATTAGATAGTGAACTTTTATTAAAACACTGACAGAGTAGAGTCTTGCTGAAAAAACTCCCACTTTACAAACAAAACAATCTTAAAACTGCAACCTCCACGGAGGAAAATAAATATTGGTTATCACTCCTAAAAATAAACAAAGTAACGAACTCAACCTTGAATGTGTACATTTAAAAAGCACGTGGATTAAACCCAGGGTTACATACAGATACTTGAAAAATGTACTTAAGTACAGTAATGAAGTAAAAAAAAACTGTTACTGTCCACCACTGCTGTTGACATCAAGGTTTTACAAGGTGTTTTTACATTTCGCATTTATAATGTGTGTTTAACAGTTTCAGCTTTTCAAACATGCTGAGACCTATTTGACATGCCATTAGATCCAATTTGCATAACTGAAACTGTGCCTTATGTTATGTAATTTAAGAGCCAGTGCTGGAAGTCTGTTGTTCAAGCATGTCTTTAGCACAATGGATTGCATGACACATGCTTATGTTTTTTATTTTATTTTTTAATTGAACTTCCGTGTGGGTTTAAGGATATTGACAACTGAGATTAAATCTGATAAAATCCTACTTCTATTACGAATTAATATTTACTATAAACACTGAAACTATTAAGCATTCATAGCATTGCTATATAATGGTTAATAATTTCAAATCACCTGCGTTCCCTACAGATGCCGCGAGCACAGAGGTTTCCAGAGTCATTCCACCAAGCACTGCAGTCTCTGCTGTTGTCAATCATGCCTCACATCACTATCCGCTACGTGGAGATTCCAGAGGAGGCCCGCTGCGTCAACTTCAGCCTGGCCTGCTTCATTAAGGTCAGGCCTAAAGCTGTAGTAGTATTTTAATAAGACCAGGGGCCAGTTGCATAAACACAGTCATTATGTTAAGACTAAATCTTAAGAACTAGTCTGTCCAACTAGCTGTTAGCCAAGAGGTAATCTGTCTTTTTGGATTCAAATTAAACCAATCTACCAGTTTAAGTTACTTACTTAAAAAAAAAAAAAAAAAAAAAAGTTATGACCAATCTTAAAGAATAAAATTAGATGACTAGAAGTTTATGCAACTAGCACATTCCTTCAAAAAGTTCATAAAGAGATCGTAAAGCTAATCCATATGAATTGAGCAGTTTAGTCCAAATTTTCTGAAGAGCAATGATCACTTTTTACGCTGAACAGATTTAATTTAGAAGCTTCCGGAAGAACCATTGAGGTTCATTCTCGTGTGTTACGCAGAACGTTTGAGCTTCCGCAAGAGCCAATGAGGTTCACTCTCGTGTGTTACGCAGTACGTTTGAGCCTCTGCAAGAACCAATAAGGTTTATTCTTATGTGTTACGCAGTCTCTGCGTACATTGTAAACTGTCCTTTACTTTAAGTGCTTCATTAGTGTCAGGTCTAAAGTTAAGATGGAATTATTGAATTTCATTATGTTTATGTTCTTTAAAATGAGAGCAAGGTATTCTGATAGTCTGATATTCTATTTTAACATTTAATCATGAGTTTCAAACGGCCTTCATACTAATAATTAATTTTAATCTGAATTGATAAAACAAAGTTTGTAGAAAGGAGCCAAAGAGGATCTTTGATTCATAGTTTCTATAGTAAAGTAATACTGATATTAACATTCAAGTGTCCTGGAGCAATTACCCACAGTTAGTGATTTTTTTTTTTTTTTTAAGGAACTACTAAAGTAATTTATTAATAGATATTATTTGAAGTGTATTTCTCATTTGGGCTTGGTCACCATAAGTGTTTTATTTGGGCTTGGTCAGTGTGTGTTATGTAAATGTTTTTGTAGTTTTTCTGCTACAAATAATCTCTAGCATTTATGGGATCACTCATTAAGCCAAGCTAGAATTTACTGAATGTCTGGCTAACATTCAAGATCAAAGTTAAACTTGCACCTGTTTCTCCTGATAATAGAGTTTTACCAAACAAAATTGTTTGTATATAATATAATTCATGTCTAAAGTTTTATTTCACTTATTGAATTTCATTATTTTTATTTGTTATTTATTTTTCATATGATCGCACTAATTGGCATTATGTTGTTCTGACTGAAACTCTTTCCCTGCACAGCGCTGCCTAACATTTATGAACAGAGGATTTGCTTTCAGTTTGATAAATGACTACATGTGTGGCTTCAGCCTGAAAGATCCAAAGGTAGGCAAAATGATACAGCTCCATTATATGGTCAAAGCAATGCTGCTTACACATGGGCGACATTTGACTCTCGAGGTAATTTTTTTTTGCATCAGCAAATTATTTGCAGAAATTTTAGGTAAACAAGTTTAAGTTTGCTTGTTGTTTATTTACTCATTTGTTTAATAATTCACTTAATTTTATTATCACGGGAAATGACGTGGACGATATGTGAATCATTGTCCATCATTTTGCGAGCAACTGGTGATAAAGAAAAATGCCATGTCGCAATATTGAAAATATTTCCATTTTAATCCATGAAGGTGAGCCAGTTGATATTACACAAACAATGTGCAACCTTTGCGTTAGAGTAATGTGGGTGAAAGTCTCAAACTCCAGTCAGTTAGACCTATTCACTGCAGAAACTGAAAGTAAAAACGGACTGAGCTTTTGGCATCCGACGCTGCAATAACAGCACATATTCTCTTAGGGACAATGAGAGATGAATCTTAATTTATTTTCTTAATATTTCTCTTGTGGCCCATAGTGAGAAAAAATTTTTATTTTTCATGAATCGAGAAGTATTTTGTGTTTTTATAACCATAAATGGCATGCGCCAAATGCGTCTTTCCGCTCTCATGGGCAAAGGAGTATCTTTGAAAGGCCCGTGTGCTCAGAGGGCAAAGGAGTATCTTTGAAAGGCTCACGCGCTCATGAGCAAAGGAGTAACTTTTGAAAGGCTCACGCGCTCATGAGCAAAGGAGTATCTCTGAAAGGCTTGCGCGCTCGGGGCAAAGAAGTATCTCTGAAAGGCTCGCGCACTCAGGGGGCAAAGGAGTATCTTTTGAAAGACTTGCGCGCTCAACTGTGCGCAAGACAGAGGGGAACGTGGGAAATTAAGTATACCCGGGCCTTAACCTCTCCAAATTAATGGACTGGAGCTGACGGATCACATCGGGAAAAATGTCGCCCATGTGCTTACATTTACTCACTGGGTTACCAATACTAACTGGTCTTCACAGTAACATTCATGACAATCATGACAGTTAAAGGGTGATAATTTAATTCTGCCATACAATGCAATGACTTTTCTCCACACAACTCATAATGATACCATGTCAAATTAGATCAATAAATTAACTATTTTAGGTCATTTTAACAACATTTAACCTGTTTATTCTCCTTAATTCTTGATTGAGAAGTGGTCTGTTTGCTTTGGCACATACAGTTCTCCTAAAAATGTTTCATTACTTTTATTTTCTATCTCATGAAACCAATTTGCCATACATAGGTATTGATATTTTTCAGTTTTGATTCTTAAGAGATTAACTTCCCTGTGAAGACTTTCTCAACAGACATCTAGATGTTTTTCTCTGTGCTTATCTTCTGTGCTATTGATATCACATATTGATATGGAGTGTCTTATCATAACATCATGCATAACTAATTTTGACTTGTAAATTCTGTGTGCCACAGCCTGTTTAGACTGTCCTTGGAATACACATGCATTGATAAACCATAATAAAGAGCATTTAAAATATAAATTAAGCACTCAAGCGCACATATAAAGGAAAGCTTGCTGCAGCACACCAGCAAAAGTAATGATTTTGAATGTGTCGGAAAAAACAGCAAGGATACTGTTTGAACATTTCAGTAATTCGGTAATAAACTAGTGTTTTATAAATCAGAATCGATGCTGACTCTCATCTCCACAGTACAGCGGATGTACCTATAGAGAGAAATGCACGTTAAAGGGTTCACCCAAAACTCATTTCAGCCTCATGTTGTTCCACACCCAAGACCTTCGTTCATCTTTGGAACACAAATTAAGATATTTTTAAAACTCAGTAAGGCCTTCTTCGCCAGCAATGACACTCACTTTTTCAATGCCCAGAAAGCTACTAAAAACATATTTAATACAGTTCTTGTGACTACAGTGGTTAAACCTTAATATTATAAAGCGATGAGAATACTTTTTGTGACAAAATAGCGACTTTATTCAACAATATCTAGTGATGGGTGATTTCAAAACACTGCTTCATGAAGCTTCGAAGCTTTACGAATCTTTTGTTTCGAATCAGTGGTTCGGAGCATGTATCAAACTGCCAAAGTCATGTGAACCATTGAAATTTCAAAACACTTCCTCGTTTACTGAAATCATGTGATTTTGGTGCTCTGAACCACTGATTCGAAACAAATGATTCATAAAGCTTTGAAAGGAGTGGGAGTGTTATTGCTGGCAATGGAGGCCTCACTGAGCCATCGGATTTTATCAAAAATATCTTAATTTGTGTTCCGAAGATGAACGAAGGTCTTATGGGTGTAAATCGACATGAGGATGAGTAATAAATTACAGAATTTTCATTTTTGGGTGAGCTAACCCTTTAAGATAAACATGTCGTGCAGTAATTTAATTTACTATTAATTTAATTTACTACTACAGTACTAATAGTAAATGACTAGTAATCTAATTTACTATTACACTACTAATTTAGCTTCCACATTCCACACAAACACTATGCGCTTAATGTTAGCGAACATTTATCTAGGTTAGCATAAATGTTAGACTAAGCGGCCATGTAAAGTTGCTAGCGTTAGGCCACTACTTCAATTTTCAAGCGATGAGCCATGTTTGGGTTTGATGAATTATAGCCGAACATTTAGATTTTCTGCCCAACATACTGTAATTACCAAATAGACTGGCCGTGTTAACGATCTGTCCAACACGGACTGTGTGACTTCTCCAATTCCTGTGGAGTTTTTTTGTTCTCTGACTAATTTAGACAAAATAATACAGAAGTTAATTTTCTTGGTTGTCAGCCATTACATAAAAATAATTAATGTATTATTGTATTAGCCAGAATTTTAATATTGGCCTTCCTAATTTGTACTTAACTGTTAGTAACAACTCTTTTTGACTCTGTTGCTGAACTAGGATGTGAATTAAGGCATTTAGCTTGTCAGAACTTGAGCAGATATACTTTTGCGATTAAATCTCTTATCTGTCTGTTACTATGACTTATAGATCTCCAAACCAACTTCTCCAGCATCTCACCCATCAGTTTTCATAGATGCAAACTCCTCACCTTTCAGTGAGAACTCACCTTTTTGAGATCAAAATAGGTCACCTGTGGGATTTGCATAGATCCAATGAGAAAGTGTTGTATGGGGGGTAGGGAAGTCTTACAAGGGTACTTGGGAACTTACAAGGGTAAATAAAGAACTGGTTGTTTCAGTACTGTATAGTGTTTCCTTCACTCTTTACTTTAAAAACTATGTCTATAATGGGTAATATTTTATGTATTTGAGGTCTGAGATGTGGCAATACAGTACTGCAGTCTAGTCAACCAATATTGTTTTAAGTATCCTGCATAGCATTTCATTATTTATAACATGAGATTTTAACCAAATGTTGATTTTTGCTAAAATGTTGCAACAATGTTAATTTTTTGCACGAAAAATTACAGTTTTGGACATTAAGGGATTTTTTCATTTATTTTTTATTACCCTGTAAGTAACTACAAATGAGCAAGTAAAGGAAGTAACTTTAAAAAAAATTCTGTGTGCAGCATGCCCCCGCCCCGCGCAATGTTCTCACCTTTTTTCCCCCTTACCTGTTTGCATTCCTGGTTTTATATTCGATGTTTGCAGGTGCTTACAGAGATGAAGTTCGAGTTTCTCATGACGGTGTGCAATCATGAGCACTACATTCCTCTTAACCTGCCCATGGCGTTCGGCCGAACCAAGTTGCAGCGAGTCCAGGGTAGGTCTCTCCACACCATCATTGTAGCTGCCACCTTGCCATGGCTTTCCCCCTGCCCCCATCCTTCCCTCCATCCCAGTCTAACGACTTCACCACATAAGATCTGCTAATAGCTCCATTCCTCATACCATGTAACTTGAACCTGAAAACCCAGCTACACAGGGATTTAAGTGTCACGAAATGGGGCGTGATAACATCTACGCTTAACATCTAATATTGGCATATGATCAAAATACTTTTCCCTAAAAGTTTTCCCTAAACACTGTTAAACAATTTTACTTATAACACATATAATGGCTGTCACGAGTTTATCAGTTTTGGCATTTCTAATTGGAAACTAATAAAACAGTCTCTTTATACTAAAACCTTCAGTCAGTCAGCATGGATCACCCCCTTAAAGTAACATATTAGCCATGATTACTATTCCACTGAGGTAAACTGTCTCACCACAAACGCAGGTCAGATGAAGTTTAGACAAGATGGCCTCTCATTCTTTTCACTGATGCTAAATACCGAACTGCATACTAGTATACTACTCTTTTACTTTTACCACATCTTTGTACGGCGGAAGTAGTAAGAGTGATATGCTAGTATGCGGTTCTGAATTCAGCTTTGAAACACAATATTAGCACGCTACCATACTACTCATATGTGCAGTATAAAGTATGTATGCTTTGCACAGTTTGTACACTACCATTTAAAAGTTTGGGGTCAGTACGATTTTTTGTTTCGTTTTTGAAACATAAAAAGCTCTTATGCTCACAAAGGCTGCATTTATTTAGATCAAAAACAGTTATTTTGTAAAATATTATTACAACTGAAAATAACTGTTTTCTATTACAATATATTTTAAAAATGTAATTTATTCCTGTGATGCAAAACAGAACTTCAGTCTTCAGTCACATGATCCTTCAGAAATCATTCTAATATGCTAATTTTGGTGCTCAAGAAACATTTCTTATTATACTCAATGTTAAAAACAGTTGTGCTGCCTCATATTTTTGATACTTTTTTTGAAGATTCTGAATAGAAAGTAAAAAAAAAACAGCATTTATTTGAAATAGAAACCTTATGTGATATTATAAGTGTCTTTACTGTCACTTTTGATCTATTTATTGCATCCTTGCTGAATAAAAGTATTAATCTCTTTTTAAAAAATCCCATAATGCAATCAGCTATGCTTAGATTTACATTTTGACAAATAAACCAGAACTTTTTTAACTCATTATTTGATCATGCGACCAAAATCTGGCAAAAGTTGGATTAAAAAGCAAAATACCCCTTAACCCCCCTCCAAAAAAGCTGTTTTGTTGAATTAAACATGCAGCATGGATGGCAGTGTAGCATCCTACTGTTTAAAGTGCTTATTAATGTATAATGCAGAATGAACCAACTTTAGAAAAAAATGAATTATGCAGGATATACTCTATGTAGTATTGATTAGTGAGGCAGTATTACATTCCAAACACAGCCACACACCCTCACAGCTTCACTCCAACCACTGATGATGGCAATCCTGCATGATTGCTTCCTTTATTCATTATTTCAGATTTAATTTCGTATGCGGCGGAGTATTTCGGCGTCGTAGGTAGGTGATGCCGACCAATGCCAACGCATTTCCAGTCGCCAGATAATAGTCCTGTTAACCCCACTAATTGCCTTGCTATGCTCCTGCATCACTCATAAATCACTGTCTAACTGCATTTCACACTTTAAGTTGAGGCTTTTGCTTTTTCTGTCACCAAGCATTGCATATTTGCTTTGGTCTGATGAAACTGAATGACTGTGCATTGTGAGAGAGAATTTTTGGGATGGTTGTACAGCATAGAGGTTTAAAGGGCAATGTTTATGCTATCTGAGTTTGTTGCTGTTACACTTGACTGTTTTAATGAAGTATATTCTGCATTTGTCTGTCATGTCCTGTTCTGTCCTCACTTGCTTTCTTAACTGTGTAATACTATACTGTACATGCAGAATGAGTGCGGAAATATCTTGTGTGCACTTGTAATCTGATTTCTATTACTTTTGTTGTACAGGAAAATGTGAGGAAATGTGGCTGTTTTCAATTCTGATTACAGGGATTAGAAATCATTGTTTTGCCAAAAATGCAAGGTTTTCACCTTCATGTTTTTCCAAACCCAAATTACTTTCTTTAATCTGTGAAACAGCATGAATCTTCAAGTATATGAGTTCACAGTGACCAACGCTGTTAAGCTCTTAAAACAACAGAAAACCACCTTAAAATGCTGTAGACATATGGCATACAATACAGTTCAAAAGTTTGGGGTCATTAAGATTGCAAGAAGTCTCTTATGCTCACCAAGCCTGCATGTATTTGATCAAAAACAGTAATATTTGTGAAATATTACTACAAATGAAAAAACTGTTTTCTATTTTAATATATTTTAAAATGTAATTCATTCCTGTGAATTTTCAGCATCATTACATCATTTTTACTGACCCCAAACTTTTGAATGCCTAGAGAACTATTGAGACTGAATCATTTAATCAGTGAACTGAACTCTTATTCATTTAGTCATTTAGTTTGTTCACTGATCTGCTTCTCACCGTGAGAAGATTCTTTAAACATTTTTTAAACACCTTTTATGTAGCACAGAATGAATAACAGCATGCATGTCTGAAGCAACATGACGATTAGGAAAACATGAACTTGTGTGTATTCTGGGGGAAAATCTTGTCATCAGTATTTAGATTATTCACACAAAACAATTCAGAATTGCCTGACTGGTTTTCTATCAAAGGAATGCAGTTGAATTATAAACACAAGGTTTTTCTGTCACTCTTTGGTTACTGTTTCTGTTATTGTGTGATGTCTGGAATGCAGTGAAGTCAGCTTTCAGAAAACATTTGTAGTCAGCCATCAAACTCTTGATTTCATTTGGATGCCTTTCACTATCACAAATGTCAGTTGACTTAACACAGGAGTTACTTGTTACACCTGTATGTTAAAACTATTAGTTCACTTCAGAATTAAAATTTCCTGAATTTACTCACCCCCATGTCATCCAAGATGTTTGTCTTTCTTTCTTCAGTTGAAAAGAAATGAAAGGATTAGTTCACTTTCAAATGAAAATTGGTGTATATGACTTCTTGCTGATGAACACAGTCGAAGAAATATTAATAAATATCCTGACGCATCCAAGCTTTATAATGGCAGTAAGCGTTACTAAAGAGTATGAGCTGAAGAAAGTGTCTCCATCCACATCCATCCATCATAAACATATTCCACACTGCTCCGGGGAGGTTATTAAAGGACGTCTGAAGCAAAGCGATGCGTTTGTGTAAACAAAAACTATATTTAACAAGTTATGAAGTAAAATATCTAGCTTCCGCCAGACCGCCTTCCGTATTCAACTTAGGAAGAAAGTGTAAAACTCTAGAAGTTCAAAAAGCTCATGCTATGTCCTACGCCTTCCGTATTCAACTCACAGAAAAAGTGTAACTGACGCGACGCCAGTTTACACTTACAGAAGGCGGTCTGGCTTTATAAAGCTCGGATGCGTCAGGATATTTATTAATATTTCTCCGATTGAGTTCATCAGAAAGAAGAAAGTCATATACACCTAGGATGGCTTGAGGGTGAGTAAAGCTTGGGGTAATTTTCATTTTAAAGTGAGCTAATCCTTTAAGGTTTTTGAGGAAAACATTCCAGATATAGTAGACTTCAGCGGCTACCAACGGGTTGAAGGTGAAAATTGCAGTTTCAGTGTAGCTTCAAAGCACTATACATGATCCCAGCCGAGGAATAAGTGCCTTGTCTAGCGAAACAATTGGTCATTTTCTCAAAAAAAAAAAAAAAAAGTATATACTTTTTAACCACAAATGCTTGTCTTGCACTAGCTCTGCGATGCGCCACGCATTACGTAATCACATTGGAAAGGTAACGCGTAATGTAGGCGGAAGTACGGCGGTAGGGCGAAAAAACTCCATCTTATTTTCTTCTCCAACTTCAAAATCATCCAACATCATTGTTTTATCTTTTTTTGTAAAAGGCATTTGACTTACTCTTTGCATGTTTCTGCCTACAGTATGTCATGCATGACCTTTCCAATGTGATTACGTAATGCGTGGCGCATCGCAGAGCAGTACAAGACGAGCATTTGTGGTTTAAAATAGTTTTTATTTATTTTTTAGAAAATGACCAAACGTTTTGCTAGATAAGCCCCCTGTTCCTTGTCTGGGATCATGTAGAGCCTTTTGAAGTTGCATTGAAGCTGCAATTTGGACCTCGTACCCCAGTGAAGTCCACTATATGGAGAAAAATCCTGGAATGTTTTCCTCAAAAACCTTAATTTCTTTTCGACTGAAGAAAGAAAGACATAAACATCTTGGATGACATGGGGGTGAGTAAATTATCAGGAAATCTTAATTCTGAAGTGAACAAATCCTTTAAGTAACATTTGCATATAAGCATCTTTAAAAGTTTTGCATCTTTAGGATGCATGAAATAAAAGTTAAGCTTGTTACTTTCTACTAAAAGGCCACACAGATTTCAAAAACTAAAAACATTCATAATAAATGTCAAATTAAATATTACTAGTACAGAACATTGCTGACCCTCAAAGGATATGTTTCAGATCAGAGTTTGGAGTACAGCCTGACTGAGGACTACTGCAAGAACCATTTCCTGGTGGGTCTGCTTCTGCGAGAGGTGGCCGATGGACTCCAAGGCTGTCCAGAGATCAGACAGCTGGCTGTGGCCACACTCAAGAACCTCATGATCAAACATGCCATGGACGACAGATACAATGCTTATAAGGTAAGTTATGTGAGTGTACAAACATATGTATCATTTTACCAGTGTAAAACACATAACCCACTTCCTGTTTGCCATGTCCGTGCTGCTGCTGAATTGACAGGTGTTATTACTTGACCCCAGAAGGACGATTGCTGTTTTGCATATGCAACTTTACACAGCTGTTTTCTAACATGTTAATGTTAGGGGGCTTTCACACTGGGCACATTTGCTGCGAGTCCGAGTACGAGTGTGACTGTTCCCAGCGCCCCCCGTAGCGTTGGTCTGGTTTCAGACTTACTTGATTCTATTGAATCCTGTTGCATTTGCATTCATCTTACCATAGGCGTAATTTGCCCACTTTTTAAAACAAAGTTACGCCACTGCATCTTACATCATCACAAATGTGCATGGTGCGTGATATATATATATATTTTTGGCCGTTCATTTACATGAAAACGGTGTTTTGGGTGCCTGGAAATGCAAACTTTTGAAAACAGGTTTATGTTTATAAATTTTTTTTATTTATTTATTTTTTTTTTAAATTTGGTCAGATAAATATCTTTAATAGTTAAATAGTTTAGTGTTTTGTTCTTCCCTCATATTAAAAACACTTTGAAAAATATAAATTCCTTGTATTTTGATGGGTTAATCAAACTTGTAGGGTCATTAAAAACAAAAATCCCCTTCACTTTTGGCCACTACTATAAGTGTAGTTAAAGGTTTCTGTATATCATACACAGGATGTACAGGAAGATATTTGGGATGACCACAATGACTAAGCAAGTCGAGGTTATTAAAATGTGTGACATTTGCATTTTATCTTATCACGGTGGGTGGCTAACAACAATAAAAGAAATCCTTGAGTTGTGTTCGTGCTGTTTGTCACCATAGCAAGTAACCGCTGCACATTGTGTTTGCATACACCTCAGACAGACATCTGTCTGTTATGCAAATGCAAGTGTGTCCAGATTAAAGTTCCAGATCGTTGCCACAGACATGGCTCTCGAGCTGCCGCATTGTATTGAGATGTCACTATGACACTTTTATTTATTTTTTTTTTTATTGTGACTTAGCTACTGGTGCCAGAATCTCTGTAAATAGAATTTCTAAAAATAATTTCTAAAAAACAGTGAACATCAAAAGCTAATATGTTTTTAGCCAGTTTTTAGATTTAAAACATGCCTAGACACAAAAATGACAAGAATATTCATTTTATAAAAACAAATGGGACAAATCATTTCAGGAATATTTCGTACAAGTTTAGTCTTAGTCTTCAGTACAAATTTAGTGGTGATTGCTAAGGCCAAAGTTAGGGATTTGACAAATCTTATTATAGTTCTGTGATTATTTACTCACTCTCATGTCTTTCTAAATGCTGTTACTTTTCTAAGTAATAAAAGACTTGCGTTATTTGCCATGTAATTTAGAGAATATCATAGAGACGTGTTATTTCAGTATTATTTATATAATATTCTTTTATGTACTAATACATATATTTTAAGTTTTTATTTTAATTTAATTTTAAATGTTATTATTTTGTTATTATTATATCTATTTAGCTGTAGTTTTTTTATTTCAATTGTAGTTAAACTTATTTAAGCTAGTTAGTTTAGTTAGTTCAGTTAGTTGCCAAGTTATTATTTCTATTTTAAGCTTTTAATCTAATATTTTATTTTATTTTAGCTTTATTTCAAATAGCGAAAAAAAAATTTCAGTGATTTTTAATTGTTTTAGTTATCAATAACAACACTGAAAGACACTTTGATTCTTTTGACTTGGGCCAGTAAGTAGATGTCTGCATCCCGTGGCTCTCCTGCAGGAACCGCGTGACCTGATCCGATTGCTTGTGGATAAAATTTCCTAAATTTTTAAACTCCGGTGTACTTTGGACGGGAGAGGGCAGGTCTGACAAGAGCCCAGCCTCTCCCGACATCCTTTGACAACAGCACATCTGCCCTTGAACTTGAAGTGAACAAAACTTTCTGCAGTGGTGCCGTTTAGTTCCCTGCCCTGAGCAACCTGGCAATGTTCTTTATATCCTGGCCACAATTGCACCTTCAGAGCAAATATTCAGCCATTTAAAATTCAACATTCATTTGTGGTTGGATTTTGGAGGAGAGACCTACAGTATTGAAACCGTCGTCAGTCAGACGTTCTGTTCTTGCATGGATGTTTAAATAAAGATTTAATTTTGCGGCATAGCTGTATTTTTGGCTCATCATTTTTAGTAACAGATGTCATATTTAATTTAGCCTATTTTTCTCTGTGACATTTTTTACTGTGTTGACCGTATCATGATAAGACAAAAATAACAAATAAAATTCTTGTATAGCCAATATTTTATATTTGTTATCCCCAGTCATTCTCTCTTTTTTTACAGGAAATTTAAATGTGAGGTTCTGGAAATTAGATCTAAATTTAGTGGGTGAATCTAAATTCACACAGAGTGAATTTTAAACGGGAGCGTTTGGGTGTGGAATAGAACCTAGTATTTAACACTGATCAACTATTTGGTCAGTGTTTGCTGTAACAGTTTCACACTTTCAAAATTCCACCTTCAGGCCCCACCTGTATAGATCTGCTACGGGTAATTATATATATGCTATTTGTGCAGCAGCAAGTATGTCTGTGAATGTATTGGCTCTACAACAGCAGCAGCTATATCAGCAATATCAGCAACAGCAATAATCATCAGCAGCAGCTACTGCAATAATCAACAGCATCAGTAATATCAGCAGCAGCAATAATGATAACAGCAACAGCGTAGCAGATCCGCCAACACCAAATATATGAACATTTTTATATACATTACCATGCTAAACTCTTTCAAGATTTTCTTCAGTTATTGTGTAATATATAGCAAGATTATTGTTAAAATAGTTTGTTTCTGCATTATTAAAATCATGGAAGCTTTTGAAAAGTAGATATTGTTCTTTGAAAGCCACAGGGCACACACAGAGTAACAGTGTTGAAATATACACAATAAAACAAACACTAATGGAAAGTCAATTCTTTAGCTGCAGTCATTGGTAAGTGACTTACAATGCCTTCCATTCTTTCTGCTACAATGTGTTATAATCATTCATTTACTATTAATATGACAGAACCAACAGGCCCGCATCTGTCTGCTGTACCTGCCACTGTTTGAACTTCTCTACCAGAACCTGAGTCAGATGAACAGCCCAAGGCAACTCTGTAGAAATGACCTCGGCATGATGGTAAACACCCCTTACTCGCTTATCTGGGATCAACAATGACTTAGTCTTTATCTGTTCTCTGCCATCAATATATTATGAAATTTGCATTGCTTAATGGATTGAAACTTCACAAACATCAGTCCAAAAAGATAAGATTAACTAGCATTAACATATTTTATGTTAATGTTAATCAACTTTCATTCAATACCATCTGATACCTTCGAAATAGATATTTTGCATATTGTATAATCTGCATATCAGTATAATCTGAATCAGTCAAATAAAATACTGTATATGTGCTGTTTTAGAGTTTACAGATGGACCGTTTTTTTCCATTGTTCTAGCTGTTTTATCTTGTCGGCAGTGTGTGTTGATTGTGTGCTGTGTTTCAGTATTTACCGATAGGGATTACTTTTACACTGTTGTATAACTCGAGACTTGCGAGTGCTACATTTAAATTCCTTGTCCTAGTGTAAATGTTAACCTTGCAAGTTCTTGATCGGGACTTGGATAAGCACTTCCTGTTTTCCCATGCTCCTTTAGTACCGGGATGATTTGTCACTGGACAGCCGCAGGAGCAGCTCTATCGTTGATAAGGAACCTAGTGAGTATCAAAGTTTTTTGACAACAGAAGTTACAAGTAACAGACACACACACACACACAGTCTGTATTTGTGTGTTTCACAGCTGGTGTCGCTGCCCAGAATGGACATGTTAGGAAAGGGGATTCCAGAGGCTCTATGTATGGAGATCCTGGCACTCCAGACATCAATGAGGTAAAACAGAGGCAGCCATGATTTCACTACAGATGTCCAGTGTTAGGGGAATGTTACTTCTTAAGGTCAAACTCACCAGTTATGTTACGGAAACGCAGTAGGTCAATTCTTCCTTTTTACATATATACTACTGTTCAAAAGAATCCTGAATAATAATAATAATCTTTTTCTATAGCAGCAAATCAGCATATTAGAATGATCATGAGATCATGAGAAGAATGGAGGAATGATGCTGAAAATTTAGCTTTGTTTAACAGGAATTTATTACATTTTAAAGTATATTTTATTTTTATTCAGTTATTTTAAATTGTAATAATATTTCAAAATATTACTGTCTTTTGATCAAATAAATGCAGCCTTGGTGAGCATAAAAAATCTTACAGACTCCAAACTTTTGAACAGCCATGCATATTTTATATATATATGTTAATGTTATGCATTATGCCATGATATGTTGTTTTTTAAGTAAATTATATCATTTTATATATATATATATATATATATATATATATACACACACACACATATATATATATATATATATATATATATATATATATATATATATATATAATGTGTGTGTGTGTATATATATATATATATATATATATAAAATTTTAATTATATAATTTGCTTAAAAAACAACATATATCATGGCACGCACAGCAAATAACACTTCTTTCTTTTCTTTTCTTTTTTTTTAAGCATAAATCACACTCATAACTGCTACAATTCATACATCTCTTAAATATACCCATTTTTCCCCAGTGTGTGGAAGGGGCATATTTGCATTTACATTTGTCAGTTAATAAATTAAATAACATGCGTTAATGAAACATTAATGTGGCTATTATGGTATAAATTTAACAAGTAATGCATTACTCATTTTATGAAAAAAATAAATAAATATGCATAACGTTACCCCAACACTGCAGGTTACCCCTATTTACATTACACATATAATGAATCATTTTTAATCTTTTTTTCCACTTCTGCTCAGTTAAACAGGCGCGGCTCCACTATGAGCACTGGACCCGCCGCTGGCCGTTTGGGGCAATATGAGGTCAGAGGGCTGCTTCTGTGTTACCTGCACATTGTAAGAACTTTGTCAGATGGTAAGCACATGTAAGGCTTTTGTTATCATCATAAAACATCACCAGAGTTATAGTCATGACTGTAGCCTTATTTTCAGATCAGCTTTAAAGGGTTAGTTCAACCAAAAATGAAAATTCTGTCATTAATTACTCACCCTCATGTCATTCCACACCCATAAGACCTTCGTTCATCTTGGCTCAGTAAGGCCTGGATTACCAGCAAGATAATTAACACTTTCAAATGCCCAGAAAGCTACTAAAGACGTATTTAAAACAGTTCATGTGACTACACTGGTTCAACCTTAATATTATAAAGTGACGAGAATACATTTTGTGCGCCAAAAAAACAAAATAATGACTTTATTCAATAATATCTAGTGATGGGTGATTTCAAAACACTGCTTCATTAAGCTTCGAAGCTTTACGAATCTATTGTTTCGAATCAGTAGTTCGGAGCGTGTATCAAACTGCCAAAGTCACGTGATTTCAGTAAACGAGGCTTCCTTAGTGTTTTGACATTTCAGTGGTTCACCGCTGGGGGGCGTGACTTTGGCAGTTTGATACACGCTCTGAACCACTGATTTGAAACAAAAGATCCGTAAAGCTTCGAAGCTTCATGCTATAACTATAATAACCTTTTTAGGTGTGTTTCAAAACATCTAGCAACGCCCTAGCAACCACCAAAAATATTCCTCACAACCAGCTAGAACTCCATATAAACCACAAAGCAATGTCTTAGAAACCACTCAGAACACCCAAGCAACCACTTAGCAACAAAAACCACAGAGAACAGAGTTGTGATGGACAAGCACCATTCACATTTTCACATTCACATATATCCCTCATGCACCAGAGAAACAAGCATGCAGCCATCTTGTGTTTGAATTCCATTTTTTAGCTCTGTATATTTCTATGGCATTGCTGTCGAAGAGTATTAGGTGGTAAACTGGATTTAATTATTGTGTATTAGAGTTAACGAAAGTTATCATGAGCATTGTAACGTTTAAAGCAGATGTCATAACAAATGTCATTTTAAAATGAGCCGTTAGATCCGTAAGATCTTATTTTCATGCTGTGGAAAAACAAGACAGAACACAACGAGTGCGGCACTGAAAAGGGGCGGGGCTACATCTGTCTATAAAACATATTATCATGATTTTCTGTAACGTTGCTTTAAAACAATGTGTATAAATAATAACCCAAAAATACAAATACATTTGACTTGACTCGAACAGGGCAAATTGCTGTTGTACCTAAATGTAACACGTGAACCATGGGTGGCAGCTGTTGTTGATCTTTAAATGACAGCTGTTTAAATTCTATGGAAATCTCTTGGAGCTCCGTGGGTGCAGATTTCACGCACAACTATCCTCTTATGACTGATACAACTTTAATCCAGGGTTTTCAGTCCCGCTCTCAGGTTCTTCTGGCACCTCACAGTTTAGATGACTCCCACGTCTGTTTTTGGCTCATTTGTAGTGTCAGATAGGTGAGGCACCTAAAACATGCACCCAAAAAAGTGCTGGAGCAGGATTGAGAAACTGATTTAAACAAGTTGGTGCCTGGTCTTAGATCCAGGGTTTCCACGGTCATAGAAAACCTAGAATTGTGTTTTAAAGGCTGGGAAAAATCACAGAAATTCCTATTGAATATATTTTTGTACTTATCTAAGAAAGTACTGGTTAATATAAGGTAACTACAGGAGTTAAGACTAGGTTTAGGGGTAGGTTCAGGGTTAGTACCTAGTTATTGCCCAGTTATTGTAATAACTATAATAGTACATAGTATGTACATATGGAACAGGACTGTAAAATAAAGTGCTACCAAAATTTGTAATCTGAAATCCATCCCAATAATCACTATAAAAAAAACTTGTGGAAAGGACATGGAAAAGTGATTGGTCAAAGAGTGTGGGAACCTTGTGGGTCCGTTGACTGGTTCTCCTGAAACTCTTGAGAACGTCATTGTAATAGGAAGAGTTGAGCTATGTTGCGTTAATGTTTTTCTTTCTGTCTTGCTCAATGTCTTCCTGTAGATACTCTGATGGCATACTGGTCTAAAGTCAATCCACAAGACATCATGAACTTCCTCAGTCTGCTCGAGTGAGTGACATACTAACTTTGTGTTCCTACACAATCAGATGGTAAATCATACAAGATAAGTCAGTATGATTTTTTTAAAAATGTTTTTGAAAGAAGTCTCTTATCAATTTATTTGATCAAAAATACAGTAAAATAGTAAAATGTTATTACAATTTAAAATTACGGTTTTCTATTTTGAAATATTTTAAATTGTAATTTATTTCTGTGATGTCAAAGCTGAATTTCCAGCATCATTACTCCAGTCTTCAGTGTCACATGATTGTTCAGAAATAATTCTAATATGCTGATTTGCTGCTTTACAAACATTTCTTATTGTTATCATCAAAACAACTGTGCTGCTTAATATTTCACTGCTAAATACAAGTATTGAGGTATTCCACCATGTTTCTAACTGACACGCCCCCAACTTGTAAAGATAGGGGCTTAAAGAAAATCCAGAGCTTCCCACTTTGTGGTTCTGTTCATGTGTGTTCAACAGGTAAATACGATCTTTCCGACAAAAAAAAAGAAAAAGACTGCATAAGAAGACAGTTTTCACAAATTCCCACTTTAGGGCACCTTGTGGTGTCACTGAGAATGCAGCACACATTTGTCTTGCTTTGTGAATTGTGTTCTGACACAATTTGGAAGATGTGAAATCCAGCTTGTGTAGCTGGAAGCAACTGTATACTTGCAGAATATTTCAGGTCTTATTCTGGGTTTCTAGCCTTAAAAATGGTTTGAGAATATAAAATTCTGTTTCCAGAAAGTAATTCAAGACCCAGAAATATGTTAATTTGTGTTTATCTAGGTTTCTATCATTAGACTAATTTCCTGTCTTCTCTGATTATAGGATCTGCATCGTCCAGTTCCGCTATATGGGCAAGCGAAACATCAGTCGGTATGACTGAGTTTCATTCAGATCACCCATATTTACATGAACCACAACTATAACTTTATGCTGCTATCATGTCATCAAAGTCAGATCTTTACATTTCATTCAGGGTCCTGTGTTTGTGATGTTTAGGAGTCAGGAACCATGGGTGTCGAAACTCTTCACCCCTGACAGGAAGTCTCAGACCATGCCGGTTTTGCGTGGCCGAGGAAGTCTTATGCAAGCAAAGCTGCAGCAGTTCAGCACTATGGATACCTCATTTACTCTGAACATGGGTAATCTGTGTACTCCTGAAGATTTATACCCTTCATTCTGTGAAAAATCACATTTTGCTAAAGGATTTTCAGGCTTTTCTGCTCCTATAATGCTCTATTATGATTTTTTTAAATAGCATCCATTAAAAATAATACTGCCTTATATACACAATAGTTCAAAAGTTTGGCATCAGTACATTTTTGTTAAAGTTTTTGAATAAAAGCAGTTTTTCAAAATATAAAAGAATCCTAATTTTGATTTAAACTCCTTCAGCAGACTATCAATGTGTACATTAAAAGCTAGTTTTTCGTCTAACCATATATAGTACCTAAACATTTATAAGAGCTAACTCTTTCAGTGGTTGTACCATCAAAAGCTGATATATTACCACATCCGTTATCCTAGAATGAGTACGACTAAAACTCATATATTTTGTCTTTTTTTTAATTTAAGTTTCAACTGTGACAGTGAATGTTGTATAACGTTAAATGCATGATGTAAGTTCAGTAGAACTTAAATATACACTTTGAGTGTGGTCAAAAAAATAGTTTTCAGACCATTTTTTGATCAATTTAATTCATACTTGCTGAATAAAGTGTTCTGTAGAACTTATTGACCCCAAACTTTTGATCATTAGTGTATATATATATATATATATATATATATATATATATATATATATATATATATATCACTGAAATGCCAAAAAGCATAAGTTAGTTTATGAGAAAGTATATTAAAATAAAAAAATGACACACTACAGCTGAATTCACTACCATAGTAAACTGAGGCCTTTCATCTCTCTTTGCTTATAACATAATTCATTATGTTTTTTTTTTCTTTCTTGAATCTAGTCTTATAAGTACAAAATGAACAAGAAAGCTACAGAATTCATTGAGTGAAGCCAGTTGTTTTCATTTTGCATCTAATGTGTAATTGTGGAATCTTATATTTCAGTTGGAGGTCCCACAGAAGCAGAGACCAACCACCAGTCTTTGCTTGAGGGGAATATGTCGACAGAAGCCTGCCTTACCGTACTGGATGTCCTCTCACTCTTCACTCAGAGCTTCAAGGTAATCACTATTCCAAACATTCAAGGAAGAGGTTTTTTTTTTTTTTTTTTTACTTGGATAAGTCTTCTAGAGTTCATAATGAAGCTAAAGATTCAGTTCTAAATAGATAGATTGATTCTTCCATAAACTGATAATGTGATTAACGGATCCTGACAGAATCAGCTGCTGGACAGTGATGGTCACAATGCTCTGATGACGAAGGTCTTTGACACATACCTTACTTTACTGAAAGTTGGACAATCAGAAGCAGCAATCAAACACATCTTTGCCTCTCTGCGAGCCTTTATCATCAAGGTGAGATCAATATTTTTTTTTGTTTATAAACCTTTAAAGGAATAGTTTACTCAATTATTTATTCACCCTCTTGTCGTTCCCAACCTAGATGCTGTTTGTTTGTTTTTTGTTTTCTGTATAACACAAAAGATGCAGGTTTGCTGCAAAGTATGACTTTGAATAATCAATGACAGAAATGTTTATTTTGGGTGAAGTGAAGTGTTATATAATGACCACAATCTTTAAATATAACAATATGAGATGTTTTCAAGATGTTCCAGAATTTGAACATTGATGTGTTTGTGTCTTGATTATGTATATTTTAGTTCCAGGTTCCCCTTTTCAAGGGCCGCGTAACACTGTGCGGTTCGCTGTGTTACGAAGTCTTGAAGTGCTGTATGTCTAAATTAAGTGTCCTACGTGGGGAGGCATCTGCCCTTCTTTACCTGCTCATGAAGAACAATTTTGAGTACACCAAGAGGAAAAACTTCCTGCGCATGCACTTACAGGTATATAATGACAATTTCAGGCAACTGTACACACATCACCATTTGATTAGTCACCAAACTAATCTAAGGAGACTAATCTTTCCGGTCACTGGGCTTGTCTTTGTTTTGTTTGACACACACAAGCCCATTGTGAGTCCCAATTATGTATTTTACTGAAAGCAATTGTGCTCACCAAAACTCATGATCATTCACATGATTCTGTTCTTTGTTTATGTTGGACATTGTGAATCCCATCATTACTGTATGTGAGCACATGTCTTGGCACGTCATTTTAATCTTTAAACAGCCAACTCTTACACAATACCTTGCAGTAAAAGATTATTTGTATGTGGGGGAGATGTTTTGTGTAATGTGGAGGAGTACTGTAACTTAATGCATAAAATATGTAAAAATGTAGTGGTTACTGCATGGTTTGATGTTTGAAGGGGTGATTCATGAGCTTTCACCCCTGGGTCCTTGAGTAAGATGAGTAAATGGCGGTTGCAAGATCATAACTCATTAACTGTTTTTGCTGCAAAACTTTACCAACATTTTAAGTGAAAAAAAATAAATTATTGCATGTTATGGTCCATTTAACTCTAGGCTGCTTTAGGGTGATTGACATAAGTACATTGTCAATACAAGATCTTGACCAAAAATTGATGCACCTCTTGATGGAAATAAATGTTGTTGTCTGTTTCCTTTCTGAATATTAGATCATCATTGCTGTGAGCCAGCTTATCGCTGATGTGGCGGTAACCGGCAGCTCACGTTTTCAGGAGTCACTGTCCATCATCAACAACTTTGCCAACAGTGATAAAGTCATGAAGGTAAGGTAGAGTTTGCAAACTGTAATCATTTGTCAAACTACCTCATAAATTATTTTCATTAAGGGGCCGCTCACATGTGCTTCATTTGCGGGTGGGACAGGTGGGACATGTGCCCAACACTTTTTGATACCCATTGAAATCAAAGTATCTCCAGTCTACGGAGCCCCGAAAGGGTGATGAAAAAGAAAAATGAGATGGGAGGAAAAAGTTTGTTAATCATTTTGCATTCTCTAGCAAATATATTGCGTTCCCCTGAGAAACTTTGCAATTGCTTGTGTTTCTCGAGGGAATGCAAAGTTTTTGTGAGCGAACGCACCGTTTCTAGAGGGGAATGCAAAACAAAGGTGCATTGAAATATATTTTTTCCTCCCATCTCATATTATTTCCCACTACCATGTCCATTAAGGGGCTCCGTACCAGTCCATCATTCTTCAGAACTTAATTTATACATGTAACATGAAACACATTTTCACTGTCCAGAACATCAGGGACCTGATGTATAAACCTTGGCATAAACTTTGTCAGCTTGTCATTTATCTGTATACATAAAAAATAAATGACATGAAAATGTGCGTGCCACCTGCATACTGACTGACTTTGCGTACGCCCTCTTTTACTGGTGTGATCAAAGCGATGAATTAAAGAGAATACTGTAAATTTACACACACAAAAAAAAAAGTTGATCAAAAAATGTACATTTAATTATATTAAATGTTAAAAAATTATATTCATTTAAGCAGTAAATAGAAATATCAGCCACTTTTGTAACACTTTTTCTCTGACATGATTCATTTTAATGTTTTAATGACAGCGAGGATTGCTTGGTTGTGATAATTCCGTTTTGAATTGTGTTCTAAAACCAGAAATCACATTTTGTGGATACTTAATATTTTTTAAATAATAGCAAAAAAAAATTCAAAACACTAAAATGCAGTGGAAAAGAAAATGTGTTTTTGAGATATGTTTTTCGAAAGTTCAGCTTAGTTAAAAGAATGCAGTCTACAAGGCATTAAACGCGAGTCATTCATGTGAGAAAAAGTCACGAGACATGTAACATGTGAACAGCCCATAACACTTACAATAATAATCAGTTTGCCAAAATGGCAAGTATTCTTGCTTTGGTTTTTAAAATATGAAATCTATATGTCTCCCCAGACCACAGCGTTTCCATCTGAAGTGAAGGGTCTGACGATGAGAATTCGTACGGTTTTGATGGCCACCGCTCAGATGCGCGAGCACGAAAAAGATCCAGAAATGCTGCTTGACCTGCAGTACAGTCTCGCCAAATCATACGCCAGCACCCCAGAGCTCAGGCGGACCTGGCTGGACAGCATGGCACGAGCACACAGTAAGAATGGGGACTTTTCTGAGGTATGTTACTTTAAACACTTGTTTGTTTTGCTGGTACAGGTGCATTGGAAAGATTCCATGTGCTTGTTTAACTTGTTTTGGCCTCAACACATTGTACATGAATTAAATTAGTCAAAAGTCAATCATGTTATCTGTTGGCCAATTTTAAGCTACACCCTGAAGCTGTAAGCATACACTAAATTATGGCAGATCATATCGCCTGCTTTACGGTGGAAATTTCAGAGGAAATGCACACAATATTTGTTTTTAAAATGTTTATTATAATGTCATCCATTGTTCTATCCAGTCTTCAATTTGATAAATTTGCATCAGTTCATGCGGCATCCATTATAACTGGACTGTGAGAGTAGAAATAAAGAATACATTTATGTATGTATTTAGGTCATTTTTCTATTACTTTCTCTGATTAATCCATAAATGCCACAATTTTCCCAGAAATGTCTCAAACAGAATTATTTATATCTTTAATTGTACTGTGCTGTTATTTTGCAATTTTGAGGTACATCTTTAAAGTGCCCCTTATCATGCTATTTTAAAGGTTCCTAATTTTGTTTTGGTGGTCCCCTACAATAGATTTACATGCATCCAAGGACAAAAAACACTTTAACCCCTTAGCATTCCTGTAACATTTGCCTAAAATTCCTAAAAAAGGCATACCTAAAGTAAATTGCATGCTGTTCTTGAACCATTTGGAGTATATGCATGGTTTTGGTCTCTTTTGAAAGGTATGTGTACCACGGGCGGCACGCTAGTGGAACGCTAACAGGTTAATTTTCTCATAATATGCACATCATCTAATTTCTCAAAGAGTCTGAAAACGGTTCGTTCTAAGATTCGATCTCTCTAAAGCCCTCCTTTCCAAGAGTCTGCTCTAATGTTGTGCTAGTTGTTTTTAAACCATCAGCTGCTATTTTTTAACATCTTTTCTGATTAATCAAGTGATAAATTTAACATTTCATTTAATATTTTATAGAAATCATTGAACAAGTCTATTGCAGTGTTATTTTAGTTTTTTATTTTAGTTTTATTATAGTTTTTTTTTATATATTGAAAAAGCTTTTATTTGTATTTTTTTGGTTTCTCACTGTGGGAACATGACTATCTCAGTGTTGAGGTCTAGACTCTCGTCCCTTGGTTCTCAGGGGGCGGGGGTCCCCTCCCCTATACCCCGTACGGCCGTTTTCTCTGGCTCCGCCCAGGGAAGCGGCACGGCGGCGTGTAGGCAGGGTGACTTGAGGATAACGGTAAGGGCTTTCCTTTCCCCTCTACAACAATGCAGCCTGTGGTGTTGCCTGAAGAGCGTGCTGGTCCCTCTATGGAGCGACCATCCGTTTCCTTAGGTGCACCTGCGGACGAACAGATGTTGATCGCGGCATCGGAAGGTGAGCTAGAGTCCTCAGGAGATGAAGACTCTGCTGCGTTGCCCGAGCCTGATCCTGAGTTGACGGCTATGTCTTGTCTCATCCTGCCGCTGGCTCTCCGGAGTCCAGCGGTACCCACTTTCTCACAAAAAGAGCTGTTTCCCAATCCTCCAGGTCCCAAGAGGGCGCGGCTGGGCTCTCACTTCGCCAGCAGGTCCCAGTATATATGTTGAGGCCGCCTCCCATACACACTGCCACCTCGCAGAGTCTGCACTCTGCCTCGCTGCCCCACGTCGAGTACGTCTGTGGTTCCTTTGGTCCCGCTGGCTTGGAGCCTGGGAGCGTGGTTAGCGCTTCCCAGCCCGTCCCGCTGGCTCATTCGTACCATCAGACTCGGCTATGCGATTCAGTTCGCCCGGCGTCACCCGGTGTCCAGGGGTGTCCATTACACTCACGTGTCCCTGGACAATGCACCTGTTCTCCGCGCGGAGATTGCTGTCCTCCTGGCAAAGGACACAATCGAGCCGGTCCCTCCAGCCGATATGAAGTCAGGGTTTTACAGCCCCTACTTCATTGTACCCAAGAAAGGCGGTGGGTTACGGCCAATCCTGGATCTGCATGTCCTGAATCGGTCCCTTCACAGGCTGCCGTTCAAGATGCTTATGTAGAAACGCATTTTCGAATGCATCCGTCCCCAGGTCTCAATTCTGCCTCGACACAGACCCTTCCTACGGTTTGCCTTCGAGGGTCAGTCATATCAGTACAAAGTCCTACCCTTCGGGCTGGCCCTGTCGCCCTGTGTCTTTACGAAGGTTGCGGAGGCGGCCATTGTTCCGCTCAAGGAACAGGGCGTTCGCATCCTCAACTACCTCGACGACTGGCTCATCCTGGTACGTCTTGCACTGGGCCGCTTCAAGGAGCTGTTGACAGACAAGCACGTACTGGTCCGCTTGGACAGCACTGCGGCCGTTGCGTACATCAACTATCAGGGTGGTCTACGCTCCCGTCGCATGTCGCAACTCGCTCGCCATCTCTTGTTAGAAGCATCTGAGGTTGCTTCATGCCATTCACGTCCCAGGTGTGCTCAACCGTGCGGCCGACAAGCTCTCACGGCAGCCTCCGCTTCCAGGCGAATGGAGACTCCATCCCCAGGTGGTCCAGCTGATTTGGCAGCACTTCGGGGCCGCACAGATAGATCTGTTTGCCCCCCTGGACACTGCCCACTGCCTGTGCAAAGTCAGGGAGGATGAGGAGCAGGTCTTGTTAGTGGCCCCGTATTGGCGCACTCTGACCTGGTTTTCGGATCTGACGCTCCTCGCGACAGCACCTCCTTGGCCCATTCCTCTGAGGAAGGACCTTCTGACTCAGAGACGGGGCACCCTCTGGCACCCGCATCCCGACCTGTGGAAACTCCATGTGTGGTCCCTGGACGGGACGCGGAGGTTCTAAGTGATCTCCCCCAGTCAGTTGTAGACACTTCCGCTAGAGCTCCTTCCACTAGGAACCTCTATGCATTGAAGTGGAACCTGTCCGTCGAACGGTGTTGTTTTTGTTAGAGATTTGTAAAAAGAGCTGAGTAACATTTGCTTATTAAGGCGTTTGGTTTGTGTGATTGTTTGGTGACTATTGCAACGCTGTTGAAGAGAGTCATACAGACATACAGTGCAGCCGTGTGAATTTTACTCTTACTTTCAAATTAGCGTTTTTTTTTTAATGGTGGGTTATTATTCTTACTGAAAAACACAACAACAAAACAGTACAACGACAAACTCGCTTATATTAAACATAGAACGTTTATTTACAAAACGAGTAAGAATACACCATGCTATGCCAAATAAAATAACAAATAGCCAAGGCTAACTTAACGTTTATATAAAAAACTGAAAATCAAACCGTGGAAACTCTGAAGCCAAATAAGTAAGGAACAGAACATTTAAGTTCTTTAGTAAAGAGCAGTGAGTAATTCTCTCTCTTACCTTTGTTCTTTGATTAACATTAATGACACTTTTAAGATCTGCCGCTGCTGCACACGACACTGATTCTAACAAATCTTTACGTTCATTCAAGAGTTAATTTAACTCATTGAAGACTGCTCTTATTAGGACACTCGACAAAAGGACATTTTGGCATAATTTGTGTGTGTAATGGTTCGTTCAAGTGCGAAAGAGAACTCCATACTGGCGCGCGTTGTGTGTGTGTGTCACATAGGCAGGACATTCGCAGACAGTGCTTTCTCTTTTGACGCGCTTGAATGGTTTAAAAGCATTTGCATGAATAAGAGCTTAATAATATAACGCAGAAAAACAGATACTGCTTTAATTGCATTAAATATTTTTAATGCATTAAACTGAAAAAAAATAAAAAATGCCTCGGTGCTGTGGTGGGCAAGTGATGAAACGGTGTTGGGACTGAACACCGGTAACACAGACTATCGTAGCAAGCCTACATCTAGGTATAATAATAGTATTATCTGCTGATACCATAACATTAAATCTGATTGGTTTGCATTGGTGACGTCATATGTAAATTATATGCAGCCCGTGAGACTTGCACTTGGACCATTGTGTGGCCCACTGGGAAAAAAGGTTGAGAACCACTGCTTTAAACAATCAAGAGCACCTGTAATAGCACCTGCCACTCCATTTACCTGACTGAACAACACCGATCAAGCCTCAGTCATTTAACGATAGTTCACAAGAGACTTTCAGTGCTGTTTACTTTTTATGTTTACTTAGTCATGAATTATTTAATAATTTGGTTTAATCTATTTTGTATATGTTTAGGTTAGCAGCAGTGTTCCTATAAATATATCCCCCACAAACTGAAAAACAGGAACTGAACTGTATCAGAGGTCATTTTCTTGGCAAGCGTTCTCTTATACTTCTATTACACATACAGGGAATACATCCGAGAATGGAAAAGATTATGTAACAATAGTGCCTTCTGCAGTGGATGGCTTAAACCATATAAATGCAATGGATATGTGCTTAAATATGTTTACTACATAGAATATGTGCTTTATAGACCTAATTTTGTACTGAACATAAATGATTGCTTTCTGGATGGTATAGTAAAATCCAAAGCTGTGATTTAACGTAGACTTGGAATATTGCATAAAACATTTGCGAATAAAGCAGCATTTCCATCCCATGTGTTCAAGAGAACAAAATAGTCACTTCCTGAGAAAATTGCAGCAAAACATCTGCAATAAAAATGGCAGTTGCTGCAATCGGGGAAGAAATTGTGGCTTTTCCTACATCATAAATGACTTGTGTCACAGAGTGTGCAGACCAAACACAATAAACGCTGTCATGTTATCTTGCTTTCGGATGCTGGTGTTTGTGAACGCAATTATGTGAGATACTTCTGGGAAGAAATTAAAACAAATAATTTCAGAATGACTAAAACAACATTTGAGATGCTGTGCGATGAAATTGGTCCACTGGTTATTCCTGTTATTCAGTCACATCCACTGTTGAGTTTTTTTGTTGATTTATTTTCTGTAAATGTGTTTCTATCGTAGTAGAAAAATAGGTGGGTGGAAACAGACAGATTGATGAGCTTAAGTTCTGTTCATTATGTATATGATCTGTTTTCTTAGTTCTGTGAACCTTATTTTCTCTGGTATTTCTCTGCTCTTGTATTTTCACAGGCTGCTATGTGTAATGTTCATGTTGCTGCATTGGTGGCAGAGTATTTGCACAGGAAAAGTAAGTTTTTCAAAAAGTCATGATTTGCAGAGGTTTCTTTACTTTCAACAAAGGTTTCATGCTCATTTGTTTGGATCATGTTCATTCTTCCTTAAATTACAGTGTCCTAAAAAATCATCCATTACTTTATTTTACACTGATTGCTGAAACAAAATCAGAATGATACACAATGTTACTTTCATTCTCACCTACTGTCATTTTTAATTTGTAAATGGACAACACAAAAACAATAAATACCTGTGGCTCATGTAATTTCCCTCATTTCCCCATGCAAATAAGGCACCTGCTTGGACAAACACTCTCCTGTCTTAGTCTAAATTTGTGGTGCACAATGCAAATGGCAATGCAAAGTTTCAAATAGTGCATCTCGAGTAGTGCAGCTATTGTGGATAGCATAGTAAGCCTGTTTTTTTTTTTTTTCTTTTTTTTTTTTTTCTTCCTTTTGATTTTAAACATAAAATTACAGCATTTAAAAATTGGCAAAGTTTTTTGCCAATTAAGTAGTAAATGTATTTCATTAACTGCTAGCAATTCAGAGTTTTCTCCCATTGTGAAACTAAAAGAATGCCGCCGGTTCCACCAATTTGCATGCCTAGAAACCAAAGATAAAAATGGCATTGTTCAAAGACTGCTGTATGTTTCTCAGAAGTCATGTGTTGGCAGCTGTGATGCAGTTATTGTGTAATTCTAATGTCATGTTAAATATTGCAATAGGTTATGTACAGTGGCTTCAAATTTTATAAGTACACTTAAGACAAAAAGCATGAGAAGATAAAAATGTGTGAATGTCATTACATTTTATTTTAATAAGTGGCATTTGTTAAGAAACATAAGCACACTTTTCAACCAAACAATTCACAATAAGAAGTTTATCAGGTTGATAACACTTTACAATAAGGTTCATTAGTTAAACATTAGTTAATGTATTAACTAACATGAACTAACCATGAGCTCTAGCATTGCGCATCCTCATATTACACATTGTCAACTGTATACTATCAAGTTTTTTTTTTGCAGGCACAATAAACCTCACAAGAATAGAAAATAGGCTACTTTCTGATAGACTGCAGACCATATACGTCTCGAGCTGTCGTGATCTTTCTTGGCCCTCTGTGGCGTGACTGACACATCGCTGTAGCACTTCAGTTCACACAGAGCACACGTGAACCGATCATCTTTTCCGCTTTACAACATGAAATAAACGTCAATAAATATCCGAAGGTATGTTGAAAGATACAGTACAACATACCAAAATCCATATCATGTCAGATTAATCGATCAATCCGTGTTTTAACCGTGGAAAGGCGTCAATAAAACTGCTTGTAAAAATGTCACATTTACCGTCACATTTACCTCAGAAAAGCTGTTCAATGTCGAAAAACTTCTTAGTCAGCTACAAAAATGAACTTAGAGAGGAGCATTTTGATATATATCCGCTGTGACTAGGCTATTGCATATTTATTGTAGGCTACTTAACCTGTGCTTCAATACTGAATGTATAAATCCATTTTATGACACCATTTAAATGTTTAGGCCTATTTAAAAACGAGAAGAAACATAATTATGTCATAAATTTATTTACGTTATTATAAAAACTTCATTGTGTAATTTATATTTAAGTAGCTTACAAATCAATTAATTTTAACCTTTAATAATATAATGATGTACCGACTGTGGTTCCCTGTATAGTTTACAGCATTAGTTGAGAGATTTTTTTTTTTTTGAGTTAATTTGCCATGTACTGTACCTGATAGGCCCCAAATTAATCAATATTAAATTGAAGGTAATCAAATTGAAATCAAATCGCAAGCTTCTGAATCAAAATCAAATCCAGTTGTAAAGATTTGTGTCAATGCCCAGCCCTAGTGTCAATAAATGTTTTTTTCTTAAAAATGTTCTCATGGGGGAGGATGCACCAGAACCCCCTACTACTATTTACTTTGTAAACATGTCACCTTTTTCACTGCTTTGGAGTTTGCAGGTATGCTTTTAAAAGGGATAGTTCTCCCAAAAATGAAAATTCTGTCATCATTTACTCCCCCTTAAGTAGTTCAAAACCTGTATGTTTTTCTTTGATCTGCTGAACACAAAAGAGTCAGTAACCAAACAGATCTTGCCCCCCATTTACTACCATAGTATTTATTTTTCCTACTATGGTAGTAAATGGGGGGCGAGGTCTGT
Organism: Elopichthys bambusa; assembly: GCA_037101425.1. Taxonomy (NCBI): domain Eukaryota; kingdom Metazoa; phylum Chordata; class Actinopteri; order Cypriniformes; family Xenocyprididae; genus Elopichthys; species Elopichthys bambusa. Next base: position 9,908,483 of record CM074432.1, on the reverse strand, counting down.
TTGGTTACTGACTTTCTTCCAAATATTTTATATCACAAATATCAAAATCGGACAAGTCATTTCACTCAGCGGCCATCTTTGAAATGCCTCTCGGGCATGCAAGTGCAGCTCTTATCTCTTTGAATGGGGAAACATCAAATTTTCTAAAACCATTCGCCAAGCGTACAATTAAATTTCAAGTCACCAATGAAATCTGACAACAACTGTCTCATAAATTTTATTTCTAAACAATTGAATCATGTCAAAAAACTGCATTTTTCAGGCTGGACCAAGCTTATGCGCATGTGCACTATAGGAACCGGAGCTTCTAATGGCAGCTGCAGTGATGCAATGACTTTACCGGCGATTGAAATTTCGACATAAGAGGGCATTCACGTGCAGTTTTTTACCTAGGAAACTCGTATTTACGATAATTCTTAAAGCTTGTGAAGGCAGCATTATTCCTCCATATTGCGTATTGCAAAGAACAACGATAACCTGGGGTTAAACACAGTGTAAAAAAAAAAAAGTCTGTAGCTGTACTTTCTTTGATTCATATGTATTGTAACTGTATATATAAAGATTTTTTGCTAATCTTTTCTTAGTATGTTGTCACATATTCTGCTGTCTTATTGTTTCAGAGTTGTTCCCGAGTGGACTGGCAGCTTTTAAGAGAATCACCCAGAACATTGATGAAGAAGGAGCTATGAAAGAAGATGTAGGGATGCAAGATGTGTACTACACTGAGGTAAACGACGCTGGAATAGATTTATCAATGCCAAAACCAGACAGATCATAGTAGCAATTTAACCCCATAAAAAACTAGTCAAGAATATGATTGAAGTTGCATTTGTGAAATGTCAGCTGAACTTCTGTGACAGGATGTCCTGGTTGAGCAGTTGGAGGTGTGTGTTGAGAGTCTGTGGAAAGCTGAGAGGTTTGAACTCATAACACACATTGCGAGACTCATCATTCCAGTTTACGAGAAACGGCATGAGTTTGAGGTAAGAAACAGGTTGCAATGATGCTATTCGGCTTTAAGAAATGTACTAATCTTCCTTCTACAATTGCCAGTTGCCCAACTCTTTCATTTTCCCAGAATAGTCTAAATGCTGTGACTCAATACTCAAAATCTAAATTAATTAAAAGCACATACACACACTGACTAGACATGAGAGGACTAAAGTTGCTCAGTCAGATGTTTGTGTGGATGGTGAGGGTATGAACAGTATGAACAGAGCCTCAGTCTATTTCACTTTTACTTCTCAGTTAAATGTGGAAAAAAGTATAAATAAATATGAAAAAATCATGTTGAAGGGAAAACCCACAATATCATAGATACTTAGGAGTGGGCTCTGCTGAAAAAAAATCTGCTTAACCCAGCCTATTGTTGCTTGTTGTTCTTGTTGACATACAGGGATTTGAGTTGGATAGTTTTAGAGGCCACACTGCTTAGCCTGCTTGACCAGGCTTGGAGACTAGCCAAACCAGCGATCCATAGGCAGTTTTGAACTGATATTTAATTTACGTCAGTAAGTAACCACCCAGAAAGCCAGAAATTGTAATATTTTCAAGGTGCATCCCAATTTGTGTACTTATGCACTATTCTATGCCGTTTTATAGTATAAATAGTGCGAGTAGTGTGTTCTCTGAAAATTCCAAATAAAAAAGTACACATTTAATACCTGGATGATGCACTTAATTAATAGAAAAAACAAAGTGTGAAACATTGGACACTTTATGCACTCAACTGTCACAGCTTTACATACGTTATTTGTTGAATGACAAAATAACCTTTATACACTACACGGTTGAGTACATAGCGCATAAGTACATAGTCTATAAGCACATAGTATATAGTGCGTCATTTAAGACACAACTTTAGTTTTAGTTAACATTAACAACACTGCATGATAGCAAGCTCAACACCCTAGAAACCACCTAGCTTTACTCTATCAACAATTGCTCAGAACATCATAGCAACCTCATAGCAATGCCTTGGCAAACACTCACTAGCATTTGCATTGATAAACACCACACATACCCCACATTTTTTTCACAAAATGTAAAAATCCTTCTCATTTGTAAAGTGAAATCAGCCTGTACTTTATGCAGCCACTGTTTAAAAAGCCATTCACAAACATGGAAACTTTCCTAGAGTGCCAGCATTGTCATGAAAGGTTCGACCGTTCCAGAAATCTGTCCTTTGTTTGAACTGTTCCATCTTCTAAAGCACAACACACACGCATGCAAATCCTAAACTTTGAAGCACTACGTTAACCTTCATTAACTAACAGCAAATATGTGTGTGACATCTATTGCATTGTCTTTTATATGGTATTTATTATGACTTAAAAGTTCCTAAATGATTGATGATGTGCTGTAATTGTTGTTAATAAATGTAAAAAAAAAAAAAAAAGCCCATCGATGGAATAGAGAATTGTCTATTTAATAGAAGTATTAGTATTGGTGTTGCTATTGCTGACATTAGCCTTGATGGTATTTCGTATCAGATTGAAAGCAAAACAAGTGGCATTGCCCATCCCTACGTGTCTAAATGATCTTCATGTGTTTGATACAAGCTGATCCAGCTGTAAAATCAAATGTTATCTTCAAACCAATAGTTGGGGGATGTTATGCTAACAAAGGTGAGCAAATATGAAAACACGTGTTTCTTTTCTACCGTTGCCTTGTGCGTATAAACTTTTAAAACCTTGCTAGTCATCACTTAAACTGGTTTTAATCATTTAAGTTATTCAAAGTGTTTGTATTTAATTAGATTCTATTTCAGCCATTTGATTTTCCATATCAATTTTTTTTAAATGATTCATGAATACAGTATATATTACCTATAAATTATGTATGAATACAGTATTATCAATATGAGAGTTTTGACACTTTTGCCAAGTTATTGCCCTAGGTGTTTGAGTAGATGGCACCACAAAGTCTGACAGGAAGATTTGTTTGACTATGTTATAAAGGAACACACTTGCTGCTAATGTTTTTGAGCATAAGCCAATTTACTTTACTCCGATAAGGGGCCGGTTCTGAGGAAAACTGTTTGCAGGGAGCTTCAGAATATGTACCTCTGCTCTGCTAACAAATACATCAGCATCCTTATTAAAGTTTGCACAATTTAAAGATGACACAATTGCAGTCGTGGCCTAGTGATTAACTCACTCATCACATCCGACTTTCTATTTCCTGCTCTTGTTCCTCATTTTTCTTGTCTTAAATCTTTTTTTTTTTTTTTTTTTTCTATTGATAAATGTGCTAATAAATTAAAGCAGTCAGTTAAATTTATTTGCATTGTGCTTTTTCACAATTCATATTAAGCAATCCAAAGTTGATAGTTTCAAGCCAAAAAGCTAAAAAAAAAAAATTAAAAAAAAAAACGTTGACTGTATTTGTATCGCAACTTTACAGCACAGGTCTAAAAACATCAGTTTATTAAAATTACATGCTACATGCTTTCTCTCTTTCTCCGATAGAAACTGAGGAGATTGTATGACACACTGCAGCGAGCTTACGCCAAGATATTAGAGGTGATGCAGTCTGGTCGACGTCTGCTCGGGACTTACTTTAGAGTCGCCTTTTATGGACAGGTGGGTTCAAACCACAAATTCATGCTTGTGTAGCTTTGACTTGCTACCACTTCCCAAAATGACTTCTCTCTGTGTAAACCATTGATATATTGTGTATCTCTTGTACAGCTGATATTGTGCACGTTACAATCTAGACATTATGTTAATGAACTGACAGCTGAAATGTTTTATTGAATAAAAAAACAAATTTATACACTACTGTTCAAATGTTTGGGTCGGTAATATTTTTGAAGTCTCTTATGCTCACCAAGGCTGCATTTATTTGATCAAAAATACAGTAAAACCTAATATTTAGAAAAAATATTGCAGCTTAAAATAAGCATTACCTATTTTAATATATTTTAAAATTGATTTATTCCTGTGATGTCAAAGCTGAATTTTCAACATCATTACTCCAGTATTCAGTGTCACATGATCCTTCAGAAATAATTCTAATATGCTGATTTGCTGCTCAAGAAACATTTATTATTATTGTTTAAGACAGTTACTATTTTTGTTGAAATTTTGATGAATATAAAGTTCAAATGAATATTTAAAATAGAAAACTTTTGTTGAAAACTATGTGAAAGTCATCCGTGCTGAATAAAAAATAATTATAAATTTCCTCTTCTTTTTAATCTTACTGACCCTAAACCTTTGAACATTAGTGTATGTAAACATCATCAAAATGGATTTACTATAATAACACAGCACAGTAATACTACAGGAGCAATATGTCAATCATGCATCTAAAATGATTAAGTAATGCGAATAAACATTTCTTCATTTTATATTTTTTGGACTTCAGGGCTTCTTTGAAGAAGAGGATGGAAAAGAATACATCTACAAAGAGCCAAAGCTCACAAAGCTTCCTGAAATTTCCCATCGTCTCATAGGCCTCTATGGAGAAAAGTTTGGAGCAGAGAATGTCAAAATCATCCAGGACTCCAACAAAGTAAGAAGTTATAAATGTTTTTTTTCACTCTACAGCTTCCTGTATTACGATGAAATTACCATGAAGGGCTGAGTCATCATCCAGGAAAAAGTTGTTTATGATAAGAACAAACATTTGGAAGCACATCCAGTCTTTGCATATTTTTGAGTATTTAACATTTTGATACATTTAAATGTTTTCCCTCATTGTTTCTTATTTCATAGTAAACTCTTATTTAAATAAAAGGTACCGCACACAAACCTTTTTTTTTTTTTTACCCAAAGGTTAACCAGAAAGAACTGGACCCAAAGTTGGCCTACATTCAGGTCACGTATGTCAAGCCTTACTTTGATGAGAAAGAACTGGTGGAGAGGAAGACGGACTTTGAGAAATGCCACAACATTCAGCGCTTTGTCTTTGAGACTCCATTCACACTAACAGGAAAGAAACAGGGAGGGGTTGAGGAACAGTGCAAGCGGAGAACGATACTTACCAGTAAGCTTGCAGAATGCAGACAGCTGGAGATCTGGCATTACTCCCAGTACATCTTGTTTTTCAAAATTCTTCCAACTTTTACAGTTTGCTTTTTTTTTTAACGACTCCTAATATGTGGTGTACGCTGCCTAGAGAAAAGGGGCTGTTGTCTTCCCTTTTGCCAAATCAGTAGGAAAACTTCAACAACCATAATGCACTTGGCATGTTGCCATCCAAGGCCACTCTTAGTCGTCAAATACCCCCTTGCTTGAGTAGAAAATGCTCCTTAGCAAACTTGGTGTCAACATTTTTGCTCCTGGGTGCAAGAATTCAAAGAGTAAACGTTTAGCTCAAGTCAGTAATTTTTTAAGTTTTCAGTGAAGGATCCAGAAGGCAGTGTAGGCAGTGGTTGCAAAGAATCCTAAATATGGAGAGAACACTGTGAAAAAAAATCTGAAAACCATGTTTGTAGTGTTCATTTCAACCTAGATGACTACGAACACATTGTTTTAGTCTGAAAGAAACTGCTGTTCTCTCTGTTCAGCCCAACTTCCCGAAAGCAAGGGATACAAAAATGCGGAAGTACAAGGTGTAGTTTTCATGAAAGCCCTGGAGATGTCAAAAGAGTTTTGCTGACAAATAAAGAGGACTTTCTCAGTCAACTCAACTGAAGGAGAAAGAGTAAACATTGTTCATTTACCACCGACACTATAACAATACAAAGCTCGATAAAATGGACTAAATGGATAGTTCTTGTCCTTGATTCTGATTAATTGAGCCGAAGTCGTTGTAAATTACTCTACAAACATCATTACATCAGTATTACTTTAGCCCTCAAATCCCCGGAAAATTTACGGTAAAAAAACGGCAGCTTTGTTTGCCAGAACTTTACCATAAAAAATATGGTAGCAATGTTTTCAGTTTTACAGGACAACGCTTAGTTTACTGTCTATTTTACATTTCAAAACTTTATAATTTAAAGGTTTATTTTGTAATAATTACATTTCATAACTGTTCATAACATAAAAATTCCATTAAATTTATGGTAAAAAACTGTATTTCATGAACTGATTTTAATTCATTTACCAACCTATTGGAGTACTAATATCTGTTTTGTTCTTTTGTAATACACTGACAACCACTAAACACAGTGGTGATGAGAGGGAATGTCAATTTACGGCTTTTCACTGTAAATTATACAATGACTTGTTATTTTTGACTTCCAAAAACTGTAAAATTCAGAGCGTGTATGTGAAGTTTTAAGTTCAATGTACCTCACAGATAATTTTTTTATAGCATGTTAAAATTGCCACTTTTTGGGGTTGAGCAAAAACGCGCCGTTTCAGTGTGTGCCCTTTACATGCAAATGAGCTGCTGCACTCGACCTAAGAGGGTGGAGCTTCAAGTGCTCGTTCTCCCCTGTCAGGATTCAGTCAGGACGCACTATAATGTCAGAAACTGCGAATATATGCTGCATGGAGATAGAACAGGTATAGTTTAGTTTAATTAGTGATAGTTTTATAGTTTAGTTTGTCAGAGGTGGCTTAGTTAAAATTTAAAAACACAAAACACACTCATGGAACGATAATTTGGGGCATTCACTCTAAATGCAGGATTCACTCCAGAAACCTTGCAGTGTGAGTGTTACCCTAATAATCATTGTTTATATGCTAGTTGCAACATCCAGGTTCATAGCATTAAAGAAAATGGCATGTATTTAATACTGTATAACATCAGTGTAAATATTTGATGAAACAAACTAAAACAGTTTTGTATAAACAATGGCAATGACATGTTCCCCAATGGCCAAAATATGCCTATCCTTCAAACTGGCACACACTTGTGTGACAACTTTTGTGAGCGACCTATCACTTAGATAATTTGTCTTTTCAATTGGCCTCCTTACTCATTTATTGTCATGCACTAAACAATAATGACAACGGCAGGTGCGTGACTAGCTGTGAACTTCATGACTTTGTCTGACAGTCAATCATAAATGAAATATTAGATATTCCACTATTAGATCATGATTACAATCTTTTGTTTGAGTGACGTCTTCAGGTTCAAAAGCGTATTGTTTTGTTGACTCTGTGTGTGTGTTTGTTTTTTGTGTCTGCAGCAGCCAACACATTTCCCTATGTAAAGAAGCGCATCGAGGTAGTGGCAGAGAAGCACTTGGAGCTTAAACCGATCGATGTGGCAATAGATGAGATGAAAGAGAAGAGTACTGAACTCGCTAAGCTCTGCTCTAATCAGGAGGTTAACATGATCACGCTTCAACTCAAACTCCAAGGCTGTGTTAGTGTGCAGGTACAGACTCTGGAACTTTTTAGTCTTCATACTATTTATACTTCCATCCAAAAGTTTGTAGCACCCGAAAACCCTGGTTTTACACCTGTGTGTTTACATGATAACAGAGTGTATTAAGTATAAAAAACAGCTCATTATAATGCAATACAAACGTGTTGATTAAAGGTGCAGTAAGTGATTTCTGAGAAGTGTTGTTGAAAGTGGATCAGACTGAGCAGCACAACACACTTGTAGCCAATCAGCAGTAGGGGGTGTGTCCACTCATGGTGGGGGAGAAGAGGGAGTGAGCAAGAGGGAGATTTGAAGAATGACTGTAGAAAGAAAGATGGCTGAGAGACATTAGAAAAGAGAAAAGATCAGAGGAATATCACTAAAAAAAGTTTTATGATCAGGCCAGAGTATTAGGAATGTTAGATAAAATTAGAAAAGCTTTCCGGCACTGGAGAGACCTAAGCGGGAAGGCCTGAAAACGGATGCAGAGGTTGCGTTGTTTTTGCTCCATAACAGAGAACATTGGTTTTGCTGTTTCACAGAACCAAGATATGCTGTTGTTGTAATGTTAGCTATAGTAACAGGACAGTTTTGAGTGTCATTGTTTGTCTGGAGCTTGTAAATACTCTTTTGTACTACAGTTGTCAAAAGAACTGACTTCAGTACCTATCGGTACTGAAATTTTAAAAAAGTGATGCTTTGAGCGCTGTTGAGCGGATGTGTAAACACCTCTGATTGACCATTGTGTTGACTCGCTCATCGGATATTTCTGTGATTGGCTACGATGATCATCGCACGGTAGTGTTTGAAAGCACACATAAGAGTTTAAATTTGAAAGCAGAGCATTTGAAAGCAGGATGGTCCGCAATAGACGTCTGCTTTCAAACGCTCCCATGTGTATCTGTGTAAGCGCTTGGTGAAGAGCATCATTGATGACTTTACAATGTTTTTACAGCGTTGACCATTGAAGCCAATCACAGACATATCCGATGACCCGTGAACACAATGGTCAATCAGAGAATCTGCTCAACAGCACTCAAAGCATCACATTTTTAAAATATCAGTACAGACAAACATTTGCATTTTTGACCCATAATTCTAATATGAACACATTCTTAGTAATATCAGAATTAGGACTGCCCTCGACTAAAGATTTTTCTGGTTGACTAGTAGTCGTTTAATAATAATTATTAACATTTAACATTTTAATAATTAATTGATAAGTTAGTGTTTTCTGTATTTTCGGCTGCAGTGATGAAATTCACGATGCTGACTTGTCATCTCCTCAGTAGTGGACACGCCTATACACATTTCATATGTATTACATAACCTGAGAATATTTGTTTTCCGTTTAAATTGGTTCATTTAAAAGTAGACATTTCGATTTCTGTAGATATGTTTTTCTTGTATGTGAGGCAAGTTTACATGGAGTTACGGTTCTTTTTTTTGGCGAGCTCAAGTTCACAGAAAGAGACGGCAGAAAGCGCACCCCGTTTGCTTTCATTATTTTACAAAAGCACAATGTTTTGTTGTTATTTTGTATGCACACAAATAAAAGTAGACTCTTCACAGATTCAAAAGATGTATTACTTTTATCTGTATGACCAAAAATTATGTTTTTTAAGTGCAAGTGATCGCACCGGCTGTCATGCAGTAAGCGCGCTACTATTCAGCTTTCACACTCTGCACAAACACTTGAATAGCTCACGATTTTCTAGGTTAACGTTAAAGCGAACAGCCATGTAAAGTTGCTACTACTTACATGTATCCGGTGATAAATGATAGGCTAGCATGATATCCTGCCCGACGTACTGTAATTACCTCATATATCAGCTGTTAACGATCTGTCCGTCACTTCCTGTGGATTTTTTTTTCCTGCAACTAAGCAACTAATACAGTTTTGGTTGACTAAACGGCTAGTCGACTATTAGGGGGCAGCCCTAATCAGAATAATCATGTGCATGCAGTCACAGTCCCTAAACGGCTGTTCATTGATAATGGTTTATTGTGCAATCATGAATCTAATACTGTTTTTGGGCTTATAGGTGAACGCTGGACCGATGGCCTATGCCCGAGCTTTCCTGGATGAATCCAAATCAGGTCAATCCAATAAGAAAGTCAAGGAGCTCAAAGAAATATTCAGGTATGCTGTATTACCTTTGCTTTTGTTGAACTTAGAAAGGGAAACATTTGGGTACATATCAATGAAAAGGCATGGTTTCGTAAGAAGAACCTAAAACAACAATTACAAGGAAATTAGCCAACACCTTTTTTGTAGATACATTTCTGTTTCTCTTTTGTCGACTTTTGACCACTACTGTCCTGATTTTTTTGGACGGGAGGGTCTGTGGGCAGGTAAATGTATGAGCTTTTTCAGATCTCACAATCTACTGGATGAAATAAGCTTGCACAATTTACATATGAACGCGAAAGAAGGCGACAAAAAAAAAAACATACAGAGAGCAGTAGCATTCGTTTCTGCTCTGATAGCTGCAAGAACATGCCGAACACTGTGAGTGTGTGTTAGAAATCAGGAATGGGAGAACATCATGTTTGTTATGTTTTTCATCCTCAAACCAAACTTAGGTCTTCAGCGAACAAAGTCTAAATCCCATCTGGCTAGTGCACTTCCTATAATGTTGTGGCTGTTTGAACACGTTTGACCACATGAGCGTTTCCACTACAAAAGCAATCCAGTCGAATGTGTTTTCAACTACCTCTGGAAGTGGTCTAAAGTGGACAAGCTCAAACCGTTTTAGACCTGGTTTACACCTGTATTTAGCGTCGTCCACTTGTGATTGTATTGACGAAAACGTATCTTAATACCAGGCGCACTATAGATACAGGTTAGGATATTTATATAAGATATCTATACAAATATTATCCATAATTCTCTTATCAGTGAGCTTAATATTATTAGGGCCCAAGCACCAATGGTGTGAGGATCCTATTGTAATTGCTCAGTCAATTACTCTTTTTCTCCAAAATGAATCGCATTTTTGAGGGCCTAAACATGCTCTTAACTCATGAAACTTTGCACACATGTCAGAAGTGGTGAAAGTTTACGTCTGAAATGGGTTTCAGAATTAGGTGTGCCAAAATGGCTCAATAGCGCCACCTTAAAAATTTCAATTAAGCACCCTTTGCGCTACATTTTTTAAATTTTCCACTTTTGCCTGGTTATAAAACCATAATTGGCTTGTCTTTCTACTCAAGAACTTTAATTTCAAAAGAATAGTACTGCAAGTGTTCTAAAAATAGGTGAAACTCATGAAACTTTGCACACGCATCAGAAGTGGTGAAAATTTACGTCTGATATGGGTTTTAGAATTAGGTGTGCCAAAATGTTTCGATAGCGCCACCTACAAAATTTCAATTAAGCGCCCTTCGCGCTACGTTTCATGTACAGGTGAAATTCAGTAGACAGATGTAACAGCCCAATGCCTACAAAAAGGTCCATGGGTGCAAAATCTGAAAACCCAACAGGAAGTGAAATATTTTGAGTTTTCTCTGCAAATATTTTGCAGTTTTTGCCATTTCCAGACATTGTACTTTAACAAACTCCTCCTAGAGCTTTAATCAGATCAACGTCATATTTGGTCAGTCTAATCTAAAGGCCTTTGCGACGTTAAATTGCGAGTTTTCACTGAAGGGCGTGTCCGTGGCGGCCTGACAAAGTTTGATGTTTCGCCATGAAAAAGGAAGTTGTTGTAACTCGGGCATACAAAGTCCTGGCCTGAAGACATCTACATGGCAATATTCAGTTACAGTCATAGCGCCAACTGCGGGCAACAGGAAATGACATATTTTACACTGTGATTAACTCATTGAGATTTAACCAGAACCACATCATACATGGTCAGTCTAATCTTAAGGCCTTAGCGATGTAAAATTGCAAAGATCTTGAGTTTTCGTTAAAGGGTGTGTCCGTGGCAGCCTGACAAAATCTAGAAACACTTTCAATCGTGCAACACTTGGCTAAGTGCTAATGTATGCGATTAACGCCACGAAACAGGAAGTTGTTGTAACTCAAGCATACAATGTTCAATCTGCCTCAAACTTCACATGTTTGATAAGAACCCTGGCCTGAAGACATCTACATGCCAAAATTAAGTTATAGTCATATCGCCACCAGCTGGTAGCAGGAAGTGTGGCAAATACAAATGACTGATATTATCCTCCTATATTTATGTACTTAAATGCATATTGCCCACAATGCTCTTTTTTCCTAAAGCCACCAGGTGTCGGTGGCACGTGTGCGAGGGCCCTTTCATCGCTGCTTGCAGCTTTAATTTTAGTTTGTTTTTAATTTTCCACTTTTGCCTGGTTATAAAACCATAATTGGCTTGTCTTTCTACTCAAGAACTTTAATTTCAAAAGAATAGTACTGCAAGTGTTCTAAAAATAGGTGAAACTGAAGTTAGCCATGTTCAGGCAGCAACCAACTGCAGTCCCTGTTAGCCATGTTCAGGCAGCAACCAACTGCAGTCCCTGTTTATTCAACAGCATGTATCATCTTGCCATGTTGCAGGAATGTATCTGTTATCAGTGAGCACATCTCATTCTTGGAAATGGCTCGAGAATTTGTTGTCGTCAGCCTTCTCTGTCATTTGTATGACAGTTAAATGACACAATATTTCCTCCCATAAATTAAGACGTGTCAAAGTAAATCAGCTCAATCTTTTGCAGTTGACTGCTCACTAGAAATAGCACATTAGGATGCAATAAAAATAATACGTGCACACACGCTATAAAAAAAATATTTTTGCTATCTGCTACTTTTTTCTTGTTTATATTTAGGGCCCAAGCACCGATGGTGTGAGGACCCTATTGTAATTATTCTTCTCCGAAATGAATCGCATTTTTGAGGGCCTAAACATGTTCGAAAACTCATGAAACTTTGCACACGTGTCAGAAGTGGTGAAAATTTACGTCTGATATGGGTTTTAGAATTAGGTGTGCCAAAATGGCTCGATAGCGCCACCTACAAAATTTCAATTAAGCGCCCTTCGCGCTACGTTTCATGTACAGGTATGAAATTCAGTAGACAGATGTAACAGCCCAATGCCTACAAAAAAGTCCACGGGTGCAAAATCTGAAAACCCAACAGGAAGTGAAATATTTTGAGTTTTCTCTGCAAATATTTTGCAGTTTTTGCCATTTCCAGACATTGTACTTTAACAAACTCCTCCTAGAGCTTTAATCAGATCAACGTCATATTTGGTCAGTCTAATCTAAAGGCCTTTGCGACGTTAAATTGCGTGTTTTCACTGAAGGGCGTGTCCGTGGCGGCCTGACAAAGTTTGATGTTTCGCCATGAAAAAGGAAGTTGTTGTAACTCGGGCATACAAAGTCCTGACCTGAAGACATCTACATGGCAATATTCAGTTACAGTCGTAGCGCCAACTGCGGGCAACAGGAAATTACATGTTTTACACTGTGATTAACTCATTAAGATTTAACCAGAACCACATCATACATGGTCAGTCTAATCTTAAGGCCTTAGCGATGTAAAATTGCAAAGATCTTGAGTTTTCGTTGAAGGGTATGTCCGTGGCAGCCTGACAAAGTCTGATGTTTCGCCATGAAAGAGGAAGCTCAGGCATACAATGCCCCATACTTCACATGTGTGATAAGAGTCCTGGCCTGAAGACATCTACATGCCAATATTGAGTTACAGTCATAGCGCCACCAGTTGGCAACAGGAAATGGCATGCTTTACACTGTAATTCACTCCCTGAAACACATTTAAATATGCCATGAAATTCCAAACATGCTAGAAACACTTTCAATCGTGCAGCACTTGGCTAAGTGCTAATGTATGCGATTAACGGCATGAAACAGGAACTCAAGCATACAATGTTCAATCTGCCTCAAACTTCACATGTTTGATAAGAACCCTGGCCTGAAGACATCTACATGGCAATATTCAGTTACAGTCATAGCGCCAACTGCGGGCAACAGGAAATGACACATGTTTGATAAGAACATGTTTGATAAGAACCCTGGCCTGAAGACATCTACATGCCAAAATTAAGTTATAGTCATATCGCCACCAGCTGGTAGCAGGAAGTGTGGCAAATACAAATGACTGATATTATCCTCCTATATTTATGTACTTAAATGCATATTGCCCATAAATGCTCTTTTTTCCTAAAGCCACCGGGTGGCGGTGGCATGTGTGCGAGGGCCCTTTCATCACTGCTTGCAGCTTTAATATTACATTGTTTCTGTTATGCTTAATTGTTTGGTTATATGTGTTGCAGGCAATTTGTCAATGTATGCAGTATGGCTCTGGACATTAATGAGCGACTCATTAAGGAGGATCAGTATGAGTATCATGAGGGACTAAAGGCTAACTTCAAAAGCATGGTTAAAGAACTTTCTGAGATCATCCACGAGCCGGTATGTTTGATTGCTCATTTCCATCTTTATCATTCTTGCAGCACAAAATTATTGTTCATCTATCTTCTTCTCCTACACAACAAATTTCTGCAATTAATTCAGCTCAGACTCCATTCAAATGCTTACTAGATAATTCGGTGTGCTGTTTTTCGTCTTTGTTAATATTTAAGATTACAGTTTTAAAATCCTGGTGGTGGGGATGTCTTTGTAAGCTGATTTTCCTTTGATTTACAGATTAAAGCACTCATCATTTTTCCATATCTGACAGTTTCTATGTGAAATGCCACTTCTCATGAAAATGTTCACCCGTTGTGGTTTTGTTCCTCATTTTTTGTTTCAGTGCATAAACCCCAGTAATGTATTGCCACACTAAGTTCTGGAGTTCTAAGTTTATATTCATTTTGAGGAATACAGAATGTTTTTGTGCAAGTGAGATGAGTAAATGCATGTTCACATTTAGTCTAGAACTACAACACAGCACACACAATGCCTCTGCACTTTATTTCTCTCAACATGGGGACAGGAGAGCTGTTAGTCAATAAATGTGAAAAAAAGTAACTTAGATATTTCGTTGTAAATTGAAAAAGTAATGCGTTACTTTACTAGTTACTTGGAAAAGTAATCTGATTACGTAACTCAAGTTACTTGTAATGTTTTACCTCCACTGTTCATTCTTGTCACCTATGTCAGATTTGATTTACACCTTGCATTATGATGGCACTTCCTTAAAAAGTTGTAAGCCAACTTTCACACTAATGGCAGTTTTTGCTAGCATTTGTTTGTTGGCAAGTTTAACTTTTGACCCTGTGCGTGGGTTTTGATTGTTTTTGCAGTTGCACCACATTTATAGCAATTAAGATAAATCTGTAATTCTGTTTTGTCTATTCTCTTGTCAGTGTAGACTCCAGGAAATGAGCTACTTTAACTGGGCATTTCCCTCTGTAAATAAACCAAAAAACAAATTTACTATATGTCTCCACTGGTTAGTAAATGTTATTCAAAACTTGGAGATCTCAGTGAAGAATTAGTTTTGTCCTCCTCTTATGACTAGCAGTCATTTATTGGCAGACAGGTTTGTTAGGTTGGTACAATTAAAGCACAACAGGTTTTTATATGTTTTGGCTTGTACACAGTTATCGCAGAGAGAGTGTGTCCTGAGATGACATGACATACTTGACTAAAGATTTTGAGAGTGAAAGATTGTGTTGCTATTGTGTACAAAAAATACAGTGGGTACGGAAATTATTCAGACCCCCTTAAATTTTTCACTCTTTGTTATATTGCAGCCATTTGCTAAAATCATTTGTTCTTTTTTTTTTTTTCCTCATTAATGTACACACAGCACCCCATATTGACAGAAAAACACAGAATTGTTGACATTTTTGCAGATTTATTAAAGAAGAAAAACTGAAATATCACATGGTCCTAAGTATTCAGACCCTTTGCTCAGTATTTAGTAGAAGCACCCTTTTGATCTAATACAGCCATGAGTCTTTTTGGGAAAGATGCAACAAGTTTTTTACACCTGGATTTGGGGATCCTCTGCCATTCCTCCTTGCAAATCCTCTCCAGTTCTGTCAGGTTGGATGGTAAACGTTGGTGGACAGCCATTTTTAGGTGTCTCCAGAGATGCTCAATTGGGTTTAAGTCAGGGCTCTGGCTGGGCCATTCAAGAACAGTTATTTTAGCTGTGTGCTTAGGGTCATTGTCTTGTTGGAAGGTAAACCTTCAGCCCAGTCTGAGGTCCTGAGCACTCTGAAGAAGGTTTTCGTCCAGGATATTCCTGTACTTGGCCGCATTCATCTTTCCCTCGATTGCAACCAGTCGTCCTGTCCCTGCAGCTGAAAAACACCCCCACAGCATGATGCTGCCACCACCATGCTTCACTGTTGGGACTGTATTGGACAGGTGATGAGTAGCGCCTGGTTTTCTCCACACATACCGCTTAGAATTAAGGCCAAAAAGTTTTATCTTGGTCTCATCAGACCAGAGAATCTTATTTCTCACCATTTTGGAGTCCTTCAGGTGTTTTTTAGCAAACTCCATGCGGGCTTTCATGTGTCTTGCACTGAGGAGAGGCTTCCGTCGGGCCACTCTGCCATAAAGCCCCGACTGGTGGAGGGCTGCAGTGATGGTTGACTTTCTACAACTTTCTCCCATCTCCCGACTGCATCTCTGGAGCTCAGCCACAGTGATCTTTGGGTTCTTCTTTACCTCTCTCACCAAGGCTCTTCTCCCCCGATAGCTCAGTTTCGATAGGCCAGCTCTAGGAAGAGTTCTGGTCATCCCAAACGTCTTCCATTTAAGGATTATGGAGGCCACTGTGCTCTTAGGAACCTTAGGTGCAGCAGAAATTTCTTGTAACCTTGGCCAGATCTGTGCCTTGCCACAATTCTGTCTCTGAGCTCTTCAGGCAGTTCCTTTGACCTCATGATTCTCATTTGCTCTGACATGCACTGTGAGCTGTAAGGTCTTATATAGACAGGTGTGTGGCTTTCCTAATCAAGTCCAATCAGTATAATCAAACACAGCTGGACTCAAATGAAGCTATAGAACCATCTGATGATCAGAAGAAATGGACAGCACCTGAGTAATATATGAGTGTCACAGCAAAGAGTCTGAATACTTAGGACCATGTGATATTTCAGTTTTTCTTTTTTAATAAATCTGCAAAAATGTCAACAATTCTGTGTTTTTCTGTCAATATGGGGTGCTGTGTGTACATTAATGAGGAAAAAAAATGAACTTAAATGATTTTAGCAAATGGCTGCAATATAACAAAGAGTGAAAAATTTAAGGGGGTCTGAATACTTTCCGTACCCACTGTATTTACTGGGTTTTACCCTCATGTTCTGACACCTGTCTTAGGGTGCTTTCACATTAGCACTTTTGGTGCGCACCCGGGTTCGATTGACGTCAGAGTTCTGTACGTTTGGATGATGTGAACAATGTCTTCTGAACTCGGGTGCGCACATGCGAACCGTACCCGAGTCCGCTTAAAAAGGGTGGTCTGGGGTGCAGTTTAAGCGAACTCCGGTACGGTTCGCTGCTGATATGAATGCAAACTTAGCAAATTGCGGAAGTGAACTGCTATTAATGCCGTATTATTTGATAAAAATGTGTGTTTGTGTGTGTGTTTCACTCACTTTCCCGACGAGCGTGACTGACGTGCTGCAAGCAGAGAGCTGTACTGCAGCCGATCTTATTATGAACACAGTCCAGTGGGGGCAGGGGGAGGGTGAAGCAATTGAACTCTGGTTCGGTCCAGGCAATCAAACCAAGTGTGAAAGCACCCTTAGACTAGAAATAATGGAATAATAGAATGTGTTAATTTAATTGACATTTAAAGACAATTCTTATAAAGTCTATATTTAATGTTTACTCATATGCCATAGTGTTTTTAAATTTGGGGGCTTGCAGTATACAGTGGATATAAAAAGTCTACACACCCCTATTAAAACTGCTGTTTTTTGTGATGTAAAAAATGAAGCAAAAAGAAATCATATCATAAAACTTTTGCACCTTTGATGTAAAAATGACAACCTCTGCAATGTCACTGAAAACCAAAGTAGTAAGAGAAAAAAAGAGAAAAATAACCAAACTGCATAAGTGTGCACACCATTTTATAATATGTGCCTGTGGTCAGAATTAACTAATCATTAAGCTCATGTGAAATAGTACACACCTGTCTTATCCTCCAAATGATTTTCGGTTCTTCTCTAAAGGTTTTTTCTTGGTTGCATGCATGCTACTACAAGAGCCATATGCCACAAGCAGCTAACAAAGCATTAGAAGTGTCTTATTATTAAACGGTATCGGTCAGATGAGGGCAACAAAAACTTTCCCAAGGGATTAGATATACAAAAGAACACAGTGAAGATTGTCATTAGTAAGTGGAGAAAGTATGGCACAACAGTGACCTTATCAAGCTCTTTCTGGCAAGCACTGGCTGCTCCCTACATGTGACAACTGTCTCCTTTATTTTCCATCTGTCTGAGCTATGTGGCAGGGTGGCAAAATGCAAGCTTTTTCTGACTAAAGGCAGGTGTACACTGTACGAGTTCAGACACTCGGGAGGTTGTGAGCCATTGCACAAGTCACGACTCCTTAACCTGATAATCGTATCAAAGCAGCCGGTACACGGCATGACTGTACTGCACAGCAAGCCGGCGGCAATCACATGAGCTTTTATGCTAAACACAGAGACTGGAGCTTTCAATGTTGCTGCTATAGATTCGGACAGAAAAAAGAAAAAATATAAAAAGACGAGTGTGTAAATTATTTGGTGAAAAGCAGAGAACAGCAGTCACACTGGGCTATAATAACATTTATAGATCTAGCCTATGTGATGTGTTTGTGTGTGATTTGGTGTTAACATGGTTACTGTCAAAACTTGTTTTCATGACAAATTTATTTAAACATAAAATAATTAAGATATTACTAAAGAATATATATTGTAGTGCATAATATAGTGCTAATATAGTGCATATATTTAGTAAAATGCTCCCGTCTAGAGTTAATTTCTCTTGTGAACTAACATGCTGTGGACACTAAATGACTTGCCTGAGATAAATGTAATGCTACGTGAGATATTATTCTCAAGCCATTTTATTAATGTCTTTCCGTGTTTGAAACGCTGGTTGAGAGATTACAACATATCTATGCAAAGATCGTCTGTTCTTCTTATGTACTTTTTCCTGTGATGGTCAGCAAACAGTGTTGCATTACTGCGCTCGCCCCCTTCTGGATTGGAGTGTGGATCGCCTTTGACTGACTATGTTTGTCATCTGACCGTGACGGTTCGGCGAATAAATGTACCGCTACACCCCTACTATTCACTGGTCAAAATCTGGCCAAATCCCGCATTGTGCATGTCATGGAATGTGCTTTGAACCCAACAATGCACTTTTTTGCTGGTTTTTTTCTCAGAAGCTCAAAGCCCCAGTTCTTTGCTTTCTAAAACCGGTTTCACGAGTTCCAATTAATTATTTGCTGTAACATTTTAATGTCTCCATTTTCAGTTTAATCCTCAGAGCAGCTGTATTATGTTATATGTCTAAAGCGTAGAAACCATTGTAATCATGGTTAATGAATAGGAATATATTGAATTATCAGTCAATTACTAAACTAGAATTTACTGTATGATTTAAGACATTGTTTATAGTGATAAAATGAACATTGTAAAACTAGCTGACCTTAGAAACACCCCCCTAAAAACACCCCTCTATAAACATATAAGCAATTGCGGTTGTCTTTATCTGTAGAAGTATGCATCTCAAGTTCATCTAAAGCCACATTTCCACCAAAATTAGCCAGAACAATTTGTCCCAGGAAATATTTTCCCTCAAACCTGTTGCTGCCTGCATTTCTGGTCTAAAGTACCATGAAGATTAGTCCGGTGACGTAGGACTGCGCGCAACTTTTCAGTTCCCACTGGATTTTGTCCTCCGCATATAAGCTTAATAAAGCCTGAACCTCATCATCAGTCCATCGGTCGTAGTTTTTAAACATTGTTGATTTGAATAGCAAACGACTCTGTATGCACCGCAACAGACTTTTAAAAATGGTGGTTGAAATAAAATGCTGTGTGGTGTCAACCAATCAAAAGGCTGCATGAACTCAACCAGTCAGCATGTTCAGTGCCCAAGTCCCACCCCCAAAACTATGAACTTTGAAAAAGCACTACCTCATGAGCAGGGACTTTCTGAAGGGGCAATTTTTACTCTGAACTTTATTTAGACCCTGGTCCCTACAGTCAAAACACACCGAGTACCACCCTAAAGTCCCTTGTTCCTGGGGAAAGTTCCTGAGGTGGAAATGTGGCTTTATATAGTCTTCTTGAAGAGTGAACTTCACCATTTTTATTTAACAAGATGCAAGTACTTAAATTTAGATCAGTAAAAGTGTTATTGTTTTTACGTTGAATTAGTTGTTAATATTACAGTACATTAGTTGCACCCTCAAGCCATCCTAGATGTATATGACTTTCTTCTTTCTGATGAACACAATCAGAGTTATATTAATAAATATTCTGACGGGTCCCAGCTTTATAATGGCAGTGAACGGGGGCAAAGAGTACAAAGCTCAAAAAAGTGCATCCATCCATCATAAACATACTCCACATGGATCCGGGGGGTTAATAAAGGCCTTCTGAAGCTAAGCGTTTGTGTAAGAAAAATATCTATATTTAACAAGTTATAAAGTAAAATATCTAGTTTCTGCCAGACCGCCTTTTGTATTCAACTTACGCTGAGTTAAGTTGAATACAGAAGGCGTAGGACGTAGCGTAAGCATTTTGAACTGCGAGAGTCGTTGCACTTTCTTCGTAAGTTGAATACTAGGATGGCTTGAGGGTGAGTAAATCGTGGGGCAATTTTCATTTGAAAGTGAACTAATCCTTTAATTCTATTCAGATTATACTATAAAATGTAATCCTTAGGCAGTTATGCATGTGAATTTTACGCAATGAACAGGCAGTTCTCATCTCTAATACATGAAATTACATTTTCACAAACACACACACACACACATCCTCTTTAAATACATGTTAGAGCTCTTGGAAACACCTGTACTTTCAACACAGCAATCATAATGCCACCACAGGATATCTTTCTATAAAGACCTTAATAGATTAGTTCCTCCGTTACACGACTAGCAGAATTGCAGTAAGCGAGGGTTTGCCTGTGTGACTAAGGTTTAATGTATCATCATGATAATTGAAATGACTGGAAATAAGAATGTGGTAATGTGTTGCAAAATGTTTTGGTAACTGGTTAAAACAAGTCCTCAAAAGTCTTAACTAAAGTAATTGGTTGTAAAGTGCTTTTTCTTCTCTCTGTTATGCTGTCCTCTTAGTAGTACTTCTGCTTCTAATGTGTCTCTGTTTTTATTCCTTATGCTGCCGTGTCCAATAGATTGAATTCTAGGTAACCGCTTTTGTTGTCAAAAGTATGTGTCTTATTTTCTTTTGAATATTTTTGCAAGTAGTTGCTATATTCTATGATTATATACTGTAATTGTACGTGTGTGGATCATGTTATCTGCTAATTACTGTACGTGAATCCAGTCTTCCATTACATTTTGAAATCCTTATCCTGTTTTCATCTTATGTCGCACAGATCTTCCAGGAGGATATGATGCGTTCCCTGCTGCAGAACTCTATTCATGTGTTCCGTGCTATCAGTGGAACCTCCTCTGACCTGAGCTAGAACCTGAAGCTTGTTCCTGATTGTTCTGGACTATCAGCTCTCCAATCAACTGAATGTACAAATCAAGCATCCCTTCAGGAAACAAGAATTTTAGCATCTTTGCCATGTTTTACTTGTTGTGGACAGTTAGTTTGTGTACACAGGAAGACAAAATTGAGCCTATGTACTTTTTTTATGCACATTCCTGCTCATATCGTGTTTGCATCAACGTTCCTTCTAGGCTCACATTACCAAGAGTTTTTTTTTTCTTTTTTCAACCTTTACCCTCTGATCATTATGGAAGCTTATTTCCACCACAGAAGAAAAACATTATGCTTTGGACAATCATAATTAGGACATAAAAGTCATAATTATGACACAAAAATGTCATTATGAGATTAAAAAAAAGTCCTATAATCTCATAATTATATTGTCATAATTTAGGTTTTTTTTTTTTTTTGCATAATAATGACTTATTAATTATGACATAATTAATCTTTGTATGACAACTTTTCATGATCTAGTCAATTTTATCGATGGTTAAAATCCATCCAATGGATATCAATGGATAAAGCCCAGTTTGTTTTTTTTGTCTCATATTCTTGGAAATATGTCACATCACATTTAAGTAAAATGTTGTACCGATGCCATTGCGTTTTGACTGTAAATTTTCTCGGTGTTGTTCAATCTATGTTTTGCATCTCAGCCAAACTGTCCATTTAAATTGCAGGGATGCCACTGGAAACAAAACGCGCAGTGTAGAGCACCCAGCACACCAAAGATCAAATGGACAGTTTATATTTTATGCTTACATTTCCATATCATATGGCTTTTACATTGACAGTTTTATTTTCTGAAAATGTCAGGTGACCTTAAAGTCTAAAGCTTGTATAAAAAAAGAAAAAGAAAAAAACATAAACATGATGACAATAGAGCGCATTGCCCACATTTTCAGTGGCTTTGGTTCTAGAAGTATTTTTGCCATTCATTTTCTTCATTTATCTTCAGGGGAAAAACAAAAAAAAATTTAGTTATAATCCAACCAGCTAGCTTCAAGGTGAATCAAATCATTACAAACGTGTGTGTTTGTGTGTATATATATATGGAAGGTACTTATTTTATGTTTGTTTTTTTTTTAAATGATGTAATCAAATCAAAAAACAATGGTACAATGAAAATTTGATTTAATTATTGATATAATAATTGAATTATTAAACAAAATTATGACCTTAAAATCCATCTTTGGAACACAAATTAGGATCTTTCTGATGAAATCTGAGAGCTTTCTGTCCCTCCATAGACAGCTACGCAACTGAAACTTTGATGCTTCAAAAAGTTCATAAAGAGATCGTAAAACTAATCCGTATGAATTTAGTCGTTTAGTCCAAATTTTCTGAAGAGAATCAATCGCTTTATATGATGAACAGATTTAATTTAGGCTTTTACTCACATATAAACCTTGATCAGCGAACATAAACAGAAGCTCAAGCGAACCTGAATGACGTGCGAGAACAAACCTCTTCTGGAAGCTTAATACACGAGTCTATGAGATACACGAGAATGAACCTCATTGGTTCTCACACGCATCAAGCAAACTGATGTTTGAGTTGATCAATGTTTATATGTGAATGAAAGCCTAAATTAAATCTGTTCATCATATAAAGCGATCAATTCTTTTCAGAAAATTTGGACTAAACCGCTTAATTCATATGGATTTTTTTTTTTTTTTTTTTTTTTTTTAATTTTTATGATCTCTTTATGAATTTTTTGATGCGTCAAAGGGACTGAAATCTCTCAGATTTCATCAAAAAGATCTTCATTTGTGATCTGAAGATGAACAAAAGTCTTATGGGTCTGGAATGACATGAGGGTGAGTAATTAATGACAAAGTGTTCATTTTTGGGTGAACTAACCCTTTAACTGACCTTTTTGTTTACTTCTGTTTACCCTTATTCATGCTTGTTGCCTGGTGCAAACGGAATATTGTTTAAGAGAAACGTGGTTGGCAGGAGGTCAGTGTTGCCAACTGTTGAAAAGAAGAATTTAAACTAACTACTACTGTATGTGGTCAAATCATGTCCCTCTTCCCTATTTTCATTACTATACATCAGCGCAGTGGTTACTGACTGGCAGTGAGCTTGTTCGAGTTTGTCCGAGTTTGGTCCTTAGTTCCTGCTCGCTGATACAGCCAGAACAGCCTATCGAGGGCTAATTTATTCACAAAAATGCTGTTAATACTTCTCAGACCTTGCTGCACTGAATATGCAAATTGCGAACAGAGGATATGTAGATTTATATAGGAAATTGTCCATTTGTTGTAAATGCATATATATGTGTGTGTGTGTGTGTGCGTATATGAAAAACATGCAGTATTGGCAGAGCAGTATTTGCGAGCAGTTCTTTAAAATGTTTACAATTACTAGTTTAGTAATAAAGCCATCTCTGATCAACAATGGACAATTAATTTGCTAGAAAGAGAATAGCGAGACAAGCTGCCATTTCTGAAGATCAGTTTCATTATTTCCTTCAAGTGTTATGTCAGCATATAATGTATGAATGTTTTTTCTTTCTCTGTGGTCTGTAGTTCATAGATAAATATTTCTTTAAAAATGTCTTTGATGTTTATTCTGAGCTCTTTTGAGCTGTTTTCCCATAACAGTGCTGCTTCGTTTTCCAAACAAACAAACAAACACACACAAACTGAGTAACCACAAAATACATATTAGATGAAATATGTGACCCTTGTCTGTATAACAGGTTTCAGACTCCATTTGGTCCCTAATTCCACAGAGAACTTGATAACCTTTGCATTGGAAAAAATAGACATAAATTATATGGAAATGGATTTAAAAGATGCGTATGCCATACAATTACATGTTTAAGATGGCATTTACAGATTTGACACATTTCTCCAAACTCAGTTCACTGTTCTTAAAAACAGTTAACTCAGTGACCTAAACACTTTGTAATGCTCTCAAACAGATTGTAAGTTTTCAATCATTTCACACATATTGCAAATCATGAAATTCTCAGATGTTTTCATAATAGTTCCTACATTCAACCAAAACTTTAATATATGAGGGGGAAAAAACAACCACAGCTATTTTTATTGGCTTTACACAGGTCACAAACATTTATGTACCATTTGTCCAAACACACAAAACTCTATCTTCTTCATTAATAATGCACACAACACAGGAAATGCAGTTTTCCTAAATGTTTACGCATATATCACAATTGCATTATGTAATAGGGAAAGTATAAATTGAGCAAGAAAATATGCAGGAGAAGAGGAAAATAAAGTGGTGTAAGCGTAAAGGTGGTGGTGTGGGTAGAGGAAGGGGTATAATGAAAAGGAAAGGAAGAGTGGAACATGTAGAAGGAGATTATATATGAGGAGAGAGGGGGAAGTAAAAAGGAGGATAGGAGAAGAGCTGAGTATAGTGGAGGACACTGATTTCAAATGAAATCAGAATTACCCTAATTCAGTGGTTCTGAAATATAAGTCATAAGTGTTTCGAAACGTTTCGAAATTTCAATGTTTCACCACTGGGGGCGATGATCTCTGTGAAACATGCTGTAAATATTGCCGCAAATTTTGAGAGAAGCTGCCGCAAATACAGTCATTTTAGGTCGCAAAAATCAGGAAAAAATCCCACAAAATCCTGGAAGGACTGATTAATGAATAGCACACATTTATGCCAAGCGATTGCTTATGAGCTAATGTTGATGAATTATGATGTTTACTACATTATGTTTATATGGTAATATGTTTTAGACAGTTGTAAGAATGCATATTTTATCTCCCTCATCTGAGCTTAAATGAGCAGCCTGCTCGGTGTATTTTGGGATGGTTTATAATTATTATTTTTTCCTTGTTATTTTGTTTACACAATAAACTGTATTTAATTTCTATTTAATTCATAGTAAACTACTGTATCTAAGACCATTAACTGAGAAATTATTCAATATATTTTACAAGTATGAGGGTTATTATAGTTAACTAAACCTAAAACCATAAAAAATCTTCATTACTTGAAATAAACGTTAACTGAAATAAATATATAAAAAATGTAAACGTATTTTATTTAATCTAGTTTCCAAGCTTTATCTTAACCTGATGTACTAAAATAACTAAAATAGAAATAAAAAACTATATGGACGTTTAAAAGCAAAAACTAAAAGACATAAACACACACACACACAAAAAATACTAAAACGTTTAACTAAAATTAAAATGAAGGCAGAACAACTAAAAATCAAATCTAATCAAAATTTTAAACAAAAACTATAATAGTACCTCAATGATAAGTGTGTCAGTCCCTGACAAGTAGCCTACTGAATTGAGTTCTCTTTCTTTTTGCACTTGAACGGTCAAAAAACGTCTGCTTTGGCGAGTAAAGTACAGTTGGTTATGTCTTAAGTGAACATAAACATTTTGGAGAATATCAGATGTATATCAATGTATTGGATCTGTGTATTCTTAGAGAAATGCTTACTTAATGCATTACAATTTAACTAAATTAAATTTTAGTTGATTAAATCAACTGTAGATTTAGTTGACTAAAATCTAATGATATTTAGTCAACTAAAACTAGGCTAAAACTATAAAACCATTTGATACCAATCTTTCTTTTGAATGCCATGTTTCTAGCATCTATAACACCGCATTCTTCCATCTTAAAAATATATCTAAACTATGACATATGCTCTCAATGATAAATGCAGAACAGTTAGTTCATGCGTTCATGCTTTCATGACATCAAGGCTAGATTACTGTAACGCTCTACTAGGTGGTTGTTCTGCTCGCCTGATAAATAAACTACAGCTTGTACAAAATGC
This sequence comes from Elopichthys bambusa, assembly GCA_037101425.1. Taxonomy (NCBI): domain Eukaryota; kingdom Metazoa; phylum Chordata; class Actinopteri; order Cypriniformes; family Xenocyprididae; genus Elopichthys; species Elopichthys bambusa. The sequence continues at coordinate 9,882,777 of CM074432.1, read as the reverse complement.
AGCAGCTAGAGTTCTTACTAGAACCAGGAAGTATGACCATATTAGGCCAGTTCTGTCAACATTGCATTGGCTTCCTGTTAAACATTGTATAGATATAAATCTTGCTAATTACTTACAAAGCACTAAATGGTTTAGCTCCCCAGTACCTGAGCGAGCTATTAAAGCATTATAGTCCTTCACGTCTATTGCGATCTCAGAATTCAGGCCAGTTGATAATACTTCGAATATCAAAATCAACCACAGGTGGTAGATCCTTCTCCTATTTGGCACCTAAACTCTGGAACAATCTTCCTAGCATTGTTCGGGAAGCAGACACACTCTGTCAGTTTAAATCTAGACTAAAAATGCATCCGTTAAAGGATTATTAGGCTGCATAAATTAGGTCAGCCGGAACTGGGAACACTTCCTATAACACCAGATGTACTCGTTACATCAGAAGAAGAATGGCATCTATGCTAATATTAGTCTTTCTGTTTATCCCGAGGTTTACCATAGTCAACTGGATCCGGGCCATATCCAGGTGAGATTGAGGACCTACGCCTTGACACAACCACAACGCACCCCTGAAGTATCAGCAGAGATTGAGTCAACTAGATCATCCATTGTAAAGCCCTCATCGACACAACAGCCAATGGCACAGTTCCTCAACAAACTGTCCATACCAGCGTGATGAATACGATCCTCAACTGGATTGAACTGGAATAAATACTTTGAATGTTGAATCCTGTCGGGCTTATGATAAGCTACCTGAATCGTAACAAAGCACTGTTTGCCAGAGGAGAACTGGCCCCCCGACTAAGCCTGGTTTCTCCCAAGGTTTTTTTTTTTCTCCATTTTAACACGTATTTGCCACCTGTTTGCCACCTGATGTCACCTGTTGGAGTTTGGGTTCCTTGCCGTTGTCGTCTTTGGCTTGCTTAGTTGGGGACACTTGACAATTGACATTTGATATTCAACAGTGCTTTGCATTTGCCTGCATTGACACCATTTTCTTTAAGAGCTGCTGTGCAGCCAAAATTATATACCAGTTATCACTGTAAAGCTGCTTTGACACAATCTGCATTGTAAAAAGCGCTATATAAATAAAGGTAACTTGACTTGACAATTACTGATGACTAAAATATGACTAAAACTAAATGGCATTTTAGTCAAAAGACTATGACTAAAACTAAATCAAAATTTGCTGTCAAAATTAACACTGGTCACGTCATTGACCCATAAACGTGTATTTGTACGTCTACAGCTGAAAGTGTTCTAAAATCATTAGAGAATACACTTGTAGTTTTGATGTTAGTATTTGCTTTTAACAAATGCATAACTAGAAAAAAAATGTCTTATTTTGCAGTAAAGTTGAACTGTTTGGCTAAGGTAAGAGTGTGTTTAGATCACTGTGTTAACTGTTTTGAGGGCAGTTACATTACTTTGGAGAAATGTGTCAAATCGATTGAGAAAAACTGTAACAATTCATTTTGGTGCCTGCTTTCTGAGAGGGACACCGGAGGTGTTTAATATCATACTCTTACATGTGTTGTAACTTACATCTGCCAATGCAGTGTTGACAGAACTGGCCTAATATGGTCATACTTCCTGGTTCTAGTAAGAACTCTAGCTGCTGCATTTTGTACGAGCTGTAGTTTATTTATCAGGCGAGCAGAACAACTACCTAGTAGAGCGTTACAGTAATCTAGCCTTGATGTCATGAAAGCATGAACTCATGAACTAACTGTTCTGCATTTGTCATTGAGTTTTCAGTAAAGTTATGGTAGCAGGGTTGACTACTGAAGATTATCTTTTACAATTTATTAATTGATTTAAAGTAAAAAAAAAATGTAATGAACAAAAAACAATTATTCAGGAAGTTCATAAAAACATGTATCCTTGCCTTACCCTGAAAATCTTAAAATTATTTACATTTATTTACATCTACTTAGTGTGTGTGTGTGTGTGTGTGTGTGTGTGTGATTCATGAGGACACAAATTTGTATAATGATATGGGTATTACACTGGTATTACGCCTAAACATGAAATATGAGGACATATTTAAAATAGCTTTAAAAACATACTAAACAATGTTTTACTAAAAATGTAAAAATGCAGAATGTTTTCTGTGATGGGTAGGTTTAGGGGTAGTGTAAGGGGATACAATGTACAGTTTGTACAGTATAAAAACCATTACGTCTATGGTATGCCCTTACTAAGATAGCAAAACAAACCTGTGTGTGTGTACACGCGCCGTTTACTCATCTTTATTTATTTTCCTATCTGTATCCTGTTGAACTGGGAGCTTTTCGTCTGTCACCAATGCAAATTCTTTGTATGTGTGTAAACATACGTGGCGATAAACATTCTGTAATTGTGTCATTTTCTGAACACTATTTCGACTGGAACGGATAGTATTTAACTCGACATTCAGGCAATATGCCACTGAATTTGGTTAGTGTGCGTGATTCCTGGAAAAGTCCTGTTGCGAGTTGACTCACACACTCCACCCACTTCAGTCTGACAGTCCAAGAAGCTCCAGTCGCACTTCTGTTTTGAGCGCGGGGCTGACAGACGTGCTTTACTCTTTTTGAGTTATGCCAATCACGGGTACGACCGCTTGAGAGTAAAGTAAAATATCGCGTTTAGCGTATATCAACACAAGATTACGTGATTTCACTTTGAATTTTACACGGATTATCCGACAAAACCTTCGAAATGTGTCGATTTTGGGATATATCCTTGATGATATGCTTCTCTGTCTCCGTCATGTTCGTTGGAGGTGATAACATATCAGGTGGGTTTACTGTTGTTGTGTTGGTTGTTTGTTAGGAACGCTTTTTCCCGTAAGTTTCCCTGTGACAGCGCTTGCAAGGTATCCTGTATAATTCCCGGAACAGTGACGTCAGAGTTCTTCTCACGTCTGATCTTGCTCCCTTTGAGATTCACTTATTTTATGTTTTTCTCTTTTTTCCCTCTTGGTCCTTCTTGTTTCCCTCTTCTAAAAACATTAGAACTCCCTCCTCCGAAGAATCTGACCTTTATATGGGAAACACCTTTCCGGCTTAGTTTGACATGGGAAAAGCCTGAGGATTTGGACCGTAGCTGTACAGTGAACTACACGGTAAATGTGTATCATTCGCAGGTGAGTCACTCTCGATCCGTCGCTCACTCTTCAAAGAATTTTCTCTCGGTGGATACAGTCGCAATAGAAAGTGAACTCTTTAGAATGCGAAATTCTACTTTTCTTGAAATCGCTAATTTGTTCAGATCTTTTCAATTTCGAGTGATCGTGATTATATTTTATTATTTTTTAAAAATATTATTTAAGCTATTTATTGTTGGAGAAAGAGGTAAGCTGTTTCAATTAACATGCAGTACCCACATGAAAAAATACTATAGTAATTTATAGTAAATACTGTAGTGTTTTTGAACCATTGAACTAATACCCTATAGTTGTAGAAAATTTAGTACAGTATTGGGTAATTTGTTTATATTACTGTAGTTGTTGTATTACCACAACAAAGTAATTCAAGTACTTTACTATAGTATTGTTCAAAAACACTATAGTATTTATTATAAATTACTATATTATTTTTTTCATGTGGGACAGAATATAAACCTGGGTCTTCTCGTCTGATCCTCGTCAAACAGAGTTTGCTGTTCATTGTTCATTGCTGTTCAAGCTCAACTGCCGCTCTATAGGCAAAACCCCGTCGTGCCGCCCCCACTTCACACTTAAACTCGATCTTTGAAGAATGAAGGTTTTGTTTATTGATTTATTAATAAACTTGCTCTAAAGTAAAAGCATGTACAGGCATTTCATTCTGCAACATAAAAAATAAATAAATAATAATAATAAAAATCAGCACGTAACCACTAACTGTAATTATATAGTAAGAATATCTCCTTAAAGATTCGGGAGAATTCCTGGTGGGCCGCTGATAAATTAGGCCGGCAGTAGCCTACTTTGACATAAAGCAGCAGTGGAAGTCGGGAAGTGTCTAGTTCCTTTTCAATAAGAGAGACACGAAAGCCGCAAATCGGTGGTAGTTCTAATAGTGGCGAAGCGACGGTGTGCTCGCGATTCTCACGCTCAAAATCTCGTCACTTGGGCGTGCACAGCTCTTCCTTATAAATAGAAGAATAATGGATTTGGCATGGCAGAAAGCGCGCTCCCTCAAAAACCACTAAAAAGTTGTCATATTAGACATGATAACTTTTTGATATAAGTGAAATGATTTCAAACGAACGTACAATAAATAAATAAATAAATTAAATAAATAAAAAACGAAATATCTCTCTTTTTTGCCGCCTTCACTGTGCTGCCGCCCTAGGCAGCTGCCTAGTTCGCCTATAGGCACGCGCCGGCCCTGTTCATTTGTCAAAAATGTTTTTAGGGTCCACCAATCTACTGAACAGCTGCATCATCCAAAAAAAAAAAAAAAAAATGTTTATCTGGGTATAGCACTTGAGATGAAGATCTCAGGTGAATAAAATCGTATAAACTTTTTATAGTATATATGATGCATTATATTTATATTTATCTATTATATTTAATGTTATGTAACATAAGTAACTGAGGCAGGACCATTTTGAATCATATTTTTTGCCTTTTAAATAGTCCTGCAGTTTTACAGATAAACATTTAAAAAGTAGGCTACTTATATTCCATGTGAGCTCTCAGTTAATAGTATGCCATTAAACTCTGCATACTTAAAATAATTGCTGTTTAATTTAATATATTTTCATGTTGATTGATATCATATAATGGTGAAACAGTAATAAAGAAAATGCCTTCGTTGTCCCACATTTCACTCAGTTTTATGATCATACTTGAGTCAATACAAGGCCAATCTTAGTACGTGACCTTGACACACTTATATGCAGGAAACCTGAGAAGCACTGAACATTTAATTGTTTTATTAAGTCAATCTAATCTAAAGTTTACATTGGGTTTGTCATTTTCTCATATATTACATGTGTTAAAGGCAGATCCCACCCCCCCTTCAAAGCGCTCTCCAAAGCCACGCCTCCTTCAAAACACATGAACACACAAGAAAGCATCACGAGATAGTGTTGACATAGAAATGCATAAATACAGCTACAGGTAGAACGTCACGGGATGCCATCTCGGTTTTGACATGGCGTGAATGCAACATAAGCTTGTTGTTTTGGTTCAGGAGTAACTGTAAAAGGCGGCTGCTGTTTGTTTGTGGCACTCAGTGACTGTCTGTTGTCTGAGTACAACTTTGCATAACCTTACAGAACACGCTGATGACATGTGATTTCTGCACAAGCAGGGTGCGGAGGTATGGAAATAAATATGTTGACAGGCAGGTACGACATTGTAACACTCGATCGAACATTTTTTGGTCCTGAGACTTCCACAGGGAATATATGTACATGTTTTAATATTTACACCACTTCTATTATTGATTGCTATCCGGATATGAAGAGAGTTTCAACCAGTATAACAAAAAGTGTTTATAAAACCCTACCTTTAAGTTTCATTTTTCTTTTATGAGCCCTGTAAACCTGGCTGCTCTTTGTCCTTTTCCTTAAAGCCCTCATTTCCTCATTGAGTGTTATGGTACAGGAAATATAATAGGCATAAAGACCTTCTTAATCTACTTAGTCTAACAATTCTGCCAAGTACTATTATGTTCACACAAAGAAACCATTAACTAATGGAAATATGTACATGTTGGAGCAATGTTGGAAAAAAAAAAGTTTACAAATAGCATACTTCAAATCAAACAAGCTTTTATGAGATGTGTTTTGAGTTCTCGCCAGTCACTGAATTTGATCATGATACAAACAAACAAAGACGCTACACACACGTAGCATGAGCAGTTGTTTTTGATTTGAACTAGATTGTATAATTTCAAGATTTAAGGCAAAAACATAATTGACTAACTTTAGATTTGTGAAATTATGCTACATAAGACACACCTGCAGTAGAAAGACTGAATAAAAATGCAAATGTACTCTCTGACAGTAGGTGGCACTTATGGAACAGCAGCAGTTTCTTTGGGTATTGCTGTGCACAAAGCAACTCTGCGCTTATAAACAGGCATTATACGGAGTAAAGGGATAGTTCACCCAAAAATGGAAATTCTGTTATCATTTACTCACCCTCAAATTGTTCCAAACCTGTATGAATTTCTTTCTTCTGCTTAACTATCTTCAGAAGAAGATATTTTGAAGAATGTCGGTAACTAAACAGGCGCAGGACCCCCTTTGACTTACATAATATGGGGGAAAAAACACTGTGGAAGTCATCAACTGTTTGCTTAACAACTTTTTTCAAAACATCTTTCGTGTTCGGCAGAAGTCCGGAATAGAGATGGGCCAAAATAAAGCTAAAAAAAACAGCCTGTTCTGATTTATAGCCAGTCAACCGGTGCATCTCTAGCCTGTGGCATTTTAGGGACTTTCAGAGTTAAACATCCTTCTGAATGTTTCAGAGTTACTTCCTTCTAGGAGAGCCAATCAGGTTAGCAAAGAGTATGACCAGTTGTACTGACATTTATATTCACATTGATGTCACATACTTTGACCATTAAATTAGACCAGCTTCCAAGTCTAAGACCCTCATCAACAGTGAGAGGAAGAGGACAATTTTGGTGATTATTTTTGCTTGTGTGTTTTGTATACATATGAAATAAGGGAATAATGAAAGAGAATAAACGCAAATTAGTTTGTGTGGTTTGTCCAACTACATGATGCAATACTTTGGTTATGCTATTGTGCAGTTTGAGGTGGTCAGTCACTGCTGAAACCAATCGCTTTGCACTGTGATTCTATGAAAGCACAAAAGTTTCTGAAATATATTACACACATTTCAACTATCTTAAGTCTTGGTCCCTTGTAAAGAGGAAATGGCAACTCTTTACAGTAAGGTTCATTAGTTAACATGAACTAATAATGAACTGCACTTCTATAGCGTTTATTAGTCTTTGTTAATGTTAATTTCAACATTTACTAATAGATTATTAAAATCAAGAGTTGTGTTTGTTAACATTAGTTAATGCACTGTGAAGTAACATGAATAAACTAACGCTAACAAAGATTAACAAATACAGTAACAAATGTATTGCTCATGGTTAGTTTATGTTAGTTATTACATTAACTAATGTTACCAAATGAACCTTATTGTAAAGTGTTATTGAGGAAATGTTTGTAAAAAAAAAAAAAAAAAAATGTATTTAATTGTTTGGAAAGGAATAACAGGAGAAAGTGACTCATCTTTACTCAGTATGGAGTAATGCACAAACACAGCAACACAAAATAACAAAGATACTATATCTTACAGCGGTAATTAACACAAAAATCCTCTTTTACCAACAGAACTGTTCAGGAGAATCAGATTCCAGGAGAGTCCAAACCCTGGGCTGTAAATTGAATATCTCCAATGAGAATGGATTGTGCATCAGTGTTACAACAAACCCTGAAAACTGTGAAAACCGAACACCGAATAATCAACCGACGACCATTAACATAGCTCCACCTTCAGGTACTCGGCACTATATATAGCCAACTATCTAATGTAAATTGTGTCCATTTTTTTATCATTCTATACTGATCCAACGAACTCAATTATGATCATGAGCAGTATGTTATTAGTTTATTCAGATGTTGAGGTAATTAAATTGGTTAATGTTTCATCTTACCTTACTGTATTTATGGTATCCTGTTTTTGCATGTATAGTATTTGATTGTGTTATGGTATTATTGGATACAGATTGCAGAATCCTTTGATTCATTTTACCAAAGAAGAAAGTCACAAGATGAAAAGTTATTATCAAGAGCTGCAGGTTAAATATAGAGTCTAATATAGTTTTGAACTCATCCATCCTACAATAAAAGCCTTTTTTGAAGTCTGCATTACATTGTGACACTAAACAATCGGTGCTGAAATGCGATAAACAAATGCTTTAGATTACACTGAATCTCTGCTTTCTCCCTCTGCAGTAGTAGCTTGTATTTTTTTAAAAAGTGGCATTTGTCAAATATGCAGTTAAACAAGTCTTTAGATGTCTAATTAATTCCATGAACACCACACATTTTTGAAAATCAAGTAAGATGTCACACCCTTCTGCAACTATGATATATTATATATTATTATATGATATATTTGATATTCAACAGTGCTTTGATCTGCCTGCATTGACACTATTCTTTAAGAGCTGCTGTGCAGCCAAAATAATGTACAAGTTATCACTGTAAAGCTGCTTTGACACAATCTACACTGTAAAAAGCGCTATATAAATAAAGGTGACTTGATTATGTCTAATACCAATCATAATCATTCTAAACTGCATTAAAAATTAGCGTTGCCTCGTCTTTACTTGAGAAAATGTGATTCCAAGTGCACACAACCAGTGCATTGTTGGTTGGTTACAGTGTGTACTTTATTTTTTTATTAATCTATTTTAGCAATTTTTATATATATTTTAAATTGTGTTACATTTTTTTAAAATTTAATTAAAAAAAGACTATATGAAGACAGATGAATATCATATTCCAAATGTTTCACTTTTGCAATCTAATCTCAAGCACTGATTTGAAATCTACATATTTATTTCAGTGAGGCTGGTGAAAAACAGAGGCTACGGATATTCCCACAGCAAGATGAATTGCACTTGGACTCCTGTTACTGATGTCCAAGACCTCAGTTTATATTACTGGTTTGTCATTTTCTGTTTGTCTCACCATTGCTTTGTATATTTCCCTTTTTATTTGTCATTTAAGTTCCTTGCATACATGAACTGGTTGGAAACCTGTGTTTCAGGCTACCTCGTTATGAATCAGTAAAAAAGTGTATACCTGATGAGACGTTGAAGCCCAGAGGATGTATCATACAGGATGCATTTCTCAAGGACACGTTGGATATATTCTATCTGTTCAACGGCACTTACAATGGTACTTCCGTAATCAACACCTTCAAGGATGAATGTCCAACAAAATATGGTAAACATACACCTTTTCACTTTTCTTCAATTACAGTGTCATGAGAAATTGACTCCCCTCCCAGGAATCGGGTCTTCTTTAGGAACCAGGCTGATCAAAATTTGTTATTGTGATGTCTTTAACTAATTATAACCTATTTCACTATTGTATGATGTTTATTACATTAAGTGCACAAACAACATGCTTGAAATATAAAATGAATGCCTATGTATTGCATAATCAAACAAACTGGTAACAGATATTGGAAGCAAAAAACACACCTAATTTAATATAATATAAGCTATGCTAGCAGGCTAATTGGGTAGATGTATGTAATGTTGGTACATAAGCTAACTAAAAAACAGTAAGAACGAGAAATGCTTAATTTCACAACCTATAGGTTCAGTTATATACTATGAACCATGTAATTTGAAAGACATTAATGCTCATTATAACGCCTTTTAAACAATATACATCATAATGTGATTTTGCAGGAATTATAATCAGGCGCTAAACATACTACCTATTAAAAGCCCGTTGAATCATTAGGATCACTCGGGGTCCTAAAGGAGACCCGATTCGTGGGGGGACTCGATTTCTCACCACATCTGCACATTATGCATTGTTTTCAACTGACATCACACTCGTATAGGAACACCCACCTGGAGGTCTTCACGGGTCCACTTGAATCCAATAACCGAGACCCGAGCGGGTTGCCACGAGTGCCACGGGTCGGGTTCGGTATTAGTGACCTCTGGTCTCGGGTAATTTCAAATAAATGTGCTTTTTCCGAATGGACCCGAGAAGACCCAAACATTTTTTAAACTATGTCGGGCATTTAACAACATTTTATTATTTAAAAAAAATCCTATAACAGCATTTATCTCACTTTTTCTAAGTTCTCTCTGAATCCGCCCTTCTATGTGCAATGGACTCTACTCACGGTTGCTTCCGCATTTAGACTCGGCTAACCACTATTAATTCAAACATAATTTACATTACTTTTAAGAATAATAAAACAAAGGTTGGGAAAGTGATATCATTGTTCCTTTTGCTTCTAACTTCTAAACTCATACCAGCTCCTTCTATTTGTCATCATTATCGCTTTGGGTTTGAGGATAAAAAAAAATCACCGTTTGATTGGTAAATATCCCTGAATTTATATTTAGAAAAATAAACTTTAATCACTGGGATTTTTCCTGACTGACTGCGGGGCTACAGGCTGTGCACACGTCAATGCCGTTTATGTCCGGGTCCAGTCGGGTTTGCATAATTTTTTCCCCAAAACAGTTTAGCAGAATCTCTGCCATACAGCTAATTTCATTTGTTAAGGTTAGAAAATTAATGCCGTCGGGCCTGTGCTGCGGTTCTATGGATGTTTTGCCCTCCAGGTCTCTGTGCCAGTTACGTGACTGAAAACTGTGAATATCGAGAGTTGTCGTTTTCATAACGGCAAACTATTTGAAAAAAAAAAAAAAAAAAAGTTGATCACATTGATGTGTTGAGTAAAACCTTTAATAATACTGCAATAACTGTATTATTAATGTAAGTTTTTCTAATGTAAGTTTTCTTTAAATAGACAGACACACTAACAAAAATTCTCTTTTTCTTTTGACAGTGAAACTAAACAAACCTCAACTTACAGTCCATAAAGAAAACCAAAACCTAATTTTTCAAGTAAATGGATCAGATTTAGATGAGTTTGCAAAGGAATGCTACAGTTACAACTACACAATCAGCAAGTGCAATCAGGTAAATCGTGTCCTCTACATTTTTATTTAATAGTACAGGATCAGGTCCCCTCCATTCTCACTAAAAGTCACAGTTCAAGCATGACCTCAGCAGAGCTATTATTGCACCATGTAGTGGAGCACAAAATGTCATGTTAAACAAGATCCAGAATTTTTATTTTTTTATTTTCACAGATTCACAGGTTTAAAGAGGAACCTGTTCACAAAGAGCAGTATGACCCAGCCTGCAAGTACAGAGCCAGAGTGCAGATCTACTTCTCACAAAATTGTGGTGCGGGGAAAAGTGATCTGAGTGACGAGGTGGAATATGGTACATCTGGACCTAGTAACCTGCATCATAATCAATTATGATAATCACTCTTTGTTTAGTTTGTTAAAGTTTTAAGAATGTAAGTCATATTTTATGTTAAATTCTCATAGCATAAGCATAAGGGAAAAACAATAAAAATGGCATTTTAAAATGTAGCAAATTTAAAGGGATAGTTCACCTTAAAATGACAATTAAGTCATCATTTACTCACCCTGGTGTTGTTCTAATGCTATAACACCCTTCTTTCTTTATCAGACCACAAAACGAGAATTTTTTAAAATGTCCTGCTCGCGCTTGTCCATATAATGGCAGTGAATAGTGACCAGCATCAAGCTTTTTTAATTAGAAGAACGGTCCCATTTGGCATATACGACACGTGTCGCATGAGATCATTCTGTTTCCAAGACAATTTTATTGTGACCTTTATACAGTATAACAAAAAGAAAAATGTTTAAATCAGTCTTAATGAAACAACCTTTAAACTTTACCTTTAGAATTTGTTTTTTATATGTATAGTCCACTTCATTTAGGTTAATACACTACTATTCCGTTTGAGGTCAGCAAGATTGTTTTAATGTGTTTGAAAGAAGTCTCTTATGCTCACCAAGGCTGCATGTATTGTATTTAATCAAAAATACAATAAACATAGTGAAATATTATTACAATTTTAAATAACTGTTTTAATATTTGAAAATGTTGAATATATCATTTATTTCTGTGATGGCAAAGCTGAATTTTCAGCATCATCTCCGGTCTTCAGTCAAATGATACTTTTTATACATACTTATATTTTTGTTAAAACCGTGATACAGTTTTATTCTGGATTCTTTGATGAATATAACATTCAGAATCATAGCATTTGTATAAAATAAAAATTCTTTCAAAAAAAAAAAAAATCACACTAATTTGAACCTTTGAACGGTAGCGTAAGTGTTACTTGCTTCACATCCTGCAAATGAAATGTGCTTTCCTCTGGTCTTCGACTGATTAACTTGAATGTTTTTCTTTGTGCTCTTGTAGGAGAGGACAGTGATTCGAAATTGCCTGCATTGCTGGCTGTCATTATAATCCCGCTCATAGTTTCCTTTTGCATGTTAGTCTCTCTTGTGCTGCTCAGAAGGTGATGAATGATTTAGATATTCATTGTTCTGCTCTTTGATTTAAAAATGTCAAATATTATTAAGCAATATTATTGCATATTATCATGTTCTAAGAACTGAATATATACATGATTACTGAGGCCTAGAATAAACGGAAACTTGCTTCTCTTACTTCAGACATAAAGACATCATATTCCCCAAAATCCCAGAGCCATCGCTTCTCTTTAAGGACATGCTCATCAACAACATCAGAACCCCAGAGGAAATACAGGTAAATTGTGCAGCCAGTCATCATTCATCAGTTTATAACCTCTCAAATTTACACATTTGCTTATAAAAAACAACTTTATTTTAAAATACATGCACACATGTGTACCTGCAGCGCATTTGCGCAAGAAAGTACTGGGTAATATAAAGTAACTTTATGGGTTATGGTTAGGTTTAGGGGTAGGTTTAGGGTTAGTACCTAGTTATTACCCAGTTATTGTAATAACTATCATTAGCACATTGTATGTACATGTGGAACAGGACTGTAAAATGAAATGCTACCAAAATATTATTATTATTATATTAATATTCTTGATTTAGTCTCTTCACCACCAGACTCCTGCAACTGGCAGACTGTATATCCCCCTTGAAGAAGTCGTAGAAAGCAAAATAAGTCTTGAACCTGACACACTATTTGTACCACTGATGAAAAATGAGCCGAAATAAACATTTCTGATGACTGGAAATATCCAGTAAATCAGGATGGACTCAGGGTGCGCTCAAAATTTACACTGTCTGGACAATGTCTATGCAATGAGGAGGACCAAAGGCCTGTTGTCTGTTTCATCTGTTAATGAATAATGAATCCAGGCTCCACCTACATTTTTTTAATGGACTTCAACTTCACTTTTCACGCATTTTGCTACGCGTTGCCAGTAAATTGCTCTTCCTGAGACAACAGCGGCTTGTTTTCATTGAATGTTTTGTGAAGATAAGAAAAGCAATCAATGGACTTTACGATGGCAGGTTGGTTGGATCTGGTTATCTGGTACAGGGATTGGGCAACATCGGTCCTGGAGTGCTGCTGTCCTGCAGAGACAACCCTGATAAAAAAAAAAAACTCACCTGCCTGTAACCTTAGTAGAAATGGTCTTATTAGTGGCTTCAGCCAGAATAAACCTGAAGACATTGATTAGCTTGTTCAAGTGTGTCCGATTAGGGTTGGAGCTGAACCGGCACTCCAGGATCGACATTGCCTATACCTGATGTGTTATATGGAGCCAGCTGTGTATCAAGAGGCCATCGGACAACACAAGTATCAACACCCTTAATACAGCTTGATAGAAATACACTCCAAAAAGATTAATGGAATGTGGGAACGTTGAGCACCTTTGTCTTTTCCACACCTTTTCAGGACTTTTACATGCTTGTTTTTATAGCCGCATTTATGGGTGTTTTTGCACCCATGAGCCCATATATATATATATATATATAGAGAGAGAGAGAGAGAGAGAGAGAGAGAGAGAGACTATATTTACTGTATATATAAAGACATTTTCTTTTCTATACACTGTGAATTCTTACATGTATTTTTAAAGTGTGGTTTATTGTTCTTGACTGTGTATGTACTGTGCATTGACAACTTTGGCTGGTGACTAAATAATAGGTAAATTAGACAAAATAATGGATAAAGAAAGTCACACAAACATTCAGATATTCAAATAAAATACAAGGTAATATTTATTGAGTTTTATTTTTTCATATTTTCTGTCTCACATCAAGGTTGAGTGAACATTGTATTTTGCTGTAATTACATTGTTTGCATGGCTGGGTTGGACACATCTTTACAACTCATTTAATTATTCGACGAAGTCAAATAAAAAAAAAGTGTTGGTTGTCTAGCAAAGGAAAAACTAGGATAAAAAGAAAGAGAAATCAATTTTACAAATGTACTAGTGACAGTGGTAAGTCTAATAATAAGTAGGCTAATATAATTGCGAAAAAATGTAAATATTTGTACATTTGAATCTAAAATCTTGAAAAGTTATAAGTTTTTTCAAGATGCATAAACAACAATTCAATCATCTCCGCGGGTGTCCGACATGTTGGCTCAGAGCTGCTGTTTAGTTGCGCTTAGAGCTCCCTCTACTGGCAGTCCGCGGAGATCCAAAATGGCGGCAGTGTGGTCCTGATGCTGCTGGATGCCGATGAAAGCATACGCCGTGCAGTGTGCCTCTAAAGTGGGTCTGATCGATTTTTATTGGCTCAGTCTCTGTGGCGCAATGGAATAGCGCGCTGGACTTCTAATCCAGAGGCTCCGGGTTCGAGTCCCGGCAGAGATGCAGTGCAGCTCTCGGATAGAGCATGTTAATTGCTTTTATAGTGCCTTTTGTGCACATCAACGATATAAGTGTAATAGCTTAAGGCAGATTTGTATCTTTGTGCTTTGATCAAAAGCATGCAGAATAATGTAAGTAATGTTAACCCTGAAAACCAAGATGATGTTGAAGAATTTTACATGGACTGATTAATTGAATAAATATTCACTATCCAATCACAAATTACATGCATCAACTGTTTTGATTAGTGTGAGTCTGAAAAAACAAAAACAAAAAGACACTAATATTTGCTATATATATATATATATATATATATATATATATATATATATATATATATATATATATATAATTATCTTTCTCTTTGTCACATGCACACACAGGTTCACAGAATGGTTACAGTGATTTAAAATGAGTTTAAGTTAAATTGCTTTTTAATATTATGGCCATGATAATGTAATGTTATATATTACTATTGTAACACCCAATATTTCTTCACTCAATCCCTTCACAATATGCACATTTAATGCCTTTATTTTAATACCATAACACATTTCTCGTAATGCCATGTTATTCCTTTTATTAAAAAGAATTGTAATACATTAAAAGAGCAGGTGTTTCTTTGTTTACAGCCCAGTTTGGCTTAACATATTGAGATAAATGAGGTAAATACGACATTTAAATTGAATTATTTCAATAGGCCTATAGAGCATTTTTTAAATGGCATTATCCAATTTACATTAAGTAGTCCAAGCACCATAACATATTTACCCGTTTTCTTATCTATGTATAAAAGAGAAAACGCAATTACAAATCAGGGTTTTTTATGGTCAAAACAATTCTTTTGCATTGCCGTTTGATTCTGGGTAGTAAATAGCCTATATCAGAAGTTTATAATGATAACATTATCACACAGTCCAATCTAATATCTCCAGTAATTTGGTCATTAGTCCAAATTCTGCCCTCTAGTTCAGATTCTGTCCAGCAGATGGCAGAGCACACAAAGATATGTAGCCTACGTACGTTCAGAAAACGTTAAATCTGAAAGTGATCACGATAGAAACCCGGGATTACATATTTGACAGTCCAGTGATCTTAATATCCTCGTGCTGCCAAACTGCAATTGCATCCATAGACAAGTTTAAATTAATAACTGCGTTTCTACAGCTTATTTTCCATCTTCACTGAGATATTACAGTAGCCTACATCCAGTAAGCTAATGCTGCCAATATTTTGCCCCTCAAAGTCCTTCTCCTTTCAACAAGGATGAACGTACACTTAAAAAATGCGAGTCCAATCTCTACGATACGATGAAGGAGAAGGTTTATTTCTTCGCACCCGCGGGGTCTATTCTCTTTGTCGCTGTGGAGTTCTAAAGAGGGAGGGCAACTGAACTGGGATGGGTAAAAGGGAAATAGTGATGGAGACTTCGACTCAGTTCCGAGAATCGGTTCTTTCGAACGTTCTTTTCAAAGAACCGATTCTGTCAGTTCAGCGAATAGTTTAAGCTTTTCAAAGTAACGAGGGAAAAGGCTCTTTTTATAGCCTACTTGTGCTACAATTGTGTGGCCTGTGCTTCAAAACTTTAAACCTCTGCAGCATCAGTGCTATGAGCAAAAAAAAAAAAAAAAAAAAAAAAATTAACCCAAAGCTACATCCCTGGAAAGAGGCGATTTAGTGAGTTATTAACCGTTCGGACGAAAAAAACTGTAAGGTTAGTTCACCCTTTACTGCCAAAGTCACGTGATTTCAGTAAACGAGGCTTCGTTACGTCATAAGTGTTTCGAAAAGTTCTGAAATTTCAATGGTTCACGTGACTTTGGCAGTTTGATACACACTCCGAAACAAAAGATTCGTAAAGCTTTGAAGCTTCATGAAGTAGTGTTTTGAAAACGCCCATCACTAGATTTTGTTGAATAAAGTCGTTATTTTGTTTTTTTTGACGCACAAAAAGTATTCTCGTCACTTCATAACATTAGGTTGAACCACTGTAGTCACATGAACTGTTTTAAATATGCCTGTAGTACCTTTCTGGACATTTGAAAGTGTTAACTAACCCTTTAAGGGTCAAGGCCGGGCAAATGAACGCAACTTTTCACGCAATTTGGAATGATTTTCTGATATGATATCTAAAAGAAAAGTGCTGATTCATGAGTCAGCGAATTATTTGATTCGAAAGCCGTTAGGACAGATTTAGTCTGGTTCGTAAACAAACCGGTTAATCAGAATCACTGAAAAGAATCAGTTCAAGAGAACGATTCGTTCATGACTTGGACATCATGTAAAAAGAAACAGAAAGGGAGGGAGCAGCTGCTGACACGAGAGAGAGAGAGAGAGAGAGAGAGAGAGAGAGAGAGAGAGAGAGAGAGAGATGAACAAGGAATGTGCCACTAATAAGAAACCGGAGCGTCGTTGAGGACGCAAGAGAGGAGGGCAAAAGAGGGAACGGCTGAAGAAAAACGACCAGAAATGCGTTAAAAAAAGTAGCAAAGGGGGGAGAAAAGGGGCAATACACAGCAAACACGTGAATGGAAGGATTATAATCCACCGTTGGAGGGATTTTGACGCTCCCCATGAGGAGATTTGAACCATGCAGGGACTGCTGCTGCTTCTGAGTTTGGCGTTGAGTTTCCACAGAGGTAAGAGACTCAGCTTAATGAACAGCGAGCTGAAAAGTTGTATATGTGTGAGCGTATATGAGAGAGAAATAGGAGAACGGGGGGGAGATGTACTGTGGATCTTATAGCGTTCATATCTGTCCGGTCATAAAGGTGCAACGTGACCTTTGCGTTCCACGCGCAAAGTTACCAGTGATGTCGTTCGATCCCTCAATGACGGGACGACTGAAAAAACTGGCAGTGCGGAAGACTGAAGAACGGCGGTCCCTCCCGTCAAACATGCTCTCGTCATGAGAATACAAATTAGACTAGAGGTTTGAAGGGGGGGGGGGGGGGGGAGGACACGCGCACATGCACACGCATGCAGGGGTTCTCTGACAGACTCCCGCATTAAGAAACGCACCACTTCGTTTTCTTTTCTTGGGGTCATGTAGGTATTTTCAGTACCTGCGCATGTCTGACACTCACAGTCAAGTACGGTTCATCACAGAATTTTCAATGGACATAGCACGGCCAATTAATGTTGTGCAAATCCAGGTGCGCCTGTATTAATGTATCCAGCGAGTTGCTAGGCGACAGCACAGTGCTCTACCTGTTAGATTACAGCATCTTTTCCCGTGATCGCGCCTATGCGGACACCCTCCCTATTGTCTACTGTCACACACTGTGCATGTGTGCGTATGTGAGGCAGAGAGCAGGTACAGACCACTCCATGATAGGTGAGGGGCGTGTTTTTGTCCCAGGAAGGTAAGGAATGATGTAACCCATTCTCACAAGGTCCAGAATCAAAGCAGAAACATGCATATTCATCGAGAAATACCTTTTGAAAATAGGTTCAGGTGCTTTGAACGTCAGTATGCGACAAGATCTGGGGAGATTTGTCTTTCAGGGATACAGACACGGCTTTGTTCAGCATCACACAATGTTTAAAGCTATTATAAAATGAAGCAGAATACAGAATGACTCACTAGAATGAATGAAAGTACCGTGTGAAAGGTACAGGTAGCGATGCACTCTCTTAAAGAGCACATTAAAGGGATAGTTCACACTCAAATGAAAATGTGGTCATTTTTGCATCAACCTCAGTGTTTTTTCCCTGAATCTGTATAACTTTAATCTATAAACAAAAGGTAGAATTTTAGACACATTTAAAATGAGTAAATGATGATTGAAAGTTGACTGCATTAGTTTTGTTGGAACAATTGTACAGTAACGCACATGCACTGATGTCATCTGTAATGATTTATTGTGTCTTAAGGTGGAACGTATAAAGGTAACGGTGCTGAGAAAATGATATACTCGGGTCAGACGCCTCAGCTCATAAAGCAACATGACTTGGCATGTAAATTGGCCCTTCAAATAAACTGTAATGACTTTTAAAAGGTTAGCAGAGACAATTGTGATGACCTCACAACAATGCAGCCATTGTCTTTCTAATAACTGTTCAATAGTGCTGTATGCAGCGTAGTAATATAGGTCAACATTAAGCACACATTGTGAAGCATATAACCTGCTCAGGAGATGGCAGTGAGTGTATGTGACTCCATCTGCACATACTGTAACGAATGTTCCTTGTTGTCATGTTCTGTCCTGATAATGAGTAGAGATAATAACTTTTCCTTTTTTTGTTACCCAAGCAGTGAATTTTTCACCCTGTGATGTTCATTATGAGTTTGTCAGGCGTTCTTAAACATGTCAGGTGTTGTTTCACTTGTGCATTATAACAAAGAGGTCTATAATTTGTACAGTGAAAAGGTGTTGTAATGTGAGTTTAAGCATCAGGCGCACTCCATCATAGCAGCCAGGAGTCGTTCAGAAGCAATACCTCTAATAAAACCTGCAGTAGTCCCATGAATCACTCTGTGTACAGGCATGTCCTGTAATTTAACCTTTTACAAAGAACTTTGTTTAATCATACAACGTTGCAGGACTTTTAATAATGTATTTTTATTATGCAGTACACATTTTTTCTCTATATTATTACTAATTTTGTCTTAAAAAAATCCATATGCAATTCAACACAGCATCATATCAATGAGGTGATCGTGTGCAGCGTCAGCATGATTTCCTGTTGTATCTGTATTACTTATGGTTAAAGTGCCCCTGTTATGCTTTTTTAAATATGACCTGTCATGCAGTGTGTAATATACAGTAGCTGTTTGTGAATGTAAAAAAGTCTGCAAAATTTTAAAGATAATAATGTTATTGTCTCCTAAAAGAATGAATCGATTCTGAACTGCTGAAACGAGTCGTCAGTAATTCCAGTCTCACTTCATGTTACAACCTACGTCTTCAACCTATGGTCTTCATTGGCTGCCAGCAAACAACGTCTACTTTGACCCTCAATAACTGTAGTTGTAGTTGAGGCCTGGAAGAGTTTGGTTCGTGTTGTCGACAGATGCTGTTTTTGCACACAGTTCAAAGGCATGAGGACTGGAATTGATACGGTAAAACCGACGCCATCGTTACTGTTCATATCACTGTGTATCAAGTGGTGAGGAACCCTACGGAGCTGAAATTGAGATATGGTAACGGGCGTTTAGCTTCTGACACGCGCTGTAAGCGATCAACCAATCACAACAGATTGAGCTGGCTCTCAGAAAGGAGGGGTTTAGAAATCTTTGAACAAACTATTTTCAGACTCTGAAAAATTATGTGATTTGCAATGAATATTGTTAGAGAAAAATAGTGTTTTTTGACCTTGGATATATGTAAACCTATTGTAGGAGACATCCAAAACAAAATGAGGAACTTTTAAAATAGCATAATAGGGGCACTTTTACACATATAAGTTGATAAATTGCTTTACAACACAATCTAAAGGGTTCTTGTGAAGAAAAAAGAAATATAGCTACTTTTTTCCTTTCACACTTTACCTTATAGAGCTGTGGAATGATGCAGAAATGGATATTCAATTCCTGTTAATGGATATCTGTGTTCCTGCTGAGTTCCATATCTAATCAAACTCATCTGAACCAGCTAATTACAGTCTTCAGGTTCACATGTAAATTACAGGCAGGTGTGTGTATGAGCAGGGTTAGAACTGAAGGTAGATCACTGTGAGCAGTATTGAGCACACCTGCTCTGTTTGTAATGATAGCTCACAAAGCGTTTCATTTACTGTCCCCCATGTTGTTCCAAACTCATTTGCTGTTTCTTTCCATTGAACACTTAAAGGGTTAGTTCACCCAAAAATTAAATTTCTGTCATTAGGTACTCACTCTCATGTCGTCCCAAACCCGTAAGACTTTTGTTCATCTTCGGAACACAAATTAAGATATTTTTGAGGAAATCAGAGAGTTTCTGAAGCACACATAGACAGCAACGTCATTACACCTTTTGAGGCCCAGAAAGGTAGCAAAGACATCGATCAAATAGTCGACGTGACTACAGTGGTTCAACCTTAATGTTATGAAGTGACAAGAATACTTTTTGTGTGCAAAAATAATTTATTTAACAATTTGAACTGTTGTCATATGCAGTTGACGTAGTGAACGCAGTGCAGGTTTCCATGTTTACGTCCAAACACCGGCTCAGTATCAGCGATTTTTAAAGGATCTTAATGCAACAAAACCTTTTCTTCTGCAGAGTATCAGCGAATAACTTTCAGCCAGTTCCTCATCAGATAATGTAAATAATAAACAAACAAACAAAAACAAAAAAATTATGTGAATCGTTCCAAATCTGTATGACTTTCTTTCTTCTCTCTTTTGGATGAACTACCCCTTGAAGATAAAATCTAATTGAGGAATTGGTTTGTGGTCTGTATCAGCTTGTTATAGAAGGATATTTATATAGAGCATATGATGTAATAATGGATATTGCTGTGTTTGGCTATTTTGAGCATCCTGGCATGAGCAATGCATGTTCTTTTTATGGTTTTTAAAATAAATAAAAGCAGTTTTTAATTTTGCATCTTTAAAAATGGGCATCAAGACCCCTGCATTCTATGAAATATGCCGGACTTTTTCAATCTTTTAGTCCGCTTAAACCCTGCACCTCCACAATCGACTGCAAGATCACATTCAGATCTGCCTCCATATAGTCAACAACCGATGATGGATAGAACCAAGTCCCCACCCTACTTTTTTTCCCTCAGATAAGCTGTTTTTCTTGAATGTGCGTCACATTACAGAGGAAAACATCTGTCACTACTTTTCATCACGACTTTGAGACCGATTAGTCAATTAATCGTTCTGGAAACCCACGACTAGTGGATTTTGAAAATATGTAGTTTTAGTGTGGGGGACAGGTGGGTGAAGTTGAGGGACTGAACTGACAAAGATTTAAGTTTTCTTTTTGTTGTTGTTGGGGGGTGGATGGGTGAAGGGGGAACTAGAGGGGGGTGTGCTTTAGGCCAGAGGGAGAGAAAGGCATTATTACTCATGCCCGACTGCTCTCATAGAAGAGGCTGCTCACACCCTCTCTTCTCCAATCTCTCTCTTTCTCTTGCTTCCAATGAATGTGAGGGGGGAAAAGTTCAAAGGCCCAGCTTAGACAAGGATCTTTGAACCCCCCTCGCCTCTTTTAGGGGCTCCCACATCCCATCTCATTGAAACGATTTTGAACATGCTATGTTTCCCTTCAGATAAACAGCCTTCCATTCATTCATGTTGTGTTTTGTCAGCATTAGCTGTTACTTTGTTATGTTTAAAAGAATAGTTTAACCAAAAATGAAAATTCCTTCATCATGTATTCTTATGTCATAATCTGAACTTGAATTTATTTCTTCTGTGGAACACTGAAGGAGATATTTTGAAGAATGCACCAGCCATTTTCCCCCCATACAACTACAATGAATAGCAACTGGAGCTTTCAAGCTTCAAAAACCACCATAAAATACCATAAACATGTACATATCTAGTAACTTCTTTTCAGTTAATCTGGTTCACAAAACTTAGCTCACAAATTGGAATGATTTGAATCTCGAGTTCAACTCATTCAATTTCAGTCGGACTAAATCAATAATTTGTCTTTTTAAAATTTAATGTAAACCCTTAGTCTGACTGGAGTCATACAAGTTGTTGTTTTTTTTGCATAGTCGACAAAAGTGTCATGCACTTAAACCTTAAAATGTATGCTATGTAGTCTACTTTTATGATACTTTTACAGTATTTTTGCTTTCTTATTAAAGTTTGAAAGCTCCTGTTCCCACTCTTTGTCACTGTATGGAAAAAAAAAACAACCCTAACATTCTTCAAAATGTCACCTTTTGAGTTTCACAGATGAAGTCATATGTGTTTGCAGCGACATGTTGCAAATAATGTCCAAATTTTAATTTTCCGGGGAACTATCCCTTTAAAATTCGCCTTCGTTCCTGCATTGCACATCTCTTTCTTTCCAGAAATGGTTTTGTTGAGTGGCCCCTTGTTCTGGCCCTCGCTCTGCTTTTCATTCTTTTGTCGTTCCTCACTCCCTCAGTCTTCTCATTTTTCCCTTCTCCCTCTTTCCATCCCCCAGTTCGTTTTCCCCCTTCCCTCTTTCTAATAAGTTCCAGATGTGTTTCTTACATTCCTGTAGTCAGAGGAGAGGGGGAGGGGTCACAGAATGGGAGAGGGAAACAGGGACAGAGGAAAAAAAGAGAGAGGGAGAGAGAGAGAGAGAGAGATGGAGAAGCACATGAATTAAAAGAGAGCGCATGATGAAGAGGCCACTCTGTACTGTAGACACTGATGAGATTCTCCTCTGTTGTGTGTGTGTGTGTTTATCTGTGTGTGTGTGTGGGGAGTTTTTCAGACATCCCCTCCCACCGCTTCCCCTCCCCCACTGCAATGGAATGTGGCTGATGATGATGGTGATGTCATTTCTCGTTCTCTGAAGTTTTCAAATCAGGGAGGGCTGATCGACGAATTCGGCCAATCAGCCGACCCGCAATAAATGCCGTTCACAGTTGGGGAGACAGCGAGGCGTTCTGCATCAAAAAGCATTATTACCGGTCACCCGGTGAGGTTGTGGACCAAAATGTAGAGCTGTTAAAAATGCTAGCTGTTCTGGTGCTGACTCAATACAAAGATGCATTGTAAAGTCAATGTGAAACCAAAATGGACTTTTTGACTTTACTAACGTATCTTCCTGGGCTTATTGAGGAGCATTCATTAGTGCAAGTTAACACTTTTTCAGTAATGTTCAAGTAATGCAACAATGAACAATACTTTTACATAGAGTTGGGAACCGAGAACCGGTTCTCATCCGGAACTGGTAGTGTTTTTTTAAAAGAACTGGAACCGCTACTCATATACGTCAGATTTCAATGCAGAGAGAGAGAGAGAGGTGCCCAAATCTGCACGATTAATCTTTAAAAGATCGCATTCTCGATTTCATCACCCACATGATCTAATTCCTAAATGACAACGATTCGCCCATGTATATTGGACCTTTTTACAAAAATAAAATCTGCGTTCGCGCTGCCGTTGATCTAAAGAGAGTAATCATGTGTACATATAAACAGCTTCATAAGAAATCTTTTCAAACGTTCTGTATAGCAGAAGTATACAAAAGTTTATTATTCAGATAGAAACGCTGATGTTTATGTATAATAAATTAGCTTTTGAAAGTAACTAGACTTCAAATAACGACTGTATTGATTGCATTGTTACGCCACTAGGTGGCAACAAATTTACTGTAAAAAATGTGTATCACTGAATCATTCTTTCAGAAACAAGTCTTTATGAATCCAGCTTACAAAAATATTCAGTTTCACCTGTCTGAATCTTACATGTGTGTTCAAGCATCTCATCTAATTTGTGGTAATATACAATAAGGTTCATTTATGAAATAACTATGAGTAGATTTGTTACTGTATTTGTTAATACAGCCGTTCATAGTTTATTCATGTTACTTCACAGTGCATTAACTAATGTTAACAAGTACAACTCTTGATTTTAATAACGTATTAGTAAATGTTGAAATTATTAAAGTAAATTATTAGTAAATGTAAATGTTAACATTAACAAACAATAAATGCTGTAGAAGTGCAGTTCATTATTAGTTCATGTTAATGTAGTTAACTTATGTTAACTAATGAACCTTACTGTAAAGTGTCAGCGAATTTGTTGAGATTAACAGTCTGTTAAATTCATTTTACAAGAATAATATACATAAAAATGACTGTCTGAGTCGAGTATTGTGCATTTGTCCCTTACTTAATTATTTTAATGGAACCGGAATCGTTAGGCAGAACCGGAATCGGAACAGGAAAATTTCTTATGATTCCCAACCCTACCCTACGTACTTTTTTAAAATTTAGGTTAATGTTTATTTATTTACTATTGTTGATTGTTCATCATACATTAATAGGCCTATTAATTGAACTTAAAATGTTAGATGTTATTAGTACTCTAAGGCCCGGTTTCACAGACAGGGCTTAGACTAAACCAGGATTAGGCTTCAGTTAGGGTATTTAAGTATTTGTACCCTAGAAAAAAACATTACTGGTGGGCATCTTGAGACAAAACAATGGCTCTAACATATTTTAAGATATGTCAGTGCAAATTGCTTTCAGTTAAAATAGCTCAAACAAACATTTCAGTCTAGGACTAGCTTAAGCCTTGTCTGTGAAACCATAATGTATAAATTAATATTAATCTAGATTAATAAATGCTACAAAAGTGTTGTTCATTGTTAGTTTCTGATACCTATTGCATTAACAAATTTAAACCTGATTGTGAAGTGTTAGCAAAAAAGAAATTGATTCAATAATCTTTCATCAAACTGCAGTAACTAGCTCTACCTCTGAAACAACTTTTCAACCCCTCTCTTACAACCGCTTGTCTCTATTCTGGTATGTGACTTCCACTTTTCTCAATCCAATCAATAGAGTGCAGCAGTCAAGTGTGGGTATTTGCTGGTCGAAGTAACATGCGTGCTGAAAGGTAGTGGGCATGCCAAAAGTTCCTTAAAATTGGTTGTGAAAGCAGCCTGTTACGGTGTGGTGTGGGGTTAGGGGTTATTTTCTGTTGTAGCATTGGCTGCGTCCGAAAGCTTAGGCAGCTGGCTTGTTGCCTTGCTGCCCAATCAGGCAATGGCTTTGCATGCAGCGTTTGCACATGAAGGTACTTCACAAAACCGATTTCAGATAGACTTCTGAGGCAGTGTAACGGTTTAATGATCTACAGCAAAATAAAGAGAGCTTTGGTGATAACTAATGAATATTTAATTACTACTGAATATTTAATTTCTCGCTAGAAATGACATCAAAAGTGGACAAAAGTTGGTCAAAAATGAACATTTACACCCAAACTGACCACCAACCGCAACTTTCAGATGTATATATATATTTTTTTAGCTTAACTGTCATGTAATGGAACGCATGGGATTGCGGGGTATCAAAGGCAGCGAAGAATACATTTATGCTGCCTTCAAAAATCAATCATATGAAGATATCTCACAAGACAGGATGTGGCACTACCACTGGATTCAAATGTGCCTTGTTGCATTCCTACCTTCATCTTCCTATCTTTCCCAGGGAGGTAGCATTTTTCAGTTTTCGGACACAGCCACTGTAAACCTTTTGGCACACCCATTATGACCTGCAGCTACCCTTGTCTCGCAGCAGTTGGGTCCCGGAAGTAAAAATCCCAATATGTCAGCTTATTAACATAATCATGTTAATACCTGGTGAAAAAACACATTAATCATGATTCTTCCATGGGATTCTTTCCCTCACTAAAGAAGTTTTTTATGGGAAAAATACTTTTGGAACCAAGGCCATTGTAATGTTCTATTATCTATATAAAAAATAAAAGGGAACATTTCTGGAAAACTTTCCATGGGAAATTAAGCTGTGGAATTTTGGAAATATTCCAAGTTTGAAACTTAAAGGGAATGAATTAGAAATTTGGGGTAATTTATATAAACTGTATCATATACAAACATAAATATAAACATTTTGTTTGGTCATAAGCAGACATGCTTGCAAACTAATACAAATTTTAAAAAATCATATTTTTGACTTTGATTTATTTGTGAGTAGAACTTTATTCGATTATTTCATTGAACAACAAAAAAGCAGGAATGTTGAATAAAATATACATATTCCTGTGATCCCTCAAAAAGTCCCATTCAAAATGTAAAATGAAAGCACTCCCTCCACCCCCACCCCCCAAAAAAGTCCCAATAAAAATGTAAAATGAAAGCAAATTCAGGAGTGCGCAGAGTAGAAATTGTACTGAATTAATTCAATCTGGCATTTTAAGCATAAAATTTTTTTAACCAAGATTATGCTGCAAAAAGGTTTTATTTCCAACTACATATAAGTTCTCTGTTATAAGCTAACCTGCAATTTTGCAAATTTCCAGTTTATACCTTTTAATTCCTATATATTTCCATTAATTCCCATGGAAAGTTTCCAACTTTAAAAATTCACAGAATTTTGCAACCCTACTCTTAAATGCATTTTACTTTTTATTTTGGAATAACACTGAAGTAAAATGGGTTGTGAACGGCATTTCATGTTGACTTGAAGCTACTGATAAATACATTAAGAGCGTGTAAACATCATTTAGACATTAATGACCCTTGGCTAGTTACTCATCAGCATAGCTCATCTTTAGATCGGCATTGAAGGAGATTCCCACAGTTGAGTGGAGCGCTTGCTTTTTAATGACAAGTGTTTTCCATTGTTTTGCATCAAAGTACGTCAAAGTCATAAAATAAAAGGCATATGATGAAACAGCAATAAATGTCTTCTGAGAGCGAGTTTAATGTCGGTCTGTGCGTGTTTCCTCATATGCGTTCACACACACACAAACCACATCTGGCATTCTCAGCCTCTTGATATTTGTTTAGAAAGCCAAATATTTAGTGCGCTGAAAGGATGTCTGTGAGGTATTAGGTAATACTTCAAGCTTCTGCCTATTGAAAGTGGACAGTCCGTCCAAGCATTAGCATAGCACTCTACTGATGACCCTTGAGGTTGCCATGGTCACTGTATGTAATATTATGTCAATGTTCCCACAGTAGCCATGGCAACAATAGCCCCAACAGCCATTCATGCAAATAAATAATGTTAAAATCAGCTCTATAAATGCTGCAGAAGACAAGACGCGGCAGCCGAGAAAGGAGCGAAATGGGGGAAGAGTAGAAACCTGCGAGAAATAATTTTCCTTCCCTCCTATTTCAAATAGACGGGTTTCTATAGCAACTCTGGGCTGCACAGATAGAGGGACAAAGAACGAGAAGGAGAGGAACGAGGGATGGAGGGGAGAAAAGGATGAGGAGAGAGAGAGGTGTGAAGAGGAAGATGAGAATGAGAGAGCGACACGGGGAAAGAGGTGTTTCTCCTCGCTGTCAGGAATGGCAAGGGCGAATCTAGAAGCGAAGCGGGAAGATGATGAAGGGAAAGCGTTGGATGAGGCTGCGGACAAATAAGAGACGACATGAGGAAATGTTGACAACGGAGAGGGACACTAGACCTGTGTATAACAAAGCAAAGAGCTCGTACACTGTTAGCTAGTAACTGTAAAAACAGGCTGCCTGGGTGATTTAGGTTGTTCTTGACCATTTTTTGTCATTGCATTTGTTCATGCATTAACTGTTAAATTGTTAGAAAGGAACATTAACTGTTTAAAAAAGCACAAAGAGGACTCCTTAGCAAACCACATATGTACAAGCATACACATATATACACGTGCATTCTCCTTTGTAATCTCAAAAAACATTGGGTAATTGTTAGGGATGCACTAATAGGATTTTTTTTTTGGCCGATACGATATTGATTTATAACAAACAATGATTGGCCGATTCTGATATAACTGTTGTCATTAAAATAGATTACTGTTTGGATCATGTTTTAAATTAGCAAAGTTCAAAAACGCATGCATTAAGATATACAAGTTAGTTTATTGCTGCATCATCAAATTATCTTCAATGAACATGGATTGGATCCTTTTAACTTTCAAAATAAATAAATAAATAATACAGAACAAATATACATATGAAATAAACAGTGCTTTACAGTAGTTTTCAGGTACAGAAACTGAATAAAGTAATCAAATGTAAGATAATGCTGCATTCACGCTACCGCATAATTACGTAATCTTGAGATGACAACATGTAAAGTTATATTCGGAGCTGTTCACGTCCTCGGGCTGGGAAATATGCGTTTCTATGGCACCACGATCAACGCTTAAATTAATCTACAGTCAGGTGGTACAGTGGCTACGTGGTACACGTGGAAGCTTTCAGAAAACTCCCAGCTTACAAATTAATTAAAAACATACTACCGCGTGTGTAGCCACGTGATTCCGCCCGTCCAGTAAATGGCATGGAAGCAACACGGAGGTGAACGGCAAGTCAACACCATAGACTGTATACGGACGTAGTGTCTGTGACGTCACCCGTAGATTTCTGAAGAGCATTTTTGAAGCGAAAATGAGGCCGCTGCCATTTTAGCAGCGCGTCACCACGCGTCACTCCCGGATAACTGAAAATGGGCAAAGAAGCGGGACGTGGTTAGAACTGAGGTGCTGAAACCACACCCACCTAGCTCGACGTTATCATGTTAGCAGGCAAAGGAGCTATCTATCTATCTTAGATACTAACTTAAATATGAATAATAACAATATCATTTGAAAGTTCTAAATGTTTACTGTCAATATACAGTGTCTTTTTTATGATATAGATCCTCCAGCACCAATAATTGTAATTTGTGTCGGGTGTGCAAATAACAACATGAAAAATCAAAACAGGACTTCATACCTTTATAATGAAATAGTGATCACAAGATGAATCTAATCCGTGGCACTTGGGTAAAATGTCCACAAGTGTCCATTGAAAAACAAAAAAATAAATCCATGAAATATTGATATATTATCCATTGTTTGCATCACATTTCTTCTGATGATCTTGATCTGCTCTCCATCATCGTTCTTCAAGAAATTATGCACCTGAGCAGCGTTTATGTAGTAAAACTGTACATGATCGTATATATCTCACAAACAAATGAGCCCGCATCCAAAGTATAATTTTTCAAAATGCAGCAGTTTTAGTAATAATATCCAAGCAGTGCTGTCTGAGTTTTATATCCTCCTGCTATTGTCATTGTAGTAAATCTCAGGAACAAAACTTTTAGCCAGTGCCACGATCCAACATGTGTTCTGTTTATCTTTCGCATGTGTGCACATCTACACAGACGCACATCTGTCTCAAGTCTCAACCATTAACGCAGCAAGCCATATTATTTTAGAATTGTGTATTATTATTATTTTAGAATTGTATAAAATAAACCTGAAAAAAAGCACAAACACGGCAGAGATGCCAAATTCAGCGGCTGGAATTAGCTGAGGAAAATTGACAGCTCACAGACAGCAAACTGTCACTCAAGTGACCACGCCCTTAATTATGCACAACTTTAAGGCTTAATATAATTTAAACGGATGAGTTATAAAAAAATTCACCCCCCTCAGAGTTGTCATGAAGGGCAAAATTAGCTGTTTAGACAAAACCACAATTTGATCCAGGCTGTAAACATGTTTTTTTCTGCTGTGAAGTTGGCCGTTTTAACATGGGACTCAATGAGATTCTGCTCTCTTTTGGAGCCTGTCCCTAGCGGCCAGTTGATGAATCGCAGTTTAAGTCACTTCCATATTGGCCTTAAGAGAAACTGGGAGAGGTTACCGCTTGGTCAACACACAAAGACGGCACGCGAGTGGTGGGTGAGCCTTGCGTCTTCACAAACTTTGTCAGTTTGGACATTCAAGCGATTAGACAATCGGATGCGTATTATTATATCGAGCTACCGTGCTCGCGCAACTGAATTGTGACACAAACACTCATACATACAGTATCTGCACAAAACGTGAAGATCGCACGCACAGAGAAGAATGCAGAAACTAGTTGTCAGCGCTGTCCTGTGATTTATCACTAAAGTAGCTTAGAAACTCAAAAGTTATTATAGCATATATTTTTATACTTGTAAAGTAACTATTTACAACCCACAGCTTCACAATTAATAGAGAGATGGTATGACTAATAATGTATCTTTATCTGATTTACAACGAGCAGAAATCTTATCTAATCGTAATCGAGGTAAAATGATCAATTAATCGAGGTTTTGATTTTTGGTCATAATCATCCAGCCCTAACGTGAATGCTTTTTACGAGCCAGAATCTCGTAGTTACAGTAATTACAATATGGCGTGAATGCACCTTAACACTCTCTCTTTCGGCTTGCCCCCTTTTTTTGTCAGGGGTCGCCACAGCTGAGTGATCTGATGTAACACAAATGTAAGATAACACTACTGTATAAAAATATACATTAATCCTTATTAAGAGCTTTTCACACTGCACTTAACCCAGGGATATCGTCGATCTAAACACCACTTTTAACTCTGGGTAATGGAACGTTTCACACTTGTAATTTAGAAGCGGGGTTAGCACCACTTTTTACCCGGGGTTATGAAACCCTACTTCGAACCGCTTTTGCAGTGTTAACCCTGCACTGCTGTGCCAAACTTGTACAGTGTGAAACGATGCGGTGTTAGAATGTTACAGCTAGACGCTTAGCAACAGACAACCGATCGCGTACTCATACTGTATTTTCCTGCTTTGGACAGTAATGGAAACACTGTGCATTGCATATAAACAGTAAATTCAGCATTTGAGAGGAAAAATGCCATATGCTGACTGAAAACAGAAGAAGAGATTGTTGCATTTTACCTTTATAGTCTGAAATGTCCATACAGCATAAACTTGATAAGTACAGGTGGCAATATATAATATGAGGATGTGCAATGCTGGAGTTATGTAAACAGGTCGCATGTTGCGCTTATCCAATCAATGACACTGACACAGCAAATATGCAAATAAGAACTTTAACCCAGGGTTTAGGAATGTACAATGTGAAAGTCAGCTAATGAATACCCAGGATTAATTGTTAACTCCGGGTAAATTATGAGCAGTGTGAAATGTGAAGCAAGATAACCCAATATTCTGTTTACCCAGGGTTTAGAGTGACCCAGAGTTAACTATTTCAAGTGTGAAAAGTTACAAAAGTTACTTAATCAAGAGCAGTGAGCACATTTTTTTTTTTGTCTTTTGTTGTTTGATTAACAGTAAACACAGACAGCAGCGCAGCAGGAATATTAGGCTGCTGTCACTTTAAGAGCTACACGAATCCTATATACTGATAGTACACAAGCATTTTATTTCTTAGCTGTTTACATTCACTTAAGCCATAACCAACTGTGTTTACTGTGGGCATTTTGATATCATTTTGTGTGAATTTGTTTGTTCAAGTGCAAGAAGAAGCGAAAGAGAACTCAATTCAGTATTTGCACGCGTTCTGAGACGTGTCTTTACGGGCATGCGCTGGATGTGTGTCTTCTCACACAGTGAGTACCAAATTGAGTTCTCTTTTGCATCTTCTTGCTCTTGAATATTTAAATTCCCAAGTCTTAAAAACACATGCAAACGATAAACTTTCGTGACATTGCAGCACTGGCCTGGGGTACATTTCCTGACTCTAACTATGGTCACAAGTTCCATCGTTACAATACAATTCAACGGAACTTGCAACTATAGTTGGCTAACAATGCTTTTGGGAAACGCACCCCAGATCGGGACAGTGACCGTTCCATCATCTGTCCTGAGTGCAGTTCATGCTGGCACTGGGCCATCCTTATTGTCAAGCCCTGCGGTTTCATTTCATTTTGGCACGTATTTAATTACTTTAACCAGAGAAAGACGTTGGATTATACATCAGACATTATACAACTCAGTGCCTTAACGCAGTTAATTAAAAAGCCATCGGTATCTGTTCATCCTACCTTTTTCATCCTATACCCGATATGCTGATGGTTTTAAATTAATCAAAAATCGGCAGATACATTGGTGCATCTCTAGTAATTGTTTAACTAGATATTTATCTAACTGTTTAAATGTTAAAAAAGCACAAGGAGGCACAAACAAACACATAAGTGAACCACAAACATACATGCATATACATACATGCACATTCCTGCAAACAAGGAAAAAACTTTTAGGGTAGTTTTTTGCATACGTCAGCTGTTGCTATGGTGACGCAACACTATGAGCCAGTGAAAGTGCCCGATTGGTTGGAGAGCATGGGATGAAAAAAGGCATGGAGAGAGGGGTTACGATAGAGGATGCATTAAAAATGGGACAGACGTAAGGATTATGACAGCTTTATGTATACTAATAAATAATATGATGCTAATTTATCAATGACAGCAACACACAGAGCGGTTTAACGAGCCAGCGATGTATGAAATAAGTAATGGAGAATAAAATGATTTAAGCATCGAAAGCATTAGATGTGGCTGTCTGATCTTTGTAAAGGTGTCAATTGCACTTGAAGCCATTAGTTTTTTCCCGTTGCTCCGGCATAGGCACCTTGACCGCAGCAGGTGACGTATTCCTTGTCCAGACATACTCCTTTGTTGTCTGAGAGTGGCTAGCGCATGAAGTCACAGAAGTGTCTGGTCCGTTGCGCTGCATGCGCACAGAGGAGTTTGAACAGCTCTGCTTTTTTCTGACGTTGTGTCAATGCTGATTTTACTAGTAGTATCTAGGATTTTTACCTCGAAGGGTCCGTTTTGATTAAAGTATGCAGAGGAAGGTAATGGGGACAGTCTTTTTATGTCTTCGATTCTCATATGTAATCTCAAAAAAACATTGCGTAATTGTTTAAATGGTACAAAAAGAATGAAACACAGAAAATAAACCAGTAAAATGTGATGGGATGTTGAAAATGCTGTTTCCAGATGCTCCAAGGTGCTTCTGTTTTGGTGTAATAAGTACAAATTAATAAAATTTTTGCCTTTTTTGTACTTTTGTCAGTACATTATCATAAATAATGCTGCAAAAAATGTCTTTTTTTTTTCACTACAGATATCTAAACATTCTTTAATCAAGATACAAGCAAAATAATTTAAAATGATAATAATATTCAAATTAAGTGAGTTTAAGCTTAAAACAGGAACAAATATCTGCCAGTTGGGTAAAGGCAGATAAAGGGAAAACTATTTTATTTTATTTTTTCCCCCATTAGCAGATATTTGCTCTTGTTTTAAGCATAAACTCACTTAATTTTAATTTTTTTCAGACATCAAGACTTATTATCTTATGTCATTTTGCTTCTTAAGTTGCTGTATCTTGATTTAGGATTAGATATTTGTATTTGAGAAAAAAAAAAGACAAAAATACTAATCATTAAGAAAATCTTTTCAATCTAATCTGTAGAGTTCTCTCTGGTTAATGGGAAAGGGGTGGGGCTTATCCATTTTTATCTCTATTCATGAAGGGGTTTATATTTAAATGACATCATCTCAGTCTTTGTTGCGCATTTAAATATTTTCATACTATAACGCACGCATCTGAAGGCGTTTCATTGGATCCGGTTAGTCTTGGAGTGAAAACTGATAATCTTCAGGATTTATGTTTGTTGACAGAAGTGAATTTTCTGGTGTGCTGGGTTTGTGATTCGGCGATCCCTTGATGAGAGGCTGTTCTCTCAGGTCAGTCAAGTGGTTCCTGTGGTGTGTAAGTGTGGTCGGAGTGTGTGTGTGACCACGTCTTTGTGCGGTCAGGACGCTGGCAGTGTGGCACGGACTACTGCTGGTACCCAGGGATCAGTGACTCAAGAAAATCAGGACACTCTAAATTTGTCGCTGCAGCATAACCCACATAATGAAAACTATACAAGCCCTCTCTCACTCTCTCTCTCTCTCTCTCTCTCTCTCAGGTCCTCTCTCATTAGTTGTCTTTTACTCCCTCTCCAGCCATGTCTCTCTCTCCATCTCTGTGTTTGTTTTTCTGTCCTCATTTCCCCTGTGTCTTTCTCTCTCCCCTTTTCCTCTTTCTCTTCTGTCACCCTTTTTTTGTTTCCTTCTGGTTGATTCATAAATATCAAGTTCTTAGTGAGACCTTACAGGAGAGAGCGGGTCTAACTGTCACATGAGAAGTTATAGGTCAAGGGTTGTAATGTAGTCAATTCTGTCCTCCAAACTAAAATTACAGTATCATATTTTTGCATTAGCTGTTGGGTAAACAAGTGAACACAATCAAACAACTCTGACATGCATTCAAACAAGTTAATACGAGATGCCATTCTGAGAAATTTTCTCTGGGAAAAAAGTGTGGCATCTTGCCCCGCTCTCCTTTTATATACAGAAACAAACAAAAATGTCATATTCAGAAGATTTTACATTACTTTTACATAATGTTTTGAATAATTGTTGAGGTATAGAAATTCAGATTCAAATAGATTTTATTAAATGGTAAAGAAATAGTTCACCCAAAAATTCAGTCTTCATTTACTCACCCATATACAAATATAGAAAAAGGTCTGTTTTTTTTTTTGGTTTTTTTTGTCTATACAGTGAATGTCAATGGGGTCCAATGTTGTTGTTTTTTTGTTTTTGTTTTTTTGGGTGAAGTATCTTACCCTGCATTATACTGGACACCCTAAACTGCTCAATGCAGAGCTCTACAGTACCAGTGGGTCCTGACCATAGACTGTAAAAAAAAATGGACGTAGTGTCTGTGACGTCACCCGTAGATTTCTGAAGAGCATTTTTGAAGCGAAAATGAGGCCGCTGCCATTTTAGCAGCGCGTCACCGCGCGTCACTCCCAGATAACTGAAAATGGGCAAAGAGGCGGGACGTGGTTAGAACTGAGGTGCTGAAACCACACCCACCTAGCTCGACGTTATCATGTTAGCAGGCAAAGGAGCTATCTATCTATTTTAGATACTAACTAAAATATGAATAATAACAATATCATTTGAAAATTCTAAATGTTTACTGTCAATATACGGTGTCTCTTTTATGATATAGATCCTCCAGCACCAATAATTGTAATTTGTGTCGGGTGTGCAAATAACAACATGAAAAATCAAAACAGGACTTCATACCTTTATAATGAAATAGTGATCACAAGATGAATCTAATCCGTGGCACTTGGGTAAAATGTCCACAAGTGTCCATTGAAAAACAAAAAAATAAATCCATGAAATATTGATATATTATCCATTGTTTGCATCACATTTCTTCTGAATGATCTGCTCTCAATCATCGTTCTTCAAGAAATTATGCACCTGAGCAGCGTTTATGTAGTAAAACTGTACATGATCGTATATATCTCACAAACAAATGAGCCCGCATCCAAAGTATAATTTTTCAAAATGCAGCAGTTTTAGTTATAATATCCAAGCAGTGCTGTCTGAGTTTTATATCCTCCTGCTATTGTCATTGTAGTAAATCTCAGGAACAAAACTTTTAGCCAGTGCCACGATCCAACGTGTGTTCTGTTTATCTTTCGCATGTGTGCACATCTACACAGACGCACATCTGTCTCGAGTCTCAACCATTAACGCAGCAAGCCATATTATTTTAGAATTGTGTATTATTATTATTTTAGAATTGTATAAAATAAACCTGAAAAAAAGCACAAACACGGCAGAGATGCCAAATTCAGCGGCTGGAATTAGCTGAGGAAAATTGACAGCTCACAGACAGCAAACTGTCACTCAAGTGACCACGCCCTTAATTATGCACAACTTTAAGGCTTAATATAATTTAAACGGATGAGTTATAAAAAAATTCACCCCCCTCAGAGTTGTCATGAAGGGCAAAATTAGCTGTTTAGACAAAACCACAATTTGATCCAGGCTGTAAACATGTTTTTTTCTGCTGTGAAGTTGGCCGTTTTAACATGGGACTCAATGAGATTCTGCTCTCTTTTGGAGCCTGTTCCTAGCGGCCAGTCGATGAATCGCAGTTTAAGTCACTTCAATATTGGCTTTAAGAGAAACTGGGAGAGGTTACCGCTTGGTCCTGACTATAAATTTAGATTCAGATTCTCGGTCTTAGCACTAGTTTGTGATAAACATTTTGTAAGCTTTATATTCTAATCACTGAACACATGCAGACACACTTTTGACAGAGCTCTAATGTCCTTGCATTATTCAGTCTGAGGGTGGTGCTCTCATGTTAATTGACAGGCTTAAGTACACGACACACGCATAGAATGCTATCTTAGAAATGCCTTAATTTAGCATTTATTGCCTCCGAAGAAAAGAAAGTCAAGTCTATTCTCAGAACGAACATAAAACAAACACAACAGAACTATATAAAGGCATATAGCAAATACAATTTGCTATTATTTCAATTATTTTTGAAAAATTGAAAATGTATTTTTGTTTTCAATGAACTGAAAACGCTCGGTCAGTCCACGCCAGTGGACACGCACGGCTATGAATGTCGTGCGGCTGTGCGCATTTTATTTTTGCTTTTGAATTAGCGCCAATTCGGCAGTTGCTTGAATGGTGGGTTCATTATTATTCTTAATGAAAAACACAACAACTAGAAAAACACAACTAATCCTTTGCAGGTTTCATTATTAGCTTTGGGTTTAAATCCAAAATATTCCCAAATAGGCACTTTTACATTTTGCTTTGAAAACCAAATCTTCAGCCATTGTCTTGTCAGTCAGCTCCTCACTCCCATGATAGATGAAATCGGACTCCTGCTGCTGGTCTGTGCTGCAACTCTCGGTTAGCTCACCCTGCATTGAGCAGACACGTTCAGTTTTTAATTGTAGTGTCTGTTCTGAACTAAATGATTTTTATTACTATAAGAAAATCAAAATGACAGTGGGGGCAGTGCCACGGTGGGCAAGTGATGTAACCAGTGTTGAGGCTAAACACCGGTAACACCGTCAACACCGACTACTGCAGCAAGCCTATAGTTACTGACATGATGCAGACCAATATACACAGAGCTGAATTGATATTGATAGCGGATTGAAATATCATCTTGGTCGGTCTGAAATCTGCCCCAGTGGCTCTCTGCAGTTCCATTTTTCACCACAGATTTGCATTAAAAAAACTGTGGGGCGCTGTAGAGCTGAGTAGGGCTCAGGCACCCGCTGCCCTGCTTAGTATCATAATACATGCCTGCCGAAGCCATGCGCTAAATTTGAATATGTCCTGCTCACTTTACAACTTAAAATAGTCTAGAAAATCAGAAAAATATTTGTTGCAGAAATCTGAACACATTTACAATTTATTATTGATCCAGTTTGTATAAAGGTCTATGTTTTGGATGAATATTTTGGGGGTTAACTGCTCCACCTGCTCTTAAAGACGAGTTGTGGCTGTACAGTACTGTAAGCACACTGCATTGTAATGTATAACACACCATAATTAATTTTACTGTACAAATGGTACTGGCATAAGTCATTATTGTGTATGAGGTAACTACTGTAGTCAAGTTAACAATTTTGCTGTTGAATGAAAGACATTTTGAGCGACATTACACAAGTACAGATTAACCATAAAGAACATCTTTGTTGGTTCCTATAGCACTTGAAAAAAGCTTCCCGAATCTGATCTCCTTTTGAATCTGACAGCTCCTAGGCCCCAGTGGCCTCATGGGATAGCAAAGTATCCTGTGGCTGCACACCTCATAGTCTCAGCGGATATTGAATCCGCATATTGTTCACCTTCTGTTTCATGAATACTACTCATTTGACATACAGCTTTTTGCATACTGTACACAGGTCTCCCGTTTTATGCATGTATTCCATGAACGTATATTTATATGTGCACAAAGCCCTTTAGGTGGAGGATGATTGCAGCTGAGTAAACTTCTATAGATAAATGCACTGCTGCTTTACAAAACGGGCAGCCATAGAGCACATTGTCACATTGGGTTGCATGACCTCCCTGTGATGTAATACTGTTAATGGATAGATATGGATTTTAGTGAAGGCCAAATACTGCCCCGTTGTATAATAACATCAACTATAGTAACTTGATGCTATATTTTCTGTAGAACATGTGATGAAAAACAATGCATGTAGTGTGTGGTTACCACAGAGTGATTATGCAGTTGCTACAGTTTTTCAAGTTTGTGTTTATGCGGTTGCCAGGTGGTTGCTTACTGGCTCAAGTCATAAGAGTCCACCCCTAAGTCTCTATTATGAAATTCTGGACCCTTGAGATGGCTCGAGTCCCTCTTTCTCTGCATGTTTTATCATCTTTTGTAAATCTTAAATCTAGTCACTTTTGTGTGTGAAACTTTCATCATTTACTCACCCTTGTGTTGTCTTTTGTGAAAAACAAAAGAAGATATTTTGAAAAATATTTATGTTTTTATTTGATGGTACAGTGAAAGTCACCGGTAGCAGTGTTGTTTTGGACCCCATTGACTTTCATTAAATGGACAAAAATTGTAGAAATATTCTTCAAAATATCGTGATTTGTGTCCAGCACAGTGTTATTTTAGTACTATTTATATACTATTATAGCATCTATTAATATTTTGAATTAGCTTTTATTTTTATATTTTTAGTTTTCGTTTTCATTTTAGGTTAAATTTTATGTTTTTTACTCTAATTTTGTTTTATTTTTATTCTATTTATATTTAGTATTTAGTTCAAGTTTTTAAGTTTAAGTTATTTATATTTTATTTCAGCTTTATTTCAGTTAACAAAAGTGATTGTTAACCAGTGATTGATAAACAATGTTATTATCATTAACTAAAACAAAACTATTAACCTAAAACTATATAAAAAATAGTGCTGTCATATCGATTAATCGCATCTAACAAAAAAGTTTGTTAATATGTGTGTGAAGGATATAGATAGATAGATAGATGTCATTAATCACGATTAATCGCATCTAACAAAAAAGTTTGTTAATATGTGTGTAAAGAATATAGATAGATAGATGTGATTAATCATGATTAATCGATTTGACAGCACTATTTTTTATATAGTTTTAGTTTAATAGTTTTGTTTTAGTTAAAGGGTTAGTTCACCCAAAAATGAAAATTCTGTCATTAATTACTCACCCTCATGTCGTTCTACACCCGTAAGACCTTCATTCACCTTCAGAACACAAATTAAGATATTTTTGATTAAATCTGATGGCTCAGCGAGGCATGCATAGACAGCAATGGTACTTCCTCTCTTAAGATCCATGAAGGTACTAAAAACATATTTAAATCAGTTCATGTGAGTACATTGGTTCTACCTTAATATTATAAAGCGATGAGAGTGTGTTTTGTGCACCAAAAAAACTCAAAATAACGACTTTTTAACAATATCTAATGATGGCCGATTTCAAAGCACTGCTTCATGAAGCTTTGGAGCTTTACGAATTGAATCAGTGGTTCAGAGCACCAAAGTCACGTGATTTCAGCAGTTTGGTGGTTTGCCACACGATCCGAATCACTAATTCAACTCAAAAGATTGATAACGCTCTGGAGCTCTGGTTTTGAAATCGGCCATCACTTGATGTTGTTAAAAAGTCGTTATTTAGTTTTTTTGGCGCACAAAAAATATTCTCGTCGCTTTATAATGTTTAGGTAGAACCACTGAACTCACATGAACTGATTTAAATATATTTTTATTACCTTTATGGATCTTGAGAGAGGAAGTACCATTGCTGTCTATGCAGGCCTCGCTGAGCCATCGAATTTAATCAAAAATATCTTAATTTGTGTTCGGAGATGAACGAAGGGTGAGTAATAAATGACATTATTTTCATTTTTGGGCGAACTAACCCTTTAATGATAACAACACTGGTTCTACGGAAAAAAGAAAGTCAAAAAGGTTTGGAATGGCATGAGGGTGAGTAAAAGATTATGACATTTTTGGTGAACTATCCCTAAGTATGAAATTTATTTGATGATATTCAAAGTGCATGACATGCAAGCAGAAAAAATAGGTTTAGTATGCCAGAGTAACATATTAACTGCATTATCCTACAGAATATATGATGTTTTTCATGGTCATTAGAGAATTGCTTCCTCTTGTTGACTTTATTAAATTTCACCAAAAGTGATCATGGATGTTGCACAAGAAGGAGAGGAAACAGACATGGAGAGAAAGAGAGAGGGACGGGGTCATGGGGGGATGAGTGGGCATATGCCAGTTGTTAAGAAACTGAGAGAGATGGGGACCTACAGAGGAATGCTGGAGGGATGAGAGACGAGAGAGAGGGAGCGAGAGAACAAGAGAGGGCTAGAGGGCTGATATTTAATGTGATAAATGGATTGTGACAGCGTGTCTCCAAACCCCCTCCAACCAGAGAGGAAGACCACAGAAATAGAAGGCAGGGCTGGGGAGAGAAAAATGGATTTAAACAAGAAGGATAGAAAACTGCAAGTAAGTGTGCAAAAATGACAAAACGGATCAAAAGTAGCGACTTTTCTTACTAATTGTACCCCAAACTAGATGATGCCGTTACTAGGAAATCCCATAGGAATGTGAAGTTAAAGGGAAATGAAATTCTGTCATTTACTCAGCAGCATGTCATTTCAAACCTGTATGACTTTCTTTCTTCCTTTCTTGAAACACAAAAGGAGAAATTCTGAAGGCTCTGCTGGTTGATCTTTTCCATGAAGTATTAATGAATGGGGTCTGAAGCTTTCAAGCTTCCTAAAGGAAATAAAAGTATCATAAAAGTGGTCCATGTGACATGGGGCCCTATCACACACTCGGCGCAATGCAATTAACGAAAACGTTTAATAGTTTTAGTTAACAACACTGGTATAAACTGAAGCCATGTGATAGCTTTGTGTGAGAAAAAGACTGAAATTTAAAGTGCCCCAGTTATGCTATTTTAAAGGTTTCTCATTTTGTTTTGGAGGTCACTTTAATTTTCTCATAATATACATTGCACATTACCTACTTTCTCAAAGAGTCTGAAAACGGTTTGTTCGAAGATTCAGTCTCTCTAAACCCCTCCTTTCCGAGAGCCTGCTCTGCTCTGATTGGTCAGAAGGCCCAATCTGTTGTGATTGCTCTACCACTTACAGCACATGTCGGAAACGAAACACCTATTATCATATCTGAACTTCAGCACCAGAGGATACCTCAACGCTTGATAAACAGTGTTAAGAACAAGTAAGGATGGTGTCAGTTTTACTGTATCAATTCAAATGTGAGTCCTCATCTTATGGAAGTGCATCAAAGTGGATTTGATTTGGCAGTGCAGAAAACAGCATCTTCTCGACATGTCGATAACACGAACAAAACTCTTCTAGGCCTCAACTACAACTACAGTGTTTGAGGGTCAAAGTAGACGTGATTTGCTGAAGACCATATGAAGACCATAGGCTGGCATTATGCAGATTTGTTACATAGTTGTAACAGGAAAGAGACTGGAATTGCTCATAAATAATACTGAGTTTCTGACTCCTGAATCAGTTGATCCAGTTCACAAAAACAGTCGGAATGATTTGTTCATGAATCAGACTCATCTGGTTCCAAAGTTCAACTTAATCACAGAATTCAGTGGAGAGGAAGATCAGTAACAACATAAACTTTGATCTGTTTCACACATATGGCTTTGAAAGTTCAAAGGTGTATGGACCACTTTTCTGATTAATTTTGGTGCTTTAGTGTCATTTTCAGTCTTAAAAACTTAGGATGGTTCACCCAACAATGAACATTCTGTCATCATTTATTCATTCCTTATACTGTAGTACATGGAAAAGAGAAACTAGTACACTTCACAGTTTCTCCTTTTGTATTCTACAGAAGAAAGAATGTCATACTGGTTTGCGACATTGTGAGGGTGGATAAAACGATGACAGGACTTTCATTTTTGAAAGGAAGAAAAAAAGAACAAGGAAGGTTGCAAACTGCCTCCTGGTGGACTTGGAAAAAGGAAAGAAAGAAAGAAAGAAAGAAAGAAAAAAAGAAAGAGAAGCATTGAGTGAAGAAAAGAAGAATGCGGGGAAAATATGAGTTGCGCTTACTTAATTTTACAACATTCTTGATTTCTGTCCAATTAAAGATCCACAACTTAGGCCCTGAATGAAAGCTTTCATTGTAAGTCAGTTCTTCAAACTGGAGACTCTGGCTTGTCTGGAGTATCAAATATCCTCCTGTGTGTCAGAGAAAGAGAGCGACTCTGGTGGATACCATGTTTTGCGGGTGAAGAAATGTGTCTGGAATTTGGTATCAAGGGACACATTCCTTCTTCCAAAAAACCACATTGACTTGCTCAGAAGATTGATTGTAAGAGTGAAGCTGCTCAGTAGATATAGGCATAATGCTGCGTTTCAGTCATTGACTCTTATGATTGCTGCTTATGTTTAGTCAGTCACATATTAACTTTTCTTAATGTCAGGTTTTTTAATAAAAAATAATTAAAAAAAAATAAAAAATAAATAAAATATATATATATATACATATATAATAGTCATCATTTACTCACCCTAATATAATTACAAACCCCTCTCTTTCTTATAATGAACATATAAGGAGAAGTTAAAAAAATTGTAAAAGCTGCTAAAGATCCGTTACACCAGGTTCAACGCCACTTTTTGGTTTTCGTGTCACATGACTGATCGCAATGCAAAACGATTAAATATTCAGAAATATGATTGACAATTTTCATTTTTTTTTTGGGTGAACTTTTCCTTTAATACATCCTTCCAAAACCACTCAGAACAACCACTTAGCAACACCCTGGCAACCACCCACAACACTTTATCAGTTATAGATGAATTTACCAAGTGCTATAATCTCTTCCAGTTTTATTAACATTTTTTTTTTTTTTTTTTTTACATATTGTTGCATTTTAACTTTCGCTGCATCAAACACATGAAGTAAACTGAACTAGAGCCTCAGTTCTTTCAGTAATTGTACTGTTATTGATATACTCACTCATGATATGTTAATATTTTTAATAATAATTGTGTCTGTTGTGTTTCAGTGCGGACGGCGCGGTTCTCTCAGGAGCCTGCAGACCAGTCAGTGGTTTTGGGCCAGAGGGTGGTCCTGTCCTGCGTGGTCTTCAACTATTCAGGCATTGTGCAGTGGACCAAGGATGGACTGGCCTTAGGCATCGGAGAAGACCTCCGGGGTCAGTAATACATAGCGCTTGTTCTTTCTTTCTTTC
This sequence comes from Elopichthys bambusa, assembly GCA_037101425.1. Lineage (NCBI taxonomy): Eukaryota > Metazoa > Chordata > Actinopteri > Cypriniformes > Xenocyprididae > Elopichthys > Elopichthys bambusa. Next base: position 9,839,857 of record CM074432.1, on the reverse strand, counting down.
TTTCTTTCTTTCTTTTTCATGTTTGCTTGAAAAAGAAACTAGGACTGCCCCCGACTAAAGGATTTTCTAGCCGTTCATTTAAGCCATTAGTCGACTAATTGCACGTTTATATTAATTTAATGACTTAAATATATACTGGGGGGTGGGGGGCGTAATATATAGCTTATTCCGTGCTCAAGCGCACACATAAAGCTTGCGGCAAAGCACCGGCAAAAGTAATGATTATGAATGTGTCCAAAAAAATAGCAAGGAGACATTTTAATTATTTACTATTATACTACGGGGCTGTTGAATGCTCAAATCTGATTGGTTGATGAACATACTAAGGGGTGCAATTATTTTCAGGGAAACACACGGCTAAAGTAGTTCTAGCAGGTCTTGACCACATTGCAATTCGCCAAATGATTTCAGTTATTTCAATAGGTCCTTACAGCCTACAACCGCAAAAGAAACAAAACCTACAACGACACCAACCAAGCAAATAAATATAGTAAACAATAGGATAAAAACAACAAATTATTGTCATTGTTTTTGCCACAAAATACGTTTTATTGTGCCTCTCACGCTCTTTCTCTTACAAACATACACACATACTGTATAGTACAGACACACACCCGCACTGCTCTGACAAATTAATCAGTAAAATAGTTTACATTTCTACCAGCAAGGTAATAACTATGTGTTTCTTGAGGCAGATAAACGTATAGTTTCGCTATTAGTAGAGACAGTGCTGCCGTGAGAGGCTAATTCACATATGCTTATTCTCTCTCTCTCAACTTCATTAATAACTGTATCAACGGTATTATTCTGCTATCAAGGCTCAAGCCTCCGTTACTAGTTCTGAAATTACATTTTGGAATTAGCAATTGAGGCTTGGGATGAGATGCGTAAGAAATTATTCCCACACACAAGTGTTTAAAGGACAAAAACTTGACAAATGTCTTGAAATACAACATCTGAACAGTGTCTTGAGGTGTGGTAACCATAGTATAAGTGGAATAATTGACTCCGGGCCATTAACCATTGCTGCATTACCACCTCAGGTGTGCATTATTTTCTAATAATTCAATGGCCCGTCGCCAAATTTTCCTTACATAAACTACTGTTTTCTGAGTCATTGTTTGCGACTAACCGACTAAAACAATTTTGGCCGACTAAGCCTCTTCTCATCAACTAACGTTTAGTCGACTATTAGGGGGCAGTCCTAAAAAACCAATCACCCTAGCAAACACTTAGATACACATACACACAAAAACAACCAAGACACCTTAGCAATAGATTGGCATTGTTCATAAAATGTAAGAATGTGTGTATTTCTTTCTTTCTCTGTACTTTTTAGTTTTCCCTGTGTACAATCTTTCAGTTTCATCTCTCATCCGTCTCGCTGTTTTTTCTGTTTCCCCAATTGCTTGTTTTCTGTCTAACTTTTGTCCTCTCTTCCCCTTTGCTCTTTTGCTTTCTGCTCCACTAGCTCATCTTTTCTCACTCCTTGTGGACTGTCATGAGAACAGTGAGGGCAGGATGTGGTATTTTTAACCTCTGCCATTATAAATAGATAAATGTGGACCTGATAAACTACATTTGCTGCATTTGCCAGATTTGTTTAAAGACATGAGGCATGAGGGAGATTTCTCTTTCTTGCTCTCTCTCTTGCCCGCTCTCTCACTTTGACTCAGTGTAGTTGTATTTACACTGTGATGCTTCACTGGTTTGTCCCCGTGGCTTTCATATAAAAGCATGTGAACAAATCCTGCACTCACACTCACACACATACACAAATGTGCACACGCAGAAATACATCCGCACGTACTCAGCGGCGCACAGCACACACTGATAACTCAATCCCACAGTAGAGAGAGAGGGCTGTGTGGGTTGGGGATGCGTGATGTAATTCACAGCAGAATTTTTGTCATTTCTCTTGCAGCAGAAGCTGGAAATGTCCATGTCATAGCGTTAGCATATATCATGCAAACTCTACTGCCATCCAGTGGTGGATAACATCATTGCACTGCATGCTTATTTTGTTCCTTGTTAGTAGGCAAACATCACTTACTATTGCTTAAAGTTTTGAACAAACCTCTATCCCTGAGTATTAAAACCAGTTTTGGTGCAGAAATGAATGAGACCGATCATGTGGTTTTGTTTTTTTTTTAAGCAAAATGGAGGAAAACATTCTGTAGATATCTCAGGACAAGAATATCAGATTTAAGGGTGGACTTTATTTTCACTTGGGCCAGTAGACAACCACCCAAAACAACTTAGCAAGTGCACACTTGAAACCACATAGCAACACACTAAGAAACCATTCACACAGAGCTCGTTTTTTTTTTTTTTTTTCACTGTTTTTCTATGTAAAAGTGTGCTAGTCAAGCATCTATGACTGCTGCTCTGCGCTCACATCTCCCATATTTTGCAGCATCTTGCGCATAACACTGCACTCTAAAAACGCCATGCTCAAGTTAAGCTTTTATACCATTTTAGACCATGCCTGTGTCTCGCGTTTTTTTCCCGTTCTTTGTGAATGGCCCTTAAAAAAATCTTTTAGCAACCACATAGCAAAACATTAAAAACCATTCAGAATGCCTTAGCAACTACCGCATTGCAACACACCAAAACTATGCAGAACACCTTAGTAAACTCATAGAAACACATTAAAGAGATAGTTCACCCAAAAATAAAAAAATTTCATAATTTACTCACCCTCAAGTTGTTCTATACCTGTATGAATTTCCTTCTTCTGTTGAACACCCAAGATGATATTTTGAAGAATGTTGGTAACCAGACAGTTGATGGTAGCCATTTACTTCCATAGTAATACTATATATAATAGAAGAAGTAATATTCAACACAAGAAAGAAACTCGTACAGGTTTGGAACAACTTGAGGGTGAGTAAATGATGACAAAATTTTCATTTTTGGGTGAACTATCCCTTTAAAAAAACACCCAGAACACCCAGTGACTGCATGACAACACAATGAATACCAATCAGACCCAGTGTTGGGGAAAGTTACTTTTAAAAGTAATGCATTACAATATTGTGTTACTCCCTAAAAAAGTAACTAATTGCGTTACTTAGTTACTTTTTATGAAAAGTAATGCATTACATTATTTTTGTGTTACTTTTTCTCACCTGGGCTGGGCTTGTTTTTTAATAACAACAAAAAAGTTCTATTTTTGGCAAATTTTTGACACCAAAAGTGAAATGAATAAGCCTCAGGCTGAAGGAAATGCATATTTACGTCTGTATAGTAGAGGGCGCAGCTCTAACAAACCTTTTAGCTGTGCTGCCATTCTGGATTAAAGAAGAATAGGATACAGGTGGCGGAAGTTCAACATTTTTATTTCTAAATCTAAAGTAATTTTTGCTTATTAGTGTGGTTGATTTAGGTCATTGAAGGTCAGCAGCAAAGACATTGGTTAATGAAGTAAGATTAAATACAATTATTACAGGTTTGCATAAAATTCTGAGACTATATTTCACAGTTTTTATTGAGGAATTTGAGGAATACTGAATGTTTTTGTGCAAGTGAGATTAGTAAATGCATGTTCACATTCAGCCTAGAACTACAATACCATCATGTTTACACAGCGCACACAACACCTGTGCAGTTTATTTCTCTCAACATGGGGACAGGAGCAGTGTTGCCAATTGCTTTCAGCTGAAAGTAGCTAAAACTGTTACATGTAACTTGTTACTTGTAAAAGTAATCTGATTACGTAACTCAAGTTACTTGTAATGCGTTACCCCCAACAATGATCAGATCACTCACTTTTACTTCAGAAAATGCAAAATAGCTGTTTTTGTGTTCAGATAAAGACTGTCTACCTCCAAAACGTGACAAATTTTGATCTTTTGCAGCCTGGCCCCGGTATCGTGTGCTAAGGCTGGTGGATGTTGGGCAGTATAATCTGGAGATCTCAGCTGCTGAACTCTCAGATGACTCTCTCTACGAGTGCCAGGCGACGGAGGCTGCGCTGCGCTCCCGACGGGCCAAACTCACCGTCCTCAGTGAGTCTTGAAAAGAATCTGAATGGTCAATGCATTCTAAAGCTTATTGTTTTAAATGTTGGTTATGATAGTTCTGCCTGTTATCCAGAATATGAAGAGTGAAGGGGTTAATGTGTTATGAAATTAATAGATTTATGAGTTGCTTCCATTAATAATTGAACTCTAAATGTGTTTGTGTCTGTAGTTCCTCCCGATGACCCGGTGATTGAGGGGGCCCCGGAGATCCTCCTCACAGCAGGGGTTCCCTACAACATGAGCTGCGTGTCCCGTGGAGCCAAACCTGCTTCCGTCATAGAGTGGCAGAAAGACGGCCTGCCGATAGAAGGGGCTGTCAGCACCACGGTGAGGCACACACATGCCAAAGATTTAACTCATCTGAGTAAAGCAAATATAATAGCCTATGTTGCTTAAGAACAAAGGTATTAACCATAGACTGTAAAAAACATGGGCAGCGCGTCTTGTCTTCGCTTCCTTCCACTATAGAAATATTAAGCTAGAATATCCCAGTAACAGTCATTGCAGATTACATTGTTCGGAGCCCAAGTGGAACTGCAGTAGCAAGCTCCCGCCCACACTTCCGTTCCCGCAGACTCAATCACAAGCACAGTCAATCATGACGATACACCCTGTTTTTATCAGCATCAAATAACTAACTAAAACCAAACTTGTTGGAAAAATTAACACTTGAACATACATCTGCATGATAAGAACTACCTAAAAAATAACAGAAAAAATTAAGTGTTATTGGATTTTTTAGTTTGCTCACGTCCCATTCGGGCGGGGTTTAATACCTATACTGCAGCTAGCCACCAGTGGCCGATCAAAATGCTTTGGCTTCACTTTTCAGGACAGGCACACTTGGTATCAACAGTATCATTTTGTTGTGCAGGAGGTGCTTCTAGACAGGAAACGTGTGACCACACGCAGCTACCTGCCTGTTTTACCAGTAGATACAGACACTGGGAAGAACTTCACCTGTGTGGCTACTAACCTGGCCGTGCCGATGGGCAAACGGGCCACTATCACCCTCAACGTACACCGTAAGTCTAGAACCCTTTCCAGCTTTAGTAACATATATGAAGAAAAGTTATTTTATTTTATTATTTTCTGTTGTGCAATGTAAAAATAGCTATTTCAGACATATCCACCATATTTTGCAACACTTAAGTAAGCTATATGTATATATATATATATATATATATATATATATATATATATATATATATATATATATGTATATATATGTTAGCAGCATAACAAGTTGTTTTGTACAGCTAAAACTAACTGGAAGCAGAAGTCAGACACATTCAATTTACAAATGGCTGCACCCGCACTTATGTTAACAATAAGGTGGATAAAAATACATTGAAAATAAATATAAATGAACTAAATAATACATCAGGCAATAGTTTATATCATGCATACACTGCTGTTGTCAGTAAGATTTTAATCAGCAAGGATGCATTAAATTGATCAAAAGTGACAGTAAAATAAATGCTATTTTTTTTGCTATTAAAATTCAATTTTTCCTATTAAGAATCCTGAAATCATGGTTTCCACAAAAATATTAATCAGCACAACAGTTTTCAGCATTGATAATAATAATAAATGTTTCTTGAGCAGCAGTTTTAATGTGTAATATTTCACAACATTACTGTTTTTTTTGTATTTTTGTATATCAAATAAATGCAGACTTGGTGAGCATAAGAGACTTCTTTTAAAAATATCTTACCGACCCCAAACTTTTGAACTTTAATGAATGTAGAATATAGTATGGGGATATGTCCATTGTAATCTGTGAATATGAATCAAGGGCTCCTTTCTTTAGTCTTAGTCTATTCCTGGTGCACTTGTTTCTCTTAAATATCTATTTCTACTTGATCTAACCCTTAGAAATTATTTTGTTGGTGTAACCTAATTTAGTCAGGTGGATTCAATCATATTAAATAATATTTGCCTTGAATAAAACCAATTCATTTAGATTAAACACTTCTTGAAACTTTTTTTAGGCTATCTGACCAAACATATTTTACAGTGTAGGAAAAGAAATGTGAGAGAGAAGGACCTCCCACATCTGGCCAGTCACTCCTGTATTCATTGGCCATCCTCTCAACCCACAAGACAGTACAAACTGTTCTAAAGCAGCGTTACAAAATATAGCACATTAAAACCTTCTAAGAGGTTAAAACCCCTTTAAGATGATAGCAAGAACCATAAGGAGGAACTATGACATTCATCTACATTCTGACACTAAATTAGTAGCTCCTTACTGGCAGTCCTTCAACGTGCCTTTGGTCTAATGAATGATATGGCTTTATTATGTATTCTGAATGCTCTCTGCAGACCCACCAGTGGTGACGTTATCCATTGAGCCTCGCTCTGTATTGGAAGGAGAAAGAGTGACCTTCACCTGCCAAGCTACTGCCAACCCACCTATTATGGGTTATAAGTATGTCTCTTACTAAATGTGATGCTTAAAGTGGCTCCTTTTACATTCTGTGAGATGAAAAATTAATGACTTGTTTTATCAGGGAGATAAAGACGTTCTTTAAGTAATATTAAGCCCCATATATCTTCAATTATTTTCTTTTACGGCAGTCATACCCTTGAGTTCCTTTCTTTATGTGCTTTATAGGTGTTTCTTCATATACCGTATCTGCTTAGGCATCACTAATCGACCCTTTTGGCTTTGTTAGGTGGGCAAAAGGAGGTGTGGTCATACAGGGGGCAAGAGAGAGTGTTTTTGTCACCAAGGCTGATCACTCTTTCTTCACCGAGCCTGTGTCCTGCCAGGTGTTCAATGCTGTGGGCAGCACAAACGTCAGTATACTCGTCGATGTCCACTGTGAGTATCAGCTTGGAAATTCAGCGTATAGAGTGTGCAACCTAGCCTAGAAAATCTTAAAGTGAACTTTAACATGTGAAAGCATGTAGATCTATCTATCTATCTATCTGTCTGTCTGTCTGTCTGTCTGTCTGTCTGTCTAGTAAACATTTCTAGTTGAATCTCAAATGTCATATGAATAATCATATTAAAAGCAAAAAAATGACCTGCTATTAATCCCTTTTTTATGCAGTTGGCCCTATCCTGGTTGTAGAGCCTAAACCAGTAACAGTCGACGTAGACTCAGACGTCACTTTAAATTGCAAGTGGGCAGGAAATCCTCCTCTCACACTAACCTGGACAAAAAAGGGTTCCAGCATGGTGAGCATCTGTTTAGTCAAACCCCTTTTCTGTTACATGTGCAGTCTCTTCTTTGTTCTCTCTTTCTGAGATATAGGTTATCCTTTTTTCTCTACAGTGTACCTTTTTTTGTCTGACTGTGATATTTTCCTCTGACTTAATCTCTTCAGTGAGTGTTCTCCATATGTGTCCCTCTTTCCTTGGCTCTGCTTCTCTTCCATATTTATCTTGCAACTGTGTTTTGATGTTGAAGCTGCAGTCCTTTGTTCCATTTGTTTCCTTTTTGATAATGTGTACGTTGAAGTGACTTACCAGCTTTTTTGTCCTTTTCCCCCCTCTATCTCTCTCCTTCTCTCTCTCTCTAATACATAGGTTTTGAGTAATAATAACCAGCTCTATCTGAAGTCAGTAAGCCAGGAAGATGCTGGCCAATATGTGTGTAAGGCCATCGTGCCTAGGATTGGAGTGGGCGAGACGGAGGTCACACTCACCGTCAACGGTCAGTACAGCTCTTTTATCTTGTTGGACCTACAGAAATAATAAAACTTACAGAAATAATACCTACAGAAATAATAAAACCAGGCAGCTTTCAAGATTTTTTTATCAGTGTTCAGATCATTGTGAGTTCTGCATTCATTGATGAGTCAAGCTTTAATTACAGTCACTACACTGCACAACAGTTGGGTCACAATCCAAAAAATAGAGTACGTAGTTAGTATAGCAAAATGAATACAAAGTTCTGTCATGAAACTCTAGATGGCACAGGCTGATAGGTCTTTAACTCAATCTGCTTGCAATCAATCATTCTTTATAGGGCACAGCTGATTGGTTCCTTTCTTATTTTTTCTTATTTTTATATGAACAAATTTGGTTCTGGGTCCTAAAGCAAGGGTTATTGTGGTTAACTAAATGTAAATTCATTAAAAAAATTGTTACTTGAAATAAAATAAACTTTAACTGAAATACTAATGTACTTTGTATTAGCTAGTCTCTTTTCTCATTTCCATTTAGTTTAACTTGATGTACTAAAATAACTAAAAAAAATCAATAATTAATTAATAAAAAAAAACAATTATGAGCCACTTATATCAGCTATGTAAAAGTATATATGTTTTAAGTAGTTTTTCTTGATAGTATGGTTTCTGTTATTTATGCATTTTGTTTTGGACTCTATTTTTGAGCAGGTCCACCCATTATCTCAAGTGAACCGGTCCAGTATGCAGTTCGAGGGGAGAGAGGGGAAGTCAAGTGTTATATTGCCAGCACCCCTCCCCCTGACAAGATTGTAAGTCACATTACATTTACATACATTTACATTTTTGCTGTTTTCCAGAGAAATGTACAAAAACATTCCTAAACAATTCTAATAACTTATATTTCACTGTTTTGCTGTTATTCACTACATGGAATCCCATGGGAAAGGTGGTTTCAAAATTTCATTTTAGACACCTAATGAGCTCACTAGTTTTTACAGTTTTTAGTTTAAGACTAACTCAAACTAGACTTGATCCCAAAGTAACACTCTCTCCTGTAGGCTTTCAAACGCATCCTTTCTCTGAAACTACAAGTGATTCTAATTTAAAATGACTCGCAGCTCAGACCCCAATGCATCTCCAGGATGAGACTTATGAAATATGAAATATGGGAACAGAGCAGTCGCTTCTTTTAATGCTGTAGCTTTTTCAAATGTCTTGGTTTGTGAGGTAAATGGAAGCTTACCATGAACATGTGGGGGTATGCATTTTTAAATATTCTCACAGCTCAGCATGAATAATACAACAGTTTTAGTGGTTTTGAAAGGAGAACTGGTGCTTTCTCACCATTATCCAGCCCCATGTTTCAGCACAGAAAGGCCATTTATCCCATTGCCGGTGTGAAATATGTGTTCATGCGGGCAATGCGAAGCAGATACAGTTCAGGTACATTTTATGCACTTGAATATGCTTTTTAAATCCTAAATATTTATAAAGGATTCTTTTTTTCACTCCTGTTTGAAAGGTACAGATTATGTATTATTTTTGGTCCACTTGCTTCTTGCAGGACCACTGCAGATGGTGCTGATATTATTGTATATCTTTTTATACTATTTATTTCTCAGGCATTACTTGATGGTATTTAAATGATTTGTCTTTGAAAATTTCGTAATTTTATATGTATCTTTATATGTTCACTGTAGGGCTACTGAAATATGAAAAAAAAAATGTTTTTGGTATTTTGGCTGCTGCAGATTTATTTATTTTTAATTTATTCATTTAATAAATTGCTCATTTTATATTTTTATGTAGTTTTGTATTTTCATTTTGTGGATCCAAATAAATATTATTTATACATATATCGTTGTTGCCGGGCGGTAACTATTCACATATTGTAACTATTCACATAATCCCCAAAATTGCTTTTTGTCAGGAAATGGAAAAAACACTGTATTTTTAAAATAATTAAACACCGCGTAAGTTGATATTGTAGTTATATATATACAGGCTATTTACAACAGTATTGGCTTTGACTCTACGACAGTTGCTAGACTATGACACACTTCTCTGCTCCTCAAATACATAAAACATTAGTCATTATATAACAAGCAGAGATGGTCCAAAATGTGGCACTTCATTCACTATAGAGGTTTTTATGACAGTTTGAGGATCTATTGGAGTTACAAGGTTTAGTCACAAGCTCTTTTTAATACTTTACATTGGTTAAATTCAGCATTTCACTGACACATATTTTGGAGATTTAAATGGTAAGTGCATGTGAGTGAACTCTGTGTGATTTTCCCAGGTGTGGGCATGGAAGGAGAATGTATGGGAAAAAGAGAAGGGGACCCTATCAGAACGATACACGGTAGAACAGAGCAAACTGACCTCACAGGGTGGTGCAGTGCTGTCCACCCTCACCATCAACAACGTTATGGAGTCAGACTTCCAGTCTACTTACAACTGCACTGCGTGGAATTCATTTGGACCGGGGACTATGATCATCACACTGGAAGAGACTGGTGAGGACACGTGCCTGCATTATGTGTGTGTGTACACTACCAGTCAAAAGTTTGGAAATGGTAAGATTTTTAATGTTTTTAAAAGAAGTTTTGTCTACTCACCAAGGCTGCATTTATTTAATTAAAAATACAGTAAAAACAGTAATATTGTGAAATATTATTACAATTTAAAATAACTGTTTTCTGTTTGAATATATTTTATAAAGTAATTTATTCCTGTGATGCAAAACTGAATTTTCAGCATCATTACTCAGTCTTCAGTGTCACATGATCCTTCAGAAATCATTCTAATATGCTGATTTGCTGCTTTACATTGATTTCTTATCAATGTTGGAAACAGGATTTTTCAGGATTCCTTGATGGAAAGTTCAAAAGAACAGCATTTATCTGAAATACAAAGCTTTTGTAATATTATACACTACCGTTCAAAAGTTTGGGGTCAGTAAGAATTTTTATTTTTATTTTTTTGAAAAGAAATAAAAAAAATTAATACTTTTATTCAGCAAGGATGCATTAAATCGATCCAAAGTGACAGTAAATACATTTATAATGTTATAAAAGATTATATTTCAAATAAATGCTGTTCTTTTGAACTTTCTATTTATCAAAGAATCCTGAAAAAAAAACATCTGTACACAAATATTTTGTACAATTGCATAAATAAATGTTTCTTGAGCAGAAAATCTTTCCAAACTTTTGACTGGTAGTGTATATATAAGCCTATTGCTTATTAATGTTCAGAAAATCTTCCAGTTTTGTGGAATTACACAAGTCAGAGGCCACACAGCATAATATGTTTTATTTTTGGGGTTTTTTATTTTAAACGGTTACATTTTTATGGTTTAACTAATTATTACCTTATCTTACAAACCTTGTGCAGTTCCTTAACAAAACCCAGTTTGGGAAACCCTGACGTAATGTTTAATGCACTTTATTTTGTTGATGACAAGTTTTTAACATAATTTTATTATCTCTTTGTAATTTTATATCTCTATAGTACAAGATTATCCTATTCAAATCTATGCGATAAGCTAAAGCTAAAAGTAAGGTCAAAAGTAATATACAGTGTACATTTATATATGTACAGTTTAGTCTACAAATTTGTCATGAAACTTGAAGACAAAGATTTGTACAGTTCGTGTCTTTAAAAATTCACTGTGCTGATGCGTCATCTCCAGTGTACAGTAGACTACTCTACTGAAGTAAAAGAGCACAGCCTTCAATAATAAATAGCTTGAATGGAATCTCCCAAATTTACTTTAGGTCACGTCAACTCAGGTTAAGAGTTCTCTCTATTCATTATACAGTTTGTAAGTACAGTTATACAGGTACAAAAAAGAGACGGTGCAGCAGTGAACGCACATTCATGACACACAGGACCTGTGACGCACTAGTCTGGTCTGCTTTATATCACAATACTATTCCCTCTTTCCTTCCGTTTTTCTATCTGTCCTTTTATGTCCTGATGATAAAAGGCAAAAAGATCATCAATAAAAAGCTAAAAATTAAAAATAAATAGTGGTGCTTAATTTTTATCTGTCTTTTTCTTTGCCACAGAAATAGTTCCAGTCGGGATCATTGCGGGTGGCACCGTCGGCTGTTCGATTCTGCTTCTCCTGTGTTTACTAGTGTTAGTGCTGTTTTTGTACCGGCAACGCAAAGGAAGTAAGTTATCAAAGCCTTTTTTCACAATTATTAGATATTTAAAAAGAAATAATTATAGTTTGGGGTCCGTAAGATTTTTAAAATGTTTTTGAAAGAAGTGCTCACCAAATATGCTCACCAAGTCTGAATTTATTTGATTAAAAATACAGTAAAAACAGTAATTTTGTAAAATATTATTACAATTTAAAATAACTGTTTTCTATGTTAATATATTTTAAAATGTAATTTATTCCTGTGATGGCAAAGCTGAGTTTTTAGTATTATTACTCCAGTCTTCAGTGTCACATGATCCTTCAGAAATCATTCTAATCCAACAATAATCTGAAATAGTAAGTCTTGAAAACAGCAACATGCAAGTTTGTCTTTGAAAATGTAGAAGCAAAAGTGCCTCTAAATACTCAAGGGCAATCAGCCATATTTAAGAACATCAATAATAGCATGTTTGTAAGAGGCAATGAATCAGAGGTTTACTGGGATGTTTACTTTCCAGGTCGTCGAGGGGTCACGCTCGGCAAGCCAGATATCAAGGTAGAGACCATAAACAAAGAGACCCACAGCCTGGAGGAAGACTCTGGTAGCGTCTCCACGGCAACACGCATGGTTAAGGCCATGTACTCTGTGAGTACTTTTGACAACACACAACAGCAATAACCGAAGGATGTAGAGGGACTTTAAGACTGTGAAGTATTGTATAATAGTTTAATTATTTAAAATAAGATATTACTTATCCTGGAACAAACTTTTTTTTTTTTAATATTCTGTACTGGGTAACACTTTATTTCGATAGTCCACTTTACACATACTACTAACTATAAGCAAGTTTGCAACTAATTGTCAACTAGCAGTCATTAGAGTTTTAGTAGACTGTCTGCTTAATATCTGCTAATTGATGCTCCACCAACAGACCTTCTACTGACTATAAGTAAGTTTGCAAGTACATGTCAACTTATTCTACTAACCCCAACCTAACAGTCAACTAATACTCTAATGAGAGTTAGACATTTATAATCAGTAGAATGTCTAAAGAGGACTATAGAATTAAAGTGATGAGATGAGTTAAAACTCAACAGTACAGTAGCTTACAACTGCTAAATTTTGTCAATAATATTATAATTTATCATTCTGACAAGATATGGACTTTTTTTGTAAAATTATCATTTGCATAATATTGATTTTATTAATTATTAATATTACTATGGTAATACTGAGTGCAATTTTCTCTTGATTCAGTGTTGTGTCTTTTGCCAGTGGTGATTGTGCCTTGTCTTGTGAATCTTGTGATGATGATACAACAACACTTACACTAATTAATTGATAACGCTGAAATATACACTCAGTTATTACTTTTGACCACAAGATTTGATCTGCATGAATAAATTGTCCCTAAAATTATTAAGCATTATTTCACTGCCTAACACATAACAAATACAAAGTTCTGTCATGAAACTCTAGATGGCGCAGGCTGATTTTTAACTTAATCTGCTTGCAATCACATCATTCTCTATAGCGCACAGCTTATTGGTTCCTGCTGTATCAGTAGCCAATGAGCTTTGTTGCTCGACTTTCAAATACTTTGTCAGCATTTACTGTAGCAGTTTGCAGCGCACTTTCAGAAACCCTCCACCTTCCCCAGCTCCACCTGTATATATCTGCTGTGGTTAATAAATGTATGCTATATTGTGCAGCAGCAGCATCTTAATTTCTCATAACAGCATGTCTCTGTATGCATTGGCAAGTCCCGTACTTGCTCTGCAGCAGCAGCGTAGCAGATTTATTCCACCAAGAACCAACATATCAACATTGTCATATACATTACCATGCCAAACACTCCGAGTTGTCATGACAGAAAGACAATGCTGTAACATTTTACATGTCAAAATTAATTGATAATCACCTTTACTTGCTCCAATGTATTTCCTCTTAAATAACATTTCCAAAGCTGAAATTAATCCTTTTTCTCTCTCAACCTCCCTCTCTTCCTTTATATCCTTCCTCTCTTTTCCTCTTCTTATCTCCTGTTGGTTTTCCTCCCCTCTTACGTTGCATCTCTCTCCCCCTCTTGGTTGCTCTCTTGTCGTTTATGGTTTAGTTTTTACCTTCTGTGACCCTCTCTCCCTCCTCCCAGCCTTTTAAAGATGACATTGACCTCAAACAGGAGTTACGCAGTGACACGCTGGACACGCGCCAGGACTACGAGCTCAAGGTGAATAGACACACCGATACATCACAAACTAACACAAGTGATATATGACCTGTATGCAGCTTCAATAGACCTTAACAGTCAGGGTCCACAAGCAAAAATCCCATTAATTTCTCCATAGAGAAATTAGCAACATCGTATTATCTAGTGGTCAACCGACATTGATTTTTTGATTATAGCAAACGCTATAATACTTTTTCTTATACCGTTTACTTTCTTTTTATCTAATAACAGACTATTTGGACTGTTAAGCAGAGACCGTAAACTAATGAAGACGGAAAACAGGAGCGCTGTGTGTTCAGGCACCAGTGCCGTCAAAATAAAAGTCCTGCTTCCGGACACATCAGCCAAACAGAATGGCGATATTTAAAAAATGACAAATATATCGATCGACCACTAGTATTACCCTTACTAAAAAGATAAACCATTAGGTCTAAGATTGTTTTTGTTTGAAAAATACTAGTGTAGAAGCTACAAGTGTGATTTTTAAACTTTTTTTTTTTTATAAAACGTGCTGATTTGTCGAATTTGTTTTTTTTTTTTTTCCTCTGATTTTCAAGTACTTTTTGTTTTTTTAAATCGCTTGTATGCTATTCATTCAGTTGTTTTGCTTGGTTCGGTTGAGTCCATGGCTTAAAATTTTTCTCTTTATTCATCTCTATGGAGAAAATGAACGGGAAAAATATTTCCAGAACTGTGGTTCTAATAGATTTTTCTTATACCATAGTTTCTGCAGTGGGGCCTGTAATATGTAAATGTTTCTTAAAATCTCTTATGCTCACCATAGTAATATTGTGAAATTAGCCATTAGTCCAGTCCTCAGTGTCACATGATCCTTCAGAAATCATTCTTACATACTGATTTGGTGCTCAAGAAACATTTAGCAGTTTTAATTTTTGTCTAAAAAAACTTCACTGAAGATGTCTATTATGTTTTGTGCAGGACCCAACAAACGGCTACTACAACGTGCGAGCTTCCACCCATGATGAGGGACGTCCAGCCTCCCGATCCATGCACTACTCAGACTATCGCACCTCCGGCCAGCCAGGGGGCGCTGCAGCCGTTGTTAGCAGTAGCTCAGGAGCTCCTGGAGCTACAGCAGGTCCGGGAACACCAAGCAGCTTGGCTCCAGGGTCACGAGCGGGCTGTTACGACCCTCGTCCTCCCTCTAGACTCTCGCACAATAGCTATGCCCAATTCAACACGTTCACCCGCGCTGGGCAGTCCCAGCAGCCTCCGCCCAGTTCTGGCCCACAGACTAGCGACTTCCCTGCTGAATGCAGCCTCTTGGACTCTACCGCTCAGCTCGGATACGAAAATTATGGCTACCCTTCACACTATCCGGCATTTCGGATGGGTTTTGCTCCGCCTAGTCTCGCCCCGTTAGAAGGAGGGCCGGCTTATGAGATGTACGGGGTCGGGCCGAGCGTTGGTGCAGGAGGCGGTACCGGAACTCCAGAGACTGGACTTGGGAAATATGGCAGTTCCACACGGTTCTCATACACCTCCCAGCATTCCGATTATTCCCACCGACACACACAGAGGATGCAGACACATGTGTAAGAGAGAAGCATCACAAGTTCGTAACACAAGTTACGCTGATGTTATCGGCCGTATAAGTACACACACTCACACAGATACACATGAACCACAGATAAACACGGAGGGTGAACGAACAAAGAGAAGCTCAAAGTAAACAGAGGCCGAGAAAAGAGAATGAGATGCAGGGCATGAGCGTCTTAGTGTTTATTTCTCAGCTGCAGGAGCTGAAAGCGAAAGTCACAATCAAGAAAGACTGATGTTTAGAAAAGATCTAATAATAGATCAATAAATTCTGAATGCTTTTAATAAGCATGATCACAAAGGTGATTCCTGAGAAATGAAGGGTGCCTCTTATAGGCTTATAGTCTTTTAACAGTGGTCTCTCACAGAGATGGTCATATGAGACACATGAATGAATTCTCTTCAATGGCTTCTTCCACTTCTCTCCTTAAGCTTAGTATAGTTTAAAATGACATTTAATGGCAAACTGCACAATGTACAATAAGGTCCAAAAGTCTGAGATTTTTCAGGATGACACAAATTTAAATCAGGAAAAGATAAAGAAGCTGAAATATTTAAGGTTCTACACTATTTCTAGGTCACTAATCAAATGTAAGCCAATTTTGATCAAACTATTTTATTTCTTCCATTAAGGGCCAAGATGCTCTGGGATCATCTGTAGGCCCATAAAGAGCCTGGAGGCGCTTTGTAAATAAATCTGTATAATTGATTTAAATATGGTAATAATGTGTTTACCATATTTAAAGCCATTAAAGCAGGAGGCCTCAATGACTTAAATTGATTTAAAATGAGACTAATCAAGCATTAAAATAAAATAAAACTCCTAAGAATCAAGATATTTCTTATTTTAAGTAACCCCCTCAACATCCTTTTTTTCTTTGAAGATTCTACTGCCTTGAAAAACATGGACATACATGGTCATTTTTAAAAGTGTGATTTCTAGACCTGAAATATTCATACAAATTAATAAAATCTTATAACTCCATGGCCATTTTTATAATGAATATACAATTTTTCTAGTTATGTCAAGCTCTAAAATATATATATGTATATTTTTTAAATCCTTATCCTTAATCCTTATCCAGTAATTCATGAATAACTGGAAAAATCATAGGGTCTTTGCATTTTGTTGTGGACGATGAGGGTGGGGGGTTGTTTTAGTCAAAAAGGTTACCAGTGCATTAAAGTAATACTACACTATTATTGGTAGCTAAAAGCATGAATCAAATTCACCAATATATTTAATAGTCAAACACATAATGGGCGAGAGATGTGTAGAACTTTTCACTCAAAATTAAGGAAAATTATACATCTATGGATATTAGAGAAGACTTTTAGACCCCATTTGTACACAAATGCCAGTGTCACAAAATATCCAAATATCTTTAAATATTATTTTTTCCATTTATTCTCAAATGAAAGCCTGCATATGACAAATGAGATGAAGAGCACACGATACTCATCCAATACTCTTGATCACCAAAGCAATGTTTTTTTGAGTCTAGATAACTATTACTCTATGTGTAAATCAGCATCTACCTGGCTATCCAGCTTGCTGAGCTACCTCGATAAACAGGTTAGGAGAATTCCAGTGCAGCGACCAACTCGCATTAAGGTCCATCTCCATTTAAAAAGCACTTTTGAGCATTTGCAATACAACACATTACCCTTTAAATTCCAACATTATGAAGGAGACCAGTTGAGGAAGCCATTGAACTGTTTTCAGACATGGCGACAGCCATTTATTTCACTATCGTACAAATAGTTCAGAACCATGGAATATATATAAATCTATATACATATTCATATACAGGAATGCCCCACTCTTTTCCATGGTGCTTTTGTAGTGGGGTCATTGTTTGCACTGCATTCCAGTATTCTAGCTTAGATTACCCTCATAATCGATATGTAATCTCTCATTTGCACACTAGGCTAGAGCGTTTTTTTCCTCTATATTTTGAATATTACCGAAAATCTTCTTTTTTTCGTCATATTTCTGTAAGTGATTCTGGACCAAAGGTTCAACGTTAGAGTATCAGTCTTTATTTGGGTGATATTCACCTCAACGAACAAGAAAATATGCAGATTTGTTTGTTATCGTTGTTTGCGAATTTATTCGGTCGCTAGTGACCCAGAGTTTTTTCCTTTTTTTGAGGGTTGGGAACAGCAGAGAAGGTCTTAAACTGATCCAGCCTTAGGTATTCAATCTCACCCTTACTGATCTGAGATCAGGCTGCTATCACATTCGTCTTAAAAATTACGAAGATCAATTTGGAAGTAATTTAAGGTCAGAGGTCTGGAGTGGTTTTTTAATGTCTCGCGCCCCAGACTTTGATGTGAAGCTTGAGATTGGAAAGTCTTTCACTCACTTATTCACACAGACACACCTGATATTTGTGCCAAACACAGACAACTAACTTGAAGTATTTTCCGCCAATTACGAAAAACTACCTTACGGGGACCAGAGATGGTCTTTGGCTATGAACTGTCTTCAACGTGTTTTGAAGGATGTCGTTGTCAGAGCAATGATGGATGAGGATGAAACATGAGGATGAAAAAAAATCCCTCGGAACAGTGAGATATTCTCTGCGACTAGTTTTCGTCTTCGTCCACATTTCAAACGAGCCCTGTAAATACTTCCCATGTGTAATTTCAACTTCAAGTATTATTTTACATCATCTAATGTGATGCACTCTTTAATGCAGTATTGTCATGTTTTTAATTGCGTGAAGAAGGTTGACAAACACTATAGCGATGGTACTTTCTGATACGGTACAAAGCGGCGATGAGTAGCTTGGTTGGAGCCAGTACGATACCAAGAGTGTTCAGGAGGATCCGGTGCCAATCACTCATCCTTTATACTGATGGCCTGGGGAAAATTTTGTGGGACATGTGACCCACTGGACAGTATTTGCATTCCCCGCCCCATCTAAGAACTTGAAGCTCCATGAAGATGAGAAAGAAGGAATATATGAAGGAGTGAACAAAATAAAGAGTGGCCTTAGGAAAACATGACTTTTATATTCCCTCACTTTATAAACCGGCTTAAGGCCAGAGGAGTGTGTGCAGATGAAGGTATGCGTGTTTTTGTGTGTGTGATTGAGTGCGAGTATATGAAAATCTTTATGTAATCCGTTCATTTACTTCTCTCACGTTTCTGCTCCAATACTTTTCTTCTGCTGGTAGGAGTGTATCCTGTATAATTGTGTCTTAGAAAATAAACGTTGACCTTACTGTACTGTTCTTGGTAGCTGAAAAATGTTTGACAGATGTACAACAAAAGTTATTGATTTTTTTTTTTATTTCCCTTTGATTTTTTTCCAATATTTTTTAAAAATGTTACGTAATTATTTTTTCACAGTATATCAGAAATAAAAGCACTGTTTTTCTAAGAATCAATGACGCATTGAATGTGTGGTTTATATATACACATACAAATATATTTACTGTTCATTCTTGTGTTTGAGAATGTGATCTCTAGCATTAGTTTAATTACAAACTGGTGTCAGCTACAAAATATGAAAAATATGAGGAGATTTTTGCTTATAGGATCACATTCAGTTTTCATGAATACAGTTAGACCCAATTTTAATAACCAGCAGCCATTCTTTTTAAAGAATTTTCCTTAAGGACCTGTCGACTACACATTGTACAGCCTTCTTTATATATATATACAAAAGTTTGGGGGTCGGTAAGATTTTTTTAAACGTTTATTTAAGTCTCTTATAGTACAGTAATATTGTGGCATATTATTACAATTTAAGATAACTGGTTTAAATTTTAATATATTTTAAAATGTAATTAATTCCTGCGATAGTAAGGTAGCGATCATTACTCTAGTCTTCAGTGTCACGTGATCCTTCAGAAATTTGCTCATTTGGTGCTATAGAAACACGAACAGAAACAGTAAGATGAACAAAAAGTTAAAAAGAACTGATTTTTTTTAGCATTATAAATGCATTTACTGTCAGTATTAATATTAAAGTATTTATTTAAAAAAATATTTTACTGACCCCAAACCTTTGAACGGTTGTTCGCAATAAATATATCAACAATTACATCATATCGGGAAAATTAACTACAAATATCACTAACATAAAGTTATTAAAATGTACCATGTTATCATGCTAATGCTATGTATTCCACATTACCTGTACTGTAACAGCATAGCAGGCAGCGACCGGATCACTGAGTCCGTGAATTGAGCGCAGGGCAGGAGTCGATTCGTGAACGAATCAGTTCGATTTGTCTAATTCAGGAGCAGTTCTGCATTTTAGCTCCAACTTGCCTTAACACAGTTTTTAGTATGCCTAGTAAGACATTGATTAGCAGGTTCATATGTGTTTAATTGGGGAGCTGAACTCTGCAGGACAGTAGCCCTCAGGTGCAGGATTGGACACTCCTGGTCAAATTCATTTAAAACACCCGACTCAAAGGAACGATTCGCTCAAGAATCGAATTGGTCCGTGTCACCACTGATTCCGATGATCCGGTTGCTGCGATTCTTCAGAACTATTATTAGTGGCTAAAATTTCACAACAAACACCTTTAAATTCCACATCAGCAGTTTCATCTGTCCATAAAACTAACTACAGAGTCGACTGACACCTAGTGGCTTTTTGTGCGTAGTAGTAATGCGCACTGAACCTACAGCTTAAACCTCCTACAGGCAGATGGCGTCGGAGCCGCAGTAAAACAATCCTCCGTAAAGAAATCACCGCAGAAACAGTAGGCTGACAGAAGGGAAGATGGCGGCGACAATGCTGAGGTCGCTCTCCCGACTCGGACGTCCTTCAGTCATACTAAACAATAATATCAGCACCCCAGCCTGTGCACTGCTTCAGAAGAGGTACATACATTACAGTCACCAATACAGTCTAATTTAAGCATTGGTTTAGTTAGATAGCGTGGCTTGCTTCTGGCAATGTTATCAGGATTAGATAACCAGTATTTATGCAACTTCGGGTTCGGGTTATTGCGTGATATTATTTATTAATCATTTCCCCTTGTTTTGATCAACTGCTGAAAATGAGCAGTAAAGAAACAACTCTTAAATCATGGATTTAAGATTTTGTCTTCTTTTCTTACAATTACTTGTATATCTGCTTTGCTTAGTATGTTTTGAAATGTCCACCAACGCAAACATCTTAATATCTGTAGATAAAGTGGCCCACAAAATGTCCTGAAGTGACACATTAAAATGTTTGAATGTCATTGCATTAGATAACATATCAAACCAAATGGCGTTTATTTTTAAGAAAAAGAGCACAAGCACCGTTTTCTAGCAAAACATTCCATTCAAATGTGTTTTAATTTTCAGTATAACAGTATAGTTCAAAGTTAAGACAAAGTTTTGGGCACTTTTTAAAGAGACATGTTTAAAGGGTTAGTTCACCCAAAAATGAAAATTCTGTCATTAATTACTCACCCTCTTGTCGTTCCACACCCATAAGACTTTCATTCAATTTCAGAACATAAATTAAGTTTTTTTTTTTTTTTTTGATGAACTTAAAGAACGTTCTGTTCCTCCACAGACAGCTACGCAACTACCACTTTGACGCTTAAAAAGGTTCATAAAGAGATCATAAAAGACTTGATCGCTTTATATTATTGAATTTAGGCTTTTATTCACTTATAAACATCCATCAACTCACACAGTTATGGTAAACAGAAGCTCAAGCATGTTTGCTTGACACGTGTTCATTCTTGTGTGTTAAGCAGTACGTTTGAGCTTCCACAAGAGGTTTGATCTCAGGTGTGAAGCAGTTTCAGTTGAGCTTCTGTTTATGTTCGCTGATCAATGTTTACATCGGAATAAAAGCCTAAATTCCATCTGTTCATCATAAAAACAGATCGAATTTTACGATCCCTTTATGAACTTTTTGAAGTGCCAAAGTTTCAGTTGTGTATCTGTCAACGTAGGGACAGAAATGGATGTAATTAATGAAATTTTTGGGTGAACTAACCCTTTAAGTGTGGCTTACAAATATATAATTAGGCCACTGTGTAAAAGCCAACACCTTGTCATTTGTGAACTCGCACATATTGTTCTTGAAGTTTGAGCATACATCTTTGTCAATAAAAAAACAATGTGTTTCTTTCCTGTCTGCTCAGGCTGAAGCAATGGCAGCCAGATGTGGAGTGGACAGAGCAGTATGCTGGAGCTGTGATGTACCCCAGTGTCATCACTGAGAAATGGGCACCTCCACCTTGGAACGGTTGGTTTGATTTTATGTGACTTAAATATTTACATAATCAGCGTGCAAGTCCAACCACAAGATCTTCACCTCTTTCAGATAAGGATCCACCAGCAGAGAAGGAGGTGTCCAACCTCACCATCAACTTCGGACCTCAGCACCCGGCGGCTCATGGAGTGCTGCGTCTGGTGATGGAGCTCAGTGGAGAGTCGGTCAAGAAATGCGACCCTCACATCGGCCTCCTCCACCGCGGCACGGAGAAACTAATTGAGTACAAGACTTATTTACAGGTACTTAAGAATTGCAGTGTGCAAATATGTAGTTTCTATTCTAAAATACGAGGAAGAATATATTGAACAAGGAAGCAATGAAGGAGATTGATATGAAGATGTAAAATGAACAGACTGAGAACTTTATTATATTAGATAAAACTTACGTGGCCAAAGTTTTCCTTTTGGGACATTTTTAATATATATATATATATATATATATATCACAATATATGATTTTTTGCAATACTCAGCATATCACATAGTGTTTAAAATCACAGTAATATTGCACTGTGATATAAGAATCGTGATCATATCATATCGTGGGGCCTCTGGTGATTTCCCACCCCTACTGCTTCTTGGGTAACATAAATAAACAGCCACCTAATTCACGGAAATATTTTTAGAAGGCCTAAATCATATTATAATATTATTGTAGGCCTAATAATTGTTTGGCATCCTAAAACACCAGTGTCAATGTAATGTAGACTCTATATCACAACTAAAAAGATGTTTGAGCCCTCTTTAAGTCAAGTCAAGTCACCTTTATTTATATAGCGCTTTTTACAATGTAGATTGTGTCAAAGCAGCTTTACAGTGATAACTGGTACATTATTTTGGCTGCACGGCAGCTCTTAAAGAATAGTGTCAATGCAGGCAGATCAAAGCAATGTTGAATATCAAATATCAATTGTCAAGTGTCCCCAACTAAGCAAGCCAAAGGCGACAGTGGCAAGGAACCCAAACTTTAATGTCCAGGTGCAAGTCAGTGCTGTTTCTTTGTTTAATTTGCACACTGTACATGGGCTTAATGTCTCAGTTTTTGAGCTCTCAAAGTGCATTGATTGATGCATTTAAAATGTACAACATTTTCTTACGGGGAGGGGGGCATGCCCCCAGACCCCCCTAGAGGAGGTACACCAAACAAAGTTTTGCAAATTCCTGTAGGAAACAATGTACATTTTATAAACTTTACTCCAGCATACTACTATAAAGTTCCTTTCATGACAGTAAAGCTGTTAACAGAAAATTAAATTGTCATTGGACAAAATAGATTCGGGCTAAACCCTGTATGTTTACAATGTCTGGCTCCGCCCGAGGTTAGGACATGGTGTAATGCATGAAAATATTGAAAAGCACTATACAAATAAATTTGACTTAAAATCCAGTGTTTGTGCATAGTCCAAAATTTGAGTACTCAGGGCTGAGCTATATACACAATATAGCACAACCTTTAGTGCTTTAATTAAACAATTACTACTTAATAAATAAAAATATTAGGAATACACACAACTTTATAAAAAAATATTCAAATCAAATTCATTAACTGCTGTTCTTTTACTAGAAAATATAGTCCTTGATAGGGCTAATAGGGCACAATAACTGGTTAAGAAGTGCTATATGCTTTATTCGCTTGTCTGTGATTTAATATTATTGGCTGTAATGTTGTCTTGTGTGTTTGTGTTGCTGCAGGCACTTCCATACTTCGACAGGCTTGACTATGTATCCATGATGTGTAATGAGCAGGCATATTCTCTAGCTGTAGAAAAGCTTCTTAACATTCAGGCTCCGCCCCGTGCACAGTGGATCAGAGGTGAGGAACAAAAACTAAAACACTTTCAATCTGGTTTGTACTCATGAAATTAGATTTAAACCCAAATTTAAAGTCCATTTTGCTAAAGCAAATCCCCATAAATAACATCAAAAAGATGTTATAGTTCCACAAGGAATTGAGTTTGTATTGATTGTTTATGAATGTGTTTGATTTGCTATATCAGCTGCATAAATATGTTATATGGCCTCTGCAGTGCTGTATGGAGAAATGACCCGTATCCTGAACCACATCATGGGCATCACCACCCACGCACTTGACATCGGTGCCATGACTCCCTTCTTTTGGATGTTTGAGGAGAGAGAGAAGGTAACGTTTGTTTGTTTTTTACAGAAAGAAAACTGAAAGAGAATGTTGTAATGGGGTAAAATTGTAAATAATTACTATAGAAAGATAAGTTCATGTTTAGTCTGTTTTTGTTTTCTACTTTATTGGTTTTACTTTAATGTTTACACTGATGAGCCAAAACATTATGACCAAGCACAGGTGACGCACAGGTGACGCAAATGTTTCCACAAGGCAACATATTAAGGTCTGGATAGATTAGATGGTAAGCAAACAATCAGTGTGTTGGATAATTGAATTCAGGAGAAATGGGCAGGAATAAAGATCTGAGCAACTTTGACAATGACCAAATTGTTATGGCAAGATGAACGGGTCAGATTATCTCTGAAAAAACAGCAAGGCTTGTGGGTTGCTCCCAGTCAGCAGTGGTGAGGATTTACAACAGTGATCAGAGGAGGGACAAACCACAAACCGGCAGGTGACTGGCATCCAAGGCTCACTGATGCACAAGGGCAACGAAGGCTATCCTGTCTGGTCCGAGCCAAAAGATGGTCTACTGTGGCACGAATACAGAATTTTAACAATGGTTATGGGTGGAAGCTGCAGACCAATCAGAGTGCCTATGATGACCCCTGTCCACCAGTGAAAGCGTCTACAATGGGCATGTGAGTGTCGAAACTGGACCTTGGAGCAGTGGAAGGAGGTCACCTGGTCCGATGAGTCCTTTTTTTTTTTTACATCACGTGGATGGCCGTGTACGTGTGTGCTATTTACACTGGGGAAGTGATGGCACCAGGATGCAATGTGGGAAGACATCAAATCGGTAGAGGGAGTGTGAAGCTCTGGGCAATGTTCTGCTGGGAAACCCTGGATCCGGCCATTCATGTGGATGCAAATTTGACACATGCCACTTACCTAAATTGTTGGTGACCAGGTACACCCCTTCATGACAGTGGTGTTCCCTGGGGGAAGTGGCCTCTTTCAGCAGGATAATGTACCCTGCCACACTGCAAACATTGTTCAGGAATGGTTTCAGGAACATGATGAAGAGTTCAAGGTATTGCCCTGGCCTCCAAATTCCCCAGAACTCAATTCAGTTGAGCATCTGTGGGATGTGCTGGACCAACAAGTTTGATCCATGGCGGATCTACCTCAACCTACCAGACTTGAAGGATCTGCTGCTAAAGTCTTGGTGTCAGATACTACAGGACAACTTTAGGGGTCTTGTAGAGTCCATGCCTCAGCAGGTCGGCACTGTTTTGCTTTGCATGCGGAAGACCAACAGCATAATTAGGCGGGTGGTCATAATGTTTTGGCTCATCTGTGTATATTTTAACCCTTTTTTGCATATATAGATTCTTCAGTTTGCACACTGAAGGACTACATTAAGGAGGATGTAATAACCTTTTCTTTTAAAATAAAATACAATTTTTTTTAAATCTTTTTTAAAAATCTGATTAATCAACAGCTAATCTTTAGTTGCAGCCTAATACAAGATAACTAAACTGGTTGTTTGTGTGGAACCTAGTTATCATTCAATTGGCTGTTTGTTGGTATCTTGCAGATGTTTGAGTTCTATGAGAGAGTGTCTGGAGCCAGGATGCATGCTGCATACGTCAGACCCGGTGGAGTTCATCAGGTACGATTTGATGAACGTTAGTTGTTTCCATCCACTTATTTTTATGCAAATTTTGGGATATCACATACAAAACATTGGATGAAAATGCCAAGATGCACATGAATTATAAAAATGAGCATATAAAACTTGCACACTCAACTGAGGCAGATAATTTTTTTGTTTTATCTGATAAGGCATGCGCATAAATTACGATGGAGACATATACAGAATAAATTCCTTGATGCGCAAAAAAAACCTCCAGTGACTTTGTCTCAACAGTGGATGTGATTGGTCCAGTTGGTTAGTCCAGTTATCCAATCGCATTGCACAGCATCTCAAATGTTGCTTTGATCATTTGATCAGTCCAAGTCTGTCATCAAAATGTTTGAGTATAAATACCTTCCAGAAGCATCTCACCTGATTGTGTTCACAAACATCAGTGTCCGAACACAAGATAACATGACAGCGTTTGTGTTTCGTCTGTGCGCTCTGAGATGCAAGTCATTTATGATATAGGAAAAAGAGCCACAGTTTTTTCCCCCGACTGCAGCAACTTCCATTTTTTATTACGGATATTTTGCCCCACTTTCCCAGTAAGTGACGATTGTGTTCTCTTTACTCCAGATATTCCTATTTTTCAACTATTCAAATTATTCAACTTTGGATGGATGGCTACTGTCATTCTAACTGAAAAATCTATATTTCTGTTTATACTGAAATGTTATAACTTAGTCTGCCTCAACTTGCTGATCACTTTTTTTTTTTTCGCAGGACTTGCCTCTTGGTCTCATGGACGACATCTATGAATGGTGCAAGAATTTCTCTATTCGCATTGATGAAGTTGAGGAGGTATGTGCACCGAAATGCAACCAGTTTTAGTATTAAATATATATCTAAAATGTGGTATTTGTCTTACTGAGCATGGACATTAGTGTTTCTTTTTCAAAATGCACATTTTCATTTGATTGGCAGTAATATGTGGACTTTCTAAATGAAAACATCTGCCGATATGGTTTCAGATGCTGACTAATAATCGTATCTGGAAGAACCGAACTGTTAACATTGGTGTTATTACTGCAGAGGATGCACTCAATTACGGCTTCAGGTAAAACAATAATATTATGAAGTGAATCTGGTTGGTCAGAGCTGCAACTCAAGTGTCTCGCTCGCTCTGCATGCACAGACATTGCTATAGTAGATGATCAGTAAGTGAGTATTTATAAATCAAACCCAAACAGGAACAGAAGCGAAGTCATTTAAATATTAGTATGTTTTTTTTATCAAGTTATGTGAAAAATCACCCACAAGTCATCTGCAAAGTTGTATGTGATTGAGATTTTAATCGTAGACCACAGAGTATGTTTACACTTGTCAGTGTGTAAGGAAAATTTTACAGAGAGAATATTTGGGTTTTTTTCTGTGTGTGAGACATATCAAGAGCAGCATTGCATAATTTAAACTGTCATCCACACAAATTAATCATATTATTTAGTTTAGTTTTTTTCAATTAAATATTTTAATAGATTGACAGCCCTTTATGTTTTCATGTAAATCAATTAAGGGCCTTCCTCCTTCGGCTATAATACTATAAAATATAGTCCCTGACTACACGGTAACATCAATGATTCAAGTTAAACATCACAGCAGTTACTATATATCTGGTGTTTTAGCAACTCATACAGGTTTTGAGTCACCTAAGGGCATGATAATGACAGAATATTCATTTTTTTGGTTGAACTATCCTTTTAAAATCGGTGTCCGATGTTGTTAATTATATACAGCTGCCTGATTGATGTTCACTGAGGATGTACATAGTATCCAGTAACTGAACTTTATTGAACGGTTGTTTGAATCGCTCTTGATCTCTTTCAGCGGAGTGATGCTTAGAGGTTCTGGTATTAAATGGGATCTGAGGAAAAGTCAACCATACGACAAATACGATGAGGTGGAGTTTGACGTGGCCGTTGGAAGTAATGGCGACTGCTATGACAGGTGACCACACATGTCAATGTTTTCTGTTTTAGACTGGGTTTAAGAGTTTCAGGAAGCTCCGAATGACAGGAAATCTAAATGCGACCACAGGCTATAAATTGGTCTTAGGCTTTGCTTAGCTTTCTCACCATATGAGCTGATGGTATCGCATGTGAAATGTGGTGATGAGTGCAGCATAAAGATAAAATGTGAAAACTTGAAACCGTCTGACCATGAAGAATTTATACCAATAAATAACACATCACGTATTGGTTTTGTTACTACCAGAAAAAGCATTGCCTTCAAATATAGAAAGAGATGCAAATATTCTTAGGCTTCTTTATATTAGATTTTATTAGTGACAAACATGAACTTTCAGATATCTGTGCCGAATGGAGGAAATGAGACAGTCTCTGCGTATCATGCTTCAGTGTCTCAACAAAATGCCTGCTGGAGAGATTAAGGTCGATGATGCTAAAATAGCCCCACCCAAAAGATCTGAAATGAAGGTAAGATATGTTTTCATATGTATCTTGTTCAAATATCAAGAAATGTGATTTTAAAGGTGCAGTGTGCCATTTCTGCAACAATAATGTCACTAAACAACATTTTCCAAACTGTTTTTTCTGAACACACCTCACATTTTCCTTTGGTCAGTCATATAGTCTTGCCCCTTGAGCCAATTTTTCTTTGTTGAGATGCTCAAACAAACAATGTTTTGAAGCACCACAGTGTTAAACAAAAACTTTGAATGGCTTAATTATAATTTTCTTTTCATATTACATGGACCCTTTTCACAGACTGTGATATGTTATAACAGTTATTGACATTGCAAATCTAGTGTTTTTCATTTAAAAAAATTAATACGTAATAAATTAATACATACACAAAAAAAAAGGGAGTGATGGCAAATTTGTCATTATTCTCTCGTGTCCTAACCAGATTGACTGTCCACATTAGACACGACATGACAATGAGAAGCGATAAAATCAGTCAAAAACCACAGCCAATCAGAAGAAAGTGTGGGCGGGCTCTCTCGGCAAGAGTACAGCAGACACAATTAAATGGGCAAGTACATAGTAAAATTTAGAGATGCACCGATGTAAAAGCTATTATCACTATCGGCCATATCAGCCGATTGTTTAAAAAAACGACGATGATCAGGGCTGATTATATCCTGTCAATCAAAAGGGTGCAGAATATGTGTTCAGACTACAACTGTGAAGAATATCACTTGTTTTGAATTTAAAGCAGGCTCTCTATGGCTCTATGGCTATATGACTCACCTGTAGTTCAAGCCAGGGTTGCCAGGTCTGCGTTTTGTTTTCCTACATCAAAAATTATTTGTAGCTCCTCCCATCCAGTAATCGCAAAAAGCTTTGTGCTTTGTTACTTCTGATAAGAATAAAAGTTTCAGTTTTCAAATTTTGATGCTCTTAAATGTGACATGACAGATCGCTGTAATGCCTCAGTTCAGGCGGCAGCGCGGAGCGTGAGTCTTTTCTTCCTCTTCAATAGTTATATCTCGAAAAACATGCATGATCATCAAGGGTATGTTGAAAGATATAGTGCAGCTTACAGGAATGTATCATGTCTCGTTATCACTTTATTTGTGTTTTAACCGTGGAAAGATGTCAATAAAACAGCTTGAGTAGAAGACTGTCACATCATGTCACATTTACCTCAGGAATGTTTTCCAGTGTTCACAGTTCCTTAGCTATCTATCTATCTAAATAAAAAACATTAGAGAAGATGTAAATTCGGCATAAAGACAACAAGTACTTATGAAAACTACCTTTTGTGATGCTAATACAAACATTTAAGTTTTTATTTGAGTGTAATTATTATATCTGAAAATAAACAGCAGCTGAATATAATACCTCTGTTGTTAATTGTAACCTCTAATATAGTGGTGTGCCAAACGAGAGGGTTCCCTGTATAGTTTGTGACATTATTTGGGAGAGATTTTTATTTTTTTATTCTTAAGAAAAACCAAACTATCGGCATCGGCCAATATCATTCTGAATAATCAGCTATCTGTATCGGCAGAGAAATTTAGTATCAGTGCATCTCTAGTAAAATTCATAAATATTACACCATTTAAACATTATTTAAAGTACATACGAAGTGACTGAACCAATCGTTGTCATAGAATATGCTTGCTTTTGCGCATTGAGTTGACAGTTTGAACGTTCTTGTGCCCATTTATTTATTTTCAGGATCTGTGGTGAATTAGCAGTGTTTTTTTTATTACAGCTAAAAAGCTGGGAACACATAATGATATTCAAACTCTCATCAGACGCTTTTAACATTAAATAAAGCACATAAACAGTACCTGATATTATCATTGCCATATTTTGTGTTGTTGTTTCAGCCGCGACGTCATGGAGAAATAAACCGTTTCTAAAATAGGATATTCACGTGTCACGGCTGGTTAGGACAAGATTATTAAGATGATTAACATGGAAAAGATACCTTTTATCGCGCCACAGCGTCGCGTCTGGTTAGGACACGGTGTCTCTCTCTCTCTCTCTCTCTCTCTCTTCCTCTTCCTCTTCCTCTCTCCCTCTTGTAGTCTCCTGTTCACTACTATAGAAGTTTACCCAAATATGACAACTTCCACTTCTGAATACCACATAAATGTGAAAAGGGTCCATTAAGATAAGAGAAAATATTTATATTATATAACATAAAAAGCACACTTCACCTTTGAGTAAAAAGGTTTCAAATGTTTTCATGTTTGTGTCCTGTAACGTAAACTAACACCCCTCTTGTCCTGTGATGTGTTTTGTTTTCATGCAGATGTCAATGGAATCTCTCATTCATCACTTTAAGCTGTACACCGAGGGCTACCAAGTTCCTCCAGGAGCCACATACACCGCTGTAGAGGCACCAAAGGTGAGCGTGACACGTATGAGCACGTCTTGAACTGCACACCATCACTTTGTTGTACTTCTGCTGAAATCTGAACTGATCTCACAATTTTATTTTTTTCCAAAAACTTTTTAATATAAGTATATGACTATTATACCAGACGTAAGTGGAATCAGAACCAGAATTGTTATATATTTCAACAATTTCCTTCCCTGAACTCAGTTGTGTTGTGCTGCAGGGTGAGTTTGGTGTATATCTGGTGTCTGACGGGTCCAGCAGGCCTTATCGCTGCAAGATCAAGGCACCTGGCTTTGCTCACTTGGTAATTAAATCAGTTTACTATTATGATTTAGTTATTGTTAATGCACTCACCAAAAATAATACATATTATAAAATAATCTTTGTTAATTATGAAAAGAACATACACTGCAATTCAAAAGTGTGGGGTAAGATTTTATCTTTTTGAAAGAAGTCTCTTATGCTCACCAAGGCTGCATTTATCTGATCAAAAACACCATAAAAACAATAATATTGTGAAATATTATAATTTTTTTTTCTTCACATTTTATTTATAATATATTTTAAAGTTATGTGCATTTTATGTGCAAACCTCCAGTCTTCAGTGTCACATGATCCTTCAGAAATCATTCTAATATGATGATTTGCTGCTTAAGAAATGTTTATTATCAATGTTGAAAACAGTTGTTCTGCCTAAATTTTGTGGAAGCCATGATTCAGTTTTTCAGGATTGTCAGCATTTGTGTATCATTTTAATGCATTGTTGCCAAATAAAAATATTGATTCCTTTTTCTTCAAAAAAAAAAATAAATAAATAAAATAGTCATAGTCATATAGTCAAATTTAATAGTCATAGTGTCCCAAAACTTTTGAATAGTAGTGTATGTAAAAAGGCTGCAAATACTGCAGGTTTGATCTTTTTCTTTTTTCCTGTTCCTGTTTGTCAAAGGCTGGTTTAGATAAAATGTCTAAAGGACACATGCTTGCAGACGTGGTGGCAATCATCGGTAAGAACTTGTTCTTCACTCTTATAGTTCAACATCTCAGTTCTGCCTGTTTTTTGGGGGTTTTTTTTATATATACAATTTGAGATTTGCCTGTCACATCAGTTTGTTGCTGAACTGCACATTAGTTTGAAGTAATAAAATAAAAAAATGATTTCTGCAATGCGGAAAACTTTATGAAATTGTGGAATCCAGTCATAAAAACGGAATTTACTCTATAATGCGGAATGTTACAGAATTTGTCAAATTGCTGATGATTAAATTAAAAGTAGGTCAGTACACTTTATTCAAATTATGATATACAAATGTCTGTGAATATTAAACCACAATAAGACTATTTAAATATGTATCCTGCATGTTCTGCACGTCGCTTTGTGAATTAATGGCACAGACACATGGTGGTTTCATTTACCACACGCTGAGGCACACGTGACGCTCGCTTTGTTTTTGTGTTCTTTGTTTTCATAGGGCCCTAAAAAATGTTTTATAAATTTGTTGTTTTTATGAATTCAATTCATAAGACATGCTTTTTGATTATTAAAATGTAATTAAACCATTGAAATCCAGAAAACTTAAAACTGAAAACACAGAATTTGGTAAAAAATATTGAATCTGAGAAAAAAATAAAACGCATTTCATAGGGCCCTAAAATTGACTTTTTGTTAAACCTTTTAATAAATTTCAATAAGTTTCATGATTTCAATTAATTAGACATTCTTTTTGAGTCCAAAAAATTTAAGCTAAAAAAAAAGCTAAAACTGATTTCATAGGGCCCTAAGTATAACGAGGATGACACCGAGAAACGATGTCACTGAAATCACTTTCAGAATGATTTTTTTTCCAGTGGATGAGCGATAAAAGCATTGACGGCCAATCAGAATCCATCCTGCTTTAAAGAGCTCGAGCATTTGAAGCTGCAGACGACACAACTTCAGAATAAACAGAACGATATCAATCACTGGTGTGGATGCTAACATAGTTATCATTATAGTTACAGTTCTTGGTGTGAACGAGCCTTTTAGTCCCATCAAAGTCTTGCTATATCACACTTCTCAAATAAACGGGCACAATGCTCCACAGTTTACACTCTGCTTACAAATATTTTATTCACTGACATTTTGTGTTATTCTTCAAAGACTTCAATGATCTATTGAACTTCCACACTTTGATCTTCCTGCTTATTTATGTGCACACACAACCATTGACACTCAGAATGCTGCTTATATAATTATATAATGCTTAGCAGATCATTAATGAACATTTATATAATTGATGTCATGAAACCTTCATCCATTTTAATTTCATATACATGTATTGCTTGTTATTGGCATATTAAAGAAAGTTATAGCAAACTCATAAAGGTTGGTCAGTGCAGTGATATTGTTGATTTTAAACATAATGTGTGTATTTTCAATGAATCTAAAGTCCATCTGCAACTAAGAACAGTTTTCATTCTAAATGTATCCACTTTATTTTGCAATGCAGAATTAAGCTATTTTTGGTAAAAGCCGCTTTAGGAGAATAACAAAGTGCAGTAAACGGTAAAACTATTTGCACTACAAGCCAGTGTGTTTATAATTAAGACAATATATTAAAATAATATGGTAAAAAATACCAGTTTGCAATATCAAATAGCAAAACAAGCTGTTTTGTACAGCTAAACGTAACTGGAAGAGAATGACACCGGAAGCCAGACGCATTCAGTTTACAAATGGTCACACCAGCTCTTACATGAAAGAAGGTGGACTGGAGTGATTCAACAGAGGAAGTATAAGGGATATTGCAGTCAGTGGTTTTAGCCTGCCAGTTCCTGTAGCAAAGTATTGAACTTTTAACATTTTTCTTATGCTTAATGCAATGTGTTTCTGAAAATTAAACTGGGATAGGAGAACATATAAAATGGCAATTTGTGCTACAATATCTTCAGTGTTTCATAATTGTCATGATGGTGACCTGTAACAACCTGTTGTCTCTTCCTATAGGCACTCAGGACATCGTGTTTGGTGAAGTGGACCGTTGAGGACGCTGATGGCTGCTCCGAGTATCTGATTATGATTCTGTCTTTGCAGTCCATTCTAGTGATGTTACGACATAAGTTTCTCTTATTTCTCTGTGTAAATGCTTATGAAACCTAATAAATATTTTAAAACTTGGGAAAGAAAAAAAATGCAATTTCTTTCTCTTTAAATTTAGCAGGTGCCTTTTATCTAATGTGACTTGCTGCAATGCAATGTTCTGGTCATATATATATATATATATATATGAAGTAACTGCAATTAAGCAGTTTTTAGAGCATTCATAGGGTCAAATACTGATTCAGCATTTCCAAAGATCCGCAGTCTGAAGTAGATCAGCTGATTTATGGGCCTTTTTCCTCTTCGTCACTCATGGGTGGGGGTGGTTCAAACTTCAAAACTGACATATATTTTCACCACAACTTCCCTCTGATGTGCTTTTCACATCTGTTCACTGAAAGTCTTCTTTGGAGGCGTGTGTCCAGTGAGGTTGTATTTTAGCAAAGCCCAAGTTTTTAATGAGGATGATGATGATGAAGGTGGGGTTGCCATTCTCTCTTTTTTCTTTTTGGCTCAGCTTCGGCACTGCTGGTAAGTGTTAAATATCAACGCTTTTTATCTCATACGAGCGATACGAGGAATTGGCTTGGTTGTGTTTTGCGTGCTCGTGACAATACATTAACAACTTAACTTTTTTTTTTAGGGAAGGCCTAATTTTGGGTATTCCAAAATTTTATGATGTATAACGAACTAAAACCTAGTGTGAACATTGGCTTTTTCATATAACTTTTTAATTATTTTTTTTAGTTGTCAGGTAGTCATTTTGTCCATTAAACTTGTGAAGCTTAATACATTTTAATCACTGTGTGATTAAATTTTAATCTTCCTCGTGTCATTGTGTTTTTTGAAACCAGTTTTGTTCCTGATTTGGTCACAAATTATGAAATAAAATCACTAAGAATAGTGCGCTCTGATTATGTTTCAAGTGTGGAAGTACTAAAAAATGTTTTATAAATTTGTTGTTTTTATGAATTCAATTCATAAGACATGCTTTTTGATTATTAAAATGTAATTAAACCATTGAAATCCAGAAAACTTAAAACTGAAAACACAGAATTTGGTAAAAAATATTGAATCTGAGAAAAAAATAAAACGCATTTCACAGGGCCCTAAAATTGACATTTTTTTTAAACCTTTTAATAAATTTCAATAAGTTTCATGATTTCAATTAATTAGACATTCTTTTTGAGTCCAAAAAATTTAAGCTAAAAAAAAAGCTAGTAAAGTTCACTTTTCACATCTTTTGGTTTTACAAGCCTTGCTACATCAGAACATTGAAATGAAACTTTGATGCCAGGAAGTAGCCTCTTTTTATTTTGTAAACGAGGCTTGATCCACATAAATATGACCCTATATTTCAACGGCAACTGCTAAGCCAAAGCTCACAATAACAGAATAAATACACAGGTAATTTATTTTCAAAATGTATCAACTAGTACATGTGAAAACAGTGCTAGTGTTTAATCTTAGGTTCTGGCTATGTTACTTCTACTGGTCGCTGGTTCACTTCCCTTGTGCCTCTCTGCTACCCTGAACTAAACAAAGTTTTAAAGATTTGAGCTTTGTAGTACTTTCTATTATTAGTTTAATTTCAATGCATTAATTCTCGTGGATAAAAATGTGGTTGGTAATAAGTGGAAAGTGGTATTCAGCTATGAGAGAAAAAAAAAATCTTGACCAATAGTGTTTTTGTTGCACTAGAATGGAGCCATTAAGACAACGCAATTAGAGTAGTTTAATATAGTAAGTCCTTGTGCTTCTCTATTTTAGATTATGCAGTACTGGATTTTTTAAAAATTGTAATTGGATTAACTGTAAGCATCTGGATTGAAAGAGTGCCTTTGTCACTCTTTCAATCCAGCATTTGTGTGGGAAAAAAAAAAAAAAAGCTGAGTGAAGTGAGAGCCTTGGTTGGCTAGTAAAGTTAACTTTTCACATCTTTTGGTTTTACAAGCCTTGCTACATCAGAACATTGAAATGAAACTTTGATGCCAGGAAGTAGCCTCTTTTTATTTTGTAAACGAGGCTTGATCCACATAAATATGACCCTATATTTCAACGGCAACTGCTAAGCCAAAGCTCACAATAACAGAATAAATACACAGGTAATTTATTTTCAAAATGTATCAACTAGTACATGTGAAAACAGTGCTAGTGTTTAATCTTAGGTTCTGGCTATGTTACTTCTACTGGTCGCTGGTTCACTTCCCTTGTGCCTCTCTGCTACCCTGAACTAAACAAAGTTTTAAAGATTTGAGCTTTGTAGTACTTTCTATTATTAGTTTAATTTCAATGCATTAATTCTCGTGGATAAAAATGTGGTTGGTAATAAGTGGAAAGTGGTATTCAGCTATGAGAGAAAAAAAAAAACTTGACCAATAGTGTTTTTGTTGCACTAGAATGGAGCCATTAAGACAACGCAATTATAGTAGTTTAATATAGTAAGTCCTTGTGCTTCTCTATTTTAGATTATGCAGTACTGGATTTTTTAAAAATTGTAATTGGATTAACTGTAAGCATGTGGTCAGTGGTTCACGTTTGTATTTGTACA